>CM053582.1:45272541-45288913 GCA_028627135.1 Pseudochirops cupreus | reverse complement strand
AATTTGGCTTAAGGAGGGAATAACACACACACTCAATTGGGTATCTTACCCTACAGGAAAGTAGGGGGGAAGGGGATAAGAGGGGGTTGATAGAAGGGAGGGCAGATTGGGGGAAGGGTAGTTAGAAGCACACACTTTTGAAAAGGGACAGGGTCAAAGTAGAAAA
This sequence comes from Pseudochirops cupreus, assembly GCA_028627135.1. Taxonomy (NCBI): domain Eukaryota; kingdom Metazoa; phylum Chordata; class Mammalia; order Diprotodontia; family Pseudocheiridae; genus Pseudochirops; species Pseudochirops cupreus. Next base: position 45,288,747 of record CM053582.1, on the reverse strand, counting down.
TAGAATAAGTGTGTGTGGGGGGGCTGGACAGGATGGAGGGAATTAGTCTTTCACAATATATCTACTATGGAAATGTTTTGTGTAACTACACATGTACAACCTATATTGAATTGCTTATCTATCCAGTGGGGTTGGGTGAGGAGGGAAGAAGGGAAAGAATCTGAAAATCAAAGTTTTAAAAACAAATGTTTAAAAAAAAATTGGGTTTTTTTACATGCAACTGGGAAATAAGATATACAGGCACTGTGGTATGGAAATCCATCTTGCCCTACTAGAAAATTAGAGAGGAGATGGGGGAGGATATAAGAGACAGCATATAGGCTCTCTATTTTGGGGTGGGGATAGGGGAAAGAAGGGGAGAAAATTTGTAACTCAAAATCTTGTGGAAATGAATGTTGAAAACTAAAAATAAACAAAAAAAGATAAGGGTTGTTCCCTTCCCTTAGAAGGCAATTATATGCAAAAAAATATCTCTGATTGCTAAGATATCTTGACCTATTAGTTTGTGGTGAGTGTAGATTGTGCAGAAGTGTTGAACTGATTCCTAGAACTTGGGGAACTTCCAAAGCCCCCAGAGAACTTCTCTCACCACTGCAGGGAATCACTATGATCTCAATTTGAAAGTAGCTGGTCCCTGGATTGGTCATCCCCATTGCAGGAAGGATGAAGACTACTGTACATTAAGAGTAAAGGGGAGGGTCATTTCTCATCAGTGCTGCAAAATGGAATGATCTTGGTTGGGTCCCCCCAGAAGAGGACTGCTTTCTCTCTAGCATACTACAATTATTCCTAGGGAGGAAGATAAAGAGGCCCCTTCTACTATAGCATAGTCACTTATGTATCTCAAAGTAATAAATACTGATGGATTCAGCTTTTGCTGAGAGTCAGCAAATCCAGGGATATTGGCACCCTCACTCATGACAGCTAACATTCCCCAAGACAATAACACACACAGTGACTGGTTAGTCCATGACCCATTCACAAAGATGGGGAGGTGACACTGGATCCTGCTAAGAAAAAAGACACTGTTCTTTGTTACTGTGGGATTAAGGAGAATTTTTAGGTAGTGACTTATAGGATATTTGTCTTTTCTGCAGAACCCAAACATGCCTCAGGAACACGCAGAGCCTCCACCCCATGTCAGCTCCAGTTCACTAATTGAGTCAGCTAATTGATGGATAGAAATTCTTCTTAAGGGTGGATAGTTCTCTAGAAATTAGTTGCTCCCTCTAATCAGGGCAAACAATTCAACTTCTCGCTTTCAAAGAAGCTAATTATTGGGTTGATTTGTACCTAAGCACAGAAGAAAAAATGCAGAGTGGTTTGGTGATCAATCTTTATTGGAGTGGCAGTCTGGAGGACCAAATACGCACTGGCAAGACAAGTAATCCCCACCTCACATTGGCTGGGGTTGATAAAGTATCTCATCTTGATGGACTGATCTTCTTCCAAAGCAGGAGCTGGAGAGGCGCTGTAGTTCTCTCTATAGGAGGTCCCTTCCTTATCAGAGCAGGTTACAGCCATGACCTCAAATTTCAAACCAGGTAGACTCTAGACTGTTCTTGAGATCAGCAGAAAGATGAGACGTTTTGGGTCCTCTACTGATGTTGCCCTCTGGTGATAAATGGGGACACCTGACATCACATCTACCACCATTGCTTAACTGCTGTTTGCTGCTATTGAGACATGAGTTCCCTCCCTTATAAGAGTTAGCAACTGCCATAATATCAGTGTAAAAGCAGCTAGTCTCTAGACTGTTCTTTAACCCAGAAGAGAAGATATATTTTTGGTCTTTAAAAAGATGTCTCTCGGGAGGGCACAAATATGAATTTGGGAAGATGGAGTGATCTACTGAAATATAAGAGCAGCTGCTAAGATGTCCCACTTTATTGTTGGAGGGATATTGTTATGAAGTGGGGCAGGTCTCTAGATAGGAGTTCTCTCTTCAGAGAAGACAACAGCCAAGGTCTCTATTTAAAGCAAGCTAGTCCATGGATGGTTCTTCAGCCCAGAAGAAGGATGACGAAGATACATTTTAGGTAAATATTAAGGGGAAAATGCAAGATGTGTTTCATGATGTTGCTAAGAAATGCTATTTAAATAACATCCTATTGTGCTAAGTTAGCTTATCTTGTTAGGATGTGGTAGATGGAGATTCAGTTGAAGTATTGCTCCCTAGGTCTTTTGTAATCCCTCATCATTACAGGAAATCACCATGATCTCAGCTTCAAAGTAGTTAGGGTTGGGATTGTTCTTAGGCATAGTTCAAAGATGAAGAGATGTTTGAGGATTTTTAGAGATGTGACTCTGTGTAGAACCTAAAGAAACAATAGGAAGGGGGGAGTGCCAACCTCACATCAGCCTCAATTGTTAAAATGACACTGTTTATTCATGCTTGCATATTGTTCTGAAGGGGCAGAAAGGCAGGTCTCTAGATATGAGCTCTTTCTTTTCCAGAGGGGGCAATCTGAACTACCTCAATCTGAAAGCAGCTTGTCTGTAGAATTTTTCTTCATGGTACCAAAAAGATGAAAATGTTTTAGGTCTTTAATGAAAAGATCAGATCGCTTCCCCCACAATGCAGGAAAATGATACCCAAAGGAGATTTTTCAGCTACCATGACTTGCTAGATTGTGGTGACTGAAGACTGTACAGAAGTTTTAAAGTGCTCCCTATGACATGGGGCTAATCCCTCCCTTTTGCCTGAAATCACTATGATCTCAGCTTCAAGGTAACAAGCACCTGGACTGGTCAACCCCATTGCAGGAAAGGTGACGAGTACCAATCACTGTACTTAACAGTGGAGATTGAAGTAAATCCTTATCACTGCCACAAAATGGAGTGCTCTTAGCTGGTTCCTCCAAGAGGAGGACTAATGTCTCTCTAGTATACTGAAACTACTTTAGGGAGGATGAAGAATAGTTCCTTCCTCTACAGCACAGCAACTTGTCAGCCTCAAGGTAGGGAATACTGAAGGATTCAGATCTTTCTGAGGGAGTCAGGTACTCCATGAATATGGGCTTCCTCACTCGTGACAGCGGACAACCCACAACACCTGAGCAATAAGGCAACAAATGAAGAGGATAATCCATGATCCCTGAACCAAGATATGGGAATGACACTGACTTCTTGGTGAAACTGTTCTTTGCCAATGTAGGATTATGGAAGAATTGGTAGGTAGCTGCTAACAACAGAGTATTTGTCTTCCCTGAATCTACCATACATGCAGGGGGAAGATGAGAAGACTGAGCCCATCAGCACCAACTCACAGGCAGCCTCAGCTCATGAATGGATAGAAATTATTCTCAAGGGGTGGGCCATTCTGGATAAATTAGGTGCCTGTCTCATCAATGTAAACAATCTGACTTCTCACTTTCAAAGCAATTAATCACTCAAAGTTTTCTCTGTGCAAAAGCACAGAAAAAAAGAGAATTTTTGGAATCTTTAGTCAAGTGGCTATTTGGATGGACCAAATAGGAATTGGCCCAGGTTAACAGAGTGGCTCTGATTCTAGATTTTCTTTGCGGGACTAGGGGGCAACTCTTTACCTCTAGCATCAAAGCAGGCCATATCAAGGAATTCAGTTCCAAAGCAGCTACTGCATCAACTTTTCTTTCCCTTACCAGAAATATAAAGAGATGTTTAGAGATCTCAAAAGATGTGACCCTATGCAAGGCAAAAAATCTAGATTAGGAAATTAGGACATCTGATTATATCTCAACCAACAATGCTAAAAATCTTTTAGATTAACTGATAAATGACTATTCTTCTTATGAGCAGGGGGCAGCTCTTGACACGTTAGTTTTCTGCCTTACAAAGAGCAGGCAATAACCAAGCCAGCTAGTCCCTGGATTGTTCTTTGACACAGCAGAAAAGAAGAAGAGATGTTTTGGGCTCTTTAAAGAAATATCCCTCAGAAGGGCACAAATTTCTTTTTGTGAAGAATGGGAGATCCTACCAAAACATAGGCCCAAATGCTAAGATGCCTCAGTTGACTGTTGGAAGCATGTTGAACTGAAGAGGTAGCTCTCTAGACAGGAATTCCCTCCTTTTCCAGACCAAGCAACAGCCATGATCTCAGTTTGAAAGCAGTAAGTCCATAGAGGATTGCCTAGCCCACCAGTAAGAAAAGAGGAAAAGGTTCATGTATTTAAAGAAAACACATGTGATCCATTTCCTTAAATTGCAGGAAAATGGTAACGAAACAATACACATAGATGGCTAAGCCAGCTTGACTTGGTAGGTTGTGGCAGTTAGGGATTGTACAGAAGTTCTGAGCTACTACCTAGGACATAGGGCTGATCCCTCACCATTGCAAGGAATCACCAGGATCTCAGACACAAAGTATCTAGCACCTAGATTGGTGATCCCCATTGTAGGAAACGTGAAGAATACCTGTCAATTTATATTGAGAGTAGAGATGAGGGTCATTCCTCATCAGTACCACAAAATGGAATGATTTTAGGTGACTCACCCTAAAATAAGATTAATGTTTCTCCCCCAGACTATGACTACAAGCCTAAGGGGGAAGATGGAAGAGTCTCCTTTCTCTGTAGAACTGTAACTTAAATATAGCAATACACTGAGTATTGAGGAAATAATTTCTGATGAGAGGCTTAGTGACTCCATGGATATTGGCTCCCTTAATCTTGATAGCTAATAAGACCCAAGACCAGAGCTACAAAGCACATAGTGACTAGACAGGTAACAAGCACTCATCCAAGATGGAGAAGACATGACAAAGGCTCTTTAAGTGAGAAAAAGGCACTTATTCATTTCCATTATATGATTTTTCACAAGTCTTGAGGTGCCTACAAACTATGGAGTATTTTTTTTCTCTGCAAAGCCCAAAAAGAGATTGGGAAGATTAGGAAGCCCAATCCATTGTTAACCTGGGTCACTAAAGTGGATCATTTTCTGAGGTGGGTGGATATTGTCCTAAATATATGGAGAGATTTCTGGATACAAGCTTTCTCTCTTAGGAGATCTCAAATCTCAAAGCAGTTCACCTCTAGGTTTGTCTTAAACTCAAAGAGAAAGTGAAGAGAAGATATGTTAGGTCTTTAGTTAAAAGATGAGGGTTTATTTTACACATTCCCAGGAAATGCTATGCAAACAAGATACCTGATTGGTGAACCATCTTGCTTTCCTTAGCTATGATGATTGTAGACGGTGTAGAAGTATTGAGCTGTTCCCTAGGACTTGGGAATAATCTCTCAGAATTGCAGGGAATCACTCTGATCTCAGCTTCAAAGCAGCTGGTCCATGGATTGGTCATCCAAATTGCAGAGAGGGTCATCCCACATCAGTGCTGCAGAAAGGAATGATCTTAGGTGACTCCCCCTAAAAGAAGACTAAATTCTCTCATCTAGGCTATCACAATATTCCTAGGGAGGAAGACGAAGTGTTTCCTTTCATTACAGAACCTTAAGTTAAATGTTGAACCATCCTTGCATTCCTGGAATAAATCCTACCTGATCAAAGTGTGTTATTCTTGTGATAAGTTGCTGTAGTCTTTTTGTTAATATTTTATTTAAAAATTTTGCATCTATATTCATGGTCTATAATTTCCTTTCTCCATTTTATCTCTTCCTAATTTAGGTATGAGTACCATATTTGCATCATAAAAAGAATTTGGTAGGACTCCTTCACTAATTTTCCCAAATAGTTTGTATCACATTGGAATCAGCTGTTCTTTAAATGTTTGATAAAATCCGCTAGTAAATCCATCTGGGCCTGGAGATTTTTTCCTAGGGAGTTCATTGATGGCTTGTTCAATTTCTTTGTCTGAGATAGAGTTAAGTAGTTTACTTCCTCTTCAGTTAGTCTAGGCCAGTGGTTCTCAACCTTCCTAATGCCACGACCCTTTAATACTCATATGTAGATTTATCTGCATGTGGGCAGACCCACCTGGAGATGGATAGAGGAGTGGTGTCTCAGTTCCTAAGACCATCGGATGTATGTGTTTTCAAATGGTCTTAGGTGACCCCTGTGAAAGGGTCATTTGACCCCCAAAGGGGTCATGACCCACAGAGTGTGAACTGCTGGTCTAGGCAACTTGTGTTTTTGTAAATATTCATCCATTTCACTAAGATTGTGAAATTTATGTGCATACAATTGGGCAAAATAATTCCTAATTATTGTTTTAATTTCCTCTTCATTGGAGGTAGATTGATTCTTTTCATTTTTGATATTTGTAATTTGGTTTTCTTCTTTCTTTTTTTTTTTATCATATTGGCTAAAGGTCTATCAATTGTATTGGCTTTTTCATAATACCAGCTCATAGTTTTATTTATTAATTCAATAGTTTTTTAAATTCAATTTTATTAATCTCTCCTCTAGTTTTCATTATTTCTAATTTAGTATTTAATTGGGGATTTTCAATTTGTTCTTTTTCTAGCTCTTTCAATTGCATGCCCAATTCACTGATTTCCATTTTTTCTCTAATTTATTCATGTATGCATTCAGGGATATAAAACTTCCCCTAAGAACTGCTTTTGCTATATCCCACAAGTTTTGGTATGATGTCTCATTATTGTCATTCTCTTGAATTAAGTTACTGATTGTTTCTATAATTTCCTGTTTGACCCACTCATTCTTTAGGATTATGTTATTTAGTTTCCAAATAGTTTTTCATCTATCCTTCCATGGCCCTTTATTACATATAATTTTTGTTGCATCAGGATCTGAGAAGGATGCACTTAATATTTCCACCTTCCTGCACTGAATTGTCAGGTTTTTATGCCCTAGTACATAGTCAATTTTTGTGTATGCTGAGAAGAAAGTATATTTCTTTTTATCTCCATTCAATTTTCTCCAGGGGTCGACCATTATCTATCTTCTCTAAGATTCTATTTACCTCCTTAACTTCTTTCTTGTTTGTTTTGAGGTTAGATTTATCAGTCTCAGAGAGAGGGAGATTGAAGTCGCCCACTAGTATAGTTTTGCTATCTATTTCTTCCTCTAGTATCCTTAATTTCTTCTTTAGGAATGTGGATGCTGTACCACTTGGTTCACAGATGTTTAGTAATGATTTGCCTTATTTTCAATGGTGCCTTTTAGCAGGATATAGTTTCCTCCCTTATCTCTTTTAATTAGATCTATTATTGCTTTTGCTTTGTCTGAAATAAAGATTGCTACCCCTGCTTTTTTTTACTTTAGCTGAGGCATGATATATTTTACTCCAGCCTTTTCCCTTTACCCTGTGCATATCTCCTTGTTTCAAATGTGTTTCTTGTAGGCAGGATATTGCAGAATTGTGGTTTTTAATCCATTCTTCTTTCTACCTCTGTTTTATGGGAGAATTCATCCCATTCACATTCACAGTTATGTTTACTATCTGTGACTTTCCCTCCATTCTGTTTCCTCCCATTTTTATTTTTTTTTATCTTCCTTTTCCCTTTCTCTCCAAAAAGTTTTCCTTTTAACTGCCACCTCTCTCAGTATTCCCTCCCTGTGACACCCCCTCTTTTCTACCCTTTCCCCTTACTACTCTTTCTCTCCCTTCTAACCACCATCCCCCTTACCTCTCCTACTGCCTGTAGGGCACAACGGGTTTTTATACTTAATGGACTATGTTATTCCCCCCTTGAACCCAAACCAGTGAGAGTAAATTTCATACAGTGTTCCCCTCCCTCCCTCCTTTCCCTCTATTATAATGAGTTTTTCTGTCTTTTCATGTTAGAATCCTACACTTAACTAATTATATTGACCCCTCTTTGGACCAGAACCAATGAGAATAAAGTTCATATGACGCTCATCTCCCTCCTTCCTTCCCCTCTACTACAGTATGTTTATGCCTCTTCGTGTGGCATGATTTACCATGTTTTGCCTCATCCTTTCCTTTTCTCCCATTACAATCCCTTTGTACCCCTTAAAAGGTTTCTTTATCTTCAGATTAGTTCATTTATACCCACACCCTCTATCTGTGTACATCCCTTTTAAATGTCACGATAATTATACAAATTTGAGGATTGACAGATATCTGCTTCTCATATAGGCATGTAAACAGTTTGCTCTTACTGAGTTCCAAGTTATACGCATGTGTGCATGTGTGCATGTATGTGTGTGTGTTTTCCTTGTTTATCTTTTTATGTCTTTCCTGAGTCTTGTAAATGGAGATCAAATTTTCCATTGAGCTCTGGATTTTTCATCAGGAAAGTTGGGAAATCTTTTATTTTATTAAATGACTATCTCCTTGCCTGAAAGATTATGCTCAGTTTTTCTGGGTAGTTGATCCTTGGTTGCAGGTCTTTTGCCTTCCAAAATATCAAATTCCATTCCCTCAGGTCTTTTAATGTAGAAGCTGCTAGGTCCTGTGTAATCCTGATTGTAATTCCATTATATTTGAATTTTTTCGAATCTTTTTGGTTGCTTGCGGTATTTTCTCTTTGACCTTGTAGCTCTGGAATTTTGCTGCTATATTTCTTGGAGTTTTCAATTTGAGACCTCTTTCAGGAGGGGTCCTATGAATTATTTTGATAAATATTTTATCCTCTGATTCTAGGACATCAGGACAGTTTTCTTTGACCATCTCTTGGAGGATGTTGTCCAGGCTGCTTTCTTCATCATGGCTTTCCGGTAGACCAATAATTTGTAGGTTATCTCTTCTGGATCTGTTCTCCAGGTCAGTTGTTTTTCCAGTGAGATATTTTACGCTTTCTTTTAATTTTTGAATCTATGTGTTTTGTTTGAGTGACTCTTGATACATCATAGAGTCCTTAGCTTCAATTTGACTGATTCTAATTTTTAGTAAATTATGTTCCTCGATTAGTTTTTGAAGCTCCTTTTCCATATGCTCATTTTTAGGGAGGTATTTTCTCTAGTTAGATTTTGAACCTCCCATCTTAGTTTTCCAATTTTACTTTTTAAGGATTTGTTTTCTTCAGAGAGATTTTTTTCCAGTCTGGTCACTACAGATTTAAATTTATCTCCTACCTCTCTAATTTGGTTTTTCAAATCTTTCTTGAGCTCTTCCAAGAATGCTTTTTGGGCTTGAGAGCAGTTCACATTTCCTTCTGTCATCTCCAGTGTGATTATAGAGTCCATTTTGTCTTCTGAATTTGGTTGTTCTTACTCACTATATAAGGATTGTATGGTTCTAGATATCACAGCTGCCTTCTTGCCCATTTTGATTGCCTATGTCCTGAATTTTTAGAGTAGATATCTGCTTCTGGGGTACAGATGTATTGAACTTCTCAGGCTGGGAGGTAGGGGTTTGGTTGTTAACTTTGTGTGCTGTAGCCTCTGAGTTTCTAGACTGAGGACAAGGCCAGGACTCTCAGTGTTTCCTGATGCTCACAGAAAACTCATTGGGGAGGGGTGGTCTGGCCACTTCAAGTTTCTACCTCTGTGAGCCTGGGCTACTGCTCAGGCAGGCTCAGCAGCTGGCAGCCGGCAGCTCTGGAGTCTTGAGATTTCCTTGCTGGTGATAAGGCACGCTTGGGCTTAAATTGTTAGTGCTTGCTGGCTCCACCCCATAGGGCTTCCTCCACTCCTGCTTGTCAGTTGAGGTGGGGCTTGTTGGGAAGCCTTCTGCCCTTCACTTCAGGCTCCATACTGTCTCATATCCCCCTTCCTCAGTGACTCCCAAGCCTGAGGCTATTTCCACTAATTCAGGATTTTACTCTGGGTGGGACATTTATCTCTGGGTTTTTGAGGTCAGGGAGGGTGAATCAGAGAAGGTAGGGGTTATTCCACAATCTTTATTCCTGGCAGTTCAGGTATATGACTTTGAAACATGCAGACTGTGGGCTAGTAGCCCCAGAAGAAGCTACTTTTGCTACTGCGGGCCCTGCGCTTTCTCTTACCCAGCTTCAACTGCTCCTCATCCTGTGGTAAGACAGCTGAAAACCACACTTGTAGTGTTTGAGGCCGCTGGCTGGGGCTGTTCTCACTAGACTTTAGTTTACTCTCAGATTCACACTGGTATAGACCTGGGGGCTTGGTGATTCCCCAGCCAGACATATATAGGCACATTCCTGGGCTGGGAATCTGCTATACTCTGTTTCCCAATGGTTTCTGTCACTCTAAAGTCTGCTCCGATTCATTTTTTAAAGTTTAGTGACAGAATTCTTGGAGAAGCTTAAGAAACTTATTGCTTCCTTTCCACCATCTTGGCTCTGCCCCCTCTCTTATACTTGATAGGTGATAAGAATGAAGACTGGAAATACAAAGCACATATTGACTCAACAGGCCATGACCACTCTTCCAAGACAGAGAGGACATGACATTGGTTCTTTAGTGGAAAGTGGCACATATTCAATGCACTTGTATGATTTTTCACAAGGATGAAAGGGCTACAAACTATGGAGGATTGTCTTCCCTGCAGAGCTGAAAGAAAGATTGGGAATCCCAATCCAGTGTGAACCTGGGTGATGAGGGGGCTCATTTTCCAAGGTGAGTGGATATTGCATTAAATATATGGACAGATTTCTGGATACAATCTTCCTCCCTTAGGAGGTCTCAAGTCTGAATGAAGTTAAGTGCTAGGTTTGTCTTAAATCCAAGAGAAAGGTGAAGAGAAGACACGTTACGACTTTAGTTAAAAGATGAGGATTTATTTTCCACATTCCCAAGAAATGCTTGGCCAACAAGATACTTGAGGGGTAAACCATGTTGCTTTCCTTAATTATGATGACTAAAGATGGTGGCAAAGTATAGAGCTGCTCGCTAGAATTGAGGATTAAAATCACAGCATTGCAGGGAATCACAAGGATCTCAGCTTCAAAGCAGCTGGTCCCTGGACTAGTCATCCACACCAAAGAAAGGGTCAGCCCTCCTCACTGCCACAGAAAGCTATGACCTTAGCTAACTCCCTCTAAAACAATGTTAATGTCTCTCCTGCAGGCTATGATGATATTCCTAGGGAGGAAGATGGAGAGTCCCCTTTCCATAAAACCTGCAATGTTGCTATCTCAATGTAATGTAGAGAGTGCATTCTCATGAGGGGCTTAATGATTCCATGGATATTGGCTCTCTTACTGTGTAACTGATATACCCCCAGACTGGAGCTAAAAAGCACAGTGACTAGAATGGGCATGAGTACTCCTCCAAGATGGAAAAGACATGACAATGGTTCGTTTTTTTTCTGCAACATAAATTTGTAATGTCCAGAATCATCTGAATTGCTATGAAATGCATTCCCATACTCCTCACATCCATGAGGAAGTCTCACCAGCATGAATTCTGATGGACATATAGTAGTCTTATCCATCTAAAGGCCATCCTACATGTATAACAATCTTAAGGTTTCTTTTGTGAGTGAATTTTTGGTGTTGAGTAAGGTGTACCCTCACTCTGAAGGGGTTCCCACATTCATTACATTCATAAGGTTTCTCCCCAGTATGAATTCTCTGATGTACTCTAAGGCCTCTCTTATCCCTGTAGGCCTTCCCATAATGACTACATTCATAGGGTTTTTCTCTAGTCTGAATTCTATGATGTACTCTAAGGCTTCCTTTATCCCTGAAGGCTTTCCCACATTCACTACATTCATAAGGTTTCTCCGCAGTATGAATTCTGTGATGTATTTAATGTTGTGCCTGAGTAGGGAAGGTCTTTCCACATTCAGTACATTCATAAGGTTTCTCTCCAGTATGAATTCTCTGATGATCTATAAGTTGTGACTTCACTTTGTAGGCCTTCCCACAATGACCACATTCATAGGGTTGCTCTCTAGTATCAATTCTGTGATGCACTCTAAGGTTTCCCTTATCCCTGAAGGTCTTCCCACATTCAGTACATTCATATGGTTTCTCCCCAGTATGAATTCTGTGATGTGTTTTAAGTCATGCCTCAGTAGTTAAGGTCTTTCCACATTCACTACATTCATAAGGATTCTCTCCAGAATGAATTCTCTACTACTCTGTAAGTTACGTCTTACCCCTCCAAGTCTTCCCCCATTCACTACACTCATAAGGTTTCTTCTGAAAATGAACTCTCTGATGCAAAGCAAGGTGCTTCTTGCTCCTGAAGTCCTTCCCACATTCACTACATTCATAAGGATTTTCTCCAGTATGAAGACTCAGGTGCACAGTATGAGACTGCTTCTTCATGAAGGCCTCCCCACAATAAGTACATTCATAGAGTTTCTCTCTAGTATAGATTCTATGATGTACTCTAAGGCATCTCTTATCCCTGAAGGCCTTCCCACATTCACTACATTCATAAAGCGTCTCTCCAGAATGAATTCTCTAATGCTCTGTAAGTTGTGTCTTATCCCTCCAAGTCTTCGCACATTCACTATACTCGTAAGGTTTCTTCTGAACATGAACTCTCTGATGCAGAGCAAGGTGCTTCTTGCTCCTGAGGGCCTTCCCACATTCACTACATTCATAAGGTTTTTCTCCTGTATTAATTCTCTGATGCCCAGTAATTTATTGTTTAGTCCTGAAGGCCTTCCCACATTCACTACATTCATAAAGTTTCTCTCCAGTGTGAACACTCATGTGCACAGTAAGAGACTGCTTCCTCATGAAGGTCTCCCCACAGTGACTACATTCATAGGATTTCTCTCCAGTATGGATTCTGTGATGCACACTAAGGCATCTCTTATCCCTGAAGGCCTTCCCACATTTCACTACATTCATAAGGTTTCTCCCCAGCATGAATTCTGTGATGTATTTTTAGTTGTGCCCGAGTAGTAAGGTCTTTCCTCATTCACTACCTTCATAAGGATTCTCTCCAGTATGAACTCCATGATGAACAGTAAGCTGTTTTTTACTACTGAAGGCTTTCCCACATTCACTACATTCATAAAGTTTCTCTCCAGTAAGAATTTTCTTATGCACACTAAGCTGCTCCTTGCCCCAGAAGGCCTTCCCACATTGATTGCAATTAGGAGGTTTATCTCCAGCAAATTCTCTGTTCTCTGGACAGCTGCTTCTGGGAACATCTGCCTCTGGCACCCAAGATGCTTCTTTTATTTCCAACTGGTAGATCACATCTGGTATGGAAACTGTAAATCCCAAAGACACTAAGTTCCTATAGTTCTCCAACATCACATCCCTATACAACTTCTTCTGAGATGGGTTCAGTGTCCCACTCCTCTTGGGTGAATTCCACAGCCACATCCTTGAATGAGAATGATGCCAGTTGGTGCTGGGACCTTAGAACAGGAGCCATCCCCTCCTCCTCTGGGCTCCCACCTGGGGGCCAGAGCAGTCACACTTGAGCTCAGGACCAAGGAAGGGAAGCTGCAACCAGCAAACAGGATAATGGTTCTTTATGTGAGAAAAAGGCACTTGTTTAATGCCAGTATATGATTTTTCACAAATCTGAAGTTCCTAAAACTTTCTTCTCTACAGAGCCCAAACACATATTGGCATGATCATGATTCCCAATCCAAGGTCAGGATAGGTTACTTAAGGATATCAATTTATTGGCTGGGTGGATATTTTCCTAAATTCATGCATAGACATTTTGATACGAGCCCCCCTCTTTCATGATGTCATCAATACCCAAGATCTTAGTACGAAAGCAGCTAGCCCCTAGGTTTGTCTTAAGTCCAAGTGAAAGGTGAAGAGAAGACATGTTAGTTCTTTAGTTACGAAATGAGGGTTTATTTTGCACCCCCCATCAGCTTAAATATTTCCTCTCACTTCCAAATAGCTAATCATTGGAATTTTCTGCACCTAAGCATCAAATAAGAGATGTTTGGAGTTCTTTAGTAGACTGTACACTGTAGGAACCAAATATCCCTTGAGCACATCTGGGGAGTCCCCACTCCAGTTTGGCCATGGTTAATGAAGTGATCACTTCTTGATTGATTGAGTTTCTTCTCTCTCCATATCCTTGATTATCACACTAAGCTGTAGCCATGACCTCAGTTTGAAAGCAGATGGTTCATGGAGGGTCCTTTTGCATAGCAGAAAGATAAGGAAAAGGGTTAGGCACTTAGGAAAAGACACTTCATGAATTCCATCACACTGCAATGAAATGCCATGGAAACAATCTCCTAGATTGCTACACTACATGAATCTGTTAGGCTGAGGTAGATGGATATTGTGCTGATGCGTTGAGCTGCTCCCTGGGTCTTGATGCTAATCCATCGTCACTACAGGAAATCACCATGATCTCAACTGCAAAGTAGCGAGGCCCTCGATTTTTCTTGAGTATAGCAGAAAAATGAAGAGATCATTTTGTCATTAGAGAGCTGGACCTGTGAAGAACCCAAATAATTACTGGGAAGATGGCAAGTTCCCAGCCCACATCAGCCCCAATTACTAAAATGCCATACTTTATTGCTGAATATAAATCCTTCTGAAGGACTAGGCATTTCTCTAGAAATTAGCTACCTCTCTTATTGGTGCAAACAATTCAAGTTCTCACTTTCAAAGTAGCTAATCATTGGATTGATTTGTACCTAAGCACAGAAGAAAGAGAAGAGAATTTTGGGGATCTTTAGTGGAGCATCCATTTGGAGAGCCAAACATGCACTCCAAGATAAGCAATCCACACCCCACACTGGTCAAGGCTGACAAAGTGGCTCAGCTTCTTTAGAGGTTGATTTTCTTCTGAAGGGGGCAGCTCTCTCCCTAGGAGTTTCTTTCCTTATCAGAGCAGGCGATAGCCTTGATTTCAAGTTTCAAAGCAGACAGAGCTTACACCAGGCTTGTACAACATATGGCTGGCCCACCAAAGAATTTTAGCTGGCATTCAAAAAATGTAGGGTTGCCACTGCACGCTCTCTCGTTTGTCACGTGACCCATGACAACCAACCATCATCACTCTGTCTCTAGCGTAACCTATCTGTAGCCTGATGAAGTTAGCCTATTTTAATTCTGGCCCCTATCTACTGCCAAGTTGTGCAAGTCTAGCCTAGACTGTTCTTTAACGCAGCAGAAACATGAAGAGATGTTTCAAGTCCCCTATTGATGTGGCCCTCTGGAGAATCAAAATATGGACTGGGATTTCTTCACATCTCATAATGTTCTCTATTTCTCTTTTATTCATAAATTCTTCCACCGATAAATTTGGTAATATGTTTGATGTTCTACTAATTTACTTTTATCTTCCCCTTTATATGTAGACCATGTAACCACTTTGCCATTTTCATGATAAATAGTGTAAGATAACTGCTCTATATCCAATTTTTGCCAGACTGCTTCCCAGTTTTCCCAACAATTTTTACCAAACAGTGAATTCTTGTCCCACAGGCTTAAATCCCTTTTCATCTGTTGAACACAAGATTACCACGGCCATCTACTACTGTATGTCTATTCTGTTTCACTGATCCACTTTTCTGTTTTTTAGCCAGTAGCAGATAGTTTTGATATTGACCACAATGTAAGATCTGGTATTGCTAATCCTTCCTTTATATTTAAAAAAAAACTTTTTTGTCTTTATTAATTTGTTTGTTTACTTTTAGTTTACAAGATTCAGTTCTACAAATCCCTTGAGTTTCAAATTTTCTTCCCCTTCCTCCCCCCCCCCCCCAGCCATGGAGGCATGCCATCAAGTATAGGATCTGCAAATACTTGCACATTAGACATTAGTCAGGTTATAAAGAAGGATTACAATGGAAAGAAGGAACAATGGGAAAAGGGAAACAAAACCAAACAAGAAAAACAAAGAGCAGGTAGTTTGCTTCAATCTGCATTCAAACTCTGTTCTTCCTAGTTCTTTCTCTGAATGTAGACATCTATCTCCTTCATGAGTCTTCTGGAGTTGTCTTATAACCCTGCATTGCTGAGAAGATTCCAGTCTATCTTAGTTGGTCATCACACATACATTATGTCTGTGTGTACAGATTTCTCCTGGTTCTGTTCTTCTCAATCAGCATCAGTTCATATGCCTCTCTAGGTAAATATGAAGTCCATCGGCTCCTCATTTCTTACAGCACAATAGTATTCCGTTACATTCATACACCACAACTTATTTAGCCATTCCCCATTTGATGGGCATCCCCTTAATTTCCAATTCATTGCACCACAAAAAGAGCTGCCATAAATATTTTTGTACATACAGGTCTTCCTCCCACTTCTATGATCTCTTTGGGATACAACCCTAGAAGTGATATTGCTGGGTCAAAGGGTATGCAATTATTTATAGCCCTTTGGACATAGTTCCAGATTACACTCCAAAATGGCTGAATCAGTTCACAACTCCACCAATAATGCAGTAGTGTTCCAATTTTTCTACATCCTCTCCAGCATTTGTCATTTTCCTGTTTTGTCCTCTTAGCCAATCTGACTTGTGAGATGT
>CM053582.1:45242875-45272041 GCA_028627135.1 Pseudochirops cupreus | reverse complement strand
TAAAATTTATAAATAAAAATAAAAAAAAATAGAATCAATTGGGAGATGTGGGAGATGTTGGCTGGCACAGTACCACCCAGCCTAGTGTGCCTGAAACAAAGGCACTATGTTTCATGAGCAAAGCAGAATTGCAGTAGCTCCAAAGAAATTTAAGATGCACAAATTTAGAGACATCTCCACTCAAAATATTCACATTGACTATTTGTGCCTGACCTGTGCTAGAGCCTTCCAAGCTTGTACTGGTTGGATCAGCCAAAGCTGGACACACTATACCTTGACCCCAACAGAGTGATGTCATTTTGGTCCCCTTTAAGAAGGAAGGACAACAACCAAGCAAACAAGTGATGCACAATTAGCTCTTAACAACCCATATAGACCGTTCTAGCTGGTTTCAGTTATTTTGAGCTTCCAGTCAACCATGAAGTGTAGATTCTCCCATTCTAAAATAATACAAATCCTTTGATTGTTTGTTAGCGGATATCAAATAAAAGGAGCAAGACTGAGGCTATCACCAGCACCTGGATAAAGAGAGCCTTAGTTTAAACTGCCACTTACTTAACAACTGTTAATTTTTCTGTTGTTGCTATTCTATGGGAAATTTGTGAGATGAACTATAACTACTGGCTGAGATGGTTAGTGGGAAAAATCTTTGTATTATTTCCATGATTGGTTTCTTAGCTCTGTCTATATCATCATCACATTATCATCACTAGGTGAAATGAATAGGAAAAAAATGCTTAGTTGGGCTTCATAAGAGAGAGGAAAGAAAAAGACCTTTAAAAAGGGAGTTAGCATTCAGAAACAAGTCTCTTCCAAAGTATTCTTCAGGCAAATAAGCTTTTGTTTCAGTTGCTACTTACCATTAAGTCTTTCTTTCCTTTTGCAAAGGGGCTCCAAACAAAGGCATGATGAGTAAGTTCATGAAAATGTAGGGGCTCACAAATGCCAAACACCTACTAGTTAAAATGACAGTAAAACACATAGACTACAATAGCCAAGAATACAGCTTGGTCTTTAAAATTTATGGATATCATTGACAAAGTAAAAAAATAGCTCAGATGATGACAGGCCTTTGGAAAGGAGAAAATATGATCTACGGAAAGAGGTCCACAACTAAATGAACCTTTCCTATTATCTACTACATTGGCTTCAAAAATAAACATCACTGACATGTTTAGAAGGAGAAACATCAGGAGAATAAGGATCAAAAGTTACCATATCATAAAGGTTCACATGAATGATTTCTGTAACTTCCTGCCTCTGCAGACCAAGTTGCTTAGCAGAACAATGACAGCTGACTTACATCTAAGGTGGAGTTTCTTAAACTCTTTTCTGCCATGGGCCTCTTTGGCAGACCTCTTCTCAGAATAATATTTTCAAATGCATAAAGCAAAATACAGAGGAATGCAAAGGAAATCAATAATATTAAAATAATTATCAAAACATTCAAATAAAAGCTCACAGATATCAGGTTAATAATGCCTACACTCAGGTAAGGACACAACCTTACCTTGTGCCATAATACAATTAAATAAGGAGGAGGAGGAGAAGAAGGAGGAGGAAGGATAGAGAGATAGCATTTATATGGCACTTACTATGTGCCAGGAACTTTATAATTTACTTTATAATTATTGTCTCACTTTATCCTTACAAATAGCCCTGTGAGGTAGGGGCTATGCATACCCCTCCACTATACAGATGAAGAAACTGTGGCTGAGAGAAGTTAAATGACTTGGCCAGAGTCACATAGTTGATAAGTGTCTGAGGCTGGATTTGAACTCAGTTTCCTAATTCCAGGCTCACTGTTTGCTATCCACTGTGTCAACTTCCAGCATAACACAAAATATAATGTCATCAAAATCCTGGCACAATCTTTGAATAATGTATTTGAAGATTATATTTTCATTACCTGTACAGTCGCTCAGGAAAACTGCAAATCACTCAGTCTAGTCCACTCTTCTAGAAACAAGGCCATGAGTCTCCAGTTCAGGAGATTGTTCCACTTATGGAAATGCAAACATTTCTTGAAATTTATTTTTAAAATGAATTTGAGGGCCAGCTAGGTTGTGCAGTGAATAGAGCACTGGCCCTGGAGTCAGGAGGACCTGGGTTTAAATCCATCCTCAGACACTTAATACTTACTAACCATGTGACCTTGGGCAAGTCACTTAACCCTAAATTGCCCTGCCTTCCACCTTCAAAAAGACCAAAAATAAATAAATAAAATTTTAAAAAAGACAAAGAAAAGTATTTGAAAGCAAATAAATGGATCTGTGACATAATCAGGTACTTGTTCCACTCAAAATAAGGTGATCTGTCTAGGGGCCTAGAGAGCACACTTAAGCATCCAATTCACACTCAACTTCCTTTGTCACCATCACCAACAATGTGGATTGTTATAGGTCTTTATTAGAGTATATACATATATATGTATGTATGTATGTGTGTGTGTGTATGTGTCTGTGTGTGTGTGTGTGTGTGTGTATATATATATATACACACACACACACACACACAGAGAGGGAGAGACAAAGAGAGAGAGAGAGAGAGAGAGAGAGAGAGAGAAAGTGTGTGTGTGTGTGTGTGTGTGTGTGTGTGTGTGTGTGAGAGAGAGAGAGAGTGAGAGCAAGAGCTGTGCTAGGCCTTGGGTATAAATTGTGGCCTCTGTTTTAGAGGGCCTTGTAATTTATCTAATAGGGAGACATGACATGGCAACAAGAAAATTAACCAAGTAAGGTAACATTCTAAGGACCAAATTAGCCTAGTGGCACAATGGACAAAGCACTGAATTTGGAGTGCAAATTCTGCCTCAGATACTTGCTAGCTGTGTGACCTACATCTGTAAAATGGGGCTAATAATAATACCCACTTCCCAGGTAGCACAGTGGATAGAGTGCCCTCCCTGGAGTCAGGAGCATCTGAGTTCAAATGTGGCCTCAGATACTTACTAGCTGTGTGACCCTGGGCAAGTCACTTAACCCTGCTTGCCTCAGTTTCCTTATCTGTAAAATGAGCTGGAAAAGGAAACGGCAAACCACTCCAGTTTCTTTGCCAAGAAAACCCCAATTGGGGTCAGGAAGAGTCAGGCACTGAAACAACAACAAAGCCCTGGGTTACTATGAGGATTAAATCAAGATAACATGCAAAGCACTTTAAAAGACCTTAGAGTGCTTTAGAAACTCTAGCTAGCTATTATCATGTTAATAATCCAATCCTTCAAAAATCTATATCCAAGGTGAGAGGACGGGTCCCCCCTCCATTACAACAGACTATGCCTCAGATGACAGATACACAGCTGAAACTTGGCCAGCTGAACAAGCCCTCCCAGCATAACACACATTCCTTTCATCTTTGCTTCTCCCAGCACAGAATACGGCCCCTTGTACATAGCTGGTGCTTACTAAATGCTTAGGGGACTATGAGGTGTATATTAACTATTAACGTGTACTTCTAGACAACATGGTATAATAGGAAATAACAGTTCATAATTCTCGAGAGCTTCAAGATTTCTAAGGGGCTTTATGCAAATTTTTCTATCGGAGTCTGTGACTTAAGTCCTATGGAGATTTTATTCCCATTTTACCAATGAGAGAATGGAGGCACATAGAGATGATGTGACTTGCCTGGCACAATAAATGCCAGAGGGTGGGTTTGGAACGATGCTGCACATCAAGGGACAAGGAACAACGAATTCCTCAGAGAGCTCTTTCTAGCTCCCATGCTGTGAAAGGGGAAATGAAATCCTGCAGCTCTGCTTTGTGTAACCCGTACTTATTTCAAAGTTTTTCAACATTCTGAAATTACCATGACACCTAGTATAAGAGAGGTGACTGGAAAGGAAACCCTTCCTTTTGGACTCTGTATTCTCAAACCCACAGCCACCCAATAAGTCCTTCAAATACAAATATGCAGAGGTCACTGGGCAAATGTGTTAAAAAAGCAAGATGTGGCAAACAAATGTCAATTTTAAATGTCCTTTAAATTATGAACAGGGTCTAGAAATGAGCATCCTTCCAGGAAAAAAAAGACGCACAAGCCCATATCAGAACACTGAACCTGCACTGAAGCTGCAGAGGGTGGGAAACACAGTTAAAAAAAACAAAAACCAGCTGCATTTGTATGAGGAGATAAGAAAAACACCAAAAGCTACTCAATTTCTTCGTCTGTCCCATCTTACAGTGATTTTTTTGAATGTTAAAGAGTTTGTTCATTTTAAAGAATAAACACATTTCCTAAGGAATATAAGTGGCCTGTTTCATAAATTTCTGATTTTGGTACTAAAGGGGTTAACAAGCACAAAGGGACCAAACTCTTCTTAAGGCAAACAGAATCAGATAAAAGGAAAAAAAATGCTTTAATCTAAATAATTTTTAGAATCAATAACATTCATAAAGATAAAAGAAAAGATAGCAGCTCACAAATAGGCTTCTGTGTTTACTTAACAACCAAACAAATATTTCCTAAAGGTTTGAGAATTTTCCATACCATCTTGATACAATTGAATGGAAGACTCATTTTATCCTAATGAGCATTATGATTAAATCATTTACTCACAGATCAAAGGAGATTTTAATTATGTAAACGAGTTGCACAGAAACATAAAATGTTCCATTAAGCTTGACAATTAATACATACAATATTTATGAGTTCAGATTTTTTCCTTGTTAAAAATTGATTGTTACCATTTAAAAAGTTTCCTTGGATGCACTGATTGAGGAGGGGGAAAATATTTTAAAGTCATAAAAGTAACAGGCACGGTAAAGATTTTATTGCCTTTTTCTTTTCCTCCGCTTTTACTTTGTGGTGCTCCAAGTGCCTTGTTACCAGATGTTCAGTGTGAGTGTACAAATGTTCAGTTCCTTCACAGCATGAGCATACCACAATGCTTTGCATGCTGTGGGGGTCTCAGAATTAAAGTGGAACAAAAGTGATTTAAAAAAAAATTAAATAAAAACACACCATGATTGGACCTCTAACCAGTAAGAGGCAAAAATCCTCCCCCCCCCCCCCAATCTGCGCAACCAAAAGAGAGGCGAGAACTGGAACTGAAGGCCAGAACTGCAAGTGAGCGGGAGAGCTGCAAGAGGGGTGGGAACCAAAAGAGGCCAAACCCCTTCTCCCCCATGGTGCAATGGATGTTAGTTCAAGGCCAACATCAGGCTACGCCACCACAAGAATATGAGTTTTATTTACTTTAATCTTTCCCTGTGGAAGACAACTCTCTAGATGGTGCTGATCTCAGTGTGGGGAGGGAGTCTGCATAACCTAGGTTTCATTTTGGGAAAAAAGTACATTTTCTGGAGGTTTCAAAGAGGAAAGAGAACCCCCACGCAATCTGCTCTTCCACTCTCCCTCATCACGTGGCTGCTCTCGGACTCAACAAATGAGCCAGGAACTCCCTCCCCCCACCTTCGCACAATGCTTCTGACTCAATAAAGCATGATGCTCACCCCTCTCATAAAGGAGCCCTTGACTCAATAAAGCACTACGTATATACGCCGCCAGAACATATAAAATGTTGCCCTGGAGGCCAGGCTCACAGTTGCAGGCACTCGACAGTCCTGGGACACAGAGGGGTGAAAAAGGCCTCGCGGGCTGCCTAGGGTGGGGCAGGGGCGTGGAAGGGCGCAGGCGCAAGCGTTGGCGTTCGAGTGTGCGCAAGTGCAGACGGTGGCATAGGCACGTTGCCCCTGAGAGACGAAGGTGGAACTGTGGCTCCCGCTCCCTGGGCCTAAGGGGAGATTAGGTTGAGACCAGTTCTAGGCAGTCCTGTGCCCATTCTGCTTTTTCCATGGCTGACCAGAGCAAACGCGAAGGCAAGTTTAGAGGCAAGTCGGAAAGCATGCGTCAGGGTGAGCGGGCCAGCGGCGGCGGCGGCAGCAATGGTGGCGGCCAGGGCGGTGGCGGCAGCAGCAATGGTGGCGGCCGGGGTGGCGGCGGCAGCAGCAATGGTGGCGGCCGGGGCGGCGGCGGCGGCAGCAGCAGCAATGGTGGCGGCCGGGGTGGCGGCGGCGGCAATGGTGGCGGCAGCGGCAATGGTGGCAGCAGGGGCGGCGGCAGCTGCCGCAAGAGCAGTAGTGGTCCCCTAAGACGAAAGAAAGGCCGCGGCTTGTTCCGCTGGAAGCAGCCCTGGGAGGCCAAGGGTGCCTCAGGGAGCCGAAGCTTCGGCCGGACCTCCCGCTTTGTCCAAGAAGATAGCGATGATAGAAATGAAGGCCAAGAGGCTTCCAGAGTTAGGTACGCCCCACATACTTCCCAATTCAGGCGAGACAAGTGGTGGGAGCGGGATGGAAGCCAAATCCATGTCACTGTGAAGAGGCGAGAACAAGAGAAATCTGAGGTAGATAGAGGTGTGACTATTTCCAACCAGAACCCACATTCAAAACAGTGGTTCAAGATCACCATTCCCAATGGCAAAAAGTATGACAAAGCGTGGCTCTTAAGTAAGATACAGAGTAAATGCAGTGTTTCCTTCAACCCAGTTGAATTTCACTATGAAAATAACAAGGCCCATTTTTTTGTGGAGGATGCCCACACTGCTTCTGCCCTGAAAGCTGTTAACTACAGTATTACAGACTATGATAACCGGAGAATCGCAATTTTAATTAATTCATCAAGCCCACCTTATTCGGTACAGAATGAATTGAAGCCTGAACAGGTAGAACAGCTGAAGTTTATCATGAGCAAGAGATATGATAGCTCCCAGAAGTCCCTTGACCTAAAGGGCCTTCGCTCAGATCCAAACCTCATGGCTCAGAAAATTGATATTGTTTTGAGTCGCAAAAATTTCATGTCTGCATCAATTCAGATCATTGAGGAAAATATCCCTGAGCTCCTGTCATTGAACCTAAGTAATAACAGACTTTACAAACTAGATGACTTTTCAGAGATCGTGCTGAAGGCCCCTAATCTCAAAATTCTCAACCTCTCAGGCAATGACTTAAAGTCAGAACAGGAGCTGGACAAAGTGAAGGGATTACAGTTGGATGAACTGTGGCTAGAGGGAAATCCCCTATGTAAGGGCTTCCCAGATCAGTCCTCCTATGTTAGTGCCATCCGGAAACGGTTCCCAAAGTTGCTGCGTCTGGATGGCTGTGACCTGCCTCCTCCAATTGCCTTTGATGTCGAAAGGCCCACTGCACTACCTAGCTGCAAGGGCAGCTACTTTGGATCAGAGACCATGAAGAGCGTGGTCATGTATTTCCTACAAGAGTATTATTATGTGTATGACACTGGAAATAGGCAGGGACTGCTTGATGCCTACCATGAAGGAGCATGCTGCTCCTTAAGCCTTCCTGTCAGCCTTCAAAATACATCTCAGTATAATTTCAATGAATATATTAAAGACAACAGGAATGTGAGAAAACTTAAAGATCCCAGCCTTCGATTCTGCCTTCTAAAACACTCTCGCCTCACTGTTGTTGCTTTCCTCAACGAACTGCCAAAGACCCAGCATGATATGAATTCCTTCGTGGTAGATGTTTGTGCCCAGACAGAGACACTGCTGTGTTTTTCTGTACATGGGGTCTTTAAGGAAGTAGATGAAAAATCTGAAGACACCATCAGAGCATTCACCAGAGTTTTCATTGCTGTCCCCTCAAACAATGCTACCAGGATGTGTATGGTGAATGATGCGCTGTTTGTGAGGAATGCCAACCCAGAAGAGATCCGCCATGCTTTTGCCAAGCCTGCTCCACCTATATCCTCCCCCAGCTTCTCAGCCAGTGCTTCCCAAGAACGGCAAGATATGCTACAGTCTTTTGCTACCCAATCTGGCATGAATCTAGAATGGTCACAGAAATGCCTAGATGACAATAACTGGGACTTTGCTCAAGCAGCACAGGTCTTTACACAGCTCAAGGTAGAAGGCAAGATTCCTGCAGTGGCGTTTTTGAAGTGATCCCGGTTAATTCCCTTGAATAAGAACCACCTCTTCTGCCCTGGGGCTATCTTTATGACTGTGACTATGCTTATGGGAAAGACAGCCCCGAAGATTCACTGTTCCCTTTGTTAAGACAAAGTTAAATGAAGTTTCAGCCATTGAGTGATGACTCAGCCTATCACCATCATTTTTCTCTCCTGGAAGCTCAAGATTCGTCTGCAGAACTGGCACAAAACTACCTTATGGCACTAGTTCTCCCTTTTCTAATTCAGCTTCTTTTAGAATAAAAAGTAAAGTTCCATTTTCTGTTGCCTCTGTACTAATGTTATTTATTCTCATTACATCTCTGCCTTTCTTCATTCCCCTTCCTATACACAATACTTTTAAGACTGCTTTTGGGAAACTAAATTGGTAATTTATGAAGTTATGAAATGGGCAGGCACACTTGGTTCTTTGGGTACTTGCTGGGAAAGACCATGGCAGCAAAGAATGAGTCTTCAATGACACTTAAAAAGGGCAGGGTCAGGGCAAGGGGTTGGAGGAGGGGAAACAAACAGGTTGGGGGGGGGGGTGGATGGGATAGGTACAGGAAGTACAGAGACAAGCTGCAAAACAGGGTGTAGGGTTGGGGGAATAGGGTGGTGAAGAAAGGCACGCAGCTGTGATGAAAAGGATGGGGAGGTATAGAAACAGAAAGCATCACTCATGTAACCATGGATTCGAATTGGGAGCATTCAGCAGCATGGACCCAGATGGAGATTGAAGACGGTTGGGGAGGGGTGAATTTGAGGTCTCATTTTCACAGGATTAACATATCCACACCATCTCAAAATTATCAGAATCATTTTGGTGTTCTGCTGGTCTTACTGTGGATTTCTGGAACTTTGGGATTTACCTTAGGACCAAAAGGCCTGAATGGCAAACCTAGATGGCTTCCCCTGACTCAGCACATATCCATGGGATGTGATTCTTGTTTAACATATGATAGAGTTTGTCAGCTATGTTCCTTTGATCTTTGGGACAGTTGGTACATTACTTCTAGGTTTCCCTTTGCAAACTTAATTTCCTATGCTGACTAGAATCTGGGTGGTGGATACAATTTTAACACAAGAATCTAGGTGGCTGGTCTGCCTCAGGGTCAGGGTTTTGTTATCTCTGGTAACCTTAAGATTTTTCTGCTTTGGAGTATTTATCTGCCTTATTCTAAGTCACTTCATCCTACCCCCCCTTTCCCTGATGGCTTTGGTTCTTTTATCCTCAATCTTGCAATCCCCAAAGTTAGTTTATGGAAGAGTGATTGATAACAGCTAGGAAAAAAAATCCATTACCAACAAGTCAGTGCAAAAGTGTCCAGCTTAATAGCATTGTTCATTAGGAAAGATAATGCAGAGAATTTCCAAAAAAAATTAATGGGCATGAGAGGCTGAAATTCCGTCATTTCTTCCCACTAGAAATTTTATGAAGGAAAACAAATCAGAGGAATAGAAGTCTGCTGATGTTAATTTCTGGAAAAAAAAAACAACCCAAGAGATCTTTTAAGAAAAGAGATCACTATTTAAAGATCCTCCAGCCTAGTCTTCAGCACAGCTTTCTTCCAGAGGCAGTTCCCATTTAACCCAATTCAACAAGTGCTCATTAAGCACCTATCATGTACCAGGTACCCCAGGGGGATACAAAAGGCAAAACACAGAATGTTCTTTAACAGCTGGAATGGTTTCATTTCTTCCTTTGCATCCCCAGCCTACTGGCACAGAGGTGGCATTTAATAAATGCTCACTGAGATGA
Source organism: Pseudochirops cupreus (assembly GCA_028627135.1). Taxonomy (NCBI): domain Eukaryota; kingdom Metazoa; phylum Chordata; class Mammalia; order Diprotodontia; family Pseudocheiridae; genus Pseudochirops; species Pseudochirops cupreus. The sequence continues at coordinate 45,262,374 of CM053582.1, read as the reverse complement.
ATCAAATTTAATGGGGGTGGGGGGGTGAGGAACAATCTTTAAACAGAAATTAGGGGAGGGAGAACAGGGTAAGTAAAGACTTCTTAAAGGAAGTGGCACTGGACTTATTAACCTTTGGACATATTTAAAGAGGTCCTGGAACTAACCAAAAATAGTTCCATGTACCTAATGGCAGCTGGGTTTACTAAGGAGTTGTGTTTTTTTTTTTTAATTTGTTCAGAAGAGAACTAGATGAAGGTTACAGTTTGAAAACTTCCAGAGCCCTAAGTTTTCTGCTGTTGACCTGGAAGCAAGCAGGCTTTTCTCACTGAGGAAGACCTGATAGCTGCTTCACATATGGATCTGTGGAGTTGTAGTAAAGAAGAGCAGTTATGATAATTCTATGACACTTGTACCCATAATCAGAGTTCACAGAATGTTAGATGGAAGGGCCTTTGGATAAAATTATTCTAAATCCCTCATTTTGCAAGTGAGGAAATTTAAGGTCCACCATCTACCAATCTCTGCTACTCACATGATGCTAAATGGAACTAGAAGAAGTTACACAACCAGGGTCCCTACAAATTTATGTTACCTAAGCTCATTTGGGGGTCACAGTGGCAAGGCAAGCAAACCTACATACAGACAGCATAGTGTTGGACTTAGAATCTGGAAGATTTGAGTTCAAATCCTGCTTCACACAATTACCTAGTTGTGTGACCCAAGGTAAGTTGGTTAGTCTCTTTGGGCCTCAGTTTCCTCATCTATAAAATGGGGATAAGTATACCTACTTTCATAGTTGTTGTGAGGATCAAATGATATATAAAACACTTCATAAATGTTAAAGGATCATATAAATTTCAGCTTTTATTGAGTATGTCTTCCTCCCAATAGCAGCTATATCAAATTTCTCCTCAAGCCCTCTATGTCCTTCCATCCCACGACCTCAACTGAAGACTTTTCTGCACATTTCATTGAGAAAACAGAGACCATTCATGGTGAGCTTTCTCTTCTCATCTCAAAATCCCTGGAAACTAACCCCCACCTCCCTCCTCCTCTCACCTCATTGCCAAGGCCAATCTCTCCATACTTGATCCCATCCCTTCAGTCTTTTCTGGAAGATCCCCACTCCCCTTTTCCCCAGTGTACAACCCCTCTCTACTTGTCAACAGAATATAAACTGTAGCTGCACCAAGCACAGTGCCTGACATAGTAGGTGCTTAAAAATGATTAAGGGCCTACTTCACTACACAGTAAGGCACTGTGTGCCAAGATTCACAGATAAATGTGATAGGGGCATTGCCCTCACTAATATACATAAATAACTATAATACAAATTAGAATGTAATAGCACCATAACAGAGAGATAAGCTGATGATGAGCTTTCAGAAGAATCAACAGGTCACTTGTGTCTAAGGGCCTTAGAGAAGGCTTAATTGAGGCACCAACTTTTGAATGAGCTTTGAAGGATGGGTAGGATTCCAGTAGGCAAGATCCTGGGGAAACGAATTCAATGCACATTCTAGGGACAATATATAGTTCAGTACATTGAGAATATGGAATGAGGAGTGTGGGAGATAAAAGCTACAGAGGGAGATTGGAGCTAGGTAATGAAGGTCCTAAGGAGTTTGAACTTTATTTAGTAGGCAATGGAAGACTTGAGCAGGTAAGTGATGTGTGTGTGTGTGCGCGCATGTGCGTGTGTTTGTGTGTGCGTGTGCATGCAGAGATATCAAGTAAAACTGGGGTCTATTTTCTGCAACCACAAAAAAAAAATGACTATGGTATTGTATTTTTCTTTATTTTGCAAAGTATTTTCCAGTTACATTTTAATCTGGTTTGGCCACACTCTGGAGGCGTGGGGGCAGTCTGTGCAGAAGGCCACAAAGTCTCTGCTATACTGAGCATGCACAGAAGGGAACCATGCAGGCAAGCATGGTGGGTAGCTCCTGGTATCAGGCAGCAAAGAGAATCATGAAGCCTTTCTTTGCTCTAAGACAGATTCTTCACTTTGTGGGACACAGACCTCTTGGTCAGTTAACTCTACAATCCCTTTCCCAAAATCATATCTTTAAATGCCTAAAAGAAAAATACATAGAATTACAAAGTAAACTAATTATGTTGAAATAAAGTGATCAAAGTAATAAAAAAAAAACAAATTCACAGAACTCCCTGAAATCTATCTACAGACTCTTTGTGGGTCCATGGAAGAATCCCTTCTCTATAAGAAAGTTAAGTTAGCTGCTAGCTCAGAACTACAGACTTACAATCATGCTTTCCTGTCTGCATTTGACTTCTCTCTCTCTCCTAGGGTCACTTCTGAGGCCCTAATCCCTTCCATTTTTGATATTTCTTGTCCAGCCTGGCCTCCCCTGCTCCCCCCACTTCCCTTTCATTCTCTCTGACTTGACCCCTGGCCTACACTCGGCCCATGTGTGCTCCAGGTTCCCTTGCTGGATTAAATTTACCATTTCTTAGAGAGTGAACATTCCACCTCCCACCTTTCTGCCTGTGCATAGGCGGTCCACCAAACCCCAGAGTGCCCTCCCTTTCCTCATCTTCACCTTTCAGAACGCCTAGATGCCTTCAGAGTTTATCTTCAGCTTCACCAGACTCCCTCTTTCTCTTCTATTTAGTCTGCCCATAGTTTGTACTTAATCTGTCTTGTTGCTGCTGATGCTGTTCTGCCAGGTAGAAGGGAAGCAGCTCAAGGGAGGAATTAGTTTGGTTTTGTCTTAGATTTCTAGCACCGTGCCTGGTGATGAACAGACTATGCACCAAACAAATGCTTCTGACTGACAGAAAGAAGACGCAAGGATCCGTTTTGAGTATGAACACTTAAAAGGTAACGCATATCAAGCAAATGTTAGCCATCACGCTGAATGTTAGCTAATAACAAACAAGGTTTGGGGTTCTTTTCTCCCTGAAAATATTGCTCTAAAATGACCTGAATTGACTTTGTTTTTAGCCACATCAAAGAAAAAGCTAGTCTAGCTAGACTCCAAGGTGTGGGAAGGGACGTTATATGCAAGAAAGGTTGAGACTAGGTTCGGAATGGCTTTAACAGCTAAACAGAAGAATTGTGATTTCATTCTAGAGGCAGCAGGGAGCCACTAGAGTTGACTGTGTAGGAAAGTGACACAGTGAGAGCTGTACTTAAGGAAAATGACTTTGCTAGCAGCATGGAACCTGAACTGCACCTGGCTGAGACCAGAGGGCCACTAACCACTGAAGAGGCTCTTGGTATAATCTAGAGGCCTGAACTAAGGTGATATGGGGCTGCCTAGGTGGAAAGAAAGGCTTAGATGCTAGAGAAGCTTTGGCAGGCAAGGATGACAAGATTTGGCCACTAACTGACAGTGTTGAGTGAAGAGCTACAGATTATGAGTGTGACAGACTGGAAAGCTGATAACGTCTTTGATAAAAATAGGGGATTTTGGAAGAGAGGAGGGTTTGGGAGGAAAAAGAATGAGTTCTGTTTGAAAACTGTTGAATTTTCAATGTTTCTGGCATATCCCTTTTGAAATGTCTAATAGGCATGACTGAAACACTAGGGGAGATAGGAGAATGGTCACACAGTGGTGATAATTATCCCCATGGGAGGTAATGAGGTCCCAGAGAGAGAAAGTGTATGGGGAAAAGGCCCACAACACAGCCCCAGGGAACACCCATAGTTCAGGAGCTTGAGATGGGTGATGGGACAGCAAAGGAGATAAAGAAGGAATGGCTAGACAGGGAAGAGGAGAACCACAAGTGAGTATTGTCACAAAAACCCACACAGATTTTCTAGGACAAGAGGAAGGTCAACAGTATCAAATCCAACAGGGAGGTCAAACAGAATGGAGATTGAAAAAAAAAAGACCATGAGATTTGGCAGTTAGAATGTCTGTATCAGGCAATATTGTCTGGCAAAGATGGCTGGAGACATGAGAAACTATGCCCCATCGTTGACCACTCCTCCCAAACTAGTCCTTTCTTTTGTCACTGGGTGGTCCACGGTTCCTGGCTCTCCCTTGGTCCATATCTCTGCTCTGTCTCCAGCTCTGGAGATCTGAAACTTCACTGAGGCACCTGCTGTTTTATACCTGTTTTATTGCCACTCATGAGTCAATAACCTAATGGTAAATGGTTCCAACTCCCGTAATTCATCAAAGAGTTATTTATAAAAAGTCTTAAACTATGAGATCCTCTCACAATGACAACTTAAAGCTCCCAAAGCTAGAGTAAAACCCTAATGTACCTTTTCTTTATGTACTTGAGAAATCCAATGCAGACCAATAGGTCTTTTGACTTAGACAAAGTTACCAGAAATGTTAATGTTGGCATTTTATTCTTCTTGGAACTCATTTTTGGAAGTATATTTAAAAACCATTAGTGTAATGTGTATAAAGGTGAGGTTTTAGTATTTAAATTACATTAACAGAGAAAAATCAGGTCTATATTTATTTATTTTTCCTAAAAGAAACAAAGCATCACTGACTTTTATTATTTAGTCTATTAATTTAGAACTCTACCTGCTAACTTATGAAAGTTAAATATTTATGCTTTGGCCTCCTCAAATTTTAGCAACTCTAAAACTAAATCAAATTCCTTCTATATTTCATAAGTCTACCAAGTGCAATATGTAACAATGTTCATAATTCAAAAAGTACATGCAAAATATTTCTACCCAATGCATAATGAAGGGATTTAATGTACTTTGCATACTCTCTGTTAGTCCCATCTCTGTTTTAGGGGTCTGTGGTGAAATCAAAATGTCACCATGATCTTATTCTGCTTTAAAAACTGGTACGGGGTGGGGTCAGGTAAAAACCAGTGTAGAATTAGTGCCAGTCTCATTGTGTAATAGCATCAGCTTCCTTCAGTCAAATATCCAGACCTAGATGCATCCTGTACGTTTACCTTTTGAGATTAATTAGTCTCTCTTCCTGAAATAAGTCATAAGGAAAGGATATCGACCCTCAAACCAGGAAGGCCTGAGTGCAAGGCTCTGATCCAAGCAGACTGTGTGACAGTGCAGTGAGACTTTCCTTATATCAAAGTTGCCCAGATCTGTGACCTCACTGGTCCAATATCTAGCCCTGTGCCCTGGAGTTCACCTCTTGCTCTGTTCTAATGTTGAAGAAAGCATCACTGTTTCACTGAGGGCTTTCTCAAAGGTACCCTTGACATTCCATGTAAGTCTCCAACCTCAGCCCCTGCTCCTGCCACTGCTTTTGGATTAAGTATGAGACAAAGTATGACTTCACATATCTGATAAAATACAATGATCAAGAATCGAGTTTGGAGACTGGGCAAGTGTGATACACATAACTGATATGTATATACAGACTGATGTAACTGATCAGTCTATAAAATCACGTCAGCCTGATATAAGCAGCCCTGAAATGATAGTTTGGAGGTCAAAATTTCACTAGATCATAGAAAACCTTCACTTACTAACTTTTTAAATTGTACTTAATGTCTAATAAGTACATACAAAGACTTGCAAATATGACATAGAAGCATACTCATTTTAGAAATTTATGTTTTTAAAAGACCCTTTTCCCCCCTCAATTTAGTTCTCTGCATATTTGGCACTATTCTTTGTGAGTATTTAACAAAATAAATATATTTTTTTTAAATTAATGAATGAAGTCTGCTGCTCCCTAGTGGAATGAAATGTAATTTCATGGGACAAGAAAAATGATCCCTAAGAATGCCCTTTTATATATAATCTAATCTACCTGCATCACCCCTACACAGGTATAATTCAGAATGACCAGGAAACTAATGTAACTGAACATACAGAAAGCTGTGATGACCACAAGTGTTCCCTAAGACATCTCTACTAGATGAATAATACAATGACCATGTTTACCTGCCACTAAAACACATAGAAATAAAACCATCAGATAACGAGATTTTGTCCAGATGTTTCCAAACATCTATTACATAGACAAGTTATTTTCCTGGTTGCTAGAAGAGTTTTCACTTTTTATCCAAATGTTTGCATGACTTTGCATTATCTATAACCTGGAATCACAGAATCTTAGAAGTGTGGAGAGGGTTTGGGAGGTCATCTCATCTGATCTATTCATGAACTCAAATGGCTTCTAATAACATAGCTGAGGAGCAGTTATTCAGCCTTTGCTTAAAACATCTCTTGTGACAAGGAAAACTACTATCTCCTAAGGCATCCAATTATAGCTTTGGCTAACTCAGGCCTCTTTCTGTCCTTTAAGGCCAAGCAAAATGGCTACTCCAAACCCCAACCACCAAAAGGGTTAGGAGCATGGAGCCAGGAGAACTTGCATTCACTCCTGACATAGACATATATTAGCTGTGTAACCCTAAGCGAGTTATTAAAGCTAAGCCTCAATTTTCCCATTTATGAACTGGGAATAATAGTAGCACCAGTCTCACAAGGGTTTTGTGAGGATGAAAGGAAATTTAAAAAAACCAAAACAACCAAACCAGTTGGCTGCACTAAGACTTTTGGGACACCCTACATTCAAGTATGCTGTGAACTCTGAGGTATTATATAATTATGAGCATGTCTTGTTCTTTTCTGTAGAATTAAGACAGGAACAGGACTAGAACAAATTGCTTCCTGCTCTTATTCTTTATATTTAATGTTCTGTAGAATACCGCCTAAGTGGAGAAAATTACTCAGTTATGTAATCACATAAAAGTATTGGGCAGTAAGGTCATCCTCTTTAGAATCTCTGAAAACACCTTCAGAACAAACCCGATAACACCTAAGATAACAGGAATGTACACGCATCCTATTCCCATGTAATTTTAATTTCTTGCATAGGTTTTATAATATTTTGAAAGTTTTATTGCATGTGGTTTAGTGATTAGGAAATAATGAGTCTGGCAAAATCCATAAAAATGTTCTTTTTAAGTATCAATGGTCTACCTGAGGAGTTAAGGGGTTGTGGGCAACAGCTTTGGCTATAATGATGCTCCTGTTCTAGTGTAACTGACATGTCAAATTCTTGAGGTGTGGCGGGGGGGAGGGTATTTGTGACGTGGAGATTTGTTTTCCCTGTTTATGTAGGCTGATGGCTCCTGGTCACCTGAGATGATGCAAGATGATGTCTTCCTTGGCATCTAGTAGGTGCAAAATTTGACACACACGCAGTTTTCTGTTACTTCTTTATATAAACTGCATCACTCCATAAGTCTGGCTGGGCCCCTTAAAAATAACCTTTTCTGTCTTTTCTAGTGGCAGAATGCTTTGGGCAATGAGCCTTCTCTGACCAAGGTTTGAGTTTGGATGCTTCCAAATATGATTGTCTTTCCATTTTAAAGTTCTGACCATGTAAATTAAGACTGGAATTTTGTGGGTGCTAATTAATTGAAATGTGTTTTTCACAATGAGATTGGCTTTCAGGCTGCCACTAAGCCTCAGACCAAATTCACATCTTTCCCTTCATTAACTTTGTGCGTGATGTAGCTTGCTGGGAACAGGAAGGAATTTGGTATTACATTCATCTTTTGGTTCAATCTAACCTTAGGATTCATGTTCCAAACCATCAGTAAATATCTTTCCTTGATGTGCACTGCTAATTTTATATTTATCAAGACCAAATGACACTGAGATATCACAGGATATCACCAATATCTTGCTAAACCTTCGCACTGTATTACCTCACCTCCTCCCTACCCCACTCCCACCTCCACTTCTACTGGCAGGATGCTGAATGGAGGGAGAGGCAGTAGAAGTCACACAACTGTGCTTATGATTCAAGGCATTATACATTCATGTCATCCTCAACTGGGGCTGTACTAGAACAAAATCACCTTTTTTATTTCTCCCTAATTGATTCCCTATCTCCTTTCTCACCTAAGATATTTCAAGCCTCCTCTTCCCTCACTGTCTCCCACACTACAGCCTCCTTCTACTCTCTCAGCCATGTACCCATACCTCTTACTTTACTAATTGAGGTCATTCTACAGGAACTCCTTCTTTGATCCCAGTTTTTCCTCTTAAAATATCTTAAAATAATTTCTTACTCTCAACTCTTTTGCCTAAGTCTCTGGTAAAGAAGTGGCCCTTCTTGCCAAGGCCCTATCCTCTACATATGTGCTCAATTCTGTCCCCTCTTATTTATGCTAAAGGCTGTGCCCTCCTCTTCCTTGAGTCAAATCATCAGCTCTGAAAACTCTGATCTCTCCCTGTCTCTGAGTTCCTTCCCTTCAAACATGTACAAAATGCCCTGTGTTTTAAAAATATTGTTTTTGATCCTACCATGCCATCAATTTGAATCTCTACTCCCTTTCTCATCCAAACTTCTAGTAATTTGCATCAAAATTTTCTTCCTCCACTTCTTCTCTCACTCATCCTTAACCCTTTGCAGTCTGGCTCAGACTTCATTGTTATTCAATTTCAACTACTGTCCCCAAAGTCACCAGTGACCTCTTCCTTACAAGACTATTCAGATTTCCAGGGGGCAGGAAACTGTTGCGGGGCCTGGATATCTTGGTCTTTCCTCCACGCATACCTGGAGGGGCAAAGATCTTAGGTATTGCAGGGAGGATGAAGCAAAGGTTCAGGGCAGGTTTTGAGAGAAGCATGTGCAGCAGGGCAAGAGCAGGCATCATTCTGAAAGGGAAACAGAGATGCTCCAAAGGACACTTTGGAGACAAAAGCTGGCAACGCTGATGTGCTTAAAGTCTTCGTCTGCTTGGTACTTCAGATTCAAACTACTGAGAGGAAGTATGTGGCTGGGACAGCCTGTCATCATTCCTTAAGACTGGCAAAAGAAGAGTGAGGATTCACCTCCCCTTCCCCTTCTCCTTGTCTCTTTTCATTTGTATTCCCACTGCTTGGCACATATAAATGGCTGCTTAATACCTGCTAGTTGGTTGGTAGGTTAGAGAATAATTCTACACAATGAAGAAGCTACATCAAGTGACTGATCAAATGTTTTCATTCATTCTGTTCCTTTTGGGGAGTCGTACTTTATCAACATTATTGTTATTATAGAAAAAAAAAATCATTCCTCACATCTTATGGGATAAAATTCGGGTAGAAACAGGACACTTTGATATTGGCACTTTTGTTATTCTTATTTTCCAGGCCAAACATCCTGGTTCATCCTTCCCAGGTTCATATGGCTTGATGTTAAAAGCTGTCCCCATCAGGGTCACCTGCCTCCGGAAGGCCTCCAGGTCATCCATTTCCTTTCTAAAATGTAACACCCACTTCCAGATCTCAAACTACATTATAAAGCAGTAATCCTTAAAACTATGTGGTGCTGGTTAAAAATAGCAACATACGTCAGTAAGACAAGACTATATCAGGAAGAACCAGAAAAGAAAGAACTCAATATTCCTGTGTTTGATAAACCCAAGAATGTAAACTACTGTGGGAGGCCTCCTTATTCAATAAAAACTAGTAGAAAAACTGCAAACAGACTTGGCAAAAGACTGAAATCACAATAAATTCTAAGGAGAAATTCAATTCTATTGAATATAGATTGAAGTATCTTTCACAAATGCATAAGAGAGCAAATTATTAACCAAGTAAGAAACAGAGTAAGTATCACAAAAGACAAAACAGATAATTGTGATGACGGGAGACTGAAAAGTTTCTACACTCAGCACAGCTCAAATAAGAAGAGAAGTTGTTGATTGTGGGAAAATTATTTGCATCAAATCCCCTTTAAAAAAGGTTGATGTCCAATGTAAATAGGAAATTAACACAAATATTTAAGACCCAGAGCCATTCCCACATTATTAGATGGTCATCCTCAAGATAAGAACTGCAAAATATTAATGATTTTTTAAAAAGATTGTTCTAAATCATCACAATAAGACACATGAAAATTAAAATGACTCGGAGTTTTCCCTCCATACCCAGCAAAACGGGCAAATTTGCCCAATTTACATCAAAGATGTAAACAGTCAATGTTGGAGGAGCTATGGGAAGACAAGAATGCTAATACACTGTTGGTGGAGTTGTGAAGTGTTCCAAACATTTTGGTAAGCAACTTGTAGACATGCTAAGAAAGTGACTAAAATATCTATGAATTTTTAACCCAGAGATCTGTCCTCTAGGCACATATGCTGAGAAGCTTAAAGATAGAAAGAAAGGCCCCACACATACCAAAACAAGCACAGCAAAACTTTTCGTAGTGGCAAAGAACACAGTAGGTAACCATCAACTAGGGAGTGGTTTAACATATTGTGAGAGGTATGAGAATGAATGGTTTATTATTACCCTGTAACAAACAGTAAATAACAAATGCAGTGATGCATAGTGTGAAGTAAAGCGGAACAAAGAAAATATGTCTATGACTACAACAGTATCAGGGGGAAAGAAAAGCAAACTATATGTGATGCAACTATAATGATCAAGCTTGGACCAAGAGAGGAAATGTTGTACACACTGTCAGACACAATCAAAGAGTAGGTTGGTTTTGCTGAATCTTTAAAAATTCTTTGAGGCATCAATAAATGTAAAAATTAGAAATGAAATGTGCCTTTCAGAACTGAATATGATACTTGTGACAGCTGCTGAGGTCTCCTCCAGCTCTAAAGTTATGATTCTGTCTACTCCCTTCACTCATCTGGGACAATCTGCCTCTCATAATGCAGTCTAAGATTACAAAATGAGTTCCTTCCACAATGTGCTATTAATGATAATATTGACAGTTAGCATCTATATACCATGTACTACATGCCAGGCACTGTGTTCATCACTTTACAGTTATTATCTCACCTGATCCTCACAACCATCCTGGGAAGCAAGTATTATTTTTATCCCCATTTTATAGATGAGGAAACTGAGGCAAACAGAAGTTAAATGACTTGCCCAGGGTCACACACCTGATAAACATCTGAAGCCAGACTTGAACTCAGGTCTTCTTGACTCCAGGTTCCACATTCTATCTATTCTGCCACTTAGCCAATATGGTTGGTCAACAGCCTAAATTAAAGCATGTGTTCATTATCAAGCATTTATGTATTTCTACCAAAGTACAGTTAGGGGTACAGCACCCAAGTAAAATGTTTTGTCCCTCCTTTCGTGCCAGAAAATAAATCTGAATTATTATGGTATTAAAAGATATGTTGATATTATATAGTACTATACATATAGTTTATGCATTCCTCAGTTTCTAAGCTTTTTCTGGGTCATCTGCTGGCTTCTGCGTGCTGTCTACAGCTTTGACAAAACTCTCCCAAAATTCCCATTTAATTTCTTATGACAACCCATGATCTAGCCAAATCACGATAAAGAAAGTCGTGATATGGAAGGGATAACTGTATTTTTAAAAAACTGTTCTAGGTATTTAACAAAAAGAAATGTTCAAAATTACTACTTTCTGGGGTAGCTAGGTGGCACAATGAATACAGCACCAGCCCTGGAGTCAGGAGGACCTGAGTTCAAATCTGCCCTCAGACAGTTGACACACTTATTAGCCGTGTGACCCTGGGAAAGTCACTTAACCCCAATTGCCCTGCCCTCCCCCACTCCAAAAAGAAAAAAAAAAAGAATTACTACTTTCTCTCAGACAAATTACCAACACAGAGATACACCTTCATCTCAAAAGGATTCCTGGATGTTTTCAGGTCAAAGTAGTTGGAATGTCTGAATTCCTTGAGTGACTGCTTTAACTCTCTACTCCACCAAGGATGCAGATCCACACTGTCCACTATGCCACCCCTAGAGTTCCTCATAACTAGGACCAAAACGTCAAACTACACACGAAAGGGGAAAGGGTTTGGGCAGAGCAGGGTTAGGACTGGCTTCCCCCGGCCCATTTCTGACAGTTTTCCACATTAACCATTCTTGCTTAGTGCCAAGTTCTGTTGTTTTGGTGCTGCAGAAGGCTTCAGATACAGGGAGTGACCTTGAAAGTGGTTACCCTTGGGCAAAAGCCCTGTCATTTTGCCTGGGCAGGAACTCTGCTTGTCACAGAGGATATAGTCTCTTTTCAGCTACAATATAATCCAAGGCTCTACTAAGTTAAAAAGCCTGAACTGGGCCAGATTTCTCCAACCAAATTCAGAGACAGTTTAACATTTTTATAAATATGAATAATTCCATACTGGCCTTAGGGAACTGGGGGTTTCTTTGATATTTTCCTTTGCATGAAATTGACTTCCTTAATTGCAAAGATGGACCTTACTTTCCATAGCCATAGATAAAAGGATAATGAATAGTATATTTTGTGTGGAAAGTGTACTTGAAACAAGTTTATGTCACTAGTACAATATCTGTATTTGAGATGATTTATCTCTGAAAGGCCAGACTAGGCGCCTCCAAGCAGCCTGTGGCAGAACTGGGCAGTGGGTCTTGAGGGGCTCCCTCCTCTTCTTCCTTTTTCAGTTCAATTTTCCATCCCTTCTTCAGGTTCCCGTAAGGGTAGGTCCCTTTCATATCACAGAGAAAAGCAAACACAAAAATGCATTTGCTAGAGGGGAACCTGGACATAATTATGTCCTACCTCTTGCAGAAGGATTTGTAGTCTAAAGATGCTGAGATGATAACGTTATTTCCTACCTATATAACCTTGGGCAAACTGCTTCACTTCTCTGGGTTTCAGTTTCCTTAAATGTCAAATGGACTAGACAGTCACTAAGTTTGCTTCTATCACTACTAACCTATGAAGAGAACCTCCCAAAGGTGGAATTTTAGGCACCCTTGCACCATGGGAATGGCATTTTCTGTGCAGAGTAGTGATAGGGTTCCTAACAATCTTAAGTTATGCCACAGGTACAACTACTTACCCTACACCAGTGGTTCTCAACCTATGGGTCGCAACCCCTTTGGGGGTCGAACGACCCTTTCACAAGGGTCGCCTAAGACCATCAGAAAACACATTTCCAGTGGTCCTAGGAACCGAGACACCACTCCTCTATCTGTCTCCAGGCGGGTTTGCCCACATATGAGTATTAAAGGTCACAGCATTAGGAAGGTTGAGAACCACTGCCCTACACAGATATAAAGGCTGTTGTCCCAGCCTGAATGAACTGATTACAAAATGTAACTGTTCACCTGTATATTGTTAAGTTTGGTCTACTTTCTTAAAGCTTAACCACTAGCTCATCCTCTGTGATTCTTTGGGGACTCTCTTAGTTTGAAGAATACAAAATAAAATTCCAAGGCATACACCAAAAAAAATAAACTTTCCAAATCTATCAGACGACTCTCAAAGTTATGTTTGGGCTAGATTCACTTATCCTGTCCACCTTGATCAAGTTCTGCTCAAGGTGATCAAAAAGTCCCAGAAGTTCAGACCCAGATGCTTCCATCAGTGTGAGCATGGAAGGCATTTCAGAAGTATAAGCCAGCATTTACAAATGGTCAGTCTTAAATCAAACATCACCTCTGCCATTTCAAGCAGAATAGGAACTGGGGGAAATGGAGGTTGCAAAGGAATGAGGGACAGGAAAACAATTAGAGATAACAAAACACTGAAAAGCAGGAGTTCAGTGGATTGTTATTGGACACCTTTTGTAGCTCAAAGAGAAAATTGAAACAGAAGAGATCTCAGGATGATGGGGAATAGGAATCATAGCCATGTGCATCTAAAGTGAAGTTATATTCAACGAAGCAACATCATTTCTCTCTGGATATTTTTTCTTTCTCATTTTTTATTATTAATAGAGAGCAAGCTGAATATAAAGGTAAGAACCAGAACCAATGTAGCCTAACAATGAGCAGTCAGAAGTGTGTATTTCATTGGGACGTAGATTTTTAAGTGAAGGGAACTTAAAAATCAATTAATCTACTCCTCTTATTTTATAGAGGAGAAAACTGAAGCCCAGAGAGATGTAACAGTTTGCACAGTTAGGTGGTGCAGCAGATAGCGGACCTGGAGTCAGGAGGCCCTGAGTACAAACCCAGCCTCAGACACTTCCTACCTGTTTCACCCTGGGCAAGTCATTTCACCCTGTTTACCTTAGTTCCCTCATCTGTCAAATGAGCTAGAGAAGGAAATGGCAAACCACTTCAGTATCTTTGCCAACAAAACCTCAAATGGGGTCACCAAGTGTCAGACACAAATGAAAAGGACTGAGCGAGGCCAACAATAAAGAACCTAGGTGGCAAGCATCAAAGCTAAGATTCCAACCGAGCTTGCTGACGTTCAATGCAGGCCTCTTGCTGTGGCCCCCTGCTGGGTCCTCTCTGTGTATATATACACACATTACTTTAAAAACTGTACATAGCAGAAGTACAGAGTTTCTTATACAAACTTCTTTCTTATTCTTTAGATACTAAAATGTTTGTTGATAATCTAGTTCATAATAAAAAAGAAAATTTTTTAAATGAAAAGAAAAAAACTTTTAAACCGGCAATAACTCCAATTTTGCACCCCAGAAAGGAGAGGCCCTTGAGGGCTGGGGAAATGCTTAGGAAAAGACAGGAAAGCAAGGAAGGGGACCGCGTTCTTATTTAGCATCTAATATGGGTCTGGGACTATTCTAAGTGATTTACAAATACCTCCTTTGAAAGAAGTAAATGAATCAATAAAGAGAGAAATTAGAGCTCTGAAAAAGGAATCTGAAAGAAATAAATTATGGCTTAGTAGAGAAGGGAGAAATTTTAATAAAATAGAAAATGGAAGGCAATGGGTAGGCAATAATCTGAGAGCAAAGGCAGAAAACAGAAAACTTTGAAGGACACATGGAATCTCTAAAAATCAAAGCAAAAGACCCTGAAGACAGATTTCTGTGATATTCTCTCATAAAAACACACACAAAAATCTAAATATCATATTTTGGGAAGCAAGAAGGAGAACTAGAACACAAAATGCAACCTGATAAAATCCTGAAGACGCCAGGAGAGATGAATCCGGAGCAAGCTTTATTCACTGACCCTGAGAAATAAAAAGCTGGAACAAGATGCACCATAAAGCAGCTTGCACCCCAAAATAACATTTCCAAAGCTGAACATTTTTCTACCAATTTATTTTTACAAATTCCAGCAGATTTAATGTGTTTCAAGCATTCCTTCTGCAAGAATGGTGAATAGAATTTTTATATGCAAACACAGCAAACAAAAGAAACTTAAGTAAACTAAAGGAGGCACAGCAGATAGAGTGCTGGGCCTGGAGTCAGAAAGACCTGAGTTCAAATCTAACCTCAGACCTTTAGTAGTTGTGTGGCCCTGGGCAAGTCACTTAACCCTATTTGTCTTAATTTCTGTATCTGTAAAATAAGCTGGAGAAGAAAATGACAAACAACTTTGCCAAGAAAATGCAAAATGGAGTCATGAGAGTTGGACATGACTGAAAAATGACTCACCGACAACGACAACAGAGGCCCTGAGGAACAGCAATGGTGTTGTCTTCAAACTAGCGGCACACAGAATGCAATGCATTAGAAAGTGTAGTAGCAAAGACCGTGTAAGAGTCAGAGCAATAGTGCAGCCATGAGAAGCTAAGCCAGGCTAGACTATGTTGCAGATTTAGTGCACTCACGTTCTCATCGCTGGAGGTCACAGGTTCATTCTACAACTCACCAGGTACCAGGGATTCCAGGTATGGATTCCCTGGGTGCCCCAGATCCCTAGCTGTGTCCAGTATTGTCTGTTTCCTCTTGATTTTACCTGAAAGATTACTCACTTCATGTATACTACACTTCTTTCTAAGAGGATATGTAAAGATGTCTTCCTCTTCCAAGAGCCTGCCCCTGGGGTAAGCGGAAGACTTGATTTTCAAAGATGGCAGAGCCAGAAGTTTCAGTTAAGTCTTAAAATGAATAGCTAATAAAACAGTAGCTGAAGGCCAACTTCAGCGAACACTTAATAAGCAATTAATACGTGAAAGGCACCATATTAGGTGGTAGGCATTTTGTTCTTTGGTCCACAGATATTGGGGATACAAAGGGAAAAACTGAAATAGCCCTTGGCTTCAAGGAGAATACATTCTATTAGGGGAAAGAAATATTCAAGAAACGCAAGCTCTTTTCAGGATGGAGAACACCACAAATGGGAAGAATCAGTAAAAGTTTTGGTTACGTGCCGAGAACAGAGGTAAGCCTTGAAGGAAGCTAGGGATTGGAAGGGGCAGAAATATGTCTTGGATGTGGAGACAGCTTGTGCAAGGGCACAAAGTTAGGAAAAGTTGCATTCAAGCTTCACTCCCTAGAAAGCAAAGACAAAAGTTCAAACTGGCCAATGGGGTACTATACCGGCCTTACAATTCAGCACCTGCAAGATACAGAAAGCAACTGGTATTAACTAACATGAACTCAAAGGTTCATGAACTCTCTCTCTCTCTGTCTCACACACATACTCACATACTCTCAAACACTTTCACACACACACACACACACACACACACACACACCACTCACATACACATAACACACTGTCTCACACACACACTCATATATTCTCACATACACTCTTTCACACACATTCACTCACACACACTAACACATACCACTCACACATATACTCACACATTCACATACACTCTCCACTCACTGACATACACTATCACATACACACATACCCCTCTACTCTCCACACACACCACTCACTCTCACACACATACATACACTCTCACCCATACTTGCCCTCTCACACACACACACACACACACACACACATACACACTCTCACATACACACACATTCTGACTCTCTGTTTCTCACCCCCCCCCACATATATATGGATGTGTATATGCACATATGTGTGTGAACTGTATTCCAATATAAGTGGTTTACATCTAATAGAGGAAGTGATTACTTACTAACAAACACTGAGATCACATGGTAGGGGCAGAGTGTCTCCATGGCTTGCTCCTCTCCAAACTCTACCAAGGGCCATATGGACCCCCAAGAAATGGGCCTGGGTTTTTGGTCTATTCATTTGTTCTTTTTCATTCTAGATGCAGGAAGTGTAGTCTCTAATCTGGCCCAGCAATACAAGGCACAGATATAGGAGTACAGAAATCCAGGCCTGGTGTTTTAGCCATCCCAGTAGAGACACCCTGAGGAGCAAGGCTCCTTGGAATCCAACCCACCAGAGGGTAGTGTAAGGGAATTATATCTCTGATTGACGGAGAAAATGTCTGTATGTTTGCTTTGGCTATATCCTTGAAGTAAATATCTCTTTGTAAAAGCTATCTGATGTTAAATAGTTAAATGGAACTAGACCCTTAAAAATAAGGCTAGTAAGGGTAGAAACATTGCTAGTTAGGGAAAGAAAATAGCAGATCCTGTCATGGTACCTGAGATTTTGGCAGCTTAGCACAAGAAGGACAAATTCTTACCTAAACAACAGACTTCTAGAAAATTAGAATTAATTCAATTTTTACCAAAAAGTGAATGTTAAAAAATTGTCTTGGAAAAAATATTATTAAAAATAAAGGCAAAAAAATTCAAAGCTGGAGAAAATGACAATTAATCCCAAAGAAGTTAATGTCTGTACAAAACTGCAAGAAATATGAAAACAATGTCAAAAGACTGAAAATTTTTTTTTTAAATGTAATCTATCTCATACCCAAAATGACTAACCTGGAAAACAGATGGAGAGTTTAAGTCCCAAGAAGTCATAGTCAGGATCACAAAGTATTCAATAGCCATCACTATAAAGGAGCAGAGAGCCTGAAATATAATACTGTAAAAGACATAGGTTTAAAACACAGAATACCTTATTTAGCAAAACTGAGTATAATCCTACAGGAGGAAAAAAAATGGGCCTTTTATAAAAGAGATGACTTCCAAAGATTCCTGATGATAAGACAAGACCTGAGTAGGCACTCTGAAACACAAACACAAACATCATAAAAAATATCAAAAGGTATATATGACTGAGAAACTGGAAGGGGCTAAAGAAGTAAAATTGTATGCACTGTTCTAGGGAGAGAAGATATAAGGATCCGCTCAGAATCCTAACATCATCAGGGGTCAGAAATAGAGTGAAAAAGAGAAAGAGGACTTAGGCACGGTTTTCTTATGATCTGATGATGTTAAAGAAGAAAGGAAAAGGAGGGGGAAAGTAGTACACCAGGAGAAAAAGAGAAGGGACAACTGAGAGAAATTATCTGCCACAGTAGGGATATACAAGTAGAAGACTATATTGACCAAGGAAAGGGAAGGGCAGTAGGTCACATTTCAACCTCACTTTCATTTGAACTGGTCAAAGAAGGGTAGAATTCATAAATACAGAGTTGGGGAGAGAAATACATTTCACTCAACAAAGGAAGAGGAAGAAGTAAGGAAGTGGGATGGAGGGATAGAAAGAGGGAGGGTAAATTCAAGAACGGATCAGT
Organism: Pseudochirops cupreus; assembly: GCA_028627135.1. Classification (NCBI taxonomy): domain Eukaryota; kingdom Metazoa; phylum Chordata; class Mammalia; order Diprotodontia; family Pseudocheiridae; genus Pseudochirops; species Pseudochirops cupreus. The sequence goes on along the minus strand of CM053582.1, from coordinate 45,244,171 downwards.
CATAAAGCAAACTCTAGTCAGGGAGGGTGCATTGGAAAGAAGTGTGTGAGGAAAAAAAGCAAGCAAGGATAAGAACCTGTGCTTGGGGTATGGAATGGGGGAAAGAGAAGAGGGGCAGGGAAGCAGAAACAGACTAAATCAAACACAAAGCCCTGGTGCTGAGCACACTCCTTACTGCTTACCTTTCTCTTTGTAAAACAAAGGTGGGAAACAAAGGGATGAGAAAAGCATAAGAGAATGGGATAGAAGAAAATTCATAACTAACTAATATAACCATGAATGAACTTACCCATAAAATAGAAGAGACAAAAAAAATAGATTATATGTATATTTAATTGTACACAAGGAAAACCAATGCATCTAAAATTAGAAAGGAATGATATAAGTAAGGAAAAAAGTCTTTATAGAAAGTTTGATAAGGGCCTCATGTCCAGGACATAAAAGGAATTGATTAAAATTTTTAAGAATAAAAGCCTTTCCTCAGTTGACAAATGAAAACTACTGTGTAATAAACCATATTAAAAACAAGAATAACAAAAATAACATTTGATTTAATAAACAGTTATTGATAAATGGTTATATGATCTTAACAGGCATTTTTCTATGGAAGAAATCCAAGCTATCAACAGTCACAAAAATGCTTCCAGTCTCTAATGATTGGGGCAGCAAGGTGGTGCAGTGAATAGAGCACCGGCCCTGGAGTCAAGAGGACCTGAGTTCAAATCCGGCCTAAGAAACCTAACACTTACTAGCTGTGTGACTTTGGGCAAGTCACTTAACCCCAACTGCCCCTCCAAAAAGCAAAAAACAAAAAACAAAAATTCAAATTTTAAAAATCAATGACTATAAGGCAGTAAGAAATAGAACAAAAATAAAAACTGAAAAACTAGAATAAAATGTGAGATATATGAGAGAAAAAGCAACAGATATGAGAGACTAAGAAGAAGTAATTCAGGAATAACTAGACTTCCGTAAGACAATGATTTTTAAGAAACCTTTTTTTTAGATTAACTTTTGTTTATTTTTAGTTTACATCATTCATTTCCACAAGATTTTGAGTTACAAATTTTTTTTTTTGGTAATTTTACTTTCCTTTATTCCAATCCAGTAAGCACTTATCACACACCTAGAATGTAGGCTCATAGGACAGACAGCACTTGCCTTCAATACGGGCATTCTAAAAGGGGCCGAAGGAGCCTAAAACATACATGGCCAAACACAGAAACTTTAATTTAGGCATTATTCAGAATGTCTTTTTTAGTTTCCAGATATATCTGAACTTTGTAATATTTTCTT
>CM053582.1:45215967-45242375 GCA_028627135.1 Pseudochirops cupreus | reverse complement strand
TGGAAAAGTTCTGTGTAATTTCACATGTTCCGCTTGTATTTGATTGCTTGTCCTTCCAGTGGGGGTGGGTGACAAGGGAGGAAGAGAAAGAATCTAGAATCTGAAGTTCTATAATCAAATGTTAAAAATATATATCTATATATATATATGCAATTATTATTATTATTATTATTATTAACTACATCCAACTGGAACTTGAGATACACAGGCACTGTGGTTGGGAGATCCATCCTGCCCTACCAGAAAGTCAGAGGGGTGAGGGGGGAAGACATAGGAGAGAATAGACTGGGGGACGGGGGATACACTGGAATGGCTGTTTTGGGGCGGTGGGTAGGGGAAAGATGGGGAGAAAACATGTAACTCGAAATCTTGTGGAAATGAATGATGTAAACTAAAATAAAATTAAAAAAAAATACTTTCTGACAGACTATTTGCTCTCCTTTTCTTATGCTGTTTTATTGTTTCTTCTTTCTTGTGGTTCCTCCCATTAGTTCTAATTCTTCTTTATATCATGACTAAGGTGAAAATATATTTAATATGAAAGTGTAAGTAGAGCCTATATCAAATAGCATGCTGTCCTGGGGAGAGGGGAGGAGAGGAAGGGAAAGAACATTTCAAACTCACAATCTTATCGAAGTGAGTGCTGAAAATGAAAAATAAATTATAAAGAAAGAAATGCTTTCTTAATTGATGCAAATGATATAATGTGAGTGAAGTGGTTTGTATGAATGACATAAATGTTCATTTTTGCTGTTGTTATTGGTTTATTTCCTATGGATGCTTTTGTCTATTTGTCTAGTTTGTAATTTTGTTCATTTATTTGGATACTTGTATGTTCTGATGGAACTTTTAACAAATCTGATCCATAAAGAACAGAAAGAACATGCCCAAGATGATGAATTCCAAACAGATTATTCCCCCAAGGAAGCAGAGTGGTTTGTCCCATTCATAGTCATTTCAATTCATCCCAAATCTTTCTTTCTAAGTATCTTGACGCCCAAAGCATTCCTTCAGAGTGACCACTAAACATGCTGCCACACCTCATTACACAGTGCTATGATGGTTGGGATTCCATCTGTCAGAACACATTACTTTGACACAACACAGCCATTTTGATGCAGTTTGATATGACGAGTCATGGACCAATGTCAGTTACAAAAAATTCCAATTAGAAATTGTTTTCCTTAAATTCATTTCTATATAATCTCACATTTCTTGAGTATTCTTAAAATATACTTTTCAAAAGGATATCTTTTAACTATTCAACTAAATGCTCTAAAACAACCACTGCAATGATTTCTGAATCAGCCTAGGTAATTGACATGGGTGTGTTGTCATCCAAATGGAGAACAGGTACAATATTTTACAGCTGGCACATCTTTATTCAGAATATTCAAAGGTTCCTGGGTCATCTGCTTCCTATTTATTCAAATTTATATTGACTAGCTTCAGAAAGCAAAGCTGACAAAATGATTAATTAGACTTTAGAGCTCATTGGTAGGCTTGCAGTTTAATAAAATTAGCAGAGCTCAAGTGCATCTTTAAATACCATTATGGTCTTCATATTAAAAATGTCAAATTATATTTTTCAGCTCTTACAAAATCCAAGATGACATTCCAAACTTGCAGCAAGAACAATGAAAAACTCACTACCGTCGTTACAATGATCAAAATGTTTTCAGAAAATGAATTCAGTGAACTGGGGGGGGGGGAGGGGTACGGATCTGCATTTAAAGACAGAGCTTACTCTCAAAAAAATACTGGACAAATGCAGTTGAAGTGGCCCTCCAATGGTAGGGAGCATTACATTTTGTAGCTCAATAGTTTTGTGCTCTCATACTTATTTGTTAACATACTTTCTGACTTAGTTTTGCTCCTGAAAAGTTGCATCTAACAGGAAGTTGTGTATAGCAAGTCATATCATCCTGCCAATTTACATTCTAATTTCACATGTGTTCCTATACAAAAAGTGTATTCTTCAGAAAATTAGCATTCATTCTGTCAGTGCTAACATGCAGGCCAGGTGTGCTTCACTTGACCAAACAATCGCTCAAAGATTGCTCAAATGGACAAGTGAATCTACTCCATTCTGTGGACTCATTTAACAACGTTTAAGAAATATTTCATAACTGCCTCCTGCATGTTATTACTGTGGAGGGCACAAGGGAGATAGAAGTCTTACACAGTACATGGTTTCTGCCTTCATGTAGCTTCCAGTCCAAAAGATTCAAAGTTAAACCAGAAAGTCAATTCCAGTTTCTTTGGAAACTCTGACGCGTTGAAAGAAGTAACTACATAAGCTTTGTAGTATACTAAGCAGAACCAGCAAGCTAAAAGAGCCATTTATTTACTCATTCAAAAAATCTTTACTGCATGCTGGCTGTGTACATGCTCTGTTATACGACAGGGGAATACTATCCAACATACTGCTATATGTACTATTTAACTTTATCTTTATGCTGTAGATCTGCACACACAAATGCATGCATATACATACATATATGTGTAGGTATTTCTTGTCTCCCTATTAGAATGTAAGCTCATTAACAGGCCAGACTGTTTCATGTCTTGCCTGGCATGCAGTAACCACTTACTAAATAACTGCTGATTCATGGACTGTCCACACAGAACTGAAGCCTCACCAGGTTCCCCAGCCCCATTTTGTGGACCTTTATTGACTCATCAAGAGATATGGTATCACCAATTTGGGCTAAAGTTGTACTAAATATGCGCCAGGAACCATAGAGATGTCCAACTGCAACTTCAGAGGGCTCTGAAGGTCACTGTTTGTGGATTTCTGCACCTTCTGTTAAGTTTGGCTTTGATTCTGGTGAAAATATCTAAGTTGGGTGAATCAAACATGACCAATGTGTTGACTTGTTTTGATTGACTGCTTTTATTTCTTGTTTTTTTTTGCTTTGTTATTTTTGGAGGGCAACTGGGGTTAAGTGACTTGCCCAAGGTCACACAGCTAGTTTTTTGTGTTCAGTGTCTAAGGTCAGATTTGAACTCAGGTCCTCCTGACTCCAGGGCCGGTGCTCTATTCACTTCGCCACCTAGCCGCTCCTGCTGCTTTTATTTCTTATGATGAAGGATACAATTTGGTGAAGGGAGGAGGCGCAGAGTCATTGGGAAGTGATAGTAAAAAAAAAAAGAACAGCAAAACATTTAAAAATAAGTAAATTGAGTCACTAACTGCTTAAACACAAAAAGGGGAAACTGCTCTTAGTTAATATGGGCAAAGCAAAGGTGCCTTCTTTTGCAGTGAAGAATCTTACCTATACCAAGGAGAATGATAGAGTACAAAGTCAAAAGACCTATCAGAGCTCCTCGCCACTTACTACTTCTCAGAGTCTCAGTTTCTTCATCTATCAAATGGGACTGTTAAGTCTTGTTTCTCCCTCTCCCACAGAATGACTCTAAACTACAAAGCACTGCCTAGAGAAATGGAACTATTATCTGATGTGGTGTGTCCAGATGTGAGTCCAGAGAGTCTGGGTGGCTCAGTGGCTGGTGGGGTGGACCTGGACTGAAGAAGATCCAGGTTCAAGTTCTACCTCTGACATTTATTAGCTGGGTAACTTCAGGCAAGTTACTTAACCCATGTAATTAATATCCAGGAAAGTCTCTAAGACTATAATAGTTAGGTTATGATCTATGATATTGGGAGGCGTTTTGCCTCTGTAGCTGCTACAGGGGCCTAAATGAGGCAGGCATTATTACTGCCCTATGGGCATAATCAAGAGGGGCCATTGGTGGGACAGGGAAAAACAGAGGAGTGTTGATAAGGAATGAAGGAGATGATATAGTTGTGACTAAGCCTATGATTGCTCATTGAGAAACAGTGGGATGTGACACATCTTCCTGATCACACCCCCTTTGAGGTCATGTCACAGCTATCACTTTGGAGACCACTGGTTTACAGTATGGTTCAACCTACATATAGGTCTGTTTGAATAAAAAAGTCTATTCCAAATCCACATATAGCACCCAACATCCCAAATCAGAGAATTCTAGAGGAAGAAGGGACTTCAGAGGTCATTTAGTTTACCTTATATCTGAACAAAAATCCCCTTAATCACATAACCACCAAGTTCTCAAATAGCCTTTCCTTGAAAACCTTTAATGAGGTAGCCTGTTCCACTTTTCCTTAAATCAAGCTAGAATTTGTCTCTTTATAGCTTCCACAGCAGGGGTTCTTACCCTTTCTGCATCATGGACCCCTTTGGCAATCTAGTATAGCCTATGGAGCCCTTCTCAAAACATGATGTGGTTTTTAAAAAAAAAAATTCATAATTAAAGGTGTATTTTCCCCTATCTATTAAAGCCCCTGAAATCTACCCACAGAGCCCTTGGGGGGGGGGGAGGTTATGAAATCTACATTAAGAATCCCAGTTCCATGCATTGCTATTCTCTGGAGTGAAACAGAAGAGATTGAATCCTTCCTCCACAGGCCAAACTTTCAAATAATTAAAGACAGTTATGACACCCTCTCCCCTAAGTCTTCCCTGTTCCAGATTAGACATGCCAAATTCTTTCAAATGATCGTCATTTGACAAACCTGCAGTCCTACACCATGCTGGTTGCTATTTTTCTAGATCCAATGGATCAGTGACCTTACTCAAATGTGCCTTCAAAACTACAAACATGTGCTTTTGGTCCCAGGGATAATGTAGCACAAACTGAAAGCCACTATTTTGAAAAATGAAACAGAACAAAATTTCACCTGACAGTTGGACCATCTCCCCTGTAAACAAAGAGCAGTATTTTTTTTAAAAAATGAACAGTTTTGAGCTATTCCTTTGGACAGATCGCAGATCACTTCCTTATAATATAACTGTTCATCGAGGACGCCTTATCATGCACATCTTCTAAGAGATTTGGTCTGGGTATGCAGCTGTACTCTTCCCTACACACGTCAGTCAGTAGTTAAATATGTTCACACATTAATTTATCTTTTCAGTAGACATATATTTTCAACACAACTCAGTACTGCATCTCTGTGTTAAACAGGGAAATGTCAGGTTCATTTGCTATCTGCAAGCCCTTTTAACATCTTATTTGCCTTTATTCCTCTTTGGGGAAATGTGCCTATTTTAAACACTGACCTTTCAGAACTCCTTCAAGGAGGGACATTTCAAGGTATAATAACCCAGAAATGATGCAAAATATTAAAAATGTGTTAGACTTTAAGTTTGGGCTTCACTCTTGGAGCTACAAAAGGGCCATAAAATGTAACCTTCCAATGAAAGTGACCTATTGCACCATTTCCCAACCATAACCTGGCTGAATACCCTATTATCTTCCTACTTTCAGAAACCAAGTCCTGACTTTTCAAGTGAAACTGTGATCTTTTGCTAACCAAGGTTTTCTTCAGTGTCTTTCCACAACCACTGATTCTACCCTACTTTGCAGTAATCAGAATCAAAAGGTCTTAGTGTAATTGCTCCAAACGAGCAATGGATTTGGGTTTTAAATTTCAGGCAGTCAGGCAGACAATTAGTTAATAAGAGTAGGAAAATGGTAGGACCTGATATGGATTAAGAATAGAGGGTGGTCATTGCTCCTGTTAGGGATGTCACAGTGGACAGAGAACCAGAAAGAGATGGACATAATATGAACAATCACTTAACCTCTTTTACCCTCATTTTCATCATCAGTAAAATGGGGATAACATCTGTACTATCTAGCACAAAGAATTGTTTCAAGGTTTATGTGAGAGGATGTATAAAAAATGGTAATCACAGCTTTAGAGCTAACAGGGATATCTCACCAATTGCCTCAGCACCCCCCCCCCCCACACACACACCTTTTCTCTGTTCCTGTTAACTAAACATCTAGATGTTTAATGGCAGGCACTGCCTTGCAAACTTTAAAGCACAATGTAAATGTCAGTCGTCTTCACCGTCCAGAATACTCTCTCCTCTCTGGGTATACGTGACACCACTCTGTACTGGTTCTCCTCCTACCAAGAAAAGGGAAGGTAACAGGCATTCATTAAGTGCCTATTGTGTGCCTGGGGCTGGGGGAAGGGCATCTTCAAGCAAAGACTGGCTGGCTAGTTCCCAAGCGTGCTGTAGAGGGAATTAGTTCTTCCCCAAGTATATATTGGACTAGAAAGCTTCTGAGGTCCCTTCCAGCTCAGATTTTGCATTAGTTTCCAATTTTGAATTTGTGATCTCATCAACATGAGTACACCCAACAATGGTGCAGGTCACAACTCAGGGATTTCTTTTCACTCTATATGACTCTTGTCCATGTCTACCCATAAGTCTACATATCCATCATGATAGAGGCCTTCTTCCAAACAAGTTTGAGTACCAGCACAGAATACTGTTTGTCCATCTGTTTTCACTCCTTCTTCCTATACAAATGGTCAAGTTCTTTTCCTCCCAGACATTTCCTGTTATAATGTAGGTTGACAGTGATGATCTAAGAATAAGGGTTGGGTTCAAATACTGCCTCAGAAGTTTATTAGCTGTATGACCCTGGGCAAGTATCTGAGCACTATTGTGACTCCATCCCATAGATTTTGAGATGAAATGTCTGTTTTGTCATTATCTTTGATGAAATCAGGAATGTTCATATTTCCTTTTTTACTGAATCATTAGGTCATCCTAAATATGCTCACAAGGGTCTAGGTCTTTTATTCATTGCAACATTATTATGTTTCATTGGATTATGTATGGTATGTAAATGTATCTTACAGGATATCTCTCCTTTACGTTTGTGGCCAAGCATATGACTAATTTTTGTCCAAGTTCCACGAACAGTGAAAGAGAAAATAATAAATACTACTTGCCCCATTTACTTCATTCAATGTGTCCATTAAATAGAGTTTAATACTTTTTTGGCTCTTTGTTTTTGTTCTCATCTTTTTCTTGGATTAGTCACATACTGATAGTAGAGATTTAATATCTATTTATGAAATCTGTATCTTTTACAATCAATTTGTTCTTGCAAATCTGTGAAAGTTTCCTCGATGAATTTTGTTTCAAATTGTAAAATTTATACATAGACACGACACAGTCTCATTTTTCAAAGAATATTTTTAGAAAAACACAATATTTTTATTCGTCCTTTTCTGTTAATATTTCCTGGTTTGCATTTGATTTTGACTGATACTATTAAGGCTACTCTTGATTGGGATGATTTTGTAGTAAGATGGCAAATTTTAGGCTAGCTTCTCACTTTGAATAGATTTAAATATTTCAGAACTAAATGCATTTCCTGAAAGTACTGCAGTATACTGCTGAATTCTGCTTTTAATTCATTCTGTTAATTAGCGCATTTGCATTTGGAATTACAATTGTTAGGTTTGTCTTTTCTTCAGTCACAATCTATGGAAAAAAAAATTTTCCTATTCTTAATATTTCCGAATTAATCCAGACTTTACCAAGTCAACCTCAACAAAGTATTTGTCCTTTAATAGTGACTATGAAGGTTATTTTACTCTGGAATTACCCTGCCCCCTCTCCCAATTGCTCTACTTCTTTTTCTTTTTCCTGCTTCTCCGAAATCTCTTTCTGAAACAGTAATTAATGCAAAGCTATCATATGTCAAGGGTGCTCATGTTATGTTAGCAAGGATTTAAAACAATCAAGATACAACAGTACCTTTTTGGCTATTAAATGTCTCTGAAGCAGATATGCCTCTTAGCAAATTTTTAGAAGTCTTTTCCTGTCTTCATAAGCCCACTGAATTTTTCTGGGTAAGTAATTTGTGTTCAAGGTCCATATATCTTAATTTTGTAAGTAGCATATTCTAATTTTTGTGATTATTCCTTTCTCTCCACAAAAAGGGATTATCACATGATTCAAAGTGCATTTCCTTCATAAAGGATTTTTTTTCATTTTTTTTAGTAGCTTAGAGTGAATTTTCCTTATCTTTATAAATTAGAATTGAACCATTACAAGTTTAGTCATGTTAAGATCTTGGGTTCTTCCTGGTGGTTGTCCTGTACATTCATCATATTTGTCTTTCATCTGCTGCTTCACCAGTTCTTGGAAATTTGCTTTGATGATTTCCCGAAACAGAATGCAGAAAATCATTCTTTCCCCCTCCCCCCTACATTTTATGGAATGGCAGCAATCATAAAGTTATGGTATTGTAATCTAGCTGTTATGGCTATCATTTTTGTCTCAGTGTTTTACAGTAGCTTGGATATGTCAATAATTTTCAACTGTGTATATTTCCAGCTGCTCTGAAGATTAGGTTTAGAAGTTTGAACTTTAGGGTGGTGAGGTGGCACAGTGAATAGAGCACCAGCCTTGAAGTCGGGAAGACCTGAGTTCAAATACTGCCTCAGACACTTAACATTTACTAGCCGTGTGACCTTGGGAAAATCACTTAACCCCAACTGTCTTGTCCTCCCCCCCCCCAAAAAAAAGCAAAAAAAAAGTTCAAACTTATTGTCTATAGTCAAAGAAGAACTACTAAAGGCTTGTCGATAGGGAACTGACATGAAAAAATGCAGTGTTCTAAAAGGATTAATCTCTAAGTGGTTTGCATGAAGCCCTGAGAGGTGTAGAACCGGGGCTGGGAAGCAACTGAATCCAAGAAGACTGGTTAGGAGCTGATTTAAGTAGTCCATACACAAGACATGGAAAGAATGGAATGGCCTGGGCCAAGACAGATTCACAAATGGCTACTTTAAAGGCAAGTAAATACCTCTACTACAGAAATTGTTCTCAAAAAACAGAGAAAGAAGGCACTTGCCCTATGTCCTTTGTTGTGATAAGTATGGTCCTGACATCCAAACCAAGAACAGACCATAGGCTAATTTCACTAATGGATACTGATGCAACTTTTTTAAACTATAAGCTTGCAAAGAGATTACAGTGATATATCCAGAAAAAAATTCACCATACATTAGCTGGTTTCATTCAAGGAATGTGAGAATGGTTCAACATTAGGAACACAATTAGCATAACTCATTATATACACAACAAGATGCAAACAATTATTTCAATAGATGCAGAAAAAGTATTTGAAAAAAGAATATTACAAATTTATATTTAAAACTCTAAAAATATACATACTGAAAGGGTGTTCTTTAATATGTACAAAACTATACATCTAGAACAGAGATCTAGCATTATTTGTAATGGAGAAACAAGAGAATGGAAACTTTCTGTCATTAGGCAGAATTTCAGAAATGCTAGTGGTAGCATTAAAAAAAAAAACAACTTAAAACTAAACCAAAACAAAAAAATCAAAACAAAACAAAAACCCCAAGAGAATAAAATTAAAGGTATAAATGTGAACTAAGTAGAGATGAAACTGCCCCCATATGTAAATGAAATGATGTTATACTTAGAATGGAAGAAAATTTTACAATTAAGAGAATCAAGAAGAGGCAGTTATCATAAAACTGACAGAGAGCTGGCCTCAAGCCAGGAAGAACTACATTCAAGACCTGCCTCTTACACAGCATCTGTGTTGGGTAAGTCACTTAATCTCTCAGTGGTCTAGACAACACTTTTTTTAAAAAAAAAACCTTTCATAGTTTTCTTATTTATTGGTTTGTTTTCCAGGTTAGGTACAGAATTTCTAGAGACCTTAGTAGTTTAAAATAAAAACTCTGAATTTAAAGTATAGTCACCTTGAAGGAGAAAAATAAAAAAAAATTAAAATGAGCTTATATATCCCAATTTTCTGCACTTAAACCTAAAAAAGCAGAATTTCTATATGCCTTGGAAAACAAAAGAAGATAACTGCACATCAAAATGTGAATTTCTGAGGTAGAACTGGCTTTTCATTGTAAGAAATGGTTCAATACATAACACCCAAAGACACTCTGCTTGTCTGATTCCTTCAGTCCTTCCTTCTGTTTTCTTCTCATTCAGAGGGAGGGGAGTTCCCATCTCTAGCACCTCCTCTCTACCTCTCAACTCTCACCAAACTGAAAAACAAAATATCTATGACAAATATGCATGGCTGGGAAAAACAGATGACCATATTGGCCATTTACAAAAGTAAAGATCTCATTCCATAACTTAAATGCCATAACCTCTCTGTCAGGAAGTGAGTAGTATGTTTCATTACAAGCTCTCTGAAATCATAGCTGGTTGGTCGTTCCATTGGTCAGAGTTCTCATACCTTTCAAAGTTATTTTTATTTTTTAAATCAGCAAAATAAGCTTTCTGACTCCCCCTCAACACTAACCTCCCCCTGAAATGAGTATGAAACAAAAATACCTGCCGAAAATATGTACAGCTGAGCATAACTAATTTCTATTTTGTACATCCAAAAAAATTGATGTCTCATTCTATAATGAAAGATATTCTCTATCAGGAGACGTGTAGCATGTTTCATCATGACTCCCCTGGAGCTGGTCATTACACTGATAAGGCCCTTACTCTTTCAAAGTTGTTTGGCTTTACCCATACCGTTGTTATTGTATAAATTGTCTGTTTGGTCCTGTTTATTTCACTCTACATTAGTTCATATAACTCTTTCCAGGTTTCTCTGAAAGTATCCCCTTTATTGTTTCTTAGAGCACAATGGTATTCTATCATATTTACATACCAGAATTTTAGTCATTCCCCACTTGATGGGCACCTCCTCAGATGCCTATTCTTTGTCACCTCAAAAAAGCTATAAATATTTTTGTATGTGCTTACAGTTCGTTTGGCTTCGAATTAGTTTCTCCTTTAGTCTACCCTCCCTCTAACTAAGCCTTCTCCCCTTTCTCTCCTATTTCCTTGTTGAATGGAATGTGTTCCTGTCCTCAACTTTGCATGTATGCATTCTTCCATCCTTTGAACAGTTCAGATGAGAATAAGTTTCCAGTATCGGTCACTCCCTCCCCATTCCCTCCTCCATGTTTGTATAAATATCTATTTGATACCCTGATTTTGTCAGATAACTTTCTCTAAATTTCATTTCCCTCCTCCTACCCCATATATTCTCCTTCCTCTGTCTGTTCCTTCTTCTCTTAAGATCATGAAAACAACAGAATTACTACTGTGCCTTGTTTAATCAGACTTCCTCTATGACCCTTGATGATGACAGGGTTCAGGGAGAATATGGGTCATCTCTCCATATTAACACATAAGTAGTTTATCCTTAGTCCTTTATCACTGCTTATTCTTGTTTATGTTTTTACATTTTCCTTAACACCTATGTTTGCATTTCACAATTTCGACACAGCTCTGGTCTTTTCATCAGATATACTTGGAAACTCTCTATTTCATCAAAGGTCCATTTTCCCCCCATAGGATCACATAGTTTTTTCTGAGCAATTCTTGGCTGAAACCCAATATACTTCACCTTCGGAAATATCATATTCTAAGCTTCCTGTTCTTTATCATTGGTGCCTGCTAAATCATGTATTATTCTGAATATAGCACCTTGAGACTTGAATTCTTTCTTTCTGGCTACTTACAATATATTTTTCTTTGACTTGGAAGTTCTAAATATGATGTGAGCTGGTATGTTTTTTTCTCCTCCTTTCCACTTAGATCCTCTGCATATCTTATTTATTTTTCTTTATGACCATTGACAGGGCAACTAGGTATTACAGTGGATAGACTACAAGGCCTGCAGTTGGGAAGATCTGAGTTCAAATCCAGCTGCAGATACATACTTACTGGCTGTGAGACCCTGGGCAAGTCGCTTCATGCTGTTTATCTCATTTTTCACATATGTAAATGAGCTGGAGAAGGAAATGGCAAACCACTCCAGTATCTTTGCCAAGAAAACCCCAAATGGGATCATGAAGAGTCAGAAAGAACTGAAGAAAAAAATGACCCTTGAAGACCTCAGGGTTCAATTGTCCTTAGAAGACAATTGTTTTTTCTTTCTTTGCTGTGATACCAAGAATGCATCACTGTATATTACTTTCTAGAAGATCAATTTTATTAAGCACCTATTATGCACTAGGCACTGATGGAATATATTAAGTGACAGCTCTGGTATATAAGCCCTGATGCCTCAGACTCCAGAGCACACTTTCATGCTACCTACAATATCACACTGACAGCAAACGAATTTGGCTAACACCAACTAGTCCTCTCCTTCAATGATATCAAAAAGATGAATGAGTTCAGAACAAAAATATTTGACTACGGCCATTTCAAAGAATGAGCAAGTTTTACTCACATATTTAAAAAACAACACAAATTTGGCTTTAAAAATGCTTTTCCCTTGGGGTGGCTAGGTGGCGCAGTGAACAGAGCACCGGCCCTGAAGTCAGGAGGACCTGAGTTCAAATGCGGACTCAGACACTTAACACAAAAACTAGCCGTGTGACCTTGGGCAAGTCACTTAACTTCAATTGCCCTCCCAAAAAATACTTTTCCTTATTAGTATTAGTAGGTAATTTAGAGCGATTTTAAGAAAGATAAAATTTTCTAGTTGAATGCATCACCAAATCATATGGATGAAGCCACCAAACTATATCAAATAGCAACAAGGATGATTATAAGAGTTTCATAAAAGCCCACTCAGCATTTCTGAATACATAACCCATCACAAAATAATAGTACAAAAAAAAAATCAAACCCTGGCTTTGACCAGATCATGATTCAAATAACAGTAGGTTAAACTAAACTATTTTAGGTGCTATAACCTAGCATCATGGACTTGGAAGAGACCTGAGAAGTCATATGGTCACTCTCTGAGGTTAGTTTGTATCTCTTCTTTGGGGTATCAGGGCATCAAGTGTAATTCCAAGGACTGGATTTACATCTCCACCTCTACGCCCTCTAGTGGAGAGAGAGAGAGAGTCAGGACAAATATAAAGATAAGTTACAGGCTTACAGTAAATTATCAAGACACCCAAGTTTACACACTGTTTGGAGAGAGGCACAAGCCCTATACATTAACTAGAAACAATGGAGCAGTCAGTGGAATTCCACCTGGCCACAAAACAGAAGAGAAGAGAGCTCAAAAGTGTAGGTAGGAGTTTGATGCTACAGGCCTGTCACACATCCTTGCTTCTCCAACACATCTCTAGGGAGTTTTCAACAACTTCCTTAAAAGAGTTAGTGATTGAAAGAACCGTACATCAGGGAAGACGGGCACCTCTGGTGGGAGGGCTGCCGAACAGAAGTAACGCTATCTGAGGGGGGTGATAAAGGTAATCTAGTGAATTAAGTTAAAGCAATGAATGTCAGGTGTGCCACTAGCAGAAAACTGTCATGTTAGCTGTTTTGTTACTTATGTGTGGTATAATATAGTTAGTATGTGATAGTAATAAAGTTCCCAATTTTTTAAGATTAGCACTAAAAAAAAAATTAGCAAGTTTTAGAAGCCCTTTCCAGGGCTTCTCATCCACCTTTGGTGTCTACCTTCACCCAACACTGACCTCTGGCTCCAAGAATCTGTAGCATGTGCAGTGGCCATATTCCAGTAAAAGTGTCTTGGCAGATGGGCTAAACCAGGCTGAGGATAACTGACCCTCAAACCCGTAAGTGAGTTAGGGGGCCGTCTACACCAAGTATTGTGAAGCATTGTGGAGAGGGCAGATGAGAACTATGTGTGCCAGTGGCCATGAAGGCAGCTGAAGTAGGCAGTGGAGAGAAGTTAGAGCAGGATTAGACATTAAAGACACCAAGGTCATCCACTGCATCCCGGGCCATCACCAGTCATCTTGACCTTTACTTTGATGACTTGGCAAGAGAGAGTGAATCTTATGAATCAGTGCAACTCTGCCTCACTTAAATCCAATTCACACACACACACACACACACACACACACACACACACACACACACACACACACACACGTCAAGACATCACCCCATGATGTCATTGGTCCTCTCTAAAAACAAAAGACAAACAAAAGCACCAAGTTCCCACCACAAGTAAGACTCAGCAGCAACACTGTCCCCTTGGATGGTAGGACAATGGGGATCTTACAGGAGCTAAAGACACATCAGGACATGAGTGAAAATAGCAGCTGCCAACAGGGTCTGCCATTTGGGGCAACACTGTCAATAAAGAAGAGTGGCCTCCTCTACTGTCTGGCATCAGTTACAGTTGGGCAGCTAGGTAGTACAGTGTATAGCATGCTGGACCTGAAGTCAGGAAAAGTCATCTGCCTGAGTTCTAATGTGGCCTCAGACACTTACTAGCTGTGTGACCCTGGGCAAATCACTTTGTCCTTTTACCTCAGTTTCCTCATCTATAAAATGAGTTGTAGAAAGAAATGGCAAACCACTTCAGTATCTTTGCCAAGAAAACCCCAAATTGGGTCATGAAGAATCAGACACAATTTAACCACAATGATAACAATAATTACCAATCATCTATGCATAAGGAAGATGGAAACTGGTACCCATTATCTAATTATGTACATTTGGAAAGAAGACAAATAATATTTAGCTCTAACCTTAGAATCCAAGGGCCTAGTTGAAGTAGCAGCCCCAGAGTGTGGGCAATCTTAGAAATCACAGTTCTTTGAAGATAAAAAGGAACCATTTGGTATAAAAAATCGATTCTGGAAATTCAGGAGGAATTTCCAAGGTCACAAATTAGAAAGTTTGCAGTTTATGTCACCAAGATAACAGTGCATGATGTATATAATATCACACCAAATCAGCCAAAAAGACTACTGCAAACAACAGAGAAATCAGGCAAGCACATGAATTTCTTAAAGATCATTTTCCAGTTAGAAAACCTGATGAAGCACTAAGAGGGCACGTAAAGCACACTGCAAAGGGGGAAAGAAGAGCTCTGGTCTGTGTAAGCCATATTCAAAGTATCTGCACGTATTTCATCATATTTTTAGTGATTATATTTGGAGTATTGGAAGAAACACAAAAATGAGAAAGCAATCTATGCATTTTCTGTTCTGTTGTGTTTTCTTTTCTATAAGAAGGCTCATCTCCTGATTTAGGTTCTTATCAACTGATAGCCTTAACTCCATCTCTATGGAAGATGATGGAAGAAATGATTTATTGCAGTCTGTCATTCTTTCTAGAGAAGAATAATCTTCTTCCTCAGTATTAAAGTGGCTTTCAGGCAAATCAATCAACCATAGATCATGTCACAAGACTGTCTTCTGATGTTAATAAAGCATTCTGTAATAAGGAGTTTTTATGTGTTGTATTTATAGACAGTGGGGAAAAAAACCATAATAGGCGGCTTAAGAAAGGACTGTAGTACCTGTTATATCCCATAGGAATTGAGGTGTTTTTTTTAAAGTACTTAGGGAGATCTCATTCTTTTGAAATAATAAATATATAAAAGCACCGAAGTACACTTGATTCAATCTGTTTTTATAAAATGGTAAGATTTAGGAAACCAAGGGTGTTTTGAAAATCTCTATACACTTACATGGAAAATACTAAGCTAAAGTGGCTTCACAATGTATTGTGTGTTTCCTTATGGATAACATAGTCATTTCATGTAATCCTATGTTTCTGTCTCTGACATGTTCAGAGAAAAATGGCAAGATTCTTCTAGATAGGACTTTTTGCATTAGAAACACTTCTCTTTTTCATTTGGGTGACCAATCCCAACACTGGTATAACAAAATTATAAGGAAAATTCACATGTCAATATCTAAAGTCATGACAAAGGAAGCATCATTTTAGGTTAGATATTCAGAAAAGTGAGTAATTTAAATTATCTATGATTTTGGGTTACCTATAATTCACTGCCTTCATATCTCCAATAATATGGAAAGTCTGGCATTTACTACAGAATTGAAATATTTAGGAGTATGACTGAATAATGACTTATCTTGAGGTCATCATATTCAGTTTGGTAATTGAACAATGCATGACTTAAGAGTATAGAATGAGAAGTATCAAGAGCCTCTTGGGAAATGGATCAGACATTCCCTTTTCTATTACCTGGAACTCTGAAAGTACTCCTTTGATTACAAGTGTCAAACACTTGATTCTCCAGGCTGGCATTTGATAGATACATTTGCTGTGATTCAATCTGTAGCCTGACATTAACTTCTTTTGCTACTATGGAAGGGAGAAAAGAGCTATTATGATATAGGCATCCAAAGAAAAGAGAGGCAAGGGAAGAAAAGGGAAGCAAGCAACATCTCTATTATCCAAATCATCTGTTATCTTAAAGAGCAGTCACAGAGGATCAGAAGACCACGGATTTAAAGCTGGAAGGGAAATGAGAGGTTATCAATCTAGTCAAAACTCCTCATTGGAGAAACAAAGAAACTGGAGCCCAGAGGTCATCAATAGTTGGTCCAAAGTCACAAGGACAGCAAGTGTTAGGACTGGGATTTGAACCAGGGCTGGCATTGGGACCAAGGTCCGATGACTCCAAATCTAGCTTTTATATCCAAAGATCCTGAAACTTGGGAAAACCCCATTATTTGCTGATACATAAGACCTGGCTACTAACATATGACAGTGTCTTATTTACACAGAGAAACAGTAGGCTTGACAAACTGACATTAGTCAGTAAGGAAAATTTACATACTGACTTCTGAAATTCATATAAACCTTCCCTTCTTTTAAAGCTTCAGCAACCACTAATTAGGATGCTTTGTGGGGATTTCCATTATTCATTAACTCTGAAAATTCAAGGAAATTTTCCATATGAATTTGCATTTGCTTATACAAAACTCCATGGATTATTTTCCACTTGAGTTCTTTGCTCCCTTTGAATGCCACAAAAAGGCTCCTCGCCCTCTGCGAGTCACCCAAAGGGAGTCTGAGTGCAGAAAGTCAGTGGGCTTGTTAGATTACTTAGCAGGTTACACTGCTGAGTTATTTGATGTCCTTAGAGCAACGAATGAGATTGCTCACGTACAACCTTTACAATCTGTCACTTTTTCAGATCTTTTAAGTGCCAATGATATTGTCCTGGAAATTTCAATCACCAGAGTGGGTATGGGCTTTGGGAATTATTGATGTCTCTAATATGGTAATTTGTCACAGGAACAATGTCATTTTTGTGTGGCTCCCAGCTTGTGTAGGTATTAAAGGAAATGAAATGGGAGATAAAGCAGTCAAAAAGGCTTTGCAAAATAATTCAGAAGTACCAAATATTTGATGATTTGAAAGAGAATTTAATCAACTACAAAACAAAGAACCAGAAACAAATGACATAAATTGAATACAGCAGGGTAAAAAGGTAGACATAATTACGAATTCTTAAGAGGAAAAAAAAAACATGGGGCTTTTTTGAGGGGGAAGATACAAATTTTATAAATGTCTGAAATTTTCTTTAAAGAACAATGTTGTTGATACATTATTCTCTACTGAAAATAATCAGAATGTTCTGAGTCAGAGGACAGAATGACACCTCCCCTTCCCACCTCGAATGGTTTAAGCTGTTTTTATAAATGCATATCAGAATTTTCCTGAGCCAGATTTTGAAAGGATAACAAATAAATATTTAAAATTTCAGTTTATATGAAAATAGTTCCTGGCTTTTTAATTAAGTTGGAAATCCCCCTTGTTTGCATAATCCATACCCACAACCTAAGACAAAAATAAAAATAGTATTTTTTTTTCCTACCTGAAATCGGCCCTGCAGTAAATTAAATACAGAATTAGTAGCATACAAGAAGCATATGCATGCCAGGTTACAAATGAACTAGGACAGGAAATAAATGTGATCACAAGATACAGTCAAGAAAACACTGGATTGGGAGTCAAAAGAGGTTGGGTTTTGAAATGCAGCTCTATTATTAAACAGCTGGGCAAGTCACTCTCTTGACTTCAATTTCCTTGTCTGTAAGAAGAGAATGGTCATTGCTGTGATACTTGCTTCACATGTTTGTTGCGAGATTCATATGAGGCAACACACATAAAGTGGTTTACATTCCTTAAAGTCGGCTATAGATCTCAGGCATTAGTATTGTACAGCGCCAAAACTTTACAAATTGGTCAGTTTACCATGGGAGTCAGGGTGGAAAGTGGAGATCAGGTTGCTTAATTTTATGTGGCTAAAACAATTGGTTGACTGATTGAACATTTAAAGTTTTCCTATGATTATTTTGGTCTTGTGGAAACGGCCATTTAAAAAAAAAATAGGAGTTAGTCTATGTTTCCTTGAATAAACTTCCTTATTTTCCCAAAGAACATGTTTTCATTTAAATAAGACCCTAGAAAGCTACCATCAATCTACTCTTTCTCCATTTCTCCCAGCTCTATACCAGGTCAATAATATAGTTCAAAATTCAGTTTTTCCTAGCAAATCCCTAGGACAAAGCAGTAAGATAGGAAGATGACTTCAGAAAGGCAATTTTAGAATTAGAAGGGACTTTAGAGGTTATCTAGTTCAAACCATTCATTATTTTCAAACATTTTTATTCCCAAATAATTAGATATTAATGAAAGAGCATTTTCACACACAAAGAACACAAAAAAGCGTCCCTTATGAAACCAACAATCTCCATTTTATCCGGCACATTACTTTCAAAACTGTCCTACTTCACAGCACTTCCTTCTGAACTTCCTCATGTTCTCTTCTGGGCAATAAAAAAAAATAGCTCCCTTTAAAAAAATTTCTGGCATCACAATTGCTAACACTGTCTCCCAGGCCCCAGCCCCCTTTCCCCACCACCATGTCACACCATGGCCCCAATTAAATGCCAAGAGAAAAGAAATGGAAACAAACAAAAAAAAACCTGTAGCAAATAAGCATAGTCAAGTAAAAGAAATTCACATAGTAGTCATGTCCAAAAAGGTATCTTTCTACACCTTGTATCCATTACCCATCTGCCAGAAAATGAGTAACATGCTTCAATATAGGTCCTCTAGAGGCATAGTTTGTCATTAACAAGAATTCTTGAGTATTTCAAGGTCATTTAGTTGTTTTGTGTTTGTTTTTTGTAAACATTGCATTATTCTTGTGTAAATTGTTCACCTGATTCTATCTCACTTTGCATCAGTTTATACTACCCAGGATCCTCTGAAATTGTCTCTTTGGTCATTTCTTACAGAGCAATAATATTCCATTGCAGTAACATACCACAATTAGTTGAGCCAGCCTCCATTCATTTAAGAAGCTATCTTAAGGCATCCTCTTAGATTCTACTGCTTTAATTTTTTCCCCTTTCAGGTTTGGGAAGTTTGTTTGGCTTGTGACTGTTCCCTCCCTAGTAATAATTTCCCTCTTAAACCCACATCCCCAACCCTATAGCCCTGTTCATCTCCTTATTGAGTTGGATGGATTTTTAGATCTGCTTGCTTGTGTGTCTGTATATTTAACCCTCCTTGTGTCCACATTATATACTTTCCCTCTCACTGTAGCTAATATGTTCTGGTCTAGTTCTACCAGAGCATAGATGTCTATATATGTCTTTATGGTTCCAGAGATGCTCTGAGAGATTGGGGCTATCTTTCCCTACTGATAACACCTGTACCCCTCATTCTATTTGTTACTACAATTAAGTACCGGTAACTGACTAGTGCCCCCTTCCATTTAATAATTTAACTTCAAAATATTTAGAGCAAAAAAAGAAGTGCAAATATTTTCTCCCGACAGTTTGGGGGCACACTCTCATTCTGCTCTAGTCTCTGTGGAGAATGGACTCAAACTTAGTACAGTTTCTGCATAACACTGGTCCTATCAAGTTCATATCCAGATGTGACAGGACTACCAGATGAGCTGTCGTCTCAGTCTCTGCCCTCGAGGAGCTTACAATCTAACGCAAGAAGACAACATAAAAAAAGTAAGTTAAAATTTTGTGGGGGAAAAGAGGAAAAGAAGAAGGTACCCAGATATGGGGGAACAGTAAAGTCAGTCAGAGAAGCTTTAAAGCAGTGCAGCCAGGTGAGAAATGAGATGTCTGAGCTGACTAGCTCTGTAAATGGAGGTTTGGAGTTTATGACTCACCTTTCCACCAGAGAGGCTGAGGCTGGAGGTGGAGAACCAAAGTTAAAAAGATCTTACAGGATAATGAAGGAGCTTTTGTTGATGATTTCTTAAAATATACTTTCAGGGCTTTTTTTTTTTATTTCAAAGCTATGGTTTTCAGAGACTCCAATAATTTTAATTCTCTCTCCTGGACCTGTTTCTAGGTTGGTTGGTTTTGTTTTTTTTTTTTGCATCTGTTATTACTTTTTCTTCTGTTTTTCTATCTTTTCTTCTTATATTTCTTTGTATCTCATACAGTCACTGATTTCTGTTTGGTCTAGTTTAGTTTTTAGGAAGTCTATTTCTTGAGTTAAGGTTTACCATTTACTCTCCTATCCTCCTAATTCTTTCCTCTAGAGTTTTTGTTTCATTTGACTGACTTAACAAAAAAACAAAAACATTTTCCCATAACATGCTGAGCCTGAAGCACAGATGTTTGTTGGAGGAGAATGAGATATGTTTTTCCATCATGCTGTGGATTAAAAAGCACAGAAGCAAATGAGTGTGTTGTGGGGCAGGGAGCTAAAAATTCTGAGAGCTAGAAGCATGTACCATGATGGCAGAGGTCTAGGAATCATGGTTCCTGTTAAGAATGTGGCACAGCCAAGGCATTAGTTGTGAGGCTAGCATTGCTAAAAAGCTGAGAGAAACTCAATGTGGGAGTTGTGACCACGTGGCTGTGTTGTAGACATGAACAGGGCATGTAGGCCTGGAGCTGAGATGGATGTAGATGCCACATGCACTGAAAACCTAACACCACTCATAGTTGTGGGACTTTTCCTATTCAAGTTGTGAATTTGTTAATGAGAAGTTGAGGACTGACCACTCTGGGGATAGTCAAGAAGATAGTCCTAATTGAAGAGCAGACTGAGACTCAGAGGGAAGTTACATTTCTCTTCCTCATATGTTTGAATCAATACACACATTTTATGTTCAAATATTTATTTGGCACCTGCTAGTTTGTGGGTGAGCTGATGTGAATTTTCTTAAAAGAGAAGCAGAAATTAGATAAATTCTGATGTTTCCAGATTCATTTGAGGGAGCTACAAAGCTCCTCATCCATATCAACAGTCTCAGGGAGGAGCACTTCAACACTGAATCCAGTTTGACTATCAAAGGCAGATAGCTCAAATCTCTCAGAGTTTAAGTTCTGTATTAGAGGTTCAATTAACCTGTGGCTGAATAAGGGTTTTAAAAAGTGTTTAAGACTATTTTGATATAACTGGATTACTTTTAATTCTGTATGTTTTATTTTATGCATTTACAAACATAATTCTTAAGAGTTCACTGGTTTCATCCAACTGCCAAAGGGGAGAGGAGGAGGTATGACACAATAAAGGCAAAGAATTCCTGTACTTCTGCTCAAATATATCTGTGATCTCATCAGCATCCAAAGATGTGAAAAGCAATCCTTCTTTGATTATCCAGCTCAGGAAATGCAGGTCCTGGTTTTTTGACAAGTTGGCCAGAGGGAGTCCACCCAACATGTGAGGGCCCTTCCATGCTGCCTCTTGATGTTGCAGGGGTAACAGTAAAGCCCATACAGGCTGCTTACCAGTTAGCCCTACTCTTGAAAAATGACTGGCCGATCTTTTTCTATGATATCTTTGGTCACACACAATCCTTTAGTTATGTTTTCAGATGTGTATAGTATGTATATCTCCACAGGACCATAGATTTTGCATTGGAAATGGAATTTCCTATTTTCCCATATTACATGCAACAGGAAACTGGTCAATGAGCCCACTTCCCATGAGCATGTGCTGTGTGTTTGGTTAATATGACACCCATCTGGACTGTGGACCCTACAGAGATATTCTGTAACTGGTTGCAGTCTGCTAACCTTCTGAAGAAGAAATAGACTGTTTACTAGCAGCAAGGTTAGAATTTGAGTGCATTTAGAAGGTACTAATCAGACAAAGTGAGGCAAGGACTAAACCCTCAATAGAGAGTCCTTAGACGTCTTTGTTACCACTGGGGCCATGTGGCCCATGAACATATGATTCTAATGTTTCTTTTGTCTCTCTTGGGTCTATTCTTTGCTGTTTTTCAGTGAAGGACAAAAGAGGAGAAACTTTGAGATGTTCAAAAGGTCAGAATGACCAGCCACCCAAAGTCAGGAGTCAGAGTTCATGTCAGGTTTTTATAGTCAGGCCCTGAGAAATTACCTTTGGGATCTAGCTTGGCAATAAAGCCCGAGGAAATGACCAAAGTGATCTACCTCAGCAGGAACTGAGAAATGGAGCCATCGCACAGCTATAACAAATTTGGAAGCGAACTTGGCAGAGTCAATATTATGCTGAAGCGTTTTACATTGGAGCCCGCTCTCCCCAAGGACAAAGGTAGTATAAGGGAGAATCTAGATATAGGTATGGGGGGATGGGATAAATGTTTGTAACTTTTCTTGCTATTTTCTTTGCATTAGAAATTCCTTTCCAAAGCTAATTGATTTTTATTAACTGAATGGAATTGTGTTGCTAATAACTGGTAGTTAATAGCAGTGGTAAGCCACATCAGGGGCAGCTAGGGGGTGCAGCAAAAAGAATGCAGAGATTGGAGTAAAGAAGACCTGAGACCAAATTTGGCCTTAGACACTTACTAAACTATGTGACCCTGGGCAAGTCACTTCACTCTGTTTGCCTCAGTTTCCTTAACTGTAAAGGGAGCTAGAGAAGGAAATGGCAAATCACTCCAGGATTTTTGCCAAGAAAATTCCAAATGGGGTTGTGGAGAGTTGGACAAAAAGGGAGCTCAAGCCAGTGACATTAGAGAAGAATTACTCTATCCCTTCAGGGGCACTCTAGGACCATTAGGGGAAACTGTTCTAAGAGATGGGTTTCCCAGAGCAATGAAAGATTAAGTATGACATGTCCAGTGTAACAGAGGCAGGACTTGAGCCCAGATATTCCTGTTTCCGAGGCTGACTCTCTATATTATATGATATTATAGATAGGCAGATAAATAGATAAACACATGTGCATGCATATATATATATATGTATGTATATATACACATATATGTATATGTGTGTGTGTCTATCTATACCTATATATGGAGGGAGGGAGGAAAAAAGGGAGAGAGATAGGGGGTACATTATGTGTCTAATACCAAACCTCTGAATAAAACCTGTAAAGTTCAATCAATATCCCAGCTATTCTCAGGCACAGGGATATTTGATGTCATGTAGACAAAATATTTGGAAAGTTTACAAAATCATGGAGGTTTCCATTTGCTGTTTGGTGCCATGTAGGTGGGGCAACTATTGTGTGTATTTCATTAATATATTACAAATATACTGTTTTTCCCTGCCAGTAAAGAATTACTCACATAGGCTTCCATCAAAGCAACAGGAAGGGAGAAACACTGTACATGACTTCTTGCTGCAATGAACAACAGCAATTGTTCTTATAATTAGTATTTGTAATAAGGTCACAAGCTGGGAGAATAGAGATATCCAGAAAGAACAAGAAAATCTAGTATGTAGAGCATAAACATTCAAACTCTGCTGCATTCATATTCTAGGACACGCCTTATATAATTCTGCACCCCTCCCCATACCTCAGTGGGTACTTGGGGGGAAATGGGGAGGCATTATGTATGATGCCAAGAATCTTTTATCCACTGGCCTGTCTTGGTAGCCAGCAGCTGCCATGGCAAAGGGTGAGTAAGGTTGGGATACATGACTTCTCCATGTCTCTATACAGTCAAGGCCAGCAGCACCATTAGCTTTCAGGTCAGAAGTACACTCCCAAGCAAAAACAACTCCCAAGTTCCATAGCATGTCGCTACTCTGCTCATCTTTTACTAGCTTGTCTTATACCTGGTTGAAACAAAAGAAATATGCATATGGCAAAGATCATTTTAATATATTACTAATAAATTACAGAGGCTCTCTAACTGGCTGGCCCCTCCCCGACTTACTCTGGCAAAAAAGAAATGTTCTCTCCTCGATTTCTGTCTTACCCTTTCACAACCATAGCCCCTGCATTCACAAACAAACTCATTATGCATCTACTTTTTATTTTTAATGACATCTGCAAAATAGCACAGGAATTAAAATATACTTTCAAAGGAATAAAGCTTCCAAATGCAGGCTTCTTTGTGTGGCGGCAATGAAGGGGCAAAAAGCATTCTTCTATTTCCCAGACCCCTCCTACCAGATCAGAGGGAAAAGCAGGAAGTGAATGATATGCTGGCAAAGGGAAAAGGAGAGGAAAGCTTTTCTCTCTGGTTCTGCTTCTGGTGTCCAAGCATTTACCCCTCGTACTCCACTGTAGCTCTCCACTGATCTGTCTCTACTCCTTGGCTCATAATCGACTCTAGCTTTGCTAGCACCACCATACTGTGTTCCTTCCTATTAGGGCATCCTGGGGAGCAGGGACAACCCTAAGCCAAGATGGATGCTCAGCACCTCTCCTCCACTGTTGGTCTGCACACCTGGCTGCTACCTGGCTGTGGACACAGTCTCATTCCATCCAAAAACACAGGGAAAGGAGAGGGGCTTCTAGCTTGCAGAGTGCCTGGACCTCTCTCTAGTCTTTGGGTCTTCCCGACTATTGAAGACCCATTTCTGGGAGGGAGAGTAGGTTATAGCTATAATATTAAGCAAACAATAAACTAGACTTCTTCCTTAGACCAACTTATCATAGTACCAATTGGGGGGAATAATGTTGCATCTACAAAAATGTTTTAGCACACTCTAGTGGTATACTTTGAAATTTATCACAAGATAAAAATTATGGAAAAGAAAGCCATCTCTTACGCTTATATTAAATCAGCACCTTAACTATGGATACTAGATAAATAGTTAATAACATAGAAAAAAGACAGTGGTATTTGCCAATAAATGAAGATGTTATGAACATCTGCAATTTTATAACTAGTAATTTTTTTCTGCAGGCTTCTACACAATTTATCTACAATTTAATAATCTGTTATAGTGTGCTTATAATTTATATTTTGTATGTTCTTTTATATTTTTCAGTTATATAATTAACAAAAAATATAGGGAAAGAGCATATCTTCATCATTGCTTTGACTGGTTAACAGTTCTCATAATTATGTGATGGAAGAGGAGGTCAAAACGAAGGGCTAAAATGAATGTTTTATAATATCTATGGATTTCTTTTTTATGTCTGCACTCCCTCTCCTCGTCAGAATTGCCTGCAATGCAGCTCAGTAACGTATAAAGCAGTAATGGCACCTTCAAGAAATAACAATTTTCTCCTATCACAACCAAAAACCGAAACAGAACAGAGAAAATGAATCCCAAACACTGAAACACTAATCAATCCCCTCTCCTCCCTTCCCCCCATCGTTAGCCATTTCAGCATTTCTTATAAACGACCAGTATCCATTCCCTGTGCCCAGGGATGCAGCCTCAGAGACAGGTCTAGAAGGGATATTTCACTTTCCACCCTCTTTTGGGCCTCCCTTAACTTCTTGCCCTCCATTTCTTCATGTGGCACTGCCAACATCTCAGTTCTCTAACAATGAGGCCATATCAGGAGGCAAATTACTTGTAAAAGCTCCTGAGAAGATGATGACTTTTGTACCAGATGTCAGATGCCACCTTTTATCTTTGTTTTAGATTTCTGGGGAAAAATAAGAGCGAGAGAAAAAGAAAAGATTGAATTTCCTTGACTTCCCTTTGAGAAGGTGCTATGCAAATTCGAAATACTTGCAAGGCTATGATAGCCTCCCTACCATGCTATGTTTCATCTTATTCAAGCAGATTGTTTATAAATGCTGATGACAAATAAGGACTATGGAAAAGGATGTCAAAAATTCCAAAAGAGATTAAAATCTTTCTTATTCTTAATTGATATTACTTATTATCAGAAAATTCAATAAGTTTTTTTTCTTTTAATCTCCTTGTATTGACTTCTGCAAACACAGAGAGAACACAATTACTGAACTCAACCCATCAAGCCTTAGAATGGTGTGATTCATCTCTCAGTACCCTCACAACATCATGAGATGAAGGGACCCAAAAACTTTTCTCATGACTGCCCTGGCCCCCACTAATAGGCTTGAAGAATCAAACTGTGAATCTTTGGTCAGATCCAGTTCCCCTAGAAGTTGCTTGGACTTCCTAAAGCAGTGGTTCTCAACTTTCCTAATGCTGCGACCCTTTAATACTTGTATGTGGGTGTATCTGCATGTGGGCGGACCCACCTGGAGATGAATAGAGGAGGGGTGTCTCAGTTCCTAAGACCATTGGAAATATATGTTTTCCGTTGGTCTTAGGCGACCCCTGTGACAGGGTCATTCGACCCCCAAAGGGGTCGCAATCCACAGGTTGAAAACCACTGTCCTAAAGCCTGGCTTCAATTCCTTTCTGAATGGTTTAAGATGTGAAAGGAAAAATGTGTCCAAATTCATTTAAATCAACAAATATTTCAATGGGTCATTATTTACACGCTTCAGTATAACTAACTGAAAACTTTTTTTAATAATAGCCTTATGGGGGAAGTAAGCAGTAGCTTCTCCAAGCTCCCCAAGAATTTTGTCATTAAAAGCTAAAAAGTAAATTTGATATTTATTGCAGCTCTCTTTGTGGTTGCAAAAAACTGGAAATATAGGGGATGCCCATCAATTGGGGAACGGCTGAA
>CM053582.1:45205153-45215467 GCA_028627135.1 Pseudochirops cupreus | reverse complement strand
TGAGTTAATCTATTTTTTCGGGTGTTAATTTCTTCAGTCAGATTGCTGACTCTCTTTTCTTGATTTTCTTGCAACATTGTTATTTCTCTTCTCAGTTTTTCTTCCACTTCTCTCATTTGGTTTTCAAAATCCGTCTTCAGCTGATCTCTAGCTTTAAGGCAATCTTCATGTTTATTGGAAGCTTTTTGTGGGGGAGCTCTGCCTGCGATGTCCTCCTCCCTCTCTCTGCCTTGGTCCTTCTTTTCCCCAAAGAAGGAATCTAGGGTTTGGTTGCTGTTCTTACTTTGCTTCTTATGCTTATTCTTATTCATGCTTGGTCAGTCCGTGAATTTTTTTTTTAATCTCTGTGGAGCTCTGCTTCCAGAAGGGAAAGCTCTGTCCCAAATTGCTGCGGTCCTCCCAGCTGCCGTAGCTCTCAGGACGGTGCTGGGTCCTTTTCCCACTTCCAGCTCACTGGATAAAGAAGACTTACAGGACCAAAGCCCAAGACTGCGATCTGGATTCAGGCTCTCATCACGAGAGCACTTGGCCTCTGAACGATCGCTTAGTCCCCCTGCAGTCTGCAGGCCGAGGGTGCAGAAGCTGCAATGCGGAGGCAGGTGCAAAACCTCTGCCTTTTGCTTTCCTGCCCTGGAGGTGTTTTGGCCAGACCACTTTTCTCCCAAGACCTTGCGAGTCCCACTAACCTAGTTCTGAATGTTGTTGCTGCTGCTGCTAATCCGCTCACCTGAGGTTCCTTGGTTCCTCTCGTCCAGCCGCCCCCAGGGCTCAGGTAGGGCTTCAGGCCAGGCTGGTTTTCGGTTCGCAGTGCTGACGTGGTTCCTCGTAGCCGAGCTGACTTTAGTGGAAAGTATATTTGTGTGCATTTTGGAGTTCTAGTATTAGTTTAGAGTCATATTTTATGAGTATTTTGGAGTGGCTATGTGAGAGCTGCAATATGTTGCTGCTCCTATGCCGCCATCTTGGCTCCACCCCTATTAGCTCACCAATTACCTCTTGAAAAAGATCCCCAAAGAAAACACCTAGGTATATCCTACCCAAGCACTGGAGTTCCCAGATCAAGGAGAAAATATTACAAGCAGCCAACAAGAAACAGTTTGAATATTGTGGAAACACAGTCGGGATAACATAAGATCTAGCAGCTTCTACATTAATGGATCAAAGGGCTTGGAATATGATATTCCGTAGGTCAGGGGAGCTAGGATTAAAACCAAGAATAACCTACCTAGCAAAACTGAGTATAATGTTTCAGGGAAAATATAGTCATGCAATGAAATAGAGGACTTTCAAGCATTCTTGGTGAAAAAAACAGAGAAAATTTGACACTCAAATCCAAGAAGCAAGAGAAGCTTGAGAAGGTAAACAGGGAAAAGAAATCATAAGGTACTTATCAAAGTTGAACTGTTTACATGCCTACATGGAAAAACAATAATTGTAACTCATGAAACTTTTCTTAGTATGAGGATAGTTGAAGGGAATATAAATGTGTATGTGTGTGTATATGTATATATATACATATGTCTATATAGGAGGGTATATGTGCATATGAATACATATGTGAGTGTGTGTATATATGTATGTAGGTATACATAGAGGGCACAGGATCAATTGAACAAGAAGGGATGATGTTTAAAAGGTGAAATTGAGAGGCGAGAGAGGAATATAATGAGAGGAGATGGGGAGAAACTGATTGGGGTAAATTATCTCATATAGAAGAGGCAAGGGATAACTGTTACAATGGAGGGGAAGAACAGGAAGGCAAAAGGGAATGGGTCAACCTTACTCTCATTGAATTTGGCTTAGGGAGGGAATGACATACATACGAAATTGGTTATCTTGCCCTACAGGAGAACAAGGGGGAAGGGGATGAGAGTGGGGATGATGGGCAGGTTGGGGGGGGAGGGTAGTTAGAAGTACACACTTTTGAAAAGGGGCAGGGTCAAAGTAGAGAATAGAATAAGTGGGGGGAGGCATAGGATGGAGGGCAATATAGTCAGTCTTTCACAATATTTCCATTATGAAAATGTTTTGCCTAACTACACTTGTACAACCTATATTGAATTGCTTGTTTTCCCAATGGGGGTGGGTGATGAGGGAGGAAGAAGAAGAATTTGGAATTCAAATTTGTGAAATCAAATGTTTAAAAAATATATATCATTATTTAAAATATTATGTGTAGTGAGTTCTGATAAAATTTTAAGTTTTTTCTTTATTGTAATTTCACTTTATTCATTTTCCTTTGTTGATTTATCTACGTTTAAAAATTTTGTTAGCTAATAGTTTATTAATTTTATTAGTTTTTTCATAGAATTGCTTTTAGTTTTATTAATCATTTCTATGTTTAATAGATATTTTTGTTTCCAGTTTTTAAATTTTTTTATATACCCCTTTTCAAGCTTACTTTAGCTCTATTTGTTGGCTTTCTGAATTTTTAAGCACATACTCTCGTCATTAGTTCTCTCCTTTTCTATTTTATTAATGTATGTTTGTAGGGATATGTTTTTCCCTTGATGAATACCGCATCACACAATTTTTGGTATGTTGTTTCATTATTATCATTTTCTTTCATGTAATTATTGTTTGTATGCTTTATTCTTTCAATCAGTTCTTTAGCATTTCATTGTTAAGTCTTCATTTGGATCTATGTCTTTTGGTTTTGTTTTATGAACAGATTACTATTTTATTTCATTAGGGTGCCCTTACACATTTGGGAGCAATAGCTCTGTGCCCTAATACATGATCATTATTTTCTAAAAGTTGCATATGTTGCTGAGAAATACATATGTTCTTTAGTAGTCCCATTCCGAAAACACTATAAGTCAGTGGTTCTCAAGCTTTCTAATGCCCCGAACCTTTAATACTTGTATGTGGGTATATCTGCATGTAGGTGGACCAGCCTGGAGATGGATAGAGCAGCGTGGTGTCTCAGTTCCTAAGACCATTGGAAATATGTTTTCCGATAGTCTTAGGTGACCCCTCTGACTCCTGTGAAAGGGTCGTTTGACCCCCAAAGGGGTCGTGACCCACAGGTTGAGAACCGCTGGTATAAGTCATTAAGCTCCAATTTCTCCTGCAGTTTGTTCCATTTTCCTCTTTTGTTTCTGTTTCTGTTAGATTTGTCCAAAACAGACAAAGACATTAAAATACTCTGCCATTAATGCATCATTGCCTCTGTGTGTGCTATTGTTCTTTTCAGTATACGTTTGTGGGACTCAAATATTAGAGATCGTGCCATTAAAAAAATTAGAAGAAAAGCAGGCCCATGGAGGTTAAATGACTTGTCTAAGTTCTTAAGGGTAGGATTCCAATGCTCTTTCCGCTAAACAATTTTGCCTCCTTAGGACAGCACAATCGAATGCAAATAGCATTGATTTTCAAGTCAAAGGATATAGGCTCAAACTGTATCTCTCTGGGCTTGAGCTTACTCATTTGTGAAGTAAAAGATTAGACATAGCATCTCATGCCCTTGAGGCTGCATGTGGCCTTCTAGGGCCTAGGGTGCAGCCTTTTGACTGAGTCCAGGTTTTACAAATCCCTTTGTTAAGGAGATTTGTTCTATTAAATTTAGATTTAGTCAAAGGGCCATACTTGAGGACTTAGAGGGCCACATGGCCTTGAGGCTGCAGGTTTCCTACCCTTGGACTAGATAATTCACAAAAATATTTGTGACTCAGATATTTTATGGCTCTATAATATTTTTTGATAGCAAGGATTAAATATACATACACATGTACATGTGGACTGTTTCTGCCTGACCTGTGGTAGAGTCTTCTGAGCTCACATTGTCTGATTAGTCACAGTCAGATACACAGTACCTTGACTCCCACATAGTGATGTCATTTTGTTCCTCTTCAAAGAATGAAGGACAACAGCCAACCAACCAATATTCTTTTATTTATAGGCATATATAATATATATATATATATATATACATATATATACACATACACATACATATTTGTCAATGGTACAACCATTATATATATATATATATATATATTTATATGTATTTGTATGTGCATATAAATATATTTATATATATAATTTTATATCATTGAGGAATGGGAAACCAGCGATAAGAAAAAAAATTATTAAAATTTGTTTATCCAAACAGTTTTGTTAAGTGTAGGCTGGAACAAAACTAAGAATTGTTGATATTTAGTTGTTGGAAAAGTCAGTTTTGCCATAATAAATGTTAATATGAACTTGTGATCTGGAATATTGAATTCCTTCATCTTTGAGGCCAATTTTTTTTCATATTTTAATGGTTCCCCTGAAGAGCCTCAAATAATGGAGATATATCTGGACTATTTTTACTTCATTTAGAATAGACCTAGTGTATTTTGTTAAGAACAGTAGTTCTAATCTCGTTAGAAAAGCTTTTGGTTCAAAATAGCTTTCAGATAATTTGAACATCACTGTTTCCCCTTAATCTTGGCCTAGTAGATCTCTTGCCTCTTTGGCTAACTGGCCTTATTCTTCCCCTGCTATTTCTCTTCCTTCTTCTCTGCCTCACTTTACATCTTAATGGGATACATCTGTTAGTGGACAGATTGTACAAAATGAGCATAAGGCACTGTTTTCTAGGGTCAGATAAATTGCCACTCTAGATCCATTTGAGCTGGAAAAATGAATCTTCCAAACTCTTCAACTTCTGTCAAGGACAGATAGCTTGGAATATTAGTCTGTATTCAACGACAATATTTGGTAAGTGAAGATGAGGGAGAAAATGAAAATATACTGTTTCAAAATAATGGTGCTTATTACAGATTTGTTGAATGGAATGACTATGGGAGCCATATCTTCTGAATCCCCAAATTAAGTAAGAGGCATTGTCTGAAAAGAAGATTGCTTTCTAATTTGTGAGGTTCTCTTCAGGCACACAACTTTATGCTTAGAAATGAGGCCCATTGATTTCCCCAACCTGCTGCCTGAAACATGTCCCTCCCATGCCACATGTGTGATTTATATACTAATGAATAATATAGCTATACATTTGCATTCATTTTGGGAATGATCCTTTTGTCCTGGCTCTCTCAAACCCATCTCTTCACAGGCTGTTTGCTTTGATCCTACAAAATTTCTTCTCTCTGGGCCTGAATTGTTTCATCTGTAAAATAAATTGGTTGTCCTATATGAGCTTCAAGGTCATTCCCTAGTCTCCAACCCTCCAATCCTGTAGATCTTTATTATGGACAGTTACTGTGCATCATATACTGTTCTCATTGCTGGGGACATAAGGTCAAAATGTAACAGTCCCTGCTCTCAAGGAGCCTTTGTTCTGATGGGATTCTTGACTTGTATGTGATTTATCTGTGGGTTTAGAATAATGTTTCAGAGGACCTGGTTTGGAATCCTGACCAGTTTATGATCTTGGGCAAGTCATTCCACCTCCGTTGACCTTCAATTCCTCACCTATAAAATGAATGTGTTAGACTGTTGGTCTCCACAAGCAATCAAACACACACATGCTGCTATCAATAAAAAGTTTTTGACCATGTGCCCCAAATATGTGTGTATTTAGTTGTGCCCAACCTGTAGTAAAGCATTCTGAGCTCATACTGATCTGATCAGCCGCAGTCAGACACTTTGAAACTTGAGTCTAGCATGGTGATGTCATTTTGGTCCTCTTCAAGACTGAAGGACAACAGTCAACCAAATTTTATACATATATGTACTTCTGTATCAGCAGTTATATACATTATATAACTTATACAAAAATAAACATTAAAAAGGGGCTACAAAAGTGAAATATTTGATCCTACATTCAGTAGGGAACCATTGTAGTTTATTGAGTAGGAAAGTGACATGGTTAGACCCTTACTTTCAGAAAATCTATTTGGAAGCTATAGAGTATGGACCAGAAAAAAGAAAGCCTTGAGGCAGGGAGTCCAGTTAGAAGCTGGAGGTCTGAATTAAACTGAAGGCTATGTCAATAAAAATAAGAGGAAGATGTAAGAGATGTTTAACACTTGATTGGATTTATGGGGTGAGGCAAGATGAGTTAAGATGTCCCCTCGGTTGTGGATCTTGGTGACTGGAAGAATAGTGGTGTACTTAGTAGTAATAGGGAAATTTTAAAGGTATAAATTTCCAGAGAAAGTAAAGATCTGTAATTTAGATCACAATGCATCCATTCATCCTTTTCCTGTGTGACTCACTTTGTCTGACCACAAATGTGAAAAGGAAATCTCTTACTAACCCCTGACTCTAAATGTAGTCCCCAGTTCCTACCACAGACAAGAGGTGTTGTGGGGGCCATGGAGAAATTGGAGGGCTGGTGGTGGGAATTCTGCCTTTGCAGCTTTTGTGAATAACTGGGTTGTGATTCCTGGAGGGCACATGTCACAATAGAGTGGGTAAGTGGATGGCTTAGTATAGTTGTATTGGTGACAGGTCTGATTGGCTGTCATGGTAAGGACAGGATACAGTCCATCTTCCCATACTCTTATTGCTTGGTTATGTGGTCTTTGAAGTCATGCCACAACTTCTTTGCAGTCATACCATTGCTCTCTGATGGTGTCCCAACTTTAGGGACCAACAATTTCTACTAAATAGCCATTAAGGTCCCTTCCAGTTCTAAATCTTTGAATCTGTGGACATGATTAATTTACCAAAAATGTTAAAATATCCAGTTGCAGGTTTTATATTTTGTGGAGGACAGTAGGCCAGAATTTTTTAAATAAGCACTGTCCTAGAAAATACGGCCTATGTCGTTGTTGTAGAGGCAGCATACTATGTGGAGTAGAATGGTAGATTTGGAGCCAGGAAGACCTGGGTTCAAATGATACCTCTGGCACTTACTGTTTGACCCTGGGCAGTTCCTATCACCTTTGTGTGCTTCTAACACCTCCCTGGGACTTCTCAACTAAATCATAGGTTATGATCTGCATTGGTGATCTTTACCAGGCTGATGAGATGATGGCTCTTCTGTGTAGTCACATGGTTACTGAGGACCAAGCCCACAAAAATCATTGAACCCACTGTGCTGGAAGGAATCTTGAGAAGCTTTAAAAATGGCCCCAATTATGTTTCCCTATAGTTACATGTCTGAAGTCACAGAGTACTAGAACGCAAAGGTGAACTTAGAGGCCAGGTGATTTATCCCCTTGAAGGTTTTTCATTTTTGCATGTGACCTTGAATTTCTTCAAGGATGCACAAAAACATATTATTCGTCTGTTAGAATTTCATTAGGATAGTCTGGTGAAGAGGGATCCTTTGTGGAAGGTCAGATCTGCCGCATATACTTCCCTACATAAGGCATTTATGGTACTTGCATAAAGCTCTAGAACATTGCTGAGCCTCTTCAAAGAGATGTGTAATCATTTAAAAGAGTGTGACCTAAACATCCACATAGGAAAAACCGAGTAGATGAAGAATGACTTTTGTTTAGATTTCCACATGCATTTTTACTGATAGCCTACAGAACTTATCCAATAGTTTATATATCTGGGACTGGCAGTACAGATGCACAGCAAGCTGGGCCTGGATTTGAACAAAAGGAGGGCAGGTAGTATTGATTTCAAGATATTGCAAGGCCCATTTATACAGTGTGTAAAGTGTAAGTGGAACACCAGTGCCTCTGAACAAATAAATATTAGTAGTATTACATAGAGGGCAATAGAGAAATACCTGGTAGGTATGAGCAGGTTACAACATATAACCAGTGAGGAATACTGAAGAATAGGAGTACAATGTCATAAAAAAATTTCTGTGACAGCAGGACATGGGCTGTCTCATAGCAAGAGTGAGGGGTAACAGGTGACCAGTCAGAGGTCACCTGTGAGTATGCTCATTGAGAGACAGTGATAAGAGTGGCTAGCAGATTGGGTGACACCCTTGTGGCAAACTTTTGGGGAAATAGCCAAGAGTCACATAAGATGGGCAGGAATGGATAGGTTACTATTTGTATTGTGGGAAGGAATTCCTGAATTGATGAGCATTTGAGTATTATTGAAGGACGGGCCCATATGTCCTTATTGAAGCACTCTGCTTGGCCTGATTGTTGCCTGAATTTATTAAGTTTCTAATTACCTGAGCAAAAACTCTCTGTGTGTGTGTGTGTGTGTGTGTGTGTGTGTGTGTGTGTGTGTGTGTATAAGAGTGCTAGATGAAGAGTCAGAAAAACCTGGTTTCATATCTTCCCTCTGTCAGTTATTAGTTGTGAGATAATAGGTGAATAAATTAATGTCCTTGAATTTCAGATAGCTTCTAAAAACTAAATTATAGGTGGGACACAGTGTATAATACCATAACCAGTGAAGTTCCAGATTCCTTATATATCCATAGCCTGTTTTTCATAAAACATCTCTATGAGTAAGTCAACAGAAGTCTCAAGAATTGTGAAGTCCTTGGCCTTTGTGATCAGAATGGTGTTGTGGGTGCTTCTCTAAAGTGACACTTAGTCCATCTTTATATTCTATAAGCAGCTACAGAAATGTACTCTTGTTTATGAGTGATCAGAACTAAGAAAAGGCAATGGAAAAATAAACCATCTCATTAACTTTATACGGGCTACTGAAAAGCTGGCTCAGCAGTTGCTACAACATTCCTAATAGATTAAGAAAACTAGTTTGCCCTATTGGGCTCATGTTTTCCATTGGTGCATTATGCTTCAGAATTATAATTAGGGTAGCATCTTTTTCTAGAAGCTTGCCTCTGATGGCAAAGAAATTTCCCCATACCAAATGTTGAATTACTGGGTTTTGTGCATACTAGACATGATTGCTTTGTAGGATAATTATCCCCTGCAGGTTTGGGGTATTTTTCTCCCAAAATTTAGTAAATTGGAAAGAAACTGTCAATTAAACTGCATTTATTCTGGCTATATTCTAGATAGGACCATCCATTCATTTCTTTTCAAAGTCAGAAACAAGATAAAAGGGTCCATTATTCATCTGTAAGAAAGTGACATTTAATTCATTGTATATTCTCTCTCTCTCCCTCTCTCTTTAAGAAATGTTAAGTCCAGTCTGTTGAATGAGGAAGACATATATTGGGGAGAGGAGAACAAAACCTAAAACTGGTCTGTGTTTTCTGTACATTACTGTGTCCGGTGGGTCACTTTCTCTTAGATAATAACAAACAGTTTGGGTTGCTTTTGGAGATTCCCTGCCAAATGATACAGTAGAGGCAACTCACTGACCCCAAACTGAGGTCAACAAAGGTAAGGATTTTGATCTGATGCCAGAAGTGACAGCATTTCAGGCAATGTACCATGGAGAAATTGTGTAATTATTTTTTGTCAAACTGCAAGGATGTGTGTGTCTATATATCTTTCAGGGTAACGGTATTTTGTCAAATGTAAGGAGCTGCATACAATGAAAAGCCCAAATCCTCTTGGTCAGTTTTTTTTTGTATTTTCCTTTTTATTCAGGTGAGAACATGGCAGCAAAGTCACGGGTTTCATCTCCATGTAGAAGTCAGTTTTTCCCAGAAAGAACCTGTTCCACAGCAACAGACTGTACTTTTTACCTCATTTAAGTATCCCCAAATCCAAGTAGCATAACATCTAAATAAGGAAACGAAAAGCTGACTCAATAACTGGGAGAAATTGAGTTTCTAGACACACCTAAGAAAAAATAAGAAGGAAACTAAGTCCCTAAATACAATTTTGCAAAAGTTAGAGAGGAATGATTTCTGATGATAGATGAATGGGAATAGGAAGAGTCATTCATATTTCTCATCTGTGTATGGTACCTTTACAAAAATTAACCTTGTATTAGGGAAAGAAGGAATAAAGGGAGGGAGGAAAGAAACATTTATTAAGTACTATTATGTGCCAACACTGTGCCAAATGCCACGTGTACAAATACAAGCAAAAGGAAAGACAGTCTTGGCCTTCAAGGAACTTCCATACTACTAAGGGAAGACAGCACACAAAACAGACTTGAGAGGCATAAGAAGGGGGATATTTTGAAGTGTTAGGAGCCTCAAATAGGGCCAGGAGGGAGAAGAAGGCCTCCCGAGGCCCCTCTGCAAAATGGGGGCAGCAGGAGGAACTCACCAGTGGGAAAAGGGTTGGCTATAAGGATGATTGAATGTTCTTGGATGCTGAGGAGCCAGCCACTGGGAGAAGTTCCAAGATGAGACAGCATGGTTTGGGAGTCCAGAATTAGAATATTGAAGTCTTAAAAACAAAGGTAGAAAAGCAGAAATATTAAACATCTTTTATTGTAAAATGTAGAAAAATATTAAATAAAAAGCCATTGAAGAAAGGATTAAAATTAATTTGAGACTAAACAACTTTTATAGAATTGCTTAGTCAAAGAACACATTGGAGACACAACAAAGTTTTTTCTTTAAACATAATT
>CM053582.1:45193614-45205053 GCA_028627135.1 Pseudochirops cupreus | reverse complement strand
AAACAATGAAATAGAAAATTTGAAAATCAAAAATAAAATTAAGAAAATTGAAAGCAAAAAAATTTACTTAATAAATGTAGGAGCCAGATTAAAAAAACAACAGGTAAACCATTAGCTATTTTGGGATTAAAAAAGAAATAGGAAAACCAAATTACTTACATCATAAATGAGAGAGAAATTACAAAAGAGAAATTAAGGAAATTATTACAAACCATTTTGTCCAAATATATGCCACTGAAAACTGAAATGAAATGAATTCTTACAAAAATATAAAATACTCAGCTTAACAGAATAAGAAATAGAGAATTTAAATAAGCAAATCTTGAGGAGGGGGGGAATTGAATAATCTCTAAATAACCTCCAAAAGAAAAATGCCCCAAGACTAAATGGATTTCAAAAAAATTCTATCAGACATTCGAAAGAACCAATTCCAGTATTATATAAACTTTTTTTTCAAATAAGAAAAGAAGAAATATTACCAAAATCTTTCTCTGATCCAAAGATAGGATTAATATTGAAATCTGGGAGACTCAGAAGTGTCTGAAAACTTTAGACCTCTAGCCAACCTGATTAAAAAGAAGAGGGCAGAAAATAAAATCAATATAAGAGCTAATAAAATGAAATCACAACAAAACAAGGGCAAAGAAAAAAAGATGATCAGAACATACAGTCATATGCCAACGAAACTGAAAATGCAAACAAACAAAAAAAATAGAATATCTACCAGAAATCTTTTGTTTTTGAGATAAACATAGTCCTAATATCTAAACCAAGGAAGGATAAAATGGAGGACTATAAATCATTATTATTACTGAATATCAATTCAAAAATAGTAACTAAAGTCCTGTCAGATGCTATTTAATCTAAGAAGCCATTCGTTGTGACCAAGTTAGATTTATACCAGGGAAGTAAAGATGATTCATCATTAGGAAAACAATCAATGTAATTAATCATACTAAAAACAAAAATGGGGGATGTGAGGTAAGAGGTAAAGAAGGTAGGTAATTTTTATTGATTGAAAAAAATGTAATTTAAAACAATTGTCCACCAAGTTTTCCATTCATCACATGAGATTCAGCAACTACTACTTTGATGAAAGGAAATCTTGAAGTGCAATTTTAAAAAATTATTTTCTCCCATTGAAAAAGACAAAACACCTGGTACACACATGTACAGTCAAGCAAAACAAGTTTGCACATTTTTCCATATTCCCCCCAAATATACGTCTCGGTATCCACTATAAGTCCATTACCTCTCTATCAGGAGATGAGTAGCATGTTTCCTCATGAGTAATCTGTAATTGTCATTGGCCACTTGTGTTGATCAGCATTCCTGAGTCTTTCAAGGTCGCTTGTCTGCAATATTTCTGCTGTTGTGTACATTGCTCTACTCATTTCATTCTATATCAGTTCATGCACTTCTTCCCCAGTTTCTTTGAAACTGTCCCCTTCATCATTTTATACAGCATAATAGGATTCTATCACATTCACATACTATAACTTGTTTATTTACTCCCCGATTTTTGATTGCCTCCTCTGCTTCCAATTCTTTGGTACCACAAAAAAGCTGAGATAGACAAATACATATATGCTCTCTCACATGCACAGAATTTTGCCTTTTAGAATATTGTGAAACCAGCTAAGATGTCAGAGTAGCAGGAAATACAGCTGAGTTCTCTCTAACAACTCCTCCACAGAGATCTAGAAAATGTACCAGACTGAATTCTTAATCAGGAAATTCAGGAAAAAAAAATCATAGCCATTTTTCAAGCCCAGGTCAGCATAGGGAGAAAAACGGAGAAGTCTGTGGACAATGGGGATGAGGTCTATTCAGAAACAACCACAACATAGAGAATGGAGGAGAGCAGAGGCTATGCACAAGGGCAAAAATAGATCCTGGACCCACACAGAGGTGCCCGACCTTGTGTAGGAAAGAGGAACACGTGCCAACTTGTAGCTCTTCTTCTCCTTACTAAGTAATGGGTCAGAGATCCAGTGCAGATTGAGAAGGGAATCTGTACCTAGAGGTGTTACAAAAATGACAGATGACACAATCTCTGCCCAGAAGGAACTTACAATATATTGAGGGAGAGTAAATGGATAAGAAATAAGTATATTAAAAGGTAGAGTAAGAGAGGTACAAAGGAAGGATTGAAACAAAGTGCTTGAGAATATATTTGAAGAGACAATAGCCATTTTCTGGTTGAGGGTGGGATTAGAGTGAGGGCAAGTTTAATGGGTGAGCACCTGAGGTGAAGGTGCTTAAAGGAAAATAGTGATTTCAGTGGAACCTGATGAGGATAAATATGCTTTCCAGGTGTGAGGTTAACCATATTTATACACAGAGGTGGGAGAAGGCAGAACAAAATTAGAGAATGGCTTATAGTCCAGTATGGCTAGTACTTCAGAGTTCATGAAGGGGAGCAATGTGAAATAATGGTGGAAAGGTACTTGGAAACTAGATTGTGGAGGGCTTTAAATGATAAACAAAGAAATTTGTATTTTATCCTGTAGATCAGTGGTTCTCAACCTTCCTAATGCCGCAACCCTTTAATACTCGTATGTGGGTGTATCTGCATGTGGGCGGACCCACCTGGAGACAGATAGAAGAGTGGTGTCTCAGTTCCTAAAACCATTGGAAATATGTGTTTTCCAATGGTCTTAGGGTGACCCCTGTGAAAGGGTCGTTTGACCCCCAAAGGGGTTGCGACCCACAGGTTGAGAACCACTGCTGTAGATGATAGTGAGCCAATGGTCATTTGTGAATAGGGGAATTACATGATTGCATATGTGAATTGTCAAAATTATTCTGATAGCTTTTTGAAGGATTGAGGAGGGAAGAGAGCTCTTAAGCAGGGAGAATAGTTAGGAAGCCAAGAAAATACCCTCACACTGTGAAATCTATTTATTTCATTAGTAGTAATAATGTGAACAAAACTACATTTCAGAGCAAATTAATTAAAAAGAGGAAACTCTAAATAAATGCTGCATTAAAACAACATTAAGGAATAAAACATTCAGTGTAATTCAAGAGGAATTAAGTACTCAATTTCCGTTGGAGATAATGGTAATTCCTAATCCATTTCACTTGTATCAGGCCCCTACATATTGGAGGCAAGCCCATAAAAATCTTAAAATGCCAGTGACTAAAATATACTTTTTGATTTCAAGACGCAACTGTGAATTTTCCAGACTGCTCTAAAGGGAGCAGGAAGTTATAGAACTTAAAAGATTTGAAAGTTGGATCCTTAGACATCATCTTGTTGCCATTTCAGCTGCTTTAGCCATGTGCTGATCCTGACATTCATCCTTCCATACTCACTCTCCCATTCACATTGCACATCAGCATCTTTCTGTCTTCTGTCTTCAGTAAAAGCAGTGTATAGTGTGGCGAGAGTATTAGACTCCTAGTCTGGAAGACCATGGTTTGATTCTCACTTCTGAGACTTAAGTAAGTGATTCTGGGCAAGTCACTTAAGCTCTCTAGGCCTCAGTTGCTTCATCTGTAAAAATGAGGATAATAATACTTGTAGTCCTTAACTCTCAGAGAGCAATAACTGACATACTGCTCTCTGGAAATGTAGAATAATCAAAGGAGCTGTGGATTGGAAACAATGAACTAGATGCATTTCACTACTTGATTACTTGCCAAGTCTTTATCTTGACTACCATCAAATTCCCAAGTTACATAAAACTAGGAGAGGTAGCTAATATGTTGATAGGTTAGCTATTTGAATTCAGTCTAATGAAATGAAAATTTTAATAGAAGCAAGTGTAAAGTTTTACAATTGAATCCCAATAATCAGCCTGACAAATATAAGATTAGGGAAGCTGGATAAGATTTTGGTTATCTAAAAAAAATCATGAGTTTGTAGTGAACTGGCCATTTGATATGAATCATCAGTGGGGTGGGAAACCTGGGGCCTTGAGGCCACATGTGACCCTCTAGGTCCTCAAGTGCAGCCCTTTGACTGAATCTATACTTTGTAGAATTGAATATGTGGCCTCAAGGCAGCAGGTTCCCCACCCCTGGTCATAAGTGTGGTGTCATAGCCAAAAAAGCCTCCAGAGCTGCTCATCTGAAGCTCAACTAAAGGAGGGAAGAAGAATGACCAAGACTAGGGATATAAGTCATTCATTCTCTTCCTTCAACAAGTACTTATTAAGTTGACCTGTGGCAGGCACTGAGCTAGGCATTGAAGATTTAAGTCAAAAATAGAACAGTCCCTACCCTTGAGGAATTCAGATTCTATTGAAGGAAAACAACATGTACACAGGGAAACCAATACAAAATATGTGCAAAATAAACACAAAATAGTTTCAAAGAGGGGGGAGATACTAGCTTCTTGTGGGAGGTGACCCTTGAAGGAAACCAGATATTCTACAAGGTAGAGGTGAGGAGGAAATGCTTTTCGGGTATGTGTGGAATCCTATAAAAGGCACAGAGAAATCACTTGGAATATTGGGTATGGAAAATAGCCAGTAGGTTAACTTGGGTGGAGAATAGAGTGGTGTGCAGTAAA
Source organism: Pseudochirops cupreus (assembly GCA_028627135.1). Taxonomy (NCBI): domain Eukaryota; kingdom Metazoa; phylum Chordata; class Mammalia; order Diprotodontia; family Pseudocheiridae; genus Pseudochirops; species Pseudochirops cupreus. The sequence goes on along the minus strand of CM053582.1, from coordinate 45,200,531 downwards.
CCTAGGAAGATGGCCTCGAGTCCATTGGTGTAGGGCTTTAAATGGCAAAGAGGACTTCATGTTTTATCTAGAGGGAAAAGGGAAGGAGCCACTGGAACTTCCTCAGCATGATGGTAACATAATGAGACCACATCTGCATTATTATATTCAGTTCTGTGCTCCATATTTTAAGATGGATTTGAATAAGCCCTGAAAGCATCCTGAAAGAGTGTGAAGAACAGGATGAAAGTCCTTGAGATTATGCCCTGTGAGGAACATGGACATGTTTGTCCTGGAGAAGAGGTGTAAGAAGGACATGATAGCTGACTGTTAATATGGCTAAGGGCAGTTTGACCTTAGAAAACAGAACAGAGAACAATGAGTCAAAGTTGAAAGGGGGAAGATGAAGGCTTGCTGTGCAGAAAAGTGCTATAGGAGGCAGTGACTTCCCCTCATATAAAATCTTCAAGTTATGATGAATGGCTACTTTTGAGGCAAGTTGGAGAAGGGATTTTTTGCTCAGGTACAGGTTAGACTAGATCAGTGGTTCTCAATCTTCCTAATGCCGTGACCCTTTAATACAGTTCCTCATGTTGTGGTGATTCCCAACCATAAAATTATTTTCATTGCTACTTCATAACTGTAATTTTGCTACTGTTATGAATCATAATGTAAATATCTGATATGCAGGATGTATTTTCATTGTTACAAATTGAACAGATTCCACAGGTTGAGAATGGCTGGACTAGATGGTCTCACTGATCTCTTCTAACTCTCAGGTTCTGTCATTTTGCCACTGCATTGTAAATTTGAAGTTCTATTTAGGATTGAAGTCATTTTCCTGATACTTTTGAAATGTTATCTTTTTTTCTTTAAGAAAATATTCTTTTTCTCTTGATACAAATGCTATGTAATACTATAATTCATTCTTGGAGCTGCTGCCTGAATTTATGGATTAGAAATTACATTTAAATGACTTTTGTGTCACATGAATAACAAGATGCAGACTAGACATTTTCTCTAATCTTCACAACCTCTCAAACCTCTTCAAAACAGAAATTATGAAACCAGAACTGAAGAGACTTTGTTTCTTTTACCACCCCAAACAACAAAATTGCTGGAGGAGTGAATAAATGCAGACAGTAAGAACAACAGAGTGTCAACAGAAACACCAGTAAGAGTTCTTTCTAAAGGTTCACTAGAAGAAGAGGAAATCTGAGATATATATATATATAGAAAGGATATCTTGGAAACTTTGAGCATATAAAGAATGCAGAGAAAAAGAGACATCAGATAATTTTAGGGGTCACAAATCAGAGAATGAAGGAAGAAAGAAAGTATTATTAATAGCACCTCCTTTGTTTCAGAATTTATGTTAACAAGTATAAATTCCTGCTTGAGATAGAGAAGACAAATATTATCCTATGGTAGAAATTTTCCAATGTCTCTTATTATGCAGTTAATCACTAGCCCTCTGTCTTCTCCATGACCATTTCCTCTCCTCTCCTATAGAATCTCTTCTCTTGGTCCATGGCCTCCCACCCTTACAGATGTCAGTTGCCCTCAGAATCCCTGATTTCCCCTTTCCCACTCTCTCAGAGGTAGTGATTGATCTAAGTAAGCAGTTTTATCTTTGCAGAAATAATACACCATAAAGTCCCCATATCCTATTATAAAATCTCTCTCCTCCATAGGAAATCTTCTATAACCGAATCCAGATTTCTCTTTATTTACTTCTTTTTTTTCTTTCCCTTTGTATGTTCTGCTGTAGGTTCTCTTTCTCAGAAACTACAGGAGTGGGGTGGCTAGGTGGTGCAGTAAATAGAGCACCGGCCCTGGAGTCAGGAGGACCTGAGTTCAAATGTGGCCTCAAGACACTTAACACAAAAACTAGCCGTGTGACCTTGGGCAAGTCACTTAACCCCCAGTTGCCCTCCAGAAAAGCAAAAAAAAAAAAAAAAAGAAACTATAGGAGTTATTTTCTCTTTATTGTTTTCCATTGATAAATAATTTCCAAGATAAATACATCTTATTCCCCATTTATCTTTTTCCTCTTCTCTCCTCTTTTATATACCCTCCAATTCTGCATCTCAGTGTCACTGAAAACATTGATTGTTCTTACAAGCAAGATGTTATGTGGTATTTCAGATCTTTCCCTCCATCATTACTTATATTTAAGTTCTACTTTCAACTTTGACTCCTTGTATATTTTTAGAAAACAAAATTTAATGATGCTTCTATTATGGGTACATGATTTAGCCTTAAAGGGTGAAACTATAACCAAATTAGGAGAGCAAGGAATAGTTTACCTGTTAGTTTCGTGGAGAAGGGAAGAATTTATAACCAAACAATAGAGAACATTACAAAATGCAAAATGGATAATTTCAGTTACATTAAATTTAACAGTTTTTGTACAAACAAAGCCAGTGCAATCAAGATTAGAAGGGAAGCAGAAAGTTAAGAAACATTTTTCACAGCCAGTGTCTCTGATAAAGGCCTCATTTCTAAAATATATAGAGAACTGAATCAAATCTATAAGAATACAAGTCATTCCCCAGTTGATAAAGGTCAAAGGACATGAATAGGCAGTTTTCAGATGAAGAAATTAAACCTATCTATTGTAATATGAAAAAATACTCTAAATTGTTATTGATTAGAGTAATGCAGATTAAAACAACTCTGAGTTACCATGTCATACCCATCAGATTGGTTAACATTACAAAACAGGAAAATGATCAATGTTGAAGAAGTGGGAAAATTGGAAGACTAGTGCATTGTTGGTAGAATTGTGAACTGATCCAACTATTCTGGAGAGCAGTTTGGAACTATGCCCAAAAGGCTGTAAAACTGTGCTTATCCATTGATCCACTACTAGGTCTATATCCCAAAAAGATCACAAAAAAGGGAAAAGGACCTACATGTAGAAAAATATTTATAGCAGCTCTTTTTGTGGGGGCCAGGAATTGGAAATCGTATATGAATGTAATGGAATACTGTTGTTGCGTAAGAAATGGCAAGCAGGTGAATTTCAGAAAAACCTGGAAAGACTTACATAAACCGATGCTGAGTGAAGCGAGCAGAATTGGAAGAGCATTGTACACAGTAATAGGCAGCATTGCGTGATGATTGACTTTGTTAGACTTAGCTCTTCTGAGCAATGCAGTGATCTAAAACATTTCCAAAAGACTCATGATGGAAAAAGCCATCCACGTCCAGACAAAAAAAACCAACAACAACAGCTGTGGAGTCTGAATGCAGATATTTATGATTCTTTACAAGACGACCAGGGTGGAAATATATTTAATATGGTTGCACACGTATAGCCTAGATCAGATTGAATGCTGTCTTAGGGAGTGGGGAGCAGACAGAGGGGGAGAAAATTTAGAACTCAAGAGCTTACAAAAGTGAATGCTGAAGACTTAAAAATATTTTTTTTTTAAATTATACTTCTGTTGTTATTTTGTTGTTGTTGATGCTGTGGTTTTTAGTGCAGTTGATTTCCTTTTTTCTGCTTTTCGTTTCTTTTTTCCTGTAGGATTATTATTGTGTTATACAGGACTTCCTTAGTTGCTGTACTTGTTTACATTTCCTGTATTTCTATTTTCTTGGGTATTTGCTAAGCAAATAATCTGCTCATCTGGTTTTCTTTGTAAGAATGTTTCAAATGCCTCTCTTTTATCAAATACCCATGTTTTTTCATTCAGGATTGGCCCCATATTTGAAAGATATATCATTTTGTGTTTCATGTTGACCTCTTTGCTGTTTGTAATACATTGTTCTATGGATTGTGTAGTTGCAGAATAATCTGGTATTATTTAAATCTACTTTACTTTATATTTGAATGTCTCTCAGGAGACCATTTGCGGAATTCATTGTTTTATCACTAGAATTGTTTGAAACTAACCACCATGTGTCTTGAAGTTTGCAGTATAGTTGTTGTTTTTCTGGACTTGGTTATCTGGAGTTTTCTGTTGTTGATCTGTGAATTATTTTAGTTTGTACTTTATTTTCTTTGTTCAGAAGTTATGGCTAGTTTTCTCATTTATTTCTTGCATCATAGTAGTCAAGTTGTTTGACTTGTTATATTCTTCTAGGAGACCTATAATCCTTAAATTGTATCTGTGCATCTTGTTTTTAAGATCAATAAATTTTATTTGTATGGAGATCATGTTTTCTTTTAATGTCACTTTTTACTTCTCTTCCTCCAGATTGTCCATAACTTTTATGTCTTTACATTCCAGATCAGATGTTCCTTCTCCCCTCCCTTCGCCTTCCCCCTCCCCCTTCTCTGTTTCCCTGTCTTCTATTTTCCTAAATATTTCTACTATGCAGGCCACAGACTCTGCTTTAATGATTCTTATGTCTTCTCTCTTGAACCACTTGCAAGCATTCTTGCTTGCTGTCTTGGTTATGGTTACATGCTGTCTTGGGAATCTGCCCCATCAGGTGTTGATTCATTTTCTGCTGTCTTGCACAATTTATTCAGAGGTGTTTGGACTCTTTCAGCTTATTTAGAGGCTATATTCCCTTTTGTTATTATTATCTTTCCCGTTGGTTTACCTGCTTGTACCCAGGGTTTTTAACTGAATTTTCTTCCTCCTGAGATCTTTGGGAATTTTAGTTGCTGTTTTTTCCCTTTCATATTCCACTATCACTCACCTCTCTGATTCTTTTCCCTTTGATGTTCAATTCTTTGGGTTGACCCCCAAAGCTATCTCAGCCTCCTCCCCCATTGGGGAATTCACTTTTTGCCAGCCATAGTGTCTGCCCAAGTGCCTTCTGGGGAAATAGAACTGGCCTAAGCTGGATACTCTTCTCCATTCTTTTGGTTCTTTTCTGGCACCAAATACGAATTCTTGACCTGCCCCCATTTCCCCGTTCTTAATTTTCTAGCTCAATACTGTAACAGCCCAGTGTACCCAGCCTAGCCAGAACAAATTTCTCTTTTCTTGTACCTACCCCTTTACATTTAAGGTGGGGAGCCAGTGGAGTTAAGTTGTGTTGCTTGTTGCTGCATAATTGTGCAGTGAGGGCAGAGAATTGTGCTGGCAGAGACTGTAGCAGCAGCATGGATCCCAGAGCAAAAGCCCCATGGGTCTCATCGTGGTAGATCTGTCAGAGTATGGAGGCGAGTGGGGAGGGGGTATTGAATGAACAAATGAGTGATTGGGGATTATTTTTCTCAGCTGTTGATTCATCAGGTTGTTATCTCGTTAGATTTCTTGGTGTGGTAGCCTGTGAAGATACCTGCAATTATTTTATCTCTTATACATAATTCTTATTTTGGAGAGGTTTGAGAGGTCATGAGGATAGGAAAATATATCTAGCCTTCCATATTGTTGTGCATATGAACTGGAAATCTCTCATTTGTATATAATATTAATAATATCCAAGAGGCAGTGATCAGAAAAGAAATCCATTGAAAGTAACTGCAAAGTTCAGTTATATCTGGGGAACAAGCAGATCATATTTTTTAGAACTTTGGGTAGGAGACATATTTGTAATCAAAAAAGAGATGGAGATAGTTAAAAATTACAAAATACTTTTTGTGAAACTACAAAGCTTCTCCACAAACAAAATTAATGCATCTAGGATAAGAAGGGAAATAGTGAAATGGAAAAAAAGGTTTGTATTAAATTTCTCAGATAAGGGTTTGGTATCCACGTTATATAAACAACTAACAGATATAAATATTAAACCAAAAGTCATTTCCCAGTAGATAAGTGCTGAAAGGATATGAACAAAGAGTTCTTAGAAGAATTACAAATCATTAACAACCACATGAAAGAAGGCTCCAAATTACTCATATAAAGAGAAATGAAAATCAAAATAATCCTGAAGTTTCCCCTCCTACCCTGCAAATTGGCAAAGGCAACAAAAGGAGGGAATTGTCCATGTTTGGGGGAGTTATGAGAAGATACTCACAATTCCAGCCCCAGGGCAGCCCCTACCAGCTGTGGCCAGAGCAGAGTTCAGGAGAGTGAACCACCAGCACCTGTGGTGGTTTCCAGACTTCGCAACACATAAATGCCAAAGACAAAATAAAAGGTCAGAGTAGAACTCTGTTGGAAGGGGGAGGGGTGGGGGGAGAGCGTGGTCCGGCCCCTGTCCTTGGGGTGAGAAGCAGTGGAGGCATGGTGGCAGCTGCCACAGGAGCTCTGGCCTGCAGATCATAGGGGGACCAAGTGACCATTCAGAGGGTAATCACTCTTGCTTGAACCTGCTTAGATCTGGATCTCGGTCTTGGGTGGTAGTCCTGGGGAATGTGACCAGTAAGCCAGAGCTTGTGGGGGCTGTAGAGAGGGCATTCTCCTAATAGCTTCAAGAGCTGCAAAAACCTCAGAAATTTGGGACAAAGCTCTCTCCATTCTGGAAGCAGAGTTCTACCATGACAAAGAGCTCAAATGTCAAGTAATTGACTGGCAATGTAAGCAAACGAAGGAAGCACAAACAGACCATAGAATCCTTTTTTGAGGACAAAAAGGATCAAGGCATGGAGTGGGGGGAAGACAATAAAGTCAGAATTCCTCCATCAAAAGCCTCCAAGAAACATATGAATTGGTTACAGGCCATGGAGGAGCTCAAAAAGGATTTTGAAAATAAAGCAAGAGAAGTAGAGGAAAAATTGGGAAGAGAAATGAGAATGATGCAAGAAAATCATGAAAAGCAAATCAACAGCCTGCTAAAGGAGACCAAAAATACACTGAAGAAAATAACACCTTAAAAAATAGACTAACTTAAATGGCAAAAGAGGCCCAAAAAAGCCATTGAGGAGAAGAATGCCTTAAAAAGCTGAATTTGACAGATAGAAAAGGAATTTCAAAAACTCACTGAAGAGAGTAGCTAGTTCAAAATTAGATTGGAGCAATTGGAAGCTAATGACTTTATGAGGAATCAAGATATACTATAAAACAGATCCAAACAAATTAAAAAATAGA
>CM053582.1:45167397-45193114 GCA_028627135.1 Pseudochirops cupreus | reverse complement strand
TCATTTTTAGTTCACACATTTTTCTTTTTAAGGAGCTGTTTTCTTCATTGTAATGTTTTTCTAATTTCACAATTTTGATTTTAAAAGAAGTGTTTATTTTATCTTCTACCTCTCTAATTTGGATTTCAAAGTTCTTTTTGAGCTCACCTAAGAATGCTTTCTGTGCTTGAGACCAGTTCATAATCTCTGTTGAGGCTTCAGCTGTGGGTGTGGAGTCAATACTGTCTCCTTCTGAATTTGGTTCCTCCTTCTCACAGTAATAGGATTCTAGAGTCTTTGTATTCTGCTTTTACCCATTTTGAGTCAGGGGTTGAGCCACACCCTTCCTCTGGGGTTCCCAAGCCTTTACTGTTTAAAATTTTGCTCTGGGGCAATAATTACTGGGTTTTCAGGGTTGGGGGGGAGAGTTGGAGCAGCCGGGGTTCACTCTCCCATCTTGGTCCCTGGAAGTTTGGATAGGAGCTTTTTAAATTTCCAAGCTGTGGGTTGGTAGTCCTAGGAGTAGCTCCTGCCCCTGCCCTGGGTCCTGTCTTTGTCTCTTATCCAGCTCTGTCCAGTCCCCACCCTGTGGTGATAGGCCTGGGAATGGCCCTTGTGGTTGGTGGAGCAACTTGCTGCCACATTGACCAGGCCTCATCCTGTCCTACAGGGGCCACATTGTCTGGTCCTCCATGGGCCACGTCATCCAGGCTTCTCCTGCTCATCATTTCTTATGGCACGATTGTATTCCATTGCATTCATATATCACAACTCGTTTAACCATTACTCAGCTGATGGTCATCCTCTCAATTTCTAATTCTTTGCTGTCACAAAAAGAGCTGCTATAAATATTTTTGTAAATGTAGGTCCTTTCCTCTTTTTTATGATCTTTTTGCGATAGAGACCTCGTAGTGGTATTGCTGGATCAAAGGGTATGCTGTTTTATGGCCCTACATTGCTTTCCAGAATGGTTGGATTAGTTTACAACTCCACCAACAATGCATTAATATTCCAATTTCCCTACATCTTCCACTGGAGGTCCTTAAGCAGAAGCCTGATGACTACTTGTTTGGTATATAATTGTAGGGATTCCTTTGGGGTATGGCTTAGAGCAGATGGCTCCTGATATCCCTTCCAGCTCTAAATTCTGTGATTGATTAAGTGCATTCTAATTTTTGGAGGGGACGTCCCTAACGACTGGCAGATTCTTTGAACCTTGAAGGAAGATAGGGATTCTGAGAAGCAGCAGTAAGGCAAAACAGTATTTCAGGCAAGGAGGAAAGCTTATGCAAAAACATAGTATGAGAATCAAATAGTTCAGTGTTACTGGAATGTAGAGTGTATGTGGGGAGATGATCTGGGTAAAGGACAGTGAACTACATTTTGGACATGTTGAGTTTGAAACACCCATGAGCCATGCAAGTGGAAATGCCAAGCTGGCAGTTGAGAGAGTCACTAGTGTTCATTTTCCTTATCTCTGCCTTTTTAAATCTTTGTCTTGTTCCCAAGAACATCACTGCTGCTACCTCCTCTACCCAACTTTCCCTTATTGTTAGTGTGGCTCTTGGAATCTTCAAATTACAGTATATCTGCCTTATTGTTTTCTAACTGAGTACATCCCCCTAATCCTAATAGAATGGAAGCTCCTTGAGGTTTTGTCTTTCTTTGTATTCATGCTCCTAGTATAGTGCTTAGCAGAGTGCCTGCCACCTATGTAATAAATTCTTTAAAAATGCTGGTTGACTGCCTCACTGTCTCTTCCTGAGTCATTGAAGTACAGTGGCAGGACAAAAGTCAGGATGATTGTCAATGACATTTTTAGTGTCTGACCAGGCTCGGAATGTTCCATGTCCCCTACTTCAGCCACCTTCATGGCTGTTGGAACAAATTGTCCTCATCCACCCATTCCATAGTGAGAGTCTTCACAGGGATTGGGGTAGCCATCCCCCTAACTCACGGACAAGTCTGAGGCCTATCAGTTACCCTCAACCTGGTTTGGCTCTGCCCTGTGACTCCAAGAACCTGGAGCATATGCAGCAGCCACACTCCAGTAAAACCATCTTAGCTGATGTGTTCTTTTTTCTTTTTACTTAATTGTGTAACTGTAGAGCAATGATGTGCTGTATAATATCATTTATGAAAACCACCTGCTTCCTTCTCATGCATTTATCAAGATTGCCCATGATAGATATCAGTATTATTCTCATAAAAATTTGGTAGAGCTAGAAAAGTATGTACAGGAATTGTTAACATTTTCACTACCCTTTTCAGTAATAGAAATGGCCATAGCTTTTTCCAAGCATTTGGTTTCTTCTGCCTTTTTAGATATTTCTGGAATTAATTTCTCAAAGCCTTTGGCATTGTATTTAGCACAGACCTCCTCTGTGTATATGTCGTATATTCTAGCATAGTCTTCCTGCCTTTGTTTTCTTTGCTACCATTTCTACTTCCTTATATCACACATTGGGGACTGCAATGTTAGCTTTCCTTGGTTCAAGAGATTTGAAAAAGAGCAGTATTCCATTTGTTCTTTAAGGTGCTTCCCAGACTCTCTTTGGGTAAGGAAAGAAAAAAGACTTGGGGAAGTGGCAGGTGGAAGGGAGCTCACTCACTATGTGCCCAATTTCCAGCTTGCCTCCCTAGAGCCTTCAGGGAATTTCTCTTTGGGTGAGATATTACATTCCCAGTAGTATGTGTTCACTCCCTGTGTTTTCTGATATTTGAATCTGTATAACTTCTGTTTCATATCTACTTGAATATATGGGTTTATTGACTCTTCCCTTTTCCTGATAGCCTTCTGAGTAACTAGTACTTGGTAGAAAAGAATCAAGTCAATAAGTGTAAGCTTGAAGTAATGCTTTCCCCTTCAAGGCATAGTGATTAGGGAAACTAGTAGATGTGTTGTTTTGAACCTCAAACATAGTGCCCCTATGCCAGCAATATTCAGGGGCTGAGGCAGATAGCTATACTTCCAGTCTGGTGGCCCTGGCTCTCAGGGAAGAACAGAGTGGCCTGCCACTCTTGTGGCCCCTTCTCCTGTTTTGTATCCATGCCTTCCCAGGAGCCACTTTTGACAACCTGTATGAGCAAATATACATATTTTATGTGGGCATTACATGTCCTATATGTAATTCTTCCTTATCTAGTAAAAATATAGTTTTCCAAAGAAGAAATTAAAGCTGTTAGGAGTCGTCTAAATATTTGTCCAAAATAACTAATAATCAGACAAATGCAAATGAAAAGAACTCTGAGATTTAACTTCTCTTCCATCAAATTGGCAAAAATGGTGAAAAGTGGGGAAGTTTAATGTTGGGAGACTATCAATTTTGTTCAGGCATTCTGGTAAGCAATTAGAAATGAACATTTATTAGATTAGTCATACTCTGTGATCCAGAGATACCACTACCAAGTCAGAATATATTGATTGAATTCCATGTGTACAAAAATATTCATGGCATATTAATTCCAATAAGAAAAAGTGGGAATGATGCCTGTGCTTAACAATTGAGGAATGTCTGAACAAAATGTGATGTATAGAAATACAGAACATGTAAATAGATTGAAATAGTGCTTTACTTAACTGTTTCCAGAGGAGGGGTTGGGGTAATTGTCTAGATTTGGGTTGATAAAATGTCTTTTTTTCAGTATAATCTATATCTCAATGAAATAATGAATTTTTTTTTACAAATAAATGATATATCTTAGGAAAAACAACTCAAAAAGAGAAGTTTAGAAATTAATGTACCATATTTATTTTTTATCCCTAAAAACGAATATTCTCGAATTTAAGGTACACTAAAGATTGTTCATGTTAGGGAAACAAAAAATCCTGATAAATAGCGAAAGGAATAACAGCCTTTGGGAAAGAGTCTGACCATTAATTTAGCATTCATTAATTTGCACCATAACATCAAGCTTTGCATTGTTATTTTTGTTTTTTATGAATGTAATCACCATTTTTTTAAACCTGTAACTGCGCCATTGTACTCTTCATGCTTTTTATGGTGAAATATTGTATTAATTTTATAGCAAATTCTGAAAATCTATTCTCTTTCAGCATCCATCCTTGTTTTCCCTTTATTGCAAAATTATACTTACAAATAACATCATCTGAGGAAAGTAATATAGAAAAGCCAGAATAATATACCATACTTTCAAGTTTATAGAGCACACAATTAATTTCCAGGAAAATTCTATTGTACTTATATGTTTTCCATGAAAAAAAATTTCCTAACGGCTCATTAATGAGCACCAGTTAGGGACAGAACTGACATGATAGAATAGTAAAGGATTTTTTTCCACCAAGGGCATAATTTAATAATTTAAGTGGCAAGATCAGGTGTACCTGCTTTGGAGCATTAAAGCCACACCCATGGGAAGATGTGTGAGAGAAACATCTCCCTAATAATTCATTAAGCAAATACAGTTGTTATTACTTAGATGTATACCATGCACATATTGGTCATGTTAAACTTCCCAAATCTTATGTCTTTACCTATACCCTTTTCCTGGAATCCCACTTCTCTCTGTTGAAATACTGACTGACCTGTCCGCCCTGTTTCAAATGCTCCCTCTTCTATTTTTAAAAACTTTATTTTTTCTTATTTTGAACTTAAACACAAAGAAGAACATTTCTCTATACAATGCAGAAAAAACAAGCAAAAATAATTGTATGTGAAGCTATAACTGTCCATTTCCTACGTCTTTCTTTGTAAGGAATATAGTAAATCCTTACATTGCTTTCTTCTAAAAATAATTTTTATTGATAAAAGTTGTTTATACATTGCCAAAATTCCCTTAACCATCTCAGAGAGACGTCACTCGTGACAAAGAATTGTTCAGAAAAAAGGAAAAAAAAGCAGCAAAAATTGGTACATTGAAAAGAATCGAACAGATGCACTGTTGTACACCCATAGACCTCCCACCTTTATGTAAGAGTGAAAGGAAGTGTCTTGTTACATCTTTTCTTTTAGACTAAGATTTTTCCTTGTGATTTTGCAACACTCATTTTCAGTTATCTTGGGGTTGTTTCAGTTTCCATTGTTGTAGTCTATGTGTATTGTTTTCTTGGCTTTGCTTACTTCACTTTACATTTAGTTTATGTAAGTCTTTCCATGTTTTTCTATATTTTCATATTTACCCTTTCTTAGGGCACAGTGTGCCACGGTTTATTTCACCATTCCCCAATCCATGCCCATCTATTTTGTTTCCAGTTCTTTCCTACCCAAAAAAAGTTTTATTATAAATATTTATCTTCTTGGGTATATGCCTGTCAGTGTAATGCCTGGGTCAAAATGTATGGATATATGTATTAACCACTGTATTTCAATAATTCCAAACTGCATTTTGGAATGGTTGTAGCTCTACAAACAATGCATTTAGTGTGTCTGTCTTTCCGCAGTTCTTCCAAAATTGACTATTCCCATCTTTTATCCCCTTTGTCACGTTCTGTTATTTTTTCCTAGTCTTATCTGTCAATTTTCTGGTAATTAGGTAAAAGTCCAAAAATGTTTAGATTTGCATTTCTCTTATTAATGGTTTGAAGCCTATAATATAGTTGTTAATAGTTTACAGTTGCTAAATTCTTTTTTTTCTGAGAACTATTCATATGCTTTCTCATTTTACAGATAAACATTATGAACACACACTCACAAACGCACACACACACACACACACACACACACACACACACACACACATCTACCTATCTATTGGGAGAGATATCAGAGGATGTAGGGGAAAAAAGTTCTCTTTTAGATGTGTTGAGTTTGGAGTGTATATAGTACATCTAATTCAAGATGTTTAATAAACACTGTGTGAAATGAGACTGAAGATCAAGAGTGAATCTAAGGCTGGATAACTAGGTCTGAGAATCATATGCAGATGTAATAATTGAATGCAAGGGAGTCCATCAGGACCAGGATATTTTTTCCTTGGTAATTTCTTACAGCTCATTTTATTTTATTTTCTGAGAATACATTGTTTAATCTAAAAGAGCATCAAATATTAGATATTTTTATTTTTAAAGGCAATCCTTTGAAAGTGATTGCTTTTTTTGGTTCTGTTTTTATTAGCATATAGTTAATGATTCTTTTTATTTCCTTTAGTTTTCTTGAGATTTCACCTCATTAATTAGCTATTTTGTTGACTTAGATTTTCTACCTTTTTAATAGTTTGTTTCAACATTTATCAATTTTGTTAATCTTTTCTAAGAATCAGCTTATAGTTTTATTTATATTTTTAACTAAACCTCTAAGTTTCTAATTTTTGCTTATTTTGAGTTTATTTATTGACTTTCTGTGTTAAAATTGTATATTAAGTTCACTAATTATTTTCTTTTCTATTTTGCTAATGCATCTTTTTACAGTTATGATTTTTCCAAGATTACTCCGTTAGCTGAATTTTGTCATTATCACATATTCACATAATTACTGTTTCTATGATACATTCTTTCATACACTTATTAATTCAATATTGAGTCACAATTTAGGTCTATGTCTTTTTTTTAGTAATCCCAGAACTGATTAGTATTTCTGTTTGTATAAAGGCAATATTTACTCTCTGCCGTTTTTAATTTATTTGTAGTATGAGATACATGTGGTGCTGAGAAATATTTGTGTTCTTTAGCAGTACCATTAAGAAGGTGCTACAAGTTTTTTAACGCCAATTTCTTCAGCTCTATGTTTAATTCTATTTTTTTTCTTCTTAAATCTTTCTGTTAAATTTGTCCATCTCTAAGATAGGGTCACTAATGTTTCCTACTATTATTTTTATTGTCTATGTATTTTTGCAATTCACTTAAGTTTTCCTTTTTGAATTTAGGTGGTGAGTCATATGGAACATACATTCTTAATGTTAAATCAGTTTTTTACCAGCATACATGTTCCACAACTTCTGCATTTAAAAAGTCCAAACCATGTGCAATTCGTAACATTTGTGGACCTCCCGCTTCTACAAAGGGGTGGATTGGAAGAGTCCACTCATATCTGTTCATTCAGGTCCTGATCTTTATAATTTTGTTATATTCACTATTGATATTTTGTTGTGTAATTATTCTTTCCATTTACATTGTTGTAGTTTCTACACGCACACGCACACCCACACACACCTTTCTGTACTTCTCTCTATTCATTACACACGTCTTTTCTTACAGCACAGTTCTATTACATTTATGTCTCATAGTTTGTTGAGCCGTTCCTCAGCTGAGGCGCATCTATTTTGTTCCACTTCTTTTCTACCACAAAAATATATTATTTTATGTAAAAGAGGACTTCTCTTCTTATCGATGTCTTCCTCAGAGTATAAGCCCAATAATGGTGTCTTGGGTTCAAAGGGCATGGACATTTTAGTTATTTTCTTTGCATGATTCCAAAATACTTTCTGAAATAGTTGTGCCATTTCACAGCTCCACCAACAGTGCAATAGTATGTCTATCTCCCTATGACTCCTTCAGTATTGATTATCGACATTTTTTTTTGCCAATACCTAGGATATGAGGTGAAATCTCAGGTGTTTTGATTTGCATTTCTTTTATTAGTGATTTTTAGCATTCTTTCATGTGGTTGTGAATACTTTGCAATTCCTCTTTTGAGAACTTTTTGTTCTTATCTATTGTAAAAAATATATATGTGTATATATATATATATATATATATATATATGTATATGTAAATTGTTGATATATGTGGGATACCAAATTCTTATCTGAGAAATTTGATACAAAGATATTTTCCACTTCCCTTCTTATCCAAGGCACAATAATTTTCTCTCTGCAGAAACTTTTCAGTCCCATGTAATCATGGTTATCTATTTTATGTTTTGTAATTACATTTCTCTCTTATTTGGTTAAGAATCATCTCCTACTCATAGCTGTGAAAGAGGTATATGTTTCTCTTTTGATTTTTTTTATAGTATGATCTTTAATATTCAGGTCATATCCATTTCGAATGTATTGTGGAATAATGGTGTAAGGTATTGATCTAAGCCTGTCTGCCAGACTACTTTCCAGTTTTCCCAACAGTTTTTTCTTTTAATTGAATAAGGAATTTTTTTCTTAGGTAATTTGTAATTTATTTAGTTGGTTCATGGAAGTTATTAGACAAGGTTGATTCAAAAACAAACACTGAGTTACTGCGCTTTATTGTTTTGAATCTCCCTTATCTAGTCAGTTCCAAAGATCTGTCTCTCTATTTTTTTGACTAATGCCAAATAATTTTGACAAATGCTGTTTTATAACATACTTTGAGGTCTGGATGTGCTAGTCCCTCTTCATTCCTAATTCTTTTCATAATTTTCCTTCATATTCTAGACATTTTATTTTTCAATAAGTTTGTTATTATTTTATCAAGTACTATGAAATGTCTCCTTGGTAATTAGATTGGTGTAGTATCAGGAGCTTAAATTAATTTTGGCAGTATTGGGATTTTTATTATATTGGCATGGCCTAGCCATGAGCACTGAATATTCCTCCAGGGATTTATGTTGTTCTTTATTTCTTTAAGGAGCACTTTGCAATTGAATGTGTATAGGTCTTTTTTGTCCTTTAGGAGGTGGACCGCCAGATATTTTATGTATTTTGTAGTTATTTGGAAAGAGATTTCCCTTTCCATTATTGATTCTTGTGTTTTGTTATTATATGAAATGCTTTTGATTTTTGAACATTTATTTTGTAGCCTATAACATTGTTAAAGCTTCTTTACTCAGGTAGTATCTTTGCTGAATCTCTAGGATTTTCCAGATATAGCATCATTTCATCACCAAATGGGTATAATATTATTTCTTCTTTTCACATCTTTAATTTCTTTCTCTTATCCTGTTAATATTAGCGTTTCCAGAACTATATCAAACAATAGTAGGGAGAGTAAGCATCCTTGCTTCACTGCAGTATTTATTGGAAAACGTTCTAGTGTATCCCCACTGCATATGATATTTGGTTTCTAATAGGCGCTTTTTTATATTAAAAAATGTCCCTCTTTTGTGTACTTTGTAGAGATTTTAGCACATAGTGTTATACTTTGTCAAAGGCTTTTTCTGCATCTATTGATGATCATGTGGTTTGGGAGTTTGTTGGTGTTTAATATGATGAATCATGTTGATTGTTTTCCTAATATTTCACCATCCTTGCATCCCTGGTACAGATCCAACTTGGTCACAATGAATGATTTTTTTGGATAAATTGCTATGGTCTCTTCAACAGGATTTTGTTTAAAAATTTGAGTCAATGTTCATTAATTATATTTACCTATTGTTTTTTTCCCCTCTGTTCCGTCATGTCTGTATTAGGACTATGTTGTCTCATAAAAGGATTCAGTAAAGTGATTTCTTTCTCAATTTTTGAGAATGATTTGTGAAATATTAGAACTGTTCTTTACAAGTTTATGAATCCATTAGGATGAGTTTTTCCTTTGGTAGTTCCTTTACAGTTAGTTTCTTTTGCTGGGCTAGGGTTATTTAAGATCTCTATCTGGTCTTCTTGTAATTTGGGTATTTTTGAAGATATTCCTCTGATTCTTTTATGTTCTCAGTTTTGTTAGCATCTGATTGTGTATAATATGTTCCAATTATTCTTTTTATTTCTTCTGGTTTTGTTTTGATTTCTCCTCGCAGATTTGCTGTTTAGTTGACTTTGTTCTCTTCTCTCTTCTATTTAATCAGATGGACTAAGGATTTAGCTTTCAATTTTATTTAACATTTCTATGGATTTTTTTTCCAATTTATCTTTTTCCCTTCTATTTTTAGCATACCCTTTTTTGTGCTTTATTATTATTTGTTGGCTTTATAATTTTTAAATGCGTATTTAATCTCTTTTTCTGTGTTTGTGTGTGTGTGTGTGTGTGTGTGTGTATAAATGTAAAGACACAATTCCTCTTAACTCCCCAGAACAGCTTTAGCAGCATTCCAGAAATTTTGTTGTTGTTTAACCATTATAATTTTCTTTTGCATAGGTGTTGTTTCCACAATTTGTTCTTTGACTCACTCATCATTTAGGATTTCATTTTTAAGTATCCAATTACACCTGTATTTTTTGTCTGTGGTCCCTGAAACAAGTACTATATTGTGTTATGATCTATAAATGACATATCAACTATTTCTGCCTTTTTACATTTGTTTGCATATCTCTAGGCCCTAATACATGGTCTGGATTTTTTTTTGTGAAAGTTTCATATGATGCTGAGAAATATGTATTTTTTTGTAGTACTATTTAGAAGACATTGTAACTCTTTAAAGTTCAGTTTTCTAGCAGTTTGTTCACCTTTGCATTCTCCCTTTTGTTTATCTTTCTGTTAGAGTTATCTGAAACTAAGAGATGTGTATTGAAATTTCCTATCACTGTTGTGTTGCTCTCCATGCCTTTTTGTAGCTCAGATCACGTTTCTTTTATGAATTTGGATGCTAAAGCATTTTGAGAGTTGAAGTTTATTGTGGATATTGGGTTTTTTCTATACTTCCTTTCAGCATAATATAGTTTCCTTGTGTTTCCTTTTTTTGTTTGTTTTTTAAATGTTTGGTTTTACACTGTCAAATATGATGATTACAAGTGCTGCTTTTTAAAAAAATTAATGCATCATAAACCATTTCCCCATCCCTTCAGTTTTATTTTGTGTGTGTATTTGTTTTGTAAATGTCTTTCTTTTAAGCAATATGTTGTAGGGTTTTGTTTTCTTATCCATCATTGTCCTTTTTTTCATTTTATTGATTTGTTCCATTCGTTCACATTTAAACTTAGAAGTTATGTTTATATTTTCCTCCATCTGTCTCTAATACTGGTTTTCTTTTCAAGTTATGATTTTCCCCTCTTCTGTAAATACAGTACTCTGTTCCTCCAGTTGCTTTTGGTATCCTCCTATCACCCAACTCTTACCTCTGTCTCCAATAAGCTGTATAGCATGCACTGTGGCCACACCCCCCAGTAAACTCTCTCAGCAGACTGGGTAAACTAGGCTGAAGGTGGACAGATCTCAGACCCATAAGTGAGTTAGGGGGGTGTCTACCCCAAACATGTGAAGACTTCTTCCAGTGGAATAGGTGGATGAAAACAATTTGTTCCAGTGGCCATCAAGGTGACTGAGAGAAGTTCTGTGGAATGCTTAGAGCTTCTTCAGATGTCAAAGACACCAAGGTCTTCCACTGCAACCCAGGTCGTCACCAGTCATGTTGACTTTTGTTTTGCCACTGGACTTTGAAGACTTGGAAAAAGAGAGCAAGACAGATGACTTTGTCCAACTCTGTGTCCTTTAAATCCAGTTCACTCGCAAATCAAGATATCAACCCAAATGTCATTAGTCCTCTTTGAAGATGAAGGATAAGCAGTAACAACAACCAATATTGACTTAATTTAGTTCCAATAGCAGGTCGCTTAAATGGTTATTGGACAGAGATTTAATGTATGTGGTACCTACAATTGAGTTACTGTTTATATATGCTTTAGAAACTGTCTGAATCTTTGGGTCTTCATCTTTTCTATACCATTATTGTCAGTGTAGAAGCAGAAGGTATTGTGGAGAACTGAGGATTATTCTTTAAACTTGTTTTTGTTTCATTGGTTGCCATAGCCAAATAATTAGTCTCCTGTTCAATCTACTGATGATGAAGCTGTCCGTACATGGCTAGCTTGGTCCTTGGATAGTCAATTCTTTCAGTCACTGGAACCATACCTGAAGCCTTCCCACAATGGTAGAACATTTCAGAGCTTGTGCTACACAAGTATAACTTTCATGAGCCCAAGGTCACTTTATGTGCCAAAATAAAAATTTGAGAGTAGGGCTTAATAGAGTCCTAAGTATTTACTAGATTTAATGTATGTTCATGTCTTGTGTCCCCACTGGACTGTGGGCTCTTTGGGGGTGGGGCAAAATCATGTCTGATTCCCCTTTGTATGTAGTAGCTGCTCCATAAATATTTATTGAGTCAATAAGTTTGTGACAAATGTAGTGGAGAGAAAATTTAGAATCCTGTGGATTTTAAGCTATGTTTTGATCATTCAGTTTTACCCTTTGAACCCTTTAGAATTTCTTCTCAGTCATTTATGGCAGTCCAAATGACATTGATGCAATGAAGTGATAGTCCCCTGTAGGTTATCTTCCCCTAAAGGCAATGGAAGACTTTTCCTTTTCCTTTAAGGACTTCAGCTCAGTTTGTTTCTTTTAACAATGTGTTTGCAACTGTAATTAAGAAATTTATTAAGTCCTTTGTCAATTAGCTGAATTGATGAGAACATCTGATGTCACTGGGAAGCTGGATTTCTACAGCTGGGCCTGCTAAGTGATTATCAGCTCCATTTTAAAGCAAGAAAAATAGGCAGCATGTAAAGGGGAAGAGGGAAATAAGTGTGGATGCTCGCATGTCATTAGGAATCATGAATTTAATGCAGTGATTTAATTGAGCATCTGAAAGAGTTTCAAACATATTTTTAAATGACTGTGAATAGAAGCACTGTTTGTATAAGAATCAAAATTATTTGGAATGTGTGCTGTGGGAAGGGAAGCATTTCCTGTTACACTGAATGCCTGCAGA
The DNA here is from genome assembly GCA_028627135.1 of Pseudochirops cupreus. Taxonomy (NCBI): domain Eukaryota; kingdom Metazoa; phylum Chordata; class Mammalia; order Diprotodontia; family Pseudocheiridae; genus Pseudochirops; species Pseudochirops cupreus. The sequence goes on along the minus strand of CM053582.1, from coordinate 45,180,623 downwards.
GTTCAAAAGCTATCATTAATGACAGTTTCTTCATCATTTACTTTAGTCCTGTTAGAGATCTTGTTATTTTGCTGGTTTCTTGTGAAATGATATTTTAAAGCTTTTATTTTTCTTGCCAATCAGAAGCTGTTCAGTGAAAGGAGAAAAGGTACTTCTAGAAATTCCATGACGTCATTTTCAACTTTCACCTTCTTATAGTCTGACATTCTCTGTTCTACATACCAAGATGGAGTTAGTGACCAGGCCTTAGAAGTTGGAATAAGGTCTCAAATTCACCTACTTCCTTTCTTGGCTCTTGAGTGACTTGCAGCATAAGTCTGTGAACCAGGTAACGAGGGTTTCTGAAGTTGGTACCTATGGAGCAGAGGGGGAAAGCTAATTGGTCCACACGAACACCTAGCCTATGACCTTGATGGAAGGACAGATTTGCACTCAAATGTGGCCTTGGTATTTTTAAGGCACTTAAGAGGCAGCATCACATGGTACCCAAAGTGCTGTACTTGGAATCAGTCAGACCTAAATCCAAATCCTGCCTTCTGACACTGTGTAGCTCTGTGACTGTGGAGAACTCATTGAACTGCTCTGAGCCTTGGGTAACTCTTTTAACATTATCATTTATAGATATATTTCCCACAATAAAATCATGGGTTCTTCCTGTATTCATTTACAATACATCTAACAGGCTGAGGCCCACTCATTGATTCCAGTTGTAGTATAATAGGTATAACTCTGGATTATAGTTCATGAAAACCTTATTTTGTGACCTACTTTAGACACTTACTTGCTGTGTGACCTTGGGTGAGTCTCTTAACCTGAGTTCCCTAATTTCCATCACTTAAATAAAGAAAGAATAGTCTAAGCAGAAGGAGATTATCCTTTTTGCCCAATTAATAAAACATAGTGATTCCAGGTTCCCTTTGCTACCCTTCATAGTGGCCAGTCCAGCTCTGCCTTGATTTATTTGCACTCTGTTCTAACTAACCAACCACAGACTTCCACCGCTAGCTAGAATAGGTCATCTTAACCTCGGACCCATGGACTCCTGTGGGAGCCAAGAATACATGGGAGGGGGGTGTGTGTGAACCTGGATGGGAAAAATTACAGCTTTTTTTCACTAACCTCTAACTGAAACTTAGAGTTTCCTTCATTTATAGTTTATTTTAAACATGACTCTGAGAAAGGATATGAGAAAGCTTTATCAGAAGCCCAAAGGGGACTGTGATACAAAATATTTCAGAGCCCCTGAACTAGAAGATTTAAAGACTCCATTTAAAATAATTAACCTAAGATAGATCAAAACCTAGTTTCCCTGAACCCTTGAGTAGCAACTTATTAATATTTGAATGATTAATCTTGCAATTCAGAGACAGAAGTAATTATAACTATAATAATAACATGTTACAGTATCTTAGTATTGACACAGAGCTTTATATCCATTTTCTCATTTGATCTGCTTACTCTCTTATGTGTTTTCTTCCCATATTAGAATATAAGCTACTCAAGGGCAAGGACTATCTTCATTGCTTATGTTTATATCCTTGGGGCATAGCTAGGTACTCAGCACAGAACCACTGCAAAATAAATGAATTTTCATTCACTCATCCATCCATATTTATATCTGTCTATACATACACACATGCATTCATTAATTTATTCATTCATGCTATGTATTAGTCAATTAAGTTCAACAAGCATTTAGTAAGTCCCCATTATTTGCCAGGCATTATGTTCAAGGTTGGAAATAATGAAGATCCACATCAAAAGAGTCTCTGCCCTCAAAAAGCTTACATTTTCTTTAGTCGGGGGAAGAGGAAGAACATTTGTGCACACAAACATACATATACATACAAAATATAGAATATAAGCTACAAATTGGTTTCTGGAAGAAGAGAGGACTAAAAATTAAGAGAATTAAGAAAAACTTTCTATAGGAGGTGGCACGTGAGCTGAGTGAGCTTTGAAGGGAGCCTGGGGAACTGAGGAGGAAGGAGAGCCTTCCAGGAATGGAGCATGGGCAGTGCAAAAGTACAAGGCTAGGACATGGAACGTTGTGTAGGAATAATAAATAAGTCAGTTTGGCTGTTTTATGAACTGTTCAAGGGGAAATAGTACACATAAACTTGGAAAAATTGGTTGCCTTTGTATCCCTAGAACTTAGTATTATTTCAGGGAGGTCTTTCCTAAGTTCTGTGTATTCCTCATATCTTTAGTTCTTAATTTCATTATAATCTTCCACTATATTATAAACATTTTAACAAGTTCCCCCATTTTAGACATTCAAGACATTTCTTGGCCTTTTTTGTTACTATAGATATTGCTTCTATGAAAATCTTTGAACAGATAACTTACTTTTTAACTGCTTTTAGCACTTTCACTTTTTAATAGGCTTTAAAGATGAAATTTCTTAAAACCCTAAAGAAAGTTGGGAGCACCTAAAATTTCTAGAGCAGGAGGATGGCACAGTGATACCTGTGTTTTAAGAATATCAATTTGATGGAAGATGGATTAGAAAGAGAAATGACTAGAGGCAGGTAAACTAATGGGACTTTTGAAAATGTTCAGGGGAAGGTAGTGAAGGTCTGGCCTAGTGTGGTTGTTGTATTACTGGAAAGAAGAGAATGAATATGAAAATCATTGTAGGGTCCAAATTGGCTGGGCTGTTGGTTGGGAAGGGGGACGGGACTGTAAAATTTCCTTGTTCAGAAAGATGAGCTGTTGGGTTGGATTTAAACAGAACGTTTCAGAGGTCTCACTGATCTCTAACTGATGGTTAAGTGACAGGCTGAAAAATAGAAAAAAAAAAATCGAATGTGCAAGTATCCCAAAATCTCAGAATCTGAGTTGGAAATCATGCCCGTGTCCAGCTAGTCCAACATGTAAAAAATAAGCATTTGTTCTCCAGCATCCCAGACAAGACTGAAAATGAAAAGGGCCAGCAAGTAATAACTAATTACATGCTGCCTTCTTTCCTCCTCATTTTTGAGGACCTGGTGTGTTAAGCTATGTTTAGATCCATCTTCTTGGGAAATTAAATACATTAGTTAATTTACTCCCTTTTACAGCAGAACCATGTTATGTGGAGTTTTAAACAATAACCACTCCTTTTGAAAAGCTTTTACTCTTTCTGTAGTTTCACTTGTTTCAAAATAAGTTATACTTTTGAGGATGCCTCTTGTACTTACAAACTCTCCATGATGAATTTCCAAGAGAAAATGGAGTTATTTAAATGATGTAGTTTATTCCCCAAGAAGATGCTACTCTACAGTGCATTTTAATGTAACATATGCCTAACAGATTTGCTGAAAACTTCATGAGCCCAAATGAGCTTTTGTTTTATCTCTTCTTCTGTGTAAGTAATAATAATAACTCACATTTATATAGTACTTAAGGGTTTACAAAGTGCTTTCCTCCAAATAGCCCCGTGAGGGAGGTGCTCAAGGCACCTCATGGATCTGTGATCTCAGTGAAGTGGATATGACCTTCAGTGATTTAAATCCCATTTCATCTGTAGACCTTCATTCTCTGCGATTCTTTTCCATGTCCTATCCTAAGTTGGTGCAAGGGGTCAATCTAATGTGATGGAAGCTGTCCTTGTTTGCTACTGATATTGAGAAGATCACTTAGTCCTATTTCTTGCCTTGCGACCAGTCCATTTTCTTTTTTGATCATACTTTTCATTAGTAACATTGTTTTGTGCCAGTTCTTCAGAGTTTCTTGCTTGTAATATGTCTTGGTGTGATATGATTGCTTGTTTACACCTACCATACATCTTTCTATTGCCCTTTGAGTGACAGTAATTTTTCATTCTTCAGAACCAGTAGTGTTCCATGATTTATAACCATACAACTCTGATTTAATATTGGTCCTAAAGAGATGGGTTTTTGTTTCTGAAAGAAGTTTTGGGTGATTAAGAGAATTTTGCATTTTCCTGAAGCTGATCCCCCACCACTTAATTCTGGGCCCGTTGCCATGTTGGTTTAAGATATTGATTTAGCTACACTGATGGACATGTACTATAGAGGCTGTACAGCTAATTTCGTTTTATAGTCTGGACAATAAGCATTCTACATTCATTTAGTTTTTTCCTTTGTGGATATTTAGGCCACATTCTTTTGCAGGATCATGGATCTCATCCAGGAGGCCCTGCAGTGTTTCAGGGCTTGTTGCAGTTGGCACAATGCCATCTGTAAACAAGAACATCTGGAGGACCTTACCATCTCTAAGGGAATCTCTCTTCAACTTGAACTCTTTGTAGAATCTCTTCCATAACAGTGGTAATCATCTCTAGTGAGCATCTCTCTGTTTTTGCCTAGTCTGATGGTAGTCATCAGATATTTTTTTAAAAAAGATTGTATCTGTTATACCTCTCAAGGATGCTTGCATAATTTTGAGGTATTGTAACAATCCTCTGTCAACACTTGTGTTGGCTTAAAGGACCCTGGGAGTGTCATTTTGTTCCAGCTTAGGAAGAAAGGAAGCTAACTCAAGATCAGGATTATCTGAGTGCAGCAGAAGTTTTTGAGAACAACAAGAGAAGGAAAAAGTAGCCTGTTGTCCCAGAGTCTTTGTGGCTATTTGAAGTCTTGAAGGAATGTTGCTACATATGCAAAAATTGCTACATAACCATGGCACATATCTTGTTGGAGGAGAGCTGTTAAGGTAGCATTTTGCTCTGCCAAATCAAATGCTTTCTTATAGTAAAAAAACCAAAAAAATATGCTTAGTAGGAACTTGTATTGTCCTTCCCCCCCAAAATTTTAATTTTTATTATTTTCATGATTAATAATTATTTATATTCTCTCATTCCTTCCCCCTTTTAAATGATAAAACATAAAAGCCTCATAACAAATATGTATAATCAAGCACACAAATTCCCACATAGGCAATGTCTAAGACTTTATGTCTTATTTGACATTTTAATTCTGTAACTTCTTTGAGGTGGGTAGCATGCTTCAGTCTCCTGCAATCATGGGTTGTTATTCCATTGATCAGAGTTGTGAAGTCTTTCTGAAAAAAATTTTTCTTTATAATATTGTTGTGTAAATCATTTTGCTAGTTTTATTCACCACTCTAAATCGATTCATAGAGGTCTTCTCAGTTCCTCAGAAACTGTCCATTTTATCATTTCTCATGGAGTAGTAATTTTCCATTGTGACCATATCACTTCCCAACTCCATAAAATCCAATGACCACCTTTTACCTTTAGGCCTCTATTATAAAGTCCTTTGAATTTTAGGTGTTTCCTTCATTACCTGATCAAAACCTAACTGTCTAGCTTGGTTTTACATTAATTACTCTACCTTCCCTTTACCTGACACTTTGTGATCCAATGAGACTAGCCTTTTTGCTTTTCCTTGAACACAACACTTCATCTTTCATCTTTGTGTGTACATGTGTGTGTATAATATGTATGTATGTGTGAATATATGTATATATAAAATTTACAATATTTTATATATATATACACACATATACACACATATTACCATCCTCACCTCTTATCAACTTTACATTCAAGTCACTAAGTACTGTAACATATGTTGATTTAATTTGGAGGGTCCAAATGAGGTCTTTGTAAGGTTTTCATTTCTTCATCTTCTCTAACAGCTGTTAATTTCATACAAGATGTGCATCTCATACAAGATGCAGCTATTTTCACGGTGATCTTCTTGTAATTACCTTTCACGGTCATTGCAATAAGAGGTGACCAGACTTCATTTCTGATGGTGTACAAAAGGTTGTAGGGGAGCTCAGTTTACCTCATGTACACTCTAGAAATGATGTAAAAAGGTACAATATTGAATTATGATTTAAAAAATCCAAAGAGAAACATTAGTAAGTACCATCATCCAGTCCAGAACTTTACAATGACAACAACAAAAAATGAGCCAAAAAACATTTATTATGTACTTACTTTGTGTCAGACAATATAAGACATCCAAAAAGAAGCCAGTTATCCAGAAGCCACAAGTGCTAGAAACTACCCTGCCAGGAAAGTTGGCACAAAAAGAGCTCAGGTCAATGTAACGTATGCCTACAGCATCAACAAAACCTGGAACTGCCAAATGACAAGGACTGTTGAAGCCTGCCAATGCTTTGAGCACAGATACATCAGAGAAGGTGGAAGGCAGTGGCAGGAACCAAGAAAATAGACAGGGCCTGATCACCAAATGCAAGAGTTTAAGAAGAACAGACATTGGCTGTGGTACAAAAAGTCACATTACGAAATGAGGTGGAAGAGATGAGCAAACAGAAAAAGACAGCAAACACTACGAATCAGTTTTTCAGTCAGTCAACCCACATTTGTTAAGTGCTTACTATATGCCAGGTGCTGTGCTAAACTTTGGAGGTACAAAGAAAGATAAAAGTAGTCCTTTCCTTCATGTGGCTTATGTTCTGTTGGGGGAGACAGCATCCAAATAATTATGTACATACAAGATATATACAAGGTACATTAGAGGTAATCTCAAAGGGAAGGCATTCTTATCGAGAGGGACCAGGAAAAGCTCTTGGAGGTGGAATTTTGACTGTTTTACTAAAGTAATCCAGGAAAGCTGGGTAGAGGAAATAAGGAAAATTTAGTAGTAATTAAGTAGGAAATGTCAAGAGTCAAAAGATACACAAGAGGTAGGCCCAGAAGATGAGCAGCTCCACAATAATTCTAGGAAGATCCTCAGAGATTTTTAAAGAAGTCTTAAGGATTACTAGAGTACTAGAAAAATTAAGGAAGACATTTTAAAAATGAAATTATAATTAAAATAAGAGCACTGGAGGAAAGAATTGTCTAGAGAATAATAGAACCAAAGGTGGAAAACCTTAATCAATTTGTGAACTCCACAAAATTAGAATAAATTAAATAGAACAGAATGATTCAGTGATATAAAAAGTTTTAGAACAAAATTAAAATACAGTATTGACAAAAATAGAGGAAAATGTGTGGTGTCTTATCAAATTATCAAAAATAAACAACTGGAAACTGATTAAGGGGATGTAATTTAGGAATCATCAAAGTCCTTGGATATTATATGTCAAAAATTATAAATTAAAATTGCCCAGATTTACTAGCCCTAGTGGCAAATAAAAATAGAAACAATCTACTGACTATTTCTGGAAAGAAATGTCACTACTTCACACCCATCATACTGACAAAGATGATCAAAAAAGAAAAGGACAATTGTTGGATGAACTGCAGGAAAACAGGAATACTAATGTACTGTTGGTGAAAGTGTGAACTGATATAGCCATTATGGGAATCAATTTGGAGTTATGCCCCTAAAGTCACTAAACTGTTGGTGCTCAACCAAAATATAGTACTACTTAACCTTAGAAATCAAAGAGAAAAGGATAGATAGATAGATATTTTAAATAATTTTTTGTAAGAACAAAGAATTGGATGCTAAGGGGAATCCATCTCTTAAAAATGGCTCAACAACTTATGCAAATGAATGAATTAGAATATTCTTATGCTGTGAAAAATACAGTTTCAAAGAAATCTATGAATATCTCTATGAAGCAACCAAGAATAATTTGTGCAATAATATTATAAAAAAGAACTTTCAAAGACTTGAGGATACTGATCAATGCTATAACCAACTACAGTTGTATGGATGAATTACATGATGATGAATTTGGCTGTCTACCTCTTGAGAGAAGTGATAGACTCAAGAGAAAAAGTAAAACACATTTTCAAACACAGTTAATGTATTAATTTATTTTCTTTGACTATGCATATGTCTTACAAGAGGTTCACTATCTCCTCCTTCCTCCCTCCCTCCAATATGGTGTGTGTAAGAGAGTGATGGAGAATAGGGAAAGATCTGCCAAAAAACAAAAATCAAAAGAAAAATGTGTAGTTGAGGTATCATTTTTTTTAATTCAGAAAAAAGAACAGAAGGAAGGTCAGAGAGAAGGACAGACAAGGCAAGACAATTTTGAAAGTTATAGGTTAAACATATATATAAATACATATAAATGTATATATATATATAAAACATATGTTTTTAAGATAATTTTTACATAATAGATATCTGCAATTTCTTGTACAATCCTTTTTTTGGTTTACTATGTATAGGGAACCCCCCATTATATTTGGTGTTTTAAATTCAGAATAAAATTTTAAAAATAAACAAAGCCCAAAGTGGAAACTCCCAGGAATGTCCTAGAGAAAATCTAGTTTTTTAAGATGAATGAAAAATATTTCAGTCAGTTACAAAGAAAAAACTCGAGTGCCAAAGAATCAGAGAAAGCATTATGCAAGACATGGCAACAAACACACTAAAGAGAAAATCTTGGAATAAAATGTTCCCAAAGGCAAAAGATAAAGGCTTACAACAAACAATAATTAATTCTTCAAAAGTGAGTATAACTATACAGGAAGAATATGTAATAAAGGACTTTCAAGCATTTTTGTTAAAATACTAGAGCTCATGTGTTTTTTTCTGTTTTGTTCTGATTATTCTTTCACAACCTGGCTAATGTGGAAATATGTTTAATATGATTGATTGTACATGTATAGCCTATATCAGATTGCTTGCTGTCTTGGGGAGGAGAGGGAAGGAAGGGATAAAAAAAAAATTGGGACTCAAAATCTTATAAAAGTGAATGTTGAAAACTATCTTTACATGTAATTGGAAAAATAAAATACTATTAAGTGGAAAAAATAAAATAGATAAAAATATTAGAACGCAGTAAAACTTTTGATTTGCGAACATAAGAGTCAAGAGTAACACAGAAAAGTATATACATTTGAGCAATTGGAAGGGACTCAACAGTTATCAAAAACTTCTAATCATATATTCAGTTGATCACAAAGGTAATTAAGTAACATAAAGAGAAAGATTGACAGTGGTTTTGTTCTGTTTTGGTGTTCTTAAGGGGAATGAAGAGGTATAAATACAACAGGGAAAGCATAAGGAAGGGGGTTACTGTGTTTCATAATTGAGGTGTATAGGAATGGTATTCATAGTGGAAAGAAAAAAAAATAGTGAATGAGGGGGCATCACTTGAATCTCACTCTTATACGAATGAGACCAGAGGATATAATACACATATACAAAAAGTTTTACCGTACATTAAATTCAACAGGTGAGTAGGTAGGAATAGGGAAAGGCAAAGAGTTTTGAGTGAGGCTACAGTCAGCAAAGGAATTGTCACAAGCAAAACAGATTTCAGTTAAGGTAGGTAGATTCTCAAAGGTGAATTGAAAAGGAAAGAAGGCATAAAAATCAGTGATCAGGAATTGGGTGAAGAGAAGAAAGGAGAGACTATGGAGTGGAAGTAGATCATTTCATTTTCAGGTTACTAGTGTTGATTACATTCCTTCTCTTTTACCACCACAGCTTCTCTGTCAAGAGAAGATAAAGTATAAATAGTTATGATAGAGGGAAATATGCAATGAACAGTTTTGACTATAAATGTGACTGAGGTGAACTGACCCATAGTGGAGGAAGAAGCTGGATAGCAGAAGAGAATAGAAAGTATAACCCAACAATATGTTGTCTATAAGAAAAACACTTAGAGGATCATTAATGAATGATTGGAATGTACCTTAGAAGCCATCAAATTCCATGCTTCTTTAATTTTATTTTCACTCACGAGAGGAACAAATATAAGAGGGTATATTAGAGAGAATTGTACAATGAGCAGTCATAACCATAAGTATGACTGAAATGAACTGACCTGTAAAACAGGAGAAAGTAGTAGAAGGGATAACAAAGCAGAATTCAGTAGTATATTGTTAACAAGAAACACACTTGAAATTAAAATTTTGCATAAATTTAACATGAAGGACTGGAACACAATTTATTATACCTCAAGTGAACACACACAAAAAAATCAGAGGTGGCCACTATGATTGCAGGAAGCAGCCATGAAGAGAGAGATGATTAAAAGAGATAATTATGAAAACTGTATTATGCTTAACTGAACCATAAATAATGAAATAATATTAATACCTAATATATGTGTACCTTATGATAGCATCTAATTACTAGGTTACTAGCACATTCTAAATACTAAGTTATAATGAGAAAGACACCCAAAATCATAATAGTTGGAGACCTCAAAATATTCCTTTTAGACCTAGCTAATTCTAAGAAAAAGATGAAAAAGAAAAATAAGGCTATGAACAGAATTTGAGTAAAATTAGATATAATAGATCCCTGGTGGTTACTGAACTGGGAATAGAAAGAAAAATATTGCAGGCTAGAGGTGCAAAATAATACAAACCTTTTTGGACACGATTGGTATCCTTTTCTTGACTATGCTCACTGTTTTGAGGAAGCATTCTTTTAGAGGGTGAAAAAGACAAGTGGAGACTGAATTTAGTTATGGACTCATCAAAAGAAAAAAGAGAAAAGAAAGAATTTAAAGTGCAGCAATGAAGCATTTAATGAAAATTTATAGGTGTTATTGGAAGGAAGTTTAAATGGTAACATAGAAAAGTGAGGTAGCTTTTAATATGCTGAATGACATGTGTGCATATAAAAATGGTGTATGTAATGACATTCTTGGTTTCATATACGGTCCCCTGTCAGTTCTTTGCTTTATGGAAACGTTCATGTTTGTTAGTCTTTGACAGGTTCAAGTTCATCCATGTCACCCCCATACTTAGTACACTCCAGTGGCTCTGTATCACTTCTAGGATCAAATACAGAATATAACATTCAAAGCCTGTCATATCCTAGCCATCCCTTACCTTTCCAATATTCTCACAGCTTACTACATGCTATATACTTTTGGTCCAGTGACACAGACCTCATGGTCGTTCCAAAAAAAAAAAGATATTCCATCTCTCAGCTATAAACATTGCCTCTTGCTGTCCCCCATCCCTAGAATGTTCTCCTTCATCTCTAACTTCTGTCAAGTACCAATTAAAATCTTATCTCCTACAGGAATCCTTTCCTAATCTCTCTTAATTCTTAGTGCTTTTTTCTTTGTTAATTATTTCTGCAGTATCTAGTTATCACATCACAATTTATAGGATTTATTCCCTTCAATAGTATGTGCACTTATTGATTATTGGACAAGAATCTGACATTTATAGTACCAAAAACTCAGTTTGAACTTAGATATCCTATAAAAATCCCAGTTCTTGGCATATGTTATTCCTCTTGCTTCTACTCTGCCACCAGAATCAAAAGGGGCCACATGGACCTGAGGGACATTTTTATTTTCTTTATTTCATAGATTTCCATGGCTGAAGCATTCATAACTTATGCCTGGCCTACTTCTGATGAACCTTTTTGTATTTAGCTTGGTCGATCCTGGGAAAGAAAACTCAGTCTGTTGCTAACACCATTTGCATTCTACTGGCACTGTCTACAAAAATCCAATTTTACCTCCATGCCATGATGAGTCATTAGAATAGAACTTTATAAAGAACTTTGTGGATGTGTAATTTAACAGGAAGGAAAACTAAGTCTCTGTTTAAATGACTTGTGTTTAATCACAATAGTTGCTGAGTTTCAGAGCTAAGCTATTAATCTAGATCCCTCCCTCTACATCCAGTATTTTTCCCATTCTACCACCTTGTTTTTCAGCTGAGGTTGAAATGGGAAGGCAGGGAGGGAGATATCAGTATGGGGGCATGGTGCAGAAATCTGAAGAGTCAGAAGCAGAAACTTTGCATATAGTAAAAGCTTAATAAATATTTGTTTACTTGACTTGAAAAGACCACAGGGAATGAAGAAACTTCCATGGTCCGAAGACATCTGAGGCATGATAGAGAAGTCTAAAGGGTCAGAAGCAGAGCTGGGAAAGGGATGAAGGATAGCTGACCTGGGTCATTCCTCAAAGTGAAGCTTCTTGAAGGAACTCACCAGTGGAAGAAGGGAGCCACAGGGGCATAGGGATTTGCCTGGGTGAGTTCATAGGAACATGGCTACAAAGCCAAGAGAGTTAGAGGCAACCAATAAATGCTGTTGTTATCGTTTCTTTCAGTGCCTAAATTCTAATATTCAGTCCTTCTGCTCTCTTATTTATTGAGAAATGCTAGCTTGGAAGTGGTAGGACTTGGTCATTTCCTTTTGGATAATTTTCAGTGCATTTTTAATAAAGATCATTCTTGTGTGCCAATTTGATTGCCAAGTATGTAATTCTGTCCTCTTCCCTCCCTCAGACCTTCTTTAATTCTCCCTCTGGGTTTATTAATCCAAAAGCTAATCCCTCTGAGTTGCATGAAATTTACGGGGTGTGATAGGAGATAGTAGAGTCTTCTTTACTATAGTTTTACCCAGTTCCTTTGGATCTTTACAAAGTGGCGTCCCTGGGAATTTAATTTACCAGCTTAGGAATAAAAAGAAAATTTCTGACCATAACTACTATAATGGTTAAACTGAGAAATGAATTACATAAAAAGAGACAGAATTTTTTTAAAAATTAAAAAATACTTAGCTATTACACAGACATTTACTAGCTTGTGACCCTGGGCAAGTGACTTGATCCTGTTTGCCTCAGTTTCATATCTGTAAAATGAACTAGAGGAAGAAATGGAGACCACTTTAGAATCTGCCAAGAAAACCCCGAATGGGATCACAAAAATTTGAACATAACTGAGAAATTACTGAACAACAAGGATTACTCTACCTAGCTGGCTGAGTAAGACTTGATGGGTCTATATCACAAAAGAATTAGCATTATTTCCAAAGTTGTAAGCTAATTTTTAGTAGACCCCCTATCCTTCTGGAGTATAATCCACACTGCACCTGAAGACCTACTAATGACCCTAGAGAACAATGCAGCAGAAGTATCCAACAAACAATAACGTAATGTCAAGCATAAAGTAATGTCAAAGAACAGAGGAAAAAAAAGGTCCCAGTTCAACAGCAGCTCTCGGTGACAATCAATAAACAAGCTGTTATTAAGCAATTATGATGTGCCAGACACTGTGCTAAGTGCTAAAAATATAGATACAAAGAGTGAAACTTTTTACAAAATATAGCACACATCTCTGCTAAAAAAATAGTTAAGACAGGAACAAATGAACCTTTCCTTTAAAACCATAAATAGTATACATTTAGAATAAAGAACTACCATTATTTGTAATGGGGATAAACTAGAATCTTTTCCAGTAAAATCAGGGGTAACACAAGGATGCTCACTGTCATCTTTTCTATTAGACCTGGTACTAGAAATGCCATCTATAGCAATAAGACATGAAAAAGAAATTGAGAGAATAAGCATAGGTAAGTAAGAAACAAAATTATCACTTTTTGCACAAAGTATAC
>CM053582.1:45149915-45166897 GCA_028627135.1 Pseudochirops cupreus | reverse complement strand
TATATATATATATATATATATGTGTGTGTGTGTGTGTGTGTATATATATATACACACACACATATATATATATATACACATACATACATATATATACACATACATACACACAGACACACATATGCCTCAGTTTCCTAATTTGTAAAATGAGCTAGAGAAGAAAATGGCAAACCACTCCAGTACCTTTGTCAAAAAAGCTAAAATGGGGTCAAAAAGAGTTGGACATGACTGAAATGACTGAACAATTAGAACAACAACAAATATACAGCTATCTATCTGTCTGTCTGTCTATATACACATACATACAAAATCATAGATAGACTCACAAAATCATATATATGTATATACATACATACACATACATATATACATATATGTATCAGATTGCATAAATATGTACCTAATCTATGTGTGTATGTGTAATTGCAATATCAATCATTCCTTTATGAATAATATAATTTTCTTGCTTATCTCTTTTAATCATGTCTTTTTGTGCTTTTACTTTGAGATCATTATGGCTAGCCCTGATATATGTGTGCATACATATGTGTCTGTGTTCACTTCAGGCATAATAAATTGGACTTAAATCTTTCATTTTGACTTTGTGTGAAGTATTGTTTCAAGTGTGTTTATTGTAAGCAACATTTTTTAAAAATTCTACTTTATCATCCCCATTCTACTGTCATCTATTATGTGGATCAGTTCATTCAAACACAGTTATGGTTATGATTGTTAACTATGTAATTCTCTCCATTATATCTTTTTATACTTTTCCTCTCTCATCTCAATGGAAGGGACATTAAGAAAGAAACATTACCATCTGTACTGCCACTGTACTCTATGGATCATGCGTTCTTTCCATCTATCAAGCAAGCTCTTCCTGTGTTTTTTTCTCTTCCTCTTAGATTATCCCTTGAGATCAGGAACTGTCTTTTTTGTTATTTTTAATTAATTTGTTTAATTTTAGTTTTCAATATTCAATTCCATAAGCTTTTGAGTTTTAAATTTTCTCTGCCTTAGAGATGGCATGCAATCTGATAAAGGCTCTGCATATACATTCTTTGGGGGTTTTTTGTTTTTCTTTTTAAATTTAATTTTATGCTTATTTTTAGTTTACGTCATTAATTTCCACAAGATATTGAAGTATGAATTTTCTTCCCATCTTTCCTTTACCCACCACCCCAAAACAGTGATCCCACTGTATATACCCTCCCCAAATCTGCTCTATCTTATATCCTCCCCCATCCCTCCTCCCACTTTCCAGTAGGGCAAGATGGATCTCCAGACCCCACTGCCTGTATATTTTATTTCCCAATTGCATGTAAAAGGTAATAATAATAACAACAATAATAGTTTTTTAAACATTTGATTTTACAACTTTGAATTCCAGATCTTTCCCTTCCTCCCTCATCACGCAACCTTACTGGGAAGATAAGCAATTCAATATAGATTGTAGTTACACAAAACATTTCCATAATGGATACATTGTGAAAGACTATTTCCATCCAATCCTGCCCCCCACTTGTTCGGTTCTCTACTTTGACCCTGTCTCTTTTAAAAAGTGTGTGCTTCTAACTACCTTCCCCCCAACCTCCCCTCATCATCACCCTTCTCATCTCCCTCCCCCCTATTCTCCTGTAGGGCAAGATACTCAATTTAGTGTGTGTGTCATTTGCTTCCTAAGCCAAGTTCAATGAGAGTAAGGTTGACCCATTCCCTTTTGCCTCCCTGTTCTTCCCCTCCATTATAACAGTTATCCCTTCCCTCTTCTACAGGAGATAATTTGCTACATTCTCTTTCTCCCCATCTCCTCTCATTATATTCTTCTCTCAAATTTCAATTTCCCCTTTTAAATATCATCCCTTCCTATTCAATTGATCCTGTTCTCTCTATGTATACCTGTCTACATATTTACGCATACTCACATATGTGTTTATACCTACACATACCTTCCTATATAGACATATGTATGTACATGTACATATACATATACATATACATATATATATATATATATATATATACATTTATATTCCCTTCAACTATCCTCATACTGAGAAAAGTTTCATAAGGTATAATTATCATTTTTCCATGTAGGAACATAAATAGTTCAACTTTGATAAATTCCTTATGATTTCTTTTCTCTGTTTACCTTCTCATGCTTTCATTGCTTCTTGTATTTAAGTGTCAAATTTTCTATTCAGCTCTGGTTTTTTCATCAAGAATGCTTGAAAGTCCTCTATTTTGTTGAATGACCATATTTTCCCTTGAAACATTATACTCAGTTTTGCTGGGTAGGTGATTCTTGGTTTTAATCCCATCTCCTTTGACCTCCAGAATATCATATTCCAAGCCCTTTGATCCCTTAATGTAGAAGCTTCTAGATCCTGTGTTCTCCTGATGGTGTTTCCACAATATTTGAATTATTTCTTCTTGGCTGCTTGTAATATTTTCTCCTTATCTTGGAACTCTGCAACCTGGCTGTAATACTCCTAGGAATTTTCTTTTTGGCATTTTTTTCAAGAGGTGATTGGTGAATTCTTACATTTTCAATTTTGGCCTCTGGTTCTAAAACATTAGGGCATTTTTCCTTGAGAATTTTCTGAAGGATGATTTCTAGGTTCTTTTTTTGATCATGGCTTTCAGGTAGTCCAAAAATTTTTAAATTCTCTCTCCTGGATCTATTTTCCAGGTCAGTGGTTTTTCCAATGAGATATTTCACATTGCCTTCTATTTTTCCATTTGTTTGGATCTGTTTAATAGTCTCTCAATTTCTCATAATGTCATTAGCTTCCATTTGCTCCAATCTAAATCTGAAGGAATTATTCTCTTCAGTTAGCTTTTGAGATTCTTTTTCCATCTGGCAAATTTGGCTTTTTAAGGCTTTCTTCTTCTCATTGGCTTTTTGGGCCTCTTTTGCCATTTGAGTTAGTCTATTTTTAAGGTGTTATTTTTCATGATTTTCTTGCATCATTCTCATTTTTCTTCCCAATTTTTCCTCCACTTCTCTTACTTGATTTTCAAAATCTTTCTTGAGCTCCTCCATGGCCTATAACCAGTTCATATTTGTCTTGGAAGCTTTTGGTATAGAATTTCTGACTTTGATGTCTTCCTCCTGTTCCATGCTTTGATCCTTTTTGTCCCCAAAAAAGGAATTTAAAGTTGGATTGCTGTGCTTGCTTTGCTTCCTTTGCTTGCTCATTTTGCCACTCAGTTTCTTGACTTTTGAGCTCTTTGCCACATTAGACCTCTGCTTCCAGAGGGGAGAGATTTGTCTCAAATTGCTTGGATTTTCACAGCTGCCAGAGCTATTAGGAAGGCTCTGTCTCTGCAGCCCCCACCAGTTCTGGCTTACTGGTCACATACCTCAGGACCACCATCTAAGACCATGATCCAGATCCAGGCAAGTTAAAGCAAGAGCCATTACCCTCTGAATGTTTTCTTGGCCAGCCTATGATCTGCAGGCCAGGAGCTCTGAAGCAGCCATGTGGAGGTGGCTGCGCAGCCACACCTCCACCACTTCCAGCTCCAGGGGCAGGGGCCAGACCCGCACTTGTGTCCCCCCCAGTTCCAACAGAGTTCTACACTGACCTCTCACTTTTTCTTTGATATTTATGGGTTGATAATTCATAAAACCACCACTGCTGCTGGTCATCCAATTTCCAGAAGTTTGCTGCACCTGCTTGTTGGAGCCACCCTGTGGCTAAAACCCCAGGCTAAAACTCTGGGGCTAAAACTGCAGGGCTGGGTTTGGCTTCTTGTGTGCTATACTGAACCCTTCCTGTCTACCTGCTGGGCTGCCTTCAGTGGGAGATTTGTTTCTCTCTGTCATTTTGTGGGGTCTGTAGTTCTAAAATTTGTTTAGAATCATATTTTATAGGTATTTGAGGTGGTTATGGGGGAAGCCACAGAGTTTTCCTACTTCTAGCTGCATGTACATACTTATTAAGCATATTTTCACATTAGTCATGCTGTGAAAAAGAATTAGAATGAATGGGAGAAACAACAAGAAAGAAAAAACAAAACAAAAGTAAAAGAGAGAGAGCAAATGGTATGCTTCAATCTGCATTTGTACTCCATAGTTCTTTCTCTGGATGTGGATAACATTTTACATCATGAGTTTTATGGAATTGTCTTAGATTCTTGCATTGCTGAGAAGAACTAAGTCTGTCAAAGTTAGTCATCACACAGTGTGCCTGTTACTGTGTACAGTTTTTTCTTGTTTCTGATCATTTCACTCAGCATCAGTTCATATGAGTCTTTCCAGGTTTTTCTGATGTCTGCCTGCTCGTCATTTCTTATAGCACAATAGTGTTCCATTACATTCATATACCATAACTTGTTCAGCCATTCCCCAGTTGATGGGCATCCTCTCAGTTTCTAGTTCTTGGCTACCACAAAAAGAACTGCTATAAATATTGTTGTACATATGGGTCCTTTTCCCATTTTTATTATCCCTTTAGGATGCAGCCCTAGAAGTGGTATTGCTGAGTCAAAGGATATGACTGTTTTTTTATAGTCCTTCGGGCATAGGAGCAGGAACTATTTTGTTTTCCTTTTGCATTCTGAGCACTTAGGACAGTGTTTTTCCACATAGTATGTGCTTAATAAATGCTCTTCCCCCCATTCATTAATTTATTTACACACACACACACGCATGCACACACACACACACACACACCCCTTCACTCCATAATTTACAAAGAAGTTAGAGAAAGAGAAGGAATTTGATCAGCCTTAGTGCTCTATGCTTGAAGTGATCTATTTCTGTTTCTCTTCTCCTTTTGTATTTAGCAGCCAAGACCAAGATTGTTTGTTCTTACAACTTTTTCTCCCTTTTTGGTGTCTCTTTTATGATTAGCCTTCTGAAATTGAAATTTGTTTTTCCTGTGGCTGTTCCTCCATAACTATACCCTGCAACTTTTCTAAAGTTGTTAATTATTTCAACTAGTTTTTAGTCTGATCCTCTAGGTTTCTCTAAGTATATCATCATACCATCTGCAAGAAGTGATCATTTTGTTTCCTCATTAACCATTTTTGTTACAACAGTTTCTTTTTCTTGTTTTATTGCTATAACTAACATTTCTAATACAATATTTTTTCATTTAACTTTTATTTTATTTTTTCTCAATTACATGTAAATAAAAAATTTTATGTTCTTTTTTTAAAATTTTGCATTTCAAATTCTCTCCCTCTTTTCCTCCTCTCCCCTCTCCTTGAGAAACGAAGCAATTTTATATAAACTATGGATTATAGCCATGCAAAACATTTGCATATTAACCTTACTGCAAAAGAAATAATCACTAAAAAATGAGAATGATTTTTTATAAAGTTAAAAATATGCTTCACTCTGCATTCATATGCTACTAGTTCTGTCTGTGGAGGTGGATAGCATTTTCCATCATAAGTCTTTCAGAGTTGTTTTGAGTTATTGTATTGCTGAGAATGGTTAAGTCATTCATAGTTGATTATCATACAGTATTGCTGTTAGTGTGTCCAGTGTTCTAGTTCTGCTCATATCACTTTGCATCAGTTTATGAAAGTCTTCATTGGTTTTTCCGAGTTCATCATTTGCTTTAGCACAATGATATTCCATCACAATCATATACCACAGCTTGTTCAGCTGTTCCCCAGTTTAATACAATATTGAATATTATCAGTGAAAATGGACATCCTTGCTTCACCCCTAATCTAATTTGAAAGGCCTCTGGTTTATCCCATGACTTTCTGCATCTATTGATATAATCATATGACTTTTGTTGTTTTTGTTATTGGTATGTTCAATCATGGGTTACAGTTTTCCTAAAACACTGCATTCTTGGTATAAATCCCATTTGATCATAGTGTATGATCTTTGTGATATACTGTTATAGTGTCCTTGCAAATTTTGTTTGCATTGATATTCATCAGGGAAATTGATCTATAGATTTCTTTCTGTTTTTGCTCTTCCTAGTTTAGATAATACAACCATGTTTGTGTCATAGAAGGAATTTGGTAGGGCTCCTTATTTAAATTTTTTTCAAATATTTATATAGTATTGTAATTAATTGTTCCTTAAATGTTTGGTAGAATTCACTTGTAAATCCCTCTGGTCCTGAGAAATTTTTTTAGGGAAATCATTTATGGCTTGTTTGATTTCTTTTTCTAAAACAAGATTATTTAAGTATTCTATTTCCTTTTTTCTTAATCTGAGCAATTTACATTTTTGAAAATATTAATCCATTCCATTTTTATTGTCAGTTTTACTGGCTTATAATTGGGCAAAACAACTCCTAACATTTGCCTTAACTGCACCTTCATTGATGGTGTATTCACATTTTCATCTTTGATACTAGCAATTTGATTTTCTTCTTTATTTTTTGAAATAAAATTGCCCAGTGGTTAATCTACTTTATTGTTGTTGCTTTTTAAATAAAACCAGCTCATAGGTTTATTTATTAGTTCAATGGGACTTTCAGTTTTATTAATTTCTCCTTTGAGTTTTCAAGATTTCCACTTTGATGTTTGATTTGGGATTTTAACTTGTTATTTTTCTAGTTTTTTTTTTTTTGGTTGTATTCCAGTGCTTTGATCTGCTCTTTTTTAACTGATGTACACATTTAGAGATCAAAATTTTACCTTATGTACAACTTTGGCTGCATCCCACAAATCCTGGAATGTTGTCTCATTGTTGTCATTCTCTTTAATGAAATTATTAATTGTAAGATTTGTTCTTTGACTCGCTTATTCTTTTGGATTGGATTATTTAGTTTCCAATTAGCTTTTAATCAGTGCTTCCAAGGCCTTTTGTTAAACATAATTTTATTGCAGTATGGTCTTAAAAGAGTACATTTAATATTTCTGTTTTTTTGCATTTAGTTATGAAGTTTTTATACCCTAATACATGGTCAGTTTTTGTGAAGGATACTATGTATAGCTGAGAAAAAGGTATACTCCTTTCTATTCCCATTCAGTTTTCTCCAGGGATATATCATATCTAATTTTAAAAAAATTCTATTTATATCTTTAACTTCTTCCTCATTTATGATTACATTTGTGTAATTTGAGCAGAAAGTTAAAGCAACCTACTTGTATAATTTTGCTGTCTATTTACTCCTGTAATTCAACTTTTCCTTTAAGAGTTTGGATGCTGTGCCATTTGGTGCATGTATGTTTACTGTTAATATTACTTCATTGTCTATGGTGCCTTTTAGGAAGATGTGGTTTCCCTGCTCCTCTCCTTTAAGTAGGTCTATTTTCACTTTTATTTTGTCTGATTGCTACCCTGCCTTTTTAACTTCAGCTGAAGCATAATAGATTTTTCTCCATTCTCTTATTTTAATTCTGTATGTCTCTCAGTTTCAAACTAAACAACATATTGTTGGATTCTGGTTTCTAATCCATTCTGTTATCTGCTTCCGTTTTATAGGTGAATTTATACCATTTAAAATCATACTTATGATTGCTAATTGTGCATTTTTCTCTATCCCACTTTATTCTGTTTATCTTTCTTTTTCTCACATTTTCTTCTATTTTTTCATTCTTGTGACTTTGTTTTATTGGTTGTTGATGTCTCATGGAATCATAACTTCCAGTTCCCTAATTTTAATTTTTAAGGAATTGTTTTTCATTGAGCTTTTGTACCTCTTTTTTCTGTTATACCAATTCTACCTTTTAAGGAGTTTTATTTTCATTAGGGCAGTATTATACTTACTCTTTTACTATTTGGTCAATTCTGTTTTTTACGGTGTCATTTTCATCAATATTTTTTGTGTGCCTCTTTTGCCAAGTTATTCATTGTCTTTTCATAATTTTCTTCCTTCATTCGTATTTGATTTTGAAAATCATTTTTACCTCTTTGAGAAATTCTTGTTGAACTTGTTTACAGTTCAGATTTTTTAGTCTTTGCTTGTTATTGTTTTCACATCGTTGTCTCCTTCTGAGTTTGTGCCTTGATTTTCCTTGTCACCATAGTAGATTTTTATGGTCAGGATTTTTTGTTCATTCATTTTCTACTCTCTCTTGACTTGGAACTTTATGTTAAAGTTGGACTTTGTTCCTAGCATAGGGGCTGAGGGTGGGGTGTAGAGAGAGATGCTGTCCCAAACTTTTTTTGCATTTATGTTTTCAGAGCTAATTCTGGGGTTTTTGAGATTTTCATTGTTTCCAAGGTGATATGATCTAGATAGGAGAGGTGTGGTCAGTGCTCTCCTGCTCTGTGCTCTGGTCTTTATCTAGGAAGAGCCTCTGATCTCTTGACATTGCGGTTGATACTGTTCCTCAGAATCTCTGCTCCCTCATGACTAAGAGTGGTCCTTTCTGCTCTTGAACTGAGACACAGAAGTGGGGATAGAGGATGAAGTTGTCAAATAGCATCCATTCCTACAGTTAGTACTAGCACAGATGTCCCCTTTAATCTCTTCGTGACCAGTTGCTCAATCCCCTTACTATCTCTGGCTAGATAGCTTCTGAAAGTGTTGTTGCTGCCATTACCACCACCAAGGCCCACCATAAGTGTCTGATCTATCAGCCAGCCCACATCTCTTCTTCTGACTTCATAAGTTGTCTTGGGTTAGAGGAATGCTTTATCCTGGCATTTTGTTGGTTCTGCTATTCCAGATTTTGATTTAAGTTGTTATTTTAAAGTTGTTTGGAAGAGAATGTGGAAAGATCTCAGCTGCAGTGCTCCTTCTGCTCTGTCATCTTGGCTCTACCTTGACTAATTCATTCTTTATTTTCAAAGAACAGCTAATATTTCTACCATATGCCCTTGCTGAGCCTAATAAGGTTGTAGAAATTTATTGAATGGCTTAGTACATTAAAAATCCTATGCCTACACATATACATACACATTTCTGTGAAATCTCAGATAAAAATTTGAAAAAGTAAAGGAATATTCTTAAACATGATTAACATTTTTCAAAATATTTCAAAGAACATACCTATGAGGATGTATAAATAGTCATTGAAGTGATATGAGAGTAGTGGGGTAGGGAGAGTAGTGGAGCAGGAGTCTGGAGATACCAAATCTAGTCTCAGTTCTTTGAGTATTTAGTGTGTGGTTTTGACCAGCTATCTCTCTCTGAATATTCATTTTCTTCATAAGACCCACCCCAGCATCACTCTGGTGTTCTAAGAAATGAAAAAACATGCTTTCCATAACTGCTAGAATTATTGTTCTGGAATGTGTGTGTTGTAATTATATACATAGAATTTTAAATATGTTTTAGAATAAAAATTACTAGCAGCAAAATCCTTATCACCCAATCCAGATAGCGTTTGGGGAAAGTTTCAGAATATAATTGAATTGACTTAAAAATCGGTGAATGCTAGTACCTAAGCCATATATCTAGCACAGCAGTTCTCAACCTGTGGGTTATTTTCAGTTTGTAACAATGAAAATACATCCTGCATCTCAGATATTTACATTATGATTCATAACAGTAGCAAAATTACAGTTATAAAGTAGCAACAAAAATAATTTTATGGTTGGGGGTCACCACAACATGAGGAACTGTATTCAAGGGTCGCGGCATTAGAAAGGTTGAGAACCACTCATCTAGAAAATACTGAAGAAAATGCAAGTAAATGAATTATGCTAATGCATTGTAAAATTCTTGAAGGAAGTAAATCTTTATTTGCATATTAAAGGAACTGTTGACTATATATGAAAGCAAAAGACATGTATATGATGGTAAGAGGTAGAATCAGATAAAAATGGATGATATGATTTCAGGGCACTGGGAAGGTTTCCTTGACTCCTAAGTATCTCCCGTCTTCATGTGACTGATTTCATAACTCCTACCATTAATTTTTCATCCAGTTAATATGTAAAGATAATTCTTGGAGAGGTAGCACACTAAGCCTTATCAGTCATAAATACCTCACCAGGAATGGGTTCCTTGGATTCTTTCCTGAAAGGTGGATCCATTGATCAGGGAGAGCAGAACAAAAGGAGGGAGAAGAGACAAAGGGAGAGATGAGGCATCTGCATGGAGAGAGAAGGAAGCCCCCAGAAGTGAAAAAAGACCCTCAGAAGTGAAGCTAGGCATGGCTAAAGATCAAATTCACCCAGTTTGGCCCTTGGACCATACTTGACTGACTCCTGTTCTAGATGATTTCAGATATTGTAATTAGATCTAAATAGAACAGGCATATTTGATTATACTTGATCTATTTGGGTTCCAGAAAACTACATTAGGAGCAGTAGATGGGAATTGTAAAGAGGTCAATTTAGACTTTAGGTGAGAGAAAACATCATCCCAATTATATTCTCACTCTTAGTGGAATGGGCTGCCCCACTACCCACACTGGATGTCTTCAGGCAGAAGCTGGATACTCTCGTCAGATCTGTAGGGCTACTTTTTCACATATCAGCAGAATTCAGTGACTATGGAGTTTCCTTGCGATTCTGCAATACTATGAAAAACCAAAAAACCTGTTGTCAGATTCACTGTTTTTGTTCCATTGATGGTGATATTACTGTTCCCAGCCCCTACTTTATGGATTAGCCACAAAATTAGGCATAGAAAATTGGAAACGCCGAACATATTTGTCCACACCACATGCTAAAATACCTTGTACATTTTGGCACTTTTTAGACATGCTTTAATCTGACCTCATTTCAAAAATCGTTTGTTAAACTTTTACTACGTCCCTGGCTCTATGCTAGGATATGAAGAGACAGACCCAAAAGTGATTGAGTTCTTATTACATTAGCTAAGAGTCATAGGATTTCCAAGGTAGCATGGACCTGAGCGGTTATATAAGTTGCCCTGCTTCTACCTGAACAATATGCTAAGTTACTCACAAAGCTCCATTCAGGTTTGCTTGAATACTTTCAGTGAGAACCCATGACCTCTTGAAATTGTCTTATACAATTTTAAACCTCACTGAGACTTTTGGTATACCCTATATTTTGGGGTAGTGCCCATTTTCTTCAACTGTTCCTTCAGTGCCCTTAAAGAACTGGTCTTAAGGATACAATGCATAGTTAAATAGAGATCTTTCTTAATTTAAAAATGCCTTTTATTATTTGAAAAGGGGGTGACCAAAGGCAAATAATATTATATTATTATATTATTGTGGGACCACTTACAAGGATTAAAGGCAGAAGTTCTCTGTTAAAAATGGCCCGTTGAAATCCATATATGGCTGGAACTCTTTGATTTTCACTCTTTTTTCCCCCTCCTCGATGACTAATAATTTTGCAGCCTAGTAAATTGTATGGTGACAGGAGCCCTAAAATCAACCACTAAGCAGTGGAATAGAAGCTAAATAGGAAAATTGTTCCCCACAGACAAAAACAATTATATTGTAATCCTGCCTCCAAAGCTGTTGTCACCAAATTGAGGGTTTACAAGAGTGGATGTGGATATCATAATTGTGTCTGTTTGCTTAATGTGCCTTCATGGTAGTATAACCACACCACTGGATGGGAATCGTCATAGCAACTGCCAATTTTCTATGCAGTAAAAGAATGTGTGGTTTTCTTGTTGTTTCTAAAAAAATGGTAAATTAATGGGTCACACCTGTATACCTTCAAGGTCTTTAAGTTAAAGAGCACTCAAATTGGCCTTAACTTGTGGTTTGGTCATTTTAAAATATCTGTTTTGGGGTGTCTATTTTTAGATACTTAGCTTTTGTGTCATTTTTTGTTATATTGGATGAGAAGTAAATATTGAGGATCCTTCCATTTTGTTGCTCTCAACAAGATCAACATGGAAAAATTTTTTATCCAGTAGGTGGAAAAGTTTTTTATTGAGCTAGGTGGTACAGTGGATAAAGCACGGGGCTTGGAATCAGGAAGACTTGAATTCAAACCCAATCTCAGACAATTCCTAGCTGTGTGACTGTGGGCAAGTCATTTAACTTCTCAGCCTCAGTTTCCTCATCTGTAAAATGGGGGTAATAATTGCACTGACCTTACAGGGTAATTGTGAAGATCAAATGAGATAATGTTTGTAAAGTGCTTTGCAAAGTTTAAAGCATCTATAAATGCTAGCTATTATTGCTATAACTATTATTTTTATTAATTATTATCCTAAAACCTCAAAATCCACATAAATTTGAAATTGCATCAAAACTGGCATCTGGACAGTACTTTCCCTTCCCTCCTCAACTATTCAGACTTTCTGATTCTGAAGGGAGGGAGGCAGAGGAAAAGGGAAGGAGACATTGACAGAAATGGAATATGAAGCTTTGTGAGGATCTGTGTGGGACCCACGGCAGCAGGTATTCAGGTTACACAAAAGTGAGGAGGCTTTTTGACATTTTCTAAGCTTCTGGCCACCTTCATATCTTGAGCCTGCTTTGTATTTTGCAAAATTCTTTGCAGCATCTTCCGTTGTGTGAATTTTCTTTGAAGTCATCAAATATCCAAGTTTAGCCTGGTGAAGAGACAGACACTATAGAGAATAGAAAGAAAGAAACAATTTCCTAACATGTGCTAAGCACCCTGCTAAGTTGGGGAAACTGAGACAGACAGTGGTCAAGTGACTTGCCCAGGGTCACCTAGCTAGTGAGACTGAATTTTAACTCAGATCTTCCTGAGTCTTTGATAAACTCTTTATCTACTGTCACCAGCTGCCCCTGGTCATCCGCTGTGAGGGATGTGGCTATCTCATGGAAGATGGCAGAACTCAGAGCAATAGGGAGAAGTTTCAGCATGGCAGAGTCAGGTTTAATCTGATAAAAAAAATTCCTAATATTTAGAGCCTTCCAAATGTGTGATGAACTGCTTTGACACCTTTACACACAGCATACCAGGTGCTGTGATCATCCTTGGATTGTTTTAGCAGCACTTTAATTCCTTTCTTTCAAGTGATTTAGCAAGAATAAAGCCACTGAGCCATCATATGTAGTGCCTACTATGGCCTAAGTAAATGTTCTAATCCTGATTCTGCTAGTAAATTATAATATTTATGCTTCCCACCATTTCAAGGGCTAAGTGGGCTAGGAAACATCTTTTCCTGTATCTGTTGTCAGCGTGATAGAAACACAAAACACAAAACTTAAAAAGCCATGTAAGGAAGATCCAAGCTTTCAATTTATAGATAAGGTTCATGAAGGTAGCATGGCCTCTCCTCACTGCTGAGATAGGCATCCATAATATGTGCCCACCATTTACAGGTTGAACACCCCTTAAACAGCCAAAACCAGATGGAGCAGGATCATCAAGTATTTCATCACATATTGCAAATTAGTTACAATTTTGATAAAGGGACCTCTGTTCAGAACAAGTGGGATACTAATTGAAGCTACTTGGTTTAGCATTAGTATTCAGTGCAATGAGAGAAGTGTTGCATTCAACTTTGCATTTCCATGAAAATGTCATACAGAGCTTCATCTAAACCTAGCTGAGGAGAGAAAACACAAGTGGAGGTACTTTCTGCATAGGATGTTCATTTGGTACTTCTCAAGGGAAAGGGGGATGAAGGAGACCTTTTCCTTAGGAATTTTATGTGCAGGGCCTTTTGCTTTGGGCATGTGAGAGCATCTGTTAGTATCTTTCCAAATCTTTATTAAGTAAACCTTTTCTTTTTGGTTTTAGTTTGCTTGATTGGCATCCTCTATCCCCCACCAATATGGACCATGAAACTGTTGGCTATGGAGAGATTTCAAGGGACTCGGAGAGTTCAGGACACACTAATTCAAATAAATCTCCGCATGATTTGAAAAGACAGTGAATATTATTTTTTGACTAAATAACCTTCAAAAATTTCTTTAGCAGAAGCCTTCTCATCACCAAAGTCAACTTCTGAATTGGAAATGGGTCAAATTTCTCCCTTTATCAAATAGGAAAACGTATTTATGTTTCTTTAATCTATGTGGGTAGGTACATGTGACAATGTATGTTCATTGGAAGGACAAGGATTTACAAAACACCTTTCTGGATTCCACATGCCTTTATAATTTCCCAAAAATATCTGAATATGCGCATATCTAGACAGGAAATCAAGAGTGGTAAAATATTTCTAAAATTTCTGTCTGTTGAATGACTCATGAAGAAGATCAGAGTTGTCCTGAGGTGGTCGGTCTCATGGAGACTTCAGACTTTTAAAATCTGCTCTTAAGTTAGTAGGCACCCTGCTTTATGGTTAGTAACAGTAGCAGCTTCTATCCAATAATAGCACTAAAAGAGAGACCATTCTCTGCAAGAAAACATGTACAGATATATACAAAATAGAAAAGAAAGAAAGATCATTTATATTTTTATTCCCAGAGTGTACCTTAGAAATCAAGAAATGCGGGAGGCTGGGGGAGAAAGGCCATGTTTACCTAAAAGCAGAATATTCTTTCCAGTCCCTTATCATCTCATCCTTGCTTTCTAAAGAGAAGCTCAGGTCATGCCTTAAATGCATTTGGACCCTAAGTCGCAATTCCATTTTGCAGATTCACACACCTGATAGAATCTGCATTCAAAATGAGGTCAAAATACAAAATTCATCAGATATAAATGTAGTCCTACAATGAGGGTTAAAAACACACACAGAAATATCAGTTACACAAGTACAAGATTGAAGAGTCCTGCCTTGACTTCAGTTCACATGTAAAAGTTGATGTTTTCACTTCTTAAAAGCCACTGTCCATTCCAGCTGCATTAACAGAAGTATACTGTTTAGATGACACAGAGTTGAGAGTCTCACTGCTGCACTCTGTGGGAGGGAGACCACACCTAGAGTAGAATGTTCAGTTCTGGGGACCATATTTTAAGATGGGCATTGACAAACTTACAAAATGTCCTGAACAAGACAGCCAGACTAGTGAGGGATCTGAAAGAATAACAACTAGGCAATGGTTAAAAGAACTGGGATGTTTACTTTGGAGAAGACTAAAGTGGTAAGCGTCTTCAAATAGCTGAGAACTTCTGTTGTGTATTGACCTGAAGGGCAGCACTTGGATCAGGGAGAAGTCCTATGGAGGCTTTTTTCAGCTATTTATATGAAGTTACTTGGCTAACAGTCCAAAGGAATCCTGCAGTGAAAGTAGGTTGCCTGGCAAAATCCTCAAATTCCCCTCTCTGAACTATCTGTCAGGGATCTTACAGAAGAGATTCCTACTCCATGTGGGGAATGAGACTTTGATAGTGCTTCCAACTCTCAAATTCTATTACCCTTAGCTATTAACATCTTAGCTCAACATAATTGAATTCAACAATTCAATGATTTCTACTTTACTGAAAAAATTGAGGTCCATCCATCTTGAGCTCCTTCAGCTGCCTTACTCCATTCCTCAAAACCTCTCTCTTTATTTACCTGTTGCCTCCTCTCCTCCTTTGCTCCAGTCCCAGAAGATATGGTGACCCTTCTTTCCAAGGCTACTCCACTTGTACTTGTCTGTCACCCTCAGGAGCTGGCCCCATTTATTGTGGTCTTATTCTCATATTCCTATCGAATTCACTCATTCCCTTCTGCCTACAAAAATTCTCAAGCCGTATGAATCCTTTAAAAATGTTCCCTTACCTCTGCCCCTCTCAGCGATAGCATCCTTAATCTCTCCCTCCTCTCACAGCCAAACTTGTGGAAAGAGTAGTCTACACTAACCACTTTGACTTCTTCAGCACCTGCTTACTCCTCAGTGCCTTACAAGTAACTTCTGACTCTACCACTCAACTGAAATGGCTCCCTCCAATGTTGCCAGTCTCTTCATTGCTGTGTCCAGTGGCCTTGTCTCATCCTGTATCCTCCTTGACCTATAACTTTGAACACATTCAACCACCCCCTTACTCCTGTTTCTTTGCTTCTGTGATGCTGGTTCTCCTCCTGCCTACTTAAATATTTTTTAGTCTCCTAGAATGGATTATCATATGTTTTCTACTCTCTACAAGTGTTTCCAAGATTCTGTCTCTGGCCTTTTTCTTTGTTCTCTTTACAGAGATCTCATCAACCCCCATGGGTTCAGTCATTGCCTCTACATAAACCGCCCTGTGCAGACCTGATCTCTCTCCTTAAGTCTCATCTTATAGCTTCACCCTACTGCATTAGCTTCCAAACTGGGCTTTTTGTCTTCAGTCTCTCCTCTCCATTCCATGCTCTACACAGATGTCAAAATGATCTTTCTAAGGCAGAGGTCTCACCGTGTTACTTTGGTGCTCAAAAGTTTTAAAGGGCTCCTAACTGCTTTTAGAATAAAATAAAACAACCTAGCCTGATATTAAGACTCTGGTCAGTCTGCCCCCCACCCACCTTTACAGATTTATTGTTGATTACTCTCCTTCAACCCTCTTTTTTAACCAAACTGCCCTATTAGATAGCTATATAATCTCCTTCCTGTGGGTGTTTGCATAGTTTATCCATCCCACATTGGATGGATCCCACATTCTTCCTTTTTGAATGCTTATCTTCTGTCAAGGTACAGCTTAGGTGACATCTTCTCTATATTTCCTTTCTGGATGTATTAGCTATGAAAATAGTTTCTCCTGCCTCACTTATTCTTAGTGCACAGCATCTAGAACTAGTTTTTGCCCTATCACTTCCTCCCTAGTATCACATTCACCTTGCTTACACGTGCCCCCGGGAGAATGTAACACCGTAGAGGTCACAGACTATTGTGTTGCTACTTTTGTATGCCCAGTGTCTTGCTGCATATTAGATGTTGGCTGCATGTTTTTGAAATGAATTTAATTCAACCCAAATTAGTTAGCCAGTCCCTCAGGGCCCTTGAGAAGCCACCAAGGGACAGTGAGAGGGCACTGGTGACTGGAGAAGAGGATTAAATTGGTGGATGCCTACTTTTGAATGGAGGAAACTCAAAAACAACTATCATAGTATTAGTCATGGTTGTGTTTCTACGTACTGATTCAAAAGATTCCAGGAAGGTTTGAGGATTTGGGTTCCTTTACTCTAAAAGTAGGTGCAGGGGGCGGAGCCAAGATGGCGGCGTAGAAGCAGCAACATATTGCAGCTCTCACATAGCCACCCCAAAATACCCATAAAATAGGACTCTAAACCAATCCTGGAACTCCAAAACGCACACAAAGATACTTCCCACTAAAGTCAGCT
>CM053582.1:45132256-45149415 GCA_028627135.1 Pseudochirops cupreus | reverse complement strand
TGCACTCTCCTCCTCCCTCTCTCTCCCATGATCTTTCTTTTCCCCAAAGAAGGAATCAAGGGTTTGGGAGCTGTTCTTACTTTGTTTCTTATGCTTATTCTTACTCATGGTTGTTCAGACCGTGATTTTTTTTTTAAATCTCTGTGGGGCTCTGCTTCCACAAGGGAAAGATCTGTCCCAAATCGCTGGGGTCCTCCTGGCTGCCGTAGCTCTCAGGAAGATGCTGGGACTCTTCCTACTTACTCCTGGCAGACTGGATAATAAAGACTCCAAGACTGAGGCCCAAGACGGCGATCCAGATTCAGGCCGCTCAACGCGAGAGCACTGGCCTGAGAACAATCGCTAAGTCCCCCTGCTGTCTGCAGGCCGTGGGCGGGAAGCTACAAAGCAGAGGCAGGCACAAAACCTCTGCCTTTCACTTTTCCACTCTGGAGGCCTATCGCTGGACTGCTTATGTCCCTCTTTGGCTATCCCCACTCGCAGCTGCTGCTAATCTGCTCACCTGAGAGGCTCCTCCACTCCTCCTGTCCAGTCGCCCCCCGGGGCACAGCCGTGGCTTCAGGGCAGGCTGGTTTCGGTTCGCAGTGCTGATATGGTTCCTCGTAGCTGGGCTGACTTTAGTGGGAAGTATCTTTGTGTGTGTTTTGGAGTTCTAGGATTGGTTTAGAGTCCTGTTTTATGGGTATTTTGGGGTGGCTATGTGAGAGCTGCGATATGTTGCTGCTGCTGCTATGCTGCCATCTTGGCCCTGCCCCCCCCCTCGATAAACATTTCTTAAGTGCTTATTATGTGCCAGGCACTGTGCTAAGTACCAGGGCTACAAAGAAGGGCCAAAGAGAGTCCCTGCTCTCCAGGAGCCCATGATCTGAAGGAAGAAACATCATGCAAACAATTCTGGACAAACAAGCTACAGATAGGATAAATTTGAGATAGTCAACAGAGCAAAGTGACTATAATTAAATAGGATGGAGAAAGGTTTCCTGTAAAACATGGGATTTTATCTGGGACCTGAAGGAAACCAGGGAAGTCAGGAGGTAGAGATGGGGAGGGAACGCATTCCAGGCATGAAGGACATCCAGGGAAAATGCCCAGAGTTCAGGGATGGAGTATCTTCTTCAAAGAAAAGCAAAGAAGCCCAAATCCTTGGATTGAAGAGCTGGTGGAGGGTGAGGGGAGAGGGTTATTTTGATGGGTAAGAGAAGGTATGTCAAACTATGGAAAACATCATGATCATGAGAATGTGTGATATGTGCAGGGGACAGCACAAAAGCTAATTTAGTTGGAAAGAAGCATTTGTATGGGGGTTGGCAGGTAGAGGTAGCCAATATTGGAAAGGTAGGTTGGGGCCAGATTGTGGACGGTCTTAAATGTCTTGCCTGACATTCTAAGACAGGGGTGGGGAACCTGCAGCCTCAAGGCCACATGTGGCCTTCCAGGTCCTTGGATGTGGCTTTTTGACTGAGTCCAAGCTTTACAAAACAAATCCTATTATTGAGGGGATTTGTTCTGTGAAATTTGGGTTCAGTCAAAGGGCCGCACTTGAGGGTCTTGAGGGACACATGTGGCCTTGAGGCCACAGGTTCTGCATCCTTGTGAGAGTTTGGATGCTGAACCTGTGAGAATTGGGTACACAATCACTCTGACACATTCTGACTAATTTTTTCATATTATAATTTTGTTTAAAACATACAAGTGTGTATTATCCATACATACAGGTATATCATAACAATTAAAAGTCAAAGGAATCTTTTGAAATTCTCTTTTACCATTAAACTTTGAAGGGTCAATTTTTGTCTCATTTGCAAATTTGCATTTAATAGTGAGTACATTTTGGTGTTTGGGAACAAATGAAGTATATTATTATCTAGATCCTAAATAGAGGAAACTTGCTTTGTCACCTTTGTAATTTAAGGGGATGGGAGTGGGTAAAGCCAGGGAGAGTGAGTCACCATGGGAATCCCATATTTGCCTTGTTTAAGTCATTCTTCCATTCTAGAAAGGCCCATCTGTTAGCAGAGATTGTAGTGGTGTCGTATTTTTGTTAGTATACCTGGAATTCTCTCTAGAAATTCCAGAAAGTTAAAAGGCTTCTGGGCAACACACATGAATTGAAAAGGAAAGGAATATTTCCTCTTCTGGGAAAGCCCTGATTATATCGAAGTAATACTGTAATAAGATCACGTGGGAGAATTAGCAGTTTAGGTTTAAATATTGTATCTCCTCCCACAATCCTCTCTACAGTTCTTATCTGGAACTTCCATTTCTGGCTCTTACTCTCAGCTTCTCTCTTCAGTGCTTCATCTACTAATGTACAGATGGTTACCATCAGCCACCACAACTTAAATTAGTTGGGCCAATTTCTCCTTGAGCCATATGTTAAATAAAACCAGAAGACTGTCTATTGTTTTCTTTTTTAAACTGTCCTGAATTACAAATCATTGGTTGTCTCCACATGCAATTCTTTTTGTAGAAATCTGATTGGTTTTTAGGACTGGAAACACTGATGCTCAAACCCTTGGTATTCCCTCAGTACAGATTCTACCTTCATCAACTGATCAATGACATGCAACCATTAGATACCTAAGGAGACAGAATCTCTGAGGGTTGATGTGACCAAAAACTTTATCACTCTGTGCCCAATCTGGTGCTAAATTTCTCTAAAATTCACCAGGCTGGTCCTTGGTCTATACATGGCAGCCATCACTGGGCCCATGCTCAAAGCCCTTCCACCTTGGTAGTATATATCTGCCTTCAAAACCAAGTGTCATCTCCATGTCGTGATGAGAAAGGGGAATAAGATTAAAATGGAGGAGGACTGTGAATGAAATCCAAAGCAATTATGAAAGAATTTCTATGCTTAATCCAGATTATATCCCATTCTCTATTCCCCTCTGATTTGTTATATTCCCCAATATATTCCAGAAGCTGTAAAAATAGATTGTCTTCATTTTCAGAGTGAGCTTTCTGGCAGCCCCAATCTTGGTCCAGGTACACTGCAGTAATACTGCATTTCCTTGCACTGCAAATCTCAAATCTGGAATTAGCTCTTGAGCCCCAAATGCACACAATATTTCTAATACCAAACCAAACCAAAACAGCCCAGCAAGCTATGAAGCTAGTCATTTCAGTGACACACTGTTGATCTGTGCTAACATCAATTTTCTTGCAATGTTAGTGAGATGAATATCACAAAGAATGTTACGACCAAAGTTCTGCTGACACTGTTTTGGCAGCAGAAATACTGAGGCACCAAAGTAAAATTCATACTGCACTCAAAACCTCCCATTCCTTGGTCCTGCCTTGCCAAACCCACCTTAGGTTTGAAAGAGTGATCTAATATTGTATTCTAATGGAATAACACTGAAATAACAATTGCAAGAATGTGAGTTAAAGGCATTTAATTTGGTGAAGAATATGAATGCAAAGTCAGGGTCAACTCAAAGCAAAACTTTTAAGCCCTTGAGTGGTTTGTCATTAATTATTTACTCTGAATCTAGATTGCAGACACAACCATAACTGATAAAATAGTCCTCCATTAGAAACAAAATGTCTTATAAATGTATTTACAAGAGCTGATAATATCCAATTCTCCTTTGTAAATATAGTTTCAAAAAGACTGATCAGTGCTTTGATCCACCATTCATAAGCCAACCTGCCTTATTCATATTCTTATTAGAGTGGTAAGGGAAAGTGAATAAGTTCCTTCATATTGTGGGAAGGACATAATGCAGGGTAAAAAAATCAAGGGATAAGTGGAGAAACAGGTAATGTTTAGTCCACAGATGAGAACACTAGAAAAGGAAGAAGAAAGGGAAGGGGAGTAAAACAAAGATCACAACAGCTATTGTCAATTACCTGAAGGGCTGTTATGTGGAACTGGGGATCAAAACTTGTTCTGCACGGCCTCAGAAGACAGAACCAGAAACAATGCAGTGGGTAGATGTGGAGATGGAAAGAGGTAGATTTGGCCTTGATGTCAGGGGGTAAAAAGTCTAACATTTAGAGTTGCCACAAAGGAGAATAGGCTACCATGGGAAGTCAAAGGCTCCCCTTCATTGAGAGTCTTCAAATAGAAATTAAATGACCATCTTCTGGGTGGTAAAGAGTGTTTTCTTGGAAAGGGAAGGGTTGCTTTTTAAGGTCCACCTCTCAATCTGATTTACTGTGACTGAGATAAAAAAATAAACATTTATTTTTGAGGGGCTAAATCTGTCAATGGGCCACTATGGGAATAAAATCAATCCAAGTCTCCAAACAGAAGCTGAGAGTCTTTTGGTATGATGGAGACTGGACCATGAGACAGATAGGGGCAGGACTTTGAAGTCCCCTTCTCAGGACCTCAGTTCCACAATTCAGACCAAAGATGAGTATTTATTTGTAAGAGGCTGAGACTAGGACACATGGAAGCATTTTTCTGTGGGAGAAGATGATCAGAAATATGCATTTTAGATCCAGGCTGCAGGCCTCATTCTCATCTAGTTACCTATTAGTGACTGCAGGGATTCTGATAGGGCATTTAGGATCATTCTTTTTTTTTTATCATGGGGCTATATGGAATGCAAGGCTAGGTCTTACATTACAAAGAAAAACCTGGCTAGAAGGACTTTCAAAGCATAAAGGAAATGGAAACCTGAAAACTCTGGCAAAAGTAGGCCCACACACACGCTGTAACTCCCCAAAGCCTCTATGATCCCTGGGAGGGCCTCATGGGAGTTCTTGCATGGGTTACATTTCAATTCAGTCAGCTGTGAGTTTGAATACACTGGAGAAGAAACTGAATGCAAGAATGTCTCATGGGAACTCTGGGTCCTTTGATTTTATTTATTGGAAGTCCCTGGGATTTCCAGAAAATGTAATGTTCACTAGATTTTTTCAAGACCCTTTCCCTTTTTCATTTAGGTTGACCCAGCTTACTGATCTGATCTATAAAGAGACCTTGAAGTTCACAATGACAGGTCATTCCTTTCAGCTAGATGGTCTCTCTTGGCACCAGAACTCAAAAAACCCACAACATTTTATGAGATGGACCAAGAGAGGAACTTAGGACCAATGTACTTGAGTGCCTTCGCAGACCTCCCTGGCTTAGTCTGATTCTCTCAGTGCATGCCTAGAAAGAAACAGTATGCCACAAAAGAAAGTACACCTATTCTTGAGTCAAAAAGACCCAAGGTCCAAAATGCCCTCCAATACCTACTACCTGTGCAGCCTTGGGCAAATAACTTCAGGTGCTTCATCCATAAAATGAGGGGATTCTACTAGGTCAGTGGTTCTCAACCTTCCTAATGCTGAGACCCTTTAATACTCGTATGTGGGCGTATCTACATGTGGGCGGACCTGCCTGGAGACGGATAGAGGAGTGGTGTCTCGGTTCCTAAAACCATCAGAAATGTGTGTTTTATGATGATCTTAGGTGACCCCTGTGACAGGGTCATTGGATGCCCAAAGGGGTCATGACCCACAGGTTGAGAATTGTTGTACTAGACAGTCTCCACAGCCCCTTTTAGCTCTTGATCTACAATCAGCTATCACCTTGGCTGCTCTATACCTAATGGCATACCACAAAGACACTGGGACCCCTAGTGCCCTACAGTGAGGCAGGCAAGAGGTCAAATTAAATGCAGCAACTTGGGGCTGAAGCAAACTCATTTGCTCTGATACTGACAAGAGCTACTTTCTAGTATATACAAGCATATCATAGAGGATGGAGTGTTGACTGTGAGTCAGGGTGACAGGTTTGATTGCTGCCTCCAGTCACTCACTAGCTATGTGACTCTCAGTGAGGCACTGATTCTATGAGCCTTATTTTTTCCACCTGTAAATTGGGATGATAATAGCATCAAGCCCATGATTATTATGAGGATCAAATAAGCTAATGCATGTCAAACACTTTGCAAACCACATAATGCCATTGAAATGTGAGTTCTATCACTAAAGAGGTGGTGGCTGTCCTCAAGGTGGCGAAAGGTTCAGCCTCAGATTTTGGGAACTAAATTGAAAAACATCTCCTCTCTGAAAAAGGAAACTAAGAAGGCCCAACAAAATATGTGAGAATAGTCAGGCACAGAAGGACCCTCTTCTACCCTTCCTCCAAGAGATATTGTCAGTGTGGTATTGTAAGAGATTAGAAAGGGATGCGAATGCACTGGGGCAAAACTAGGTGAAGTTTAAGAACATTGGGAGACAAAAAGAACAAATTCCCAAGTGACTGTATCCATGTTAAGGGAAGCAGGAAACCAGACAGATAGGTATGATCCCCCCTTAATAAAATAT
The DNA here is from genome assembly GCA_028627135.1 of Pseudochirops cupreus. Classification (NCBI taxonomy): domain Eukaryota; kingdom Metazoa; phylum Chordata; class Mammalia; order Diprotodontia; family Pseudocheiridae; genus Pseudochirops; species Pseudochirops cupreus. The sequence continues at coordinate 45,143,145 of CM053582.1, read as the reverse complement.
GTAAGATCTTTGAAGGAAAGGACTATTTCATTTTTGTCTCTGTATTCTCAGTGTCTTTCATAGTGCTTGGCATACAGTAGGTGCTTAACAAATGCTTATTCAATAAAGATGGGGACTGCCTGTACAACCAACTTAAGGTCCATTAAGAGAGGTCTAGTGCCCAGAAAAAAGGAGACAATAATCCAGGGCTACTATCCCCAGTCACACTATTTCTGCATTATTGTTGATTTCTGAATATCACATTTTAGGACCATTCATTGACAAGCTGGAATGCATCCAAGGAAGGACAGATATCATGGTGGGAAACCTAGAGACCATACCAGAAAATGATCTATTGAAAGACTTGGGGAGACTTTACCTGGAAAAGTGAAAAGACTTGAGATGGGGGGGGGGGGGAATGAGATAGCTGTCTTCAAATGTTTAACAGGATAACATATATCAAGTGTAAAAAAATAGACATATTCTGCTTAACCACAAAATATGGCAGAATTAAGAGCAATGGGTCTAAATAGAGAAATTACAGCTTGCTATATTAATTAGAGCTGTCAGAAAGTGGAATGGTCTGCCTCAGTAGGTAGCATGTTCCTCCTCACTGGACACCTTCATGGAAAGGCCAGATGGCCACTTATCGTCACTGATGTGGAACAAACTCTGCTTCGGGTAGGACTTGGCCTAGATGGCCTCAGAGCTTTCTTCCAACTCCTATTCTGTGATTTTAAAACATAGGAGTTACCGGTGGTCTCCATCATCTTCACAGAGAATTCACACGACGAACTCACCGCTTCCCCAAAGAACCAGTAGTATTTCAAATTCTTAGTTGTTTCTTGTTTGTTATTTAGTACTACTCTTATTTTAACTAATACTTAATGTAATCTCAGAATCAAATTTGGAATCTAGGCCTTATGCATATTCTTTCATGCTTTTAAATTATCTGAAAACAATATTAATAATCATGCCTATTTTTAAAGGTACCTAATAGCCACAAGAATGCATTGTATTTAAAAATAACGAGAAAACGCATCATCTCAAGAATGGATTGCATCATACATATGAAAAGGTCATCTGAACTCCAGAGAATGATGAAGGAAAAAAATCTTGATCATTTGGGGTCCTCATTTTCTAACTGTTAACATTAAGAACTAGAAAGAGCCTCTCATATTTTTTTAAGGTACCCCCTTAAGATGCTAAAATTTTAAACTATGGAATTCAAGAATAGAAGCAGCTTATATTTAAATGCAAGGACATAACTACATTCTAAAGAAGCTTTTTGAGCTGTATAGGGGAAAGTTTTATAGACAGAAGTGGGGAAAATGCCACAAATCACTTTCAGTGGCTCTGGAGAATGGAAAAAAGCTCTTTTATTCCTTCACTGTCCTGGAGCTAAGACCTCAAATTCCACCACTAGCTAGTCATTCCTTTAGGTTAAGGTACTGTCCCCTATGAAAATACAGTTTCCTCTGGAATGGGTTTTTAAGTCATTTGCAGAGGTCAGAGGGTTTACAGCTGAAAAGTACTTGAGCAATCAGCTAATCCAAACCCTTCATGTTAGAGAGGAGAAAATGAAGACCCAAAAGAAGTATAGGAAGTTCATATTATGGAGCAGAGCCAGAATTTGAAAACCAGATTCTCTTAACTTGAAGTTTGGGTCTCTACCCCAGTGTGACTGAGGTTACCAGATCCCTCTCCAGTGCCAGCTGGGTAAAAGAAGGATGGTTTTAGTAATAATGATGAGAATAAATTTAATATTACATTAAGAACATGGGGCACTGCCAGGGCCAAGCTAGTAGGCTTTGCTGGTGGAAGGGGAGAAAAAAGAAGGAGTCACTTAAGTCAAACATCTGCCCCAGGGTCCGATTTGCTGGACCATGGATATAAAGAGCATATTTCTATAAAATGTTCTTCCTTGTGCTCTCTCCGATACCTGTAGAGGGGACTAGATGGTTTTCTCCTGGGGTGGGGACCAAATACAAATGGGTGCAGGAGTGATGTCTCCTCTCTTTGGATTCCTAAGGAAAGGAGAAGGGATGGGGGTGCAGTGGGGTGGGGGGAGGAAGATCCAGATCAGTGTGTCCATTGCAAAGATGGACAGAGAATTTTCTGCCTCAAGGTTGCTGGTCTAAGTCTGGGTTTACTACATACACCATCCTGTTTATCTGCCATTTATAGTTCAGTTTTTAAATACATTTCCTGTTCCCTGGAGTCAATATACTTGGAAAGTTTCCTTCATTTTTCTTTCATGAGTAGCATCCCTCCACCCCCATCCAACACACACACATATTCCATTCTGAATGTAGTGGTAAATTGTTCACTTCTGGTCTGTAAAGAACAGCAGGTAAATATCAAAATGTCTTTGTTGGAACCAAATAATTCATGGACAATGGCTTTGCTGGAAACCAACATCCATTTCAGTCCGTTAATTAATTAATTTATGACAAGCTATTGTTTTGTCACCAGGTGTGTATGCTTATCTCAAAAATCTGTTCCCTGCCAAAGAATGATGCCAAGAAAGTTAAATTGGAAAAGAATTCCATCCAAAGTCCTATCAACAGAGAAGCAGGAAATCCAGCGACATCAACTTGATTATTCTAGCAAACAAAGACACTGGAAGGAGATTTGTGGCATGTTTCTCCCCCACAAACCCACTTTATTTTGTTATCCTTCTAATGACATATATGCAATGCTCCTCTGAGTCCCTTTCAGTGAGGAGCCCATGGCATGGACTGACCCACTTGGCACCTACAAAGGTCACTTGCAATTGCCAGTACACAGAAAGTGAGAGTGGAAGACAGGGGCCCCTTCCTGCTTGGGCAGCACTTCATTAACAAGGAACCACTTGGAGCCTGCAGCGACTTCATGATGTCCAGCTCTTCCCTCTCCCCTCCCAACCTCCCACAGAAAGCAAAGTGGGATGCCACAATTAATTTGCACTAGACATAGGAAATCAATCATCATCATAGACTTAGAGCTAAGGGAGGTCCCTGAGAGGTTATCTGATCCAATCCCCTCATTTGACAAAGGAAGAAAGTAAGGAAGCCAAGATATGGGAAATAATTCACTGGACAGAGTATGCAGCAGAGTCCTAATTTGAACTTAGGTGCTTTGACTTTAAATCCCACCCTCTTACACCTCTGCCCACTTTGTGGGTGGATCTTCAAGGTGCTGTGCATGTGTGAAAGGACATAACTCCCGAATAGTTGAGAGAACACTGAGCCAAGATGCTATGTGAGTGGAAAAGTGATTTACTTTAGTTTGTCAGACATACTTAGAGAGAGAACATGAAAAAAGATCAAGAGGAGTGAGAGGCAATGCCCAATCTTTTAAAAAGCTAGAGGCTCAGACATGGAGGAGAATTTGGCCACCCATTAAATCCCTTGACTGCCAGAGCCTGCACCCTAGAGACTGCTGACACTACTCCACACTACGCTTGTTCCATAATATGATTTGAACTGAGATCTTATCTTACTCCTAAGTGAAAAACTGTTACTCCAATGTATTTTTTGTATAATCTTCTGCTAGGTGGTGAAGTAGATACAGTGCTGGGCCTGGAGTCAGGAAGATTCATCTTCTGAGTTCAAATCTATTCTCAGACATTAGCTGAGTCACCCAGGGTAAGTCACTTAACCCTGCTGGCCTCAGTTTCCTCATCTGTACAATGAACTGGAGAAGAAAATAGCAAACCACTTCAGTACCTTTGCCAAGAAAATCCCAAATGGGGTCACAAAGAGTCTGACATGACTGAAATGACTGAACAACAAATTCACATAATTTTTGTGATTTGTTTGCTTTGCTGTTCAGTCAAATGTTCTAGTCTTGATAGTTATGGATCCTGCCTGCCCCTCTCCACAGCTAAGCTCCTGATAGATGGACTCCTCCTACTCTCCACACATATAGGCTAGATCTTAGATCATACCTATCAATGGCACAATGGGGAGAGAGGGGGAAGAAGAGGAGAGAGAGAAAGAGTATCAGAGGAGACTGAGGAATAGCCACATAGGCAGCGAAACAGAAAAAAAAGTATTGTCACAAAAATTCAGAGAGGAGAGAATAACAAGGAGACACTGGTCAGCAGCAGAGGGAGGCCAAGAAGACTAAGAGTGAGTAAAGAATTATATTTGTCAATTCGGAGGTCACTGGAAACTGTGAAAAGAGCAATTCCAGGTCAGCAGTGAGGTTGCAAGTCAGATCGCAAAGACATGAGAATCGAGTGAAAAGAGAAGTAGAGACAGTACATAGAGACAGCTCTCTCTAGGCACTGGGCTGAGAAAGAGATCAGAGACAGGGAGACATCATGATGGCATGGTAGGATCTAAAAGGTTTTTCTAAGGATGAGGGAGACTCAAGTGTGCTTTAAGGCAGCAGGGAAGGGGCCCATAACTAGACAAGGATTGAAGATGAGAGAGAAACAGCAAAAAACGGCGGGGGTGATCTGTTGGTAGGGACAACAAACAGGGAGAAGAAATCTGGTGGCAAGGAGAGGCCAGAGGACTGAACAGCAGAGACTCCCTACAAGGGAGTTTAAAAAGCAAAGGGAGCTCAGGTCTGAAAACAGCTTCAGGCTCAAATCTCTTCTCATTTTTAAGCTGGAACCCCCCCATTTAAGAACCTTGAGCTTTCCACTCTCAATCTAATGTCATTCTTCTCCTTTGGCTTATAAGGCAAGGATAAGAAAGCAGTGCTATCAACGGATGAGTAGCATGGTATTAACAAAGATTACAAGCAGCTTTGGGAAGAGTTATTGACTTCAAACTCGTTGAATTTTCAGACCTGTTTCAGCAGGCAGTCTCTTATGACAGGGGTATCAAACTGTAACGGAAACAGGCCACTGACATTCTGGCTTTGCTGTCCTGTAGTCCACATCTACAGAAAAGGCTCCTATCATTTGAACTCTTTGTAGTTCCTGGTCAAAGGAATGGTGTTAGGACATTCATTCAGCCTTGCAAATTAACACCTGCCCATAGGTGCTGGCCCTAGGACAAATGACCTTAGGACTCCAAGAAATCCTACAAGGGGGCAGGGCCCCATGAAGTAAGCATTTTATTTAAAATCTATTCATACAAGCCAAGACACTTCTTTCCATTACAGATTCTCACTTAAATCATCTTAACGACACTGGCAAGTATGAGGAAGGCTGCTAAATTTTTTCCCAAGCCGGCAGCATAATCCCATAATTTCTGATGGGAATTCCCTGGGAAAGAGGGAAGAGGTTGGTTTTTAAAAAATGTTATCAGTAACTCAGCTCTGGCTGACCTGGGGTATCCTCTGTGTTTCAGTCCTTTGGCAGTCAAGAAACATGACTCAAAACCTCCCCCTACATCAAGGAAGGCCCAAAGCTCAAAACTCGGCAGGAACAACCAATGAAATCCAAAGAGAAACACTTGGAGCCAAGCTGCTCATTTGAGATAGCCGGCCTACCTTGTTCCTTCTCACCAGCCTCCGTCTTCTGCTAGCTTTTGAAAAAGTTCTGCCCAAGCACATAGGCCTTCCCCCTTTCTGATTTAACATCCTGATTGCAGTCTGTCTTCCTTCCCCGCCTCACCCAGGGTGGAAGGCCAAGGGCCTCTTCAGGACTATTGCCCACAGCTGCTACCTTCCGCCCCCAAAGTTCAGCTTCTCTGTCTTCCTTTACTAGCTAATAGTGAGGAACTTTTCTGAAAAGAAGACAAAAAACTTTTGTTAGGTTATGTTCTACTTCCTCAATGGTATATATTTAAAATCTAGTTCCTCCCTGCCCAGAAACATTTACTCAAGCTGAATACAAGTCATTCATTCTTTCAATATCATGTTTCATGGTGAGGATTAAAAGATAAAAAACAAAATATTTACCATGTCTTCTGCTCTAAGTTTGGAAATGTCCCACATCCCAATACAACAGCATCTACAAAGATCTTCCATGATTTATTTCTGTCACCGATCCTGGGTATTTAGAGTTCTGTGTACATGATCCTGGATTTAGTCAATTTAGTGGGGAGAAAAACAATGCATTCAATAGCCACCCAATTGGTTGCATTGGTTTTTAGCAGTCACCACAAGTGTATCTGCTTCTCTCATCTCATTTCTCCTCCATTACAGCTCATTATGGGAGCACTAAGAGTGGAAAGTAAACTTGGTTGACCTGCAGGCATCAACCAGTTGAAGCAAGCCTGGGGAGAGTTCCCCTTCTCTCCACCCTCACTGCTTCTGAATGGGTTATATTTTCCCACTGTTTGAGGATAAATGGAACTGTAAAAAGAACCCAGAGAATAGCATGTAAATGTGTGTGTGCACACATGTGCATGCACATGAGAAACAGAGCACAAACACATACAGAAAAGTATGATTCTGTAGCCTTCTCAGGTAGTATCTAATGAATGAAAAACAGGATGGAAAGTTATGAACCTGCCAAGGTTATGATTTTTGCAGAGACAAAGCTGCTGACAGCACAACCCTTAAAGAAAAGATGAAGAGAGAAGTTGAAATTCAAAGCACTTGCAGCCTTTGAAAATAGGACTGGAACTTTTCCTAAGTATCAGGGTACTGAACTTGGCCCTAGAGCAGTGGTTCTCAACCTTCCTAATGCCACTACCCTTTAATACTAATATGTGGGCATATCTGCATGTGAGCGGACACGCCTGGAGACCCATAGAGGAGCAGTGTCTTGGTTCCTAAGACCATCGGAAATATGTGTTTTCCCATGGTCTTAGGCGACTCCTGTGAAAGGGTCGTTCGACCCCCAAAGGGGTTGCGACCCACATGTTGAGAACTGCTACTCTAGAGTCACTACTCTCACATGAAGGGCTGGCTATGCCTCTCTGCTATACTGGAAAGGGCAATGACTTTGAATTGAGGCCACTTGGGTCCCAATACTATTCCCCTCATTTACTATTTATGTGATTGTGGTCAAGTCTTTTGATCTCTCTGGCTCTCAGTTTCCTCATCTGTAAAATGGAGTGGAATCAGATGACTTTTGAGGTCCTACAAGGTATGGAAGTATTGGTATCAATCTGTGCAATGAGGATTAAACTGTATGTAAGATGCATGCTGTCTAAATATAATTACGACTCACTTGTGGCATGAAAGATATCTGCTCTGGAATCTGGTCCACCCTTCTTCAAAGGAGAATTTGATTTCTGCCTTTATGGAAAGAAAGAAGAAAGCTATGGCTGGGTATTTGACAGTTCTACCAATCTCCAAGAGCTGTATTAAGCTAAAATGACATCCATTTGCCATGCCTCAAATAGGGGTACAATACTTTGGGAGGCCTAGGATAAACCTCCCTTCCCCTGATTGCACACAAGAGGAGGGCAGCACTCAGCTCCCCCCCATCAAATGCTGGTTATACCAAAGTTCATTGCAAAGAGCTAGTGAACAGAGAAGTTCTACAGGTTATAATAAATGAGCTCTCCAGCTTGGGAGCAAGAAAAAAAGCCTTGATGGAAAGAGAGGAGAGGAAACAGGAAAGGAAAGTGTAGGAGATAAGGCAGATATTAAATATTCAAATTCAAGCACTGGCCTCAGAATTGGATAAGTCATGACTATCTCAAAGACCAGCTCACTCTGAATTCATCATACAAAACATTTGACAGGTTATCTACTCTTTTTACCAGTCTTAGGGTATGGAGAACAAATAGTTAGTTTTAAGCATAGCTAAAGCTAGTGAAAAACATTAATTCCAGAAAGGGATGCAAAAATTTTACTATTTCTTGATCCATTAATAAAAACCAAGACAAAATCCTTGACAATATGGAGGGCACTTTTGAAAAGAACAAATATAATAAATACTAGGCCTTTACTGCTGACTTCAACAATTTAGTAAGAACCTGTTCCATGCAGACGACTGGGCTACAGATTGAGGAAAATGCAACATTTAGAGCAGACATCACTGACTTCCAACACAGATGGTGACATGAAAAGTTCTGCTCAAGTCAGTTTCACCTGAGAAACATCATAGAGAAGATGAAAGAATGAAAAAACATGAAGCCTGGTGAAACAAAGATCCAATTAAACCACTGAGCTCCTCCTTCCAGTTCAAGCCTGCACCAGAAGTCAGCCAGAGGCCTGTTGACATTCTGGTTAAGGACCCTAAAAGGGATCCCAAGGGCAGCCTGATTTCCAGTAAACAGGGCCTGAGTCAGTAGATCTCAGTCCCAACATATGCAACTCTGAAAGAAGAGAGAGGGGAAAAAGTGCCCACTGGGTTTGGAGCCCTTGAAGAGGTCTTATACTAACAAGATATCTGATATGCAGTTAGGCCCTGTCAAGCAATAAAGGCAGCTTCTGGAAGGTGACTGTGCAAGACTACATTGATTCAGTGATTCTGCTCCAAGGCATAGATCCCAGAAGCCAAAAACTGAAGAAATACAACCAAATGTACAAAAATATTTACAACATCACATTTTCTATAGCAAAGAACTGGAAAGAAAGTGGGTTCCCATTTCCTGGGGAATGACTGAACACATTATGGAATGTGAATATAAAGAGATATTACTGTGCCATTACAAATTATGAATATGACAGGTTCAGAGAAACCTGGTAAGACATATGAACTGATGCAGAATGACATGAGCAGAACCAAGAGAAAAAGTTACATGATGACTACGATAATATAAAAAGAAAATAACTCTGAAAGACTATAGAACTCTGATCAATGCAGTGACAAGTCATAACTTCAGAAGATTTATGATGAAGCATGCTGGAGGCAACTAGATGGGAGTCAGGAAAACCTGGCTTCAAATCAGGCCTCAGAAGCTTATACTATGTCTGACTATGGGCATATCACTTACCTTCTCTTGGCCTAAATTTCCTCATATGTAAACTGTGGATAGCTCCATCACACACATATATATGTATGCATAACACATATATAAATATAGAAAAATGAATAAATGACAAACTGATATATAAGTACATAAAAGGTACAAACCAAGGGCAACAAGAAGTTCCAGGATTCCCTTATAAGACTGCTCTCTGCTGGAGCAATCTTAAAGAGGCAGACAAGCAGAACCAATCATTTCCTGCATTTTCTTGATAGATTCGTTTCTCTTTCACTGGGATCCATTGGCCTCGCAACTAAGTGTAATACGGATAAATCATGTCAGGGTTTCGGTCTTTATTTCAAATTTTTTTTCATTTGAAACCAGGCCTTAATTATTGGCAGTATTTAGGCCTATCTACATTAATTGACTTACTTTAGTTGAGAGACTCCGTGACTTTCACTTCCATTAGTTTTTTTATCACTGCATTCATGGTTGAATCATTACATTTTCACTGCAACTTTGCTACTCTAAGGAAAATTCTAAACTCTTCTCCACTCCATATGGAGAATGGAACCTCTAAGGCCTTTTCAACTGCTTTCTACTTTTAGTTTTTCCCTATGAATATCTCCTTCCAGGTACTATTGTATTTCTTTTTTTTTCCTCCTAGGATTTAAATCAGTTTAGAGATTTGATGTTCCACTCAATATTTTCTCATGAGATACAGAAGAAAAAAAAAGGGTATTCATAGAAAGCAGCTCTCTTTGGTTTGAACATTGTTAGCATTTCCTCTCTTGAGGGAGATTAAATAATTTCATGCACAACTGCTCAAAATATTTTTTAAACTTCTGTAAACATATGATTGCCAAAATCTAACATATGTTATGTGGTATTTAATCCTCCAGAGGAACCAAAGGAACAAAACCCGTCTGCTAGAGTAATTAATAAGGCCCAATACAGACACCTAGAGTCTGTTCTATCAGAATGAATCAGATCCTTCCGCAGGTCACACCCAATATTTGCCAGTTAAGATCTGCAGTATGTAGGCAGTGGAGCTAAACTAAATGTTTCCATAACTCAGAAATTCACCAAAGGAAAACTTTCCTTCTAGAATTCATTAAAGATAAATACTATGGGGAGAGGTAGGTTATTACTCCTGAACACATTCTTTTAGCTGGGTCTTGAAATTGGATATTAGTTCTACAGTTGTTGTTTTTTTAAATTTAATTCAACAAACATTTATTAAGCACCTGCTGTGTGCCAGGCAATGTGCAAGGTATTAGGGATATAAGGAGAAGAACCAAACAATCCCTGTCCTCAAGGCACTTACATGCTACAATGGAAGTAGGGGTGAGAAAAGAAAAATACAACATGTGTGCAATTAAGGAAAACACAAGGAGTGAGGAGAGCAAAGGAAAGATCTGGACAAAATATTCCAGAAATATCTGGAAATAGAACACTATGAATCAATGAATAAAGACTTACTATTAAGGTGCCAATGACTATATTATATGCTAGGGATAGAAATATAAAAGCAAAGACAGTCCCTTGCCTTCAATCAGTTATTGTTATAGAGGGGAAAACCAGAGAAGAAGGCGGGATCTATAAAGAGGAGGAGATCTTAGTGTGGCAAACTCCACCCAGGAGCAGAACAGTGCGCTCTTCCACTGCACTGGCAGCACTGATTTGATTATTGTATCACGACTAGGGAGGGTTCTCAGGGAGGACCCAGGAAGGAAGTATTTGGTAGCAAAGTGGCTGGTGAGGAGATGTCTGGGGAACCAAGTGAAATGTGTCTGCCTGATATTGTTGCCATGAGAGGCATTTGCTGTTGAGGGAAAAAAGGGAAGGCACTTGAGCTGAGCCTTGAAGGCAGACAGGAATTCATAAAGGCAGAAGTGAGGAGACATTCTCAGCATGTGAATGCCTGGTGGCAGAAAAAGGCACGTCAAGCTTAGATGATAAGGCACTTTAGGAGGCAGAGTACGTGATGGGAAGCAATGTGAAATATGACTGGAAAGGGAGAGTATATTTTTTTTATTTTTTAAATTTTATTATAGTTTGCATCATTCATTTCCACAAGATTTTGAGTTACATATTTTCTCCCCGTCTTTCCCCCACCCACCGCCCCAAAACAGCCATCCCAGTGTGTCCCCCCTC
>CM053582.1:45118719-45131756 GCA_028627135.1 Pseudochirops cupreus | reverse complement strand
TTAAAAATATATATGTGTATATATGTATATATATATATGCAATTATTATTATTATTATTATTATTATTATTATTATTATTAACTACATCCAACGGGAACTTGAGATACACAGGCATTGTGGTTGGGAGATCCATCCTGCCCTACCGGAAAGTCAGAGGGGTGAGGGGGGAAGACATAGGAGGGAACAGATTGGGGGAGAGGGGATACACTGGGATGGCTGTTTTGGGGCAGTGGGTAGGGGAAAGATGGGGAGAAAATCTGTAACTCAAAATCTCGTGGAAATGAATGATGTAAACTAAAATAAAATTAAAAAAAAAACAACCAAAAATCCCTAACATGGAAAAAAAAACCCCTCTGAGTGAAAGAAGAACTGACTTGTGTTAGGGCCACCACTACCACTTCCACAGAAGGCGGGGAGGTAGCCAGACTTGGCTTGAGATCTCTGGCACCGAGACTTTTCCCCCACTTCACACTCCCACTGGAGGGTCCAGCTACCATGTGTCTGTCTTTCCTCTGTTCCCACTTAGGTATCGTGTGTCTGTCTCTGGCTCCCTCCTGTTGCCCATCCTTTCCTGTCTGTGTCCATGTCCAGCTTCCACATGTCTACACCTCCCCCCCTCCCCCATTGTGTTCTTCCTCTCGGTTCTGGCCAGGTCCCGATGTGACTGGCCAGGTCACATATGTTCTTCATCTTGTTCTTGCTTCTCTGTCTCTAGCCCTCACCTGGCCCTGAAACATGTGCCAGTATTCCCCTCTCCACCACTGGGGTTGCCTTCATCAATCTCCTGGCAAATTTGCATTACATAGAAATTGCTTTTCATGCAAGTCTGCAGAATGGTCCATTTACACAAAAGGAGAACTGTCTCCAGCATGAACTGTCTATCTGTCTACCTATTTATTTACAAGCATTTCTAGTTCATTGTTCAAATATAATCCAGCCATCCTTCTTGCCATCCACCCTACTGCCACATGGTAAGAAGTGTGCCAGGCCTTCAATTCAGGTTCTTTGACTCCAAATGTAGCTCTCTCACCACTAAACCAGCATCAATGGAACTGTCAGGAATATTCTCTTTAAGAAGAGACCCAAGAATCACTGTACACATTAAAGACCAAATACCATCACTCAATTTGAATTTGATCCTATCTTAACAGGTAGGAAGTAACTCCTAACTTGATCCATGAAGTTGCTGTACACAGCCCATTCACCAGGTAGAACGAAGATAATAATAATGATGATGATCATGGTATCGGATATTTATGTAGTGCCTACTATGTGCCAGACATTGGGCTAAACACTTTCTAATTACTATTGCATTTGATCCTCACAACTCTGGCAGGTCGAGGCTATTATTATCACCCCCATTTTACAGATGAAGAAAGTGAGGCAAAAAAGGAAAAGGTGAAGTGACTTGCTTGGGGTTACATGTTGGTAAATATCTGCAGCCATATTCCAACTCCAGTCTTGTAGGCACAGCCCTCTAGCCACTGCACCACCTAACCGCTCTTCAAGTTAGAAGCGAGCCAAAATGAGACGATATTGCATATCAATTATGGGAAAACCAGAGTAAATGCAGTTCTGTAACCACATCCTACAGTTTGTTATTATTTGGAGAAATGTCATTCGCACCTGCAACTCAGTAAGAAATTCTAAAGGAATTTCTGGATACTACTTCCACCACAAAGTGGAACCCAATTAAATCCAACCAAATCCGTTCAGTTCGAGGCATTACTGTGAGAGTCAAGAGCAAAGCCAGAAGTTCCGTGAGCATGGGCTGGGCACCTTACACAATGGGCACCAATCATCAGACAGAGCCATGAGGAGTGGGGAGAGAAGACCTTCAGTGTTCTAAGACTTGTGGGTGGCAGGATGTGGAAGAGTTGGAGAGTCATGAATGGTAGGAAATCCTCCAAGAAAACGAAACACCTTATTGACATCATTACAGGGTAAAAGGATGTTGTTACACTGCCACTTAGTGGCAGTCAAATGAAAGAGTGGGATAAAGAAGAGTAGCTACAGATCTCTCTCTAACACTTGGCTTGAATAGCTCATTCCACAAGCAAGAGATCAAATCCGACCAGGTGCTATGAAGCAAAATGGGTAAATTCAATTTTGCCACTGACATCCAAAGCCTGGCTAGGCATGTGTTCTGCTGCCAGGGATGGCACTGATCACAAATGGAATACACCTTCAAATTCCCAAAAAGGAGGGGGAAAAAAGCCTATAAAAAGTAACGATGATACTGCATATTCAACCAAAGGTCACAAAATTAGCAAGCTGAAAAGGAGATAGGAAGGGCCATCATATCATGGGATCAGTGATCACTGGCCACACATGTTTTCACTCCATTGTATTTTGCACAGTCCTAAATTTTTCACATTTGGAAAAGATCTTTACTAGTCTCAAAATAAACTAATATCCTAATAATCCTCCCAAAAAGAAAGCTATAGATGCAGATCTAATGAAATGAACATCGTGGAGGAACAAGAGCCTGCAATCTGGGTATCTGTGTTTAAATCCTGCCTCTGGGATTTTCTGTCTGGGTGACTTTTGTCAGATGAGTTTATCTTGTTGGGCTTCTGTTTCTTTGTTTGTACATATGATGGGGGCAGGATAAGTGGGAACTGAGGGTTATTCCTCAGCTCTAACGTTCAACTGGTTCAAATCCAGCCTCACACCTTTAAAAGTTGCATGATCCTGGGCGAGTCACTTATCTCCCAGCATGAGCATCTTCATCGGTAAAATGGAGATAATATTAAGTGCAGTACTGATGGCTCACAGAGCATGGTTTGAAGATCAAATCAAATAAAAGATACATAAAATGTTTTTGCAAACCCTAAAGCTGCCATACAAATAGCAAAGCATGACAAGACTTATATGAACTGATATAGAGTGAACTGAGCAGAATCAGGAAAACAACATATACAATTATTTGACCACCATCAATGAGACAAACAGCAGTGAAATGCTCACAAGTGAATGCTGGGCCAATAAATCATGCTGCCTCCAGAGAATAGATGTGAGAAGGTACCTCCATCCTCCCTTCTTTGCAGAGGTGGGGAACCACGAGTACAGAGCGCCACAGACAACCTCCGCCTTGGTTAAAATGTTGATCAGTTTCAATGAAGTCTTGTTCTCTTTCTTTTCTATTCTTTGTTATAACGGACTCTATGAGAAGAGGAAGGGAAAGGAAAATATTAGGAAAGGAAGGTGATAGAAAAAAGATAGCAATAAAATGTGAATTTTCCAGATGCCATCTAAATACTAGTTATTATTATCCTATGACCTTCCTAATTGTTTCTTCCTTTTAACATTTTTTTCTAACAACTGGACTGAGGTGGTTTTTTTTCACTAACAGAAATTGATGCCAGCTTCCACAGACAGTATTAGACACTTATTGTACTATGAACTTACGGCAAAACGCCAGTCTTTGCTTAGCAAAAAAAGCTGATGCAAATGTGGCATTTTGGGTGAATGGCAGCTAATGACTGCCAATGAGAAGCATATTAGTCAATTGTTTGTGTCAACAAGTCACTTATCCAATGGTTTATTTAGCTGGTACCTTATTTGTACTTAACAGGGACATATCTGATGATACTTATCAAGCTTGAACAAAATGTTGCTCATTGCCCAAGACAAGTTAGCTACTACAAGGTAGTTCTGGGGAAGCTGGTTACTCTAAGCGGTGGCATCCACAGACATATGATGGTAACACAAGAACCTGAGGCTTTATGAGAAGATATTCTACAGAGTTGGTTTATAACCTATTTTTGAATGGTGTGCCCCTCTCACAGACCCCTGGGCATAATATTTTGCCTCTAATTTGGAGGAGGAAATAAGCAATCTGCTTCCATCTAATTCTGGCCTTCCTATTGGACTATGCTGCTTGTCAGAAATAACAGGAGCTGTTCTCAAGTTTTGGCCACAGCAGCTGAAGAACAATGAATGACAGATGCTTGAAAATAAAATGAAAAGCTTTTAGCCAACCAACCAATAAGCATTTATTAAGGGCCTACCATGTGCCATGCAAAGGCATCAGTGCCCCTGTCTTAAAAAGCCACTGCCTTGAATGGGAAAAGGGTGTGCCCTACCACCAGCTGCACAATGCTTGAGCTGAAGAGGGACTTTAGAGTTAAGTACATCCCTCCCACTGTTATACATATGGAAACTGAGGTCCAGAATAGGAATATGACTTGATCAAGGGGTGTGTGTGTGTGTGTGTGTGTGTGTGTGTGTGTGTGTGTGTGTATGTGTGTGTGTGTGTATCAGGTCTTGAAAGCAGATCTCTTGATCTCCTATGTAGTGTAATTTCTACTGCTCCCTGTGGCTTCCCTAAGGCTATAGTTTCAAAAGGCTTTGGCTGTATCAAACAGTTAAAACAGCTTGGTAGTAAGGAAAGTAGCTACTGAAAAGTTCTTAGAATGAGCCAAATCTAATAAGATGAAATTCAGTAGGAATTAAGAGAAATTCCTACATTTGGGTTCAAAAAATCAAATGTGTGACACAGAATGAGGGAGATATGGCTAATGATAAACATCCTTATTATCGCTAATACCATAAGGTTTACAAAACGCTTTACAACGTGTTATCTCACTTGCTCCTCACAAGAACCCTATAGATAGTTGCTATTATGATTCCCATTTAACAGATGAGGAAAAATGAGGAAGGCAACAGTTAAGTGACTTGACCAGGAACACAGCAGGATTTTCACTCAGGTCTTCATAACCCCACCTGGCCGTTCAGCTTTCTCAGTCAGGTAAGCCAGAGAGATGACAACCCATAGAAAGAGCCAAAGAGTTTTCCTCAGAGTCTAAGTTGCATGCCAGTAAGGGAAGAGATATAGTAACTAAGCATGCTTTAATAGAAGGAACCAGTCATCTCACTCTCTGCCACCTCAGTTCTGGAAGCCACTGCTTCTCAGTCTTGGGCCTAAGACAAGCTATGGAAGCCACGTTGTAGGCAGGACATTAAAAACCAGACAAGTATAACCAGAGGGTGGGCATGTTTCATCTTCAGATGAGAAGAAGGACTTAAAGGGCTGTCATGTGAGAGAGATTCAAATGAAATTCTGCTTGGCCCTAGAGGGCAGAATGAGAAACACTGAATAGAAAGGGGAAAAAATCACCAATTTCCTCTCAATATGCCAAAACTTCCTATCAATTAGAGCGGTTCAAAAGTGGGATAAGTATTGAACAAACCAAATGTGCTGATGAAAAATGTAAGAGGGCCAGTTTCAAAACCAATAGATGATAAGTATGGATGCTATGTGCGTGTATAAATAAATATAAATATATGGGCAGGTAACACAGTGGGCTTGGATTCAGGAAGATTCATCTTTATGAGTTCAAATCTAGCCTCAGACACTTAATAGGAATACAACCCTGGGCACATCACTTAACTTGTTGCCTCAGTTTCCTCATCCAAAAATGAGCTAGAAAAGGAAATGGCAAACCACTTCAGTCTTTCTAAGAGCCAAGAAAACCCCAAATGGGGTCACAGAGTTGGACATGTCTGAAAAAAATGACTGAAGAACAATAACCATAATTATGCAGCTAGGTGGTACAGCGGATAGAGTACTGGTCCTAGAGTCAGGAAGACCTGAGTTCAAATCCAACTTCAGGTACATTCTTGTTGTGTGACCCTAGGCAAGTCACTTAACCTCTACCTACCTCAATTTCTGTAACTGTAAAACTGGGATCATACCAGTACCTACCTTCCAGGGTTCTCGTGAGAATCACATGAGATAAAATACACACACACACACACACACACACACACACACACACACACGAGAAAGTGGTGGATGAGGGCCAATTCCTAGAATATAGGGATTATGATC
This sequence comes from Pseudochirops cupreus, assembly GCA_028627135.1. NCBI lineage: Eukaryota > Metazoa > Chordata > Mammalia > Diprotodontia > Pseudocheiridae > Pseudochirops > Pseudochirops cupreus. Next base: position 45,125,919 of record CM053582.1, on the reverse strand, counting down.
TGCCTGGTATCAACTCACATGGAATCTTGGAGAACCTATTTCTGGAAACACATAATGAAAGGGCCCTTTCTCTCCTTATTTTAGAGTATGGTGCAGATATTCTCTGCTTCCAGTAGCCTTGTCTCACTTACCAGCAGAAAAGAGAGAAATCTTCCATTCCTTACGCATTTTCTGTGTACACTCAGCTTTGGTTCAGCAATCACTTAAGAGGTTTTTCATCTTCCTCCAGGAAGAGGATAGAGAAAAGGTGGCTAACTGGACATGTTCTAAAGCGAAGGGCACAAGAATGCCCCTCAATCAGCCACTTCTGGAAACAGGCTACCCAAGCCTATGTGAGGGACGACAGATGCTTTGAGGACCAGGCACTCACTGGCCAGCCCTCTCCCATTACACACACATACACACATATGTATATACGCACATGTGTGTATAAATATGCACGGGTAGAAAATGAAAGAAGAGATCTATTAAGTTCTCATTAACAAGCACTGTCTGCAGAAGAGTAGACAGCAGGCTTCTTCCCACCACAATAAGAGTCCAGTCCACCATGCTGCACACTCTCGGACTGCTGATTACAAGGTGGCATTGTCTTCATGGATCATTTTTGTCAACCACTTCCAAAGTGAGCCCCACTAACATGACGTTTCCTACCATTCTACTGAAAGCAACTAAAATGAGGCCATGTTTTCAAACAGCAGGGAGGCTTCCAATGCTCCAATTAACGGGGAGCATATGCCAGTGCTGCCAAGAGGATTGTTAATCCCTTTAAACATTAATGTAGCATTTTTGCTTCTGTCGCAATAAGGCAGCCATCTGTGTTTGAACCTGCTGGGAAACTGGGATCTGTTTACTGAGCGCAAAGAGAGAAAGAAAAAGGGGCGGGCATTTAGGGAGGCGATTCGGCTTTGAAGAGCTAGCATCTCCAAACAAAACCTTTAAAAAAGCCCAAGTTGGCACGGGAACAATTCTGGTTCTCAATGCTCCGTTTTGGCACCTCCACTCCGGAGTTTGGTTTTGAATCCAGAAAACATTAGCGACTGCTCTTGAAGTGCACCAAAGAATCTGCTTACCCTAGGTACTGTCTACTTCAGAAACAAACACAAAAAAGTGATAACAAAACTAAGCATATTTTGCAGACTGTACTCTCACAAATACTCAAGAGTCAGCAACATGGACTCCTCTAGACGTATCATGGCTTACCGGCAACTTAGGCACATTTCAGGGCTAGTGAGGCAAGATCAGGGACCAAGAGAAAAGGAGATACAACAGGGACCTGGTTGTCAGCAACCAATGTATGTTCACAGTAGGACTTGCCAAGGAGGACCTCTCATTGGAGGTCTCCAGGCAGAGGTTAGTGAGGAAGGGGAAGGGAATAAGTATCTGTATAGTGCCTACAATGTACCAGGCACTGTGCTAAGTAATTTTACAAATATTATCTCATTTGACCCTCATGACAACCTAGGAGGTAAGTACTATATCTTCATTTTACAGTTGAAGAAACTGAGGCAGACAGGTTAAGTGACTTGCCCAGGGCCACAACGCCAGGAAGTTTCTAATTCTGGATTTGAACTCAGGTCTTCCTGTCTCCAGGTTCAGTACTCCGTACTGTTTCACCACCTGCCTCTGCCACTCATGGGTATGTTGTAGGGTGGAATAGGGTTGGGGGGGCGGGGGAATGGTGAGTAAGACTGGAAGGTGGCATAAGGTCCTTTTCAACTGTAAAATTCTTGGATTCTGCCACATAACTCCCACTAGGGCATCACCTAGGCATCTTCTGCATCCTAGGCATTCTTCTTCTGAGGCTCCTTCTCTAATGTAGGGTCATATAATACAGCAGAATGAAATATAGCCTGGGTGTTCGGAGTCCTGAGTTCTCGTACTGTCTCTATCACTAACTAGTTGGGCAAGTCCCTTCTCCATCTGAAAAAAGTAGGCAGGGAGGATGAACCAAATATTTTCAAGGAGCTTTTTTCAGTTCAAGTCCAAAGATTTTAACAGTTCCTGAACCCATTTCCTTTTGTTTGGGCCTTTTAGAGAATAAATTTTCAATCCAATACATATGTCTTATTTGCCTTTTGACTCATATGCTACAGCCATCTTTAGAACAGGGAATAAAACTCAAGAGCATAAATCTTAGAAATGATAATGTATGCAGCTTTAGTCAGAAGAAGGTGCCTATTATTAAAAATGCTGGTCAGTGTCTCTGCATTTACTAAATGGTCTGGATGTGGGACCAGTGAGTTAGAGGAAAGTTATTAGGGTTAAGTCCTCCAGGGCAGCATGGGTTGCTTTGGAGCACATACAAATGTACTTTTGGACATAAAAAATGATCCTTTTCCTTTGAAAAGATCTTTCTGAAAGATCTGCCTGAACCCCGAGGGCAGAGGTGTGCTCAAGACTAAGTAAGTCCATGTAAAACTCAGAAACTGAAATGTATTCCCACCCTCAAGGCTCCCAGGTTGAATTTTTTATTCATGAGGAATCCAGGCCAGACCAGGACAGCTCTAAGAATGAAGAGGCCCTGGGAGAGTCACAGTGAAGCCCGGCTTGATGCTCTGGCAGCAATTTCCCCAAAAAAATCTGTGTATGAGGTTGTATGGTAGATTTCCTTCCATCTGGTAAATTACCTATGTCACCTTTAGCCTGAACAAAGCAGGAAAGGGTAAAGAGAGGGAGGGTGTTGCAAGAATCTGTATGGATACAACAGATAGGTATGATAACAGAGATACAGGGGAAAACAGCCCACAACTCTTTTAGAAGTGAACAGGAAGGAGAAAGTAGGCCAAGTTATATTTGAGAAATAATGTAGGGCTATTAGCAGTCATAAGCTACTTCATGGGGCAAAACCTCATAATTTGCACACACACGTACATGTTGTGTCTGCCCATATGGCAGGTAGGAAGGAATGAGAGGCTTGTACTAAAGAATCTTGGGAAAAGTCTCTGTGATACAATTTGCAATCAAATCCAGTAATTAGCATTCTTCTATAGCTCCAAATACTTCTATACTTCCATATTTTGAAATACAACTCAAGAAAGAAACGTGATTTTAGAAGGTTCTAAGTCTTAGTGCTTTCCTAACTAAAAACAACAAGAAAAGAAGAAAATCAAGTCTGCCTTCTTGAGAAAAAGCTTGGTGCCTTACAAAGCCCCCTGAGTACACAGGGATCTGTCCACAAGGAATGGGATCTTGGGAATGATAGGAAGTCAACCCTTCACCCTTAAGATGGGGAAAAAAAACAAATTTGGCTTGGTGCTTGTGTAGCAACATTGGTCCACTGCTCCAGAGGGCCTGAGGTCCTTGTTCTCTCCCTCTGGGCTCAGTTAGGTACAACGTGCTATGACAAAACTGTCAGTGGTCTAGAGGGCACTAGGATATTCACCCTCCGCCCTTCTTGCTAAGAAGTCCCTCTCTTCTGCACTGCCCTTTCTCACAGGCACAGTATAAACATAAAAAGAAAACCGAACTTTCCATTTCAGAATCACAACCCGGCCCCTTATATCATCATCATCATTCTCCTCCTTCTCTTTGTTCAACAAGCACTAAGTACTCACTCTGTGCCAGGCACTGTGCTAAATGCTAAGGATACAAACAAACATCATGAAAACATGACCCCTGCCCTCAAAGAGCTCACATTCTAACGAGAGAGATAACATGCTAAAATAACTAATTGTACATAAATGATCAATAAAAAGACATATATACATATATGTCTATATATAGTAATTAACTGGAAAGCAATCTCAAAGGAAAGGCACTGGTAATGGGGAGATCTGAGCTTAATCTTGAAGGAAGCCTGGGAAGCTCACAGAGGTCAGGAGGTTAGAATGTGCCAGACATAAAAAAAATGAAGAGGCACATCAGGAGATGGAGTGCTGTATGCAAGGAACAGTAAGACAGCCAATATCACTGAATCATAGTACATAGTACATAGAAGGGGAGTAAAGTATGAGAAGATTTGGAAAGGGAGGAAGGGATCAGGTTGAGAAGGACTTTAAAAGTCAAACACAGAACTTAATATCTTATCCTGAAGGTAACTGGGAACTGATGGAATTTACTGAGTTGGGGGGAAAGTTGACATAGTCATGCCCTTTAGGGAGATCATATGGGAGGCCGAGTAAAAGACTGGAATAGAAAGAAACTTGAGGCAAGGAGACCAAATAGAAGGCTCTTTCCAGTAAGGAGGAGATAAATGCCTATACCAGAATGGTGGCTGTGTGGAGGGAAAGAAGGGGAAGCATACATGAGATACTCTGAAGGTAGAAATGACAAGACTTGGCAATAGATTGGCTATGCAGCACAAATAAGCAAGTATGACACTAAGGTTGTGAGCATGGGTGACTGGAGGATGATGGTGATCTCCACAACGACAGAAAAATTCAGAAGCAGTAAAGGCTTGTAGGGAAAGATAATGGGTTCTGTTTTGGACATGTTAAGTTTAAGATGCCTACAGGACATTCAGTCTGAAATATCCACTAGGTAGGTGCTAACGTAAGACAGGTCAGGAGTTACTCTATGGTAATGCAGAGCCCAGAGTGTAAGGATTTCTCCTTAAAGTGATGAGTGAGGGACTTCTGGGGGTGGAACTAAGATTGCAGAGTAGAGAAAGCACTCAGTTGAGCTCTCCTAACATTCCACTCCAAATAACTTTAAAATAACACCTCAAACCATACTCTGAAGTAGCAAAGCCAGCAGTCAGACTGAGTTATTTTTCCAGCCCAAGACAACACAGGAGTTTGGCAAAAGAAAACTGTGAGACGGGGGTAGAAGCTGGTCTGGAGCCCATGTCGATGAAACATCAGTGGTGGGACTAGGTGGTAGCTACAGAAGCAACAACAGCTTCAGGATCTACCAAGCCACAGATGGTAAGAAGACCTGCCAACTGGTCAAAAAGAGATTACAGAGGACTCCTGGGCTAGCACTGGAGGCAAGACTAGATGCTATTTGGCAAATCTATTGCCTATACCTACATCTGGGTCATAGTTGAAGGGCAAAGAAGAACACTTTCAGGACTGAGGAGCAGTATCACTTTGGTCACAAAATAATCAGGGACCTTGAGGAATTCTTTCCAGTATTCTCTTCAGTCCCAAGGGGAGAGCGACCATGAGGAACAGTATCAGTTGCAACCCCAAGGAACGGGGGGGCTTTTCTTGGATAACAATCAAAATGTGGACCAGGAGAAAAGTGACTACATCTCTTGCCAGATTACACCACACCTTGGAAGCACTGAAAATATCCAAACATCCAGAAATAGCTTTGAAAAGAGCACTATGAAAAAGCCTGAAGCTAGGGACAATGAACTTCCACCTCCCACGTTGGGAACAGAGTCCAACTTTAACATAAAGCCCAAAATAAAGAAATAAGGTAGAAAAATGACCAAACAAAAAAAGAACCTTACCATAAAAATATAGCATGGTGACAAAGAAAACCTAGACACAAACTCAGAAGAAGTTAATCAAGTCAGAGCAGCTACATGCAAAGTCTCAAAGAAAAAAATGTGAATTGCACACAAGCTCAACAAGAATTCCTGGATGAATAAAAAATGATTTATAAAATCAAATAAAAGTGCTAGAAGAAAAATTAGGTATGATGAGAGCAGAGGAAGAAAATTATGAAAAGATAATTAACAGCTTGGTAAAAGAGGCACAAAAAATACTGAAAAAAGGAACAACTTAAAAAGACAGGATTGTCCAAATGGGGAAAAAAAGCACAAAAATTCAGTGAAGAAAAGAACTCCTCAAAAAAAGCAGAACTGGGCAAAGGGAAAAAGAGGTACAACAGTCCATGGAAGAAAATAATTCCTTTAAAGTTAGAATTTGGCAAGTGAAAGCTAATGACTTCATGAGGTTTCAAGACACAATAAAACAAAGTCAAAAGATTTTTTAAAAATTGAAAAAAATGTGAAATATCTTAATGGAAACACAACTGACCTAGAAAATAGACTGAGGAGATATAATTTCACAATTACTGTACTGCCTGAAAGCCACGATCAAACAAAGAGCCTAGATAGCATATTTCAAGAAACTATAAAGGAAAGCTCTCCTGACGTCCTAGAACCTGAGAGTAAAATAGAAATTGAAGGAATTCATCTATCACCTCCTAATAGAGGTCCCAAAATGAAAACTCCAAAGAATATTATAGTCAAATTCCAGAACTCCTAGGTCAAAGAGAAAATGCTTCGAGTAGCCAGAAAGAAACTATCCAAATAGTGTGGGGCCACAGTCAAAATTACATAAGATTTAGCAGCTACCACATTAATGAAGTGGAAGTCTTGGAATATGATATTCCCAAAGGCAAAAAGAGCTAGGATTACAACCAAGAATAATCTCCCCAAAAAACCTAAATCCTTCAAAGGAAAAAATGGATATTAATGAAATGGAGGACTTTTAAGCATCCCTGATGAAAAGACCAGAGCTGAATAGAAAATTTTACTTTCAAGTATAAGACCCGAGAGAAGCAAAAATAGCTCAATATGAAAAAGAAACTATAAGGGACTCAATAAAGTTAAACTGTTTACCTTTCCATATAGGAAGAGTATACATGTAACTTTTAAGAACTTTATCATTATTGGGGCATTTAGAAGGATTCCACATATAAATAGAATGTGAGAGTGAATAAATTATGTTGGGATGATGTTTAAAAAAATGGATAAGCAAGAAGAATGATGCTCTGGGAGATGGGGAAGGGAGAGAAAGAATGGGGAAAATTATCTCACATAAAAGAGGCATAGAAGAACTGTTTTTACAGTGGAGAGGTAAATGGTAGAGGAGGCAGACAACTCTTGAACCTCACTCATATCTAAAGTAGTTCAAAGTAGGAAATATATACACACATATTCAACTGTTAACAGAAATCTATCTTACCCAACTGGGAAGTAGAAGGGGAAAGGGATAAGAGAAAGGGAGGGGAGTAGTAATAAAAGGGAGGCTGGATAAAAGACGGCATTGGTCAGAAGCAAAAGACATTAGAAGAGAGACAGAAAAAAAAGAGAGAGAAAAGGATAAACAGAACAAAACAGGATAGAAGGGAATGCATAATTGGCTGTAACTGTGAATGTGATCAAGATGAACTCACATATGAAACAGAAACAGAATGCAAAGTGGATTAGAAACCAGAATCTAACAATATGTTGTTTACAAGAAAAAAATCACTTGAAATGGAGAGACACACAAAAACAAAGGGCTGGCCAAGAATTTATTA
>CM053582.1:45093577-45111510 GCA_028627135.1 Pseudochirops cupreus | reverse complement strand
TGGTGGGGGAGCTCTGGCTGTGCTGTCCTCCTCCCTCTCTCTGCCTTGGTCTTTCTTTTTCCCAAAGAAGGAATCTAGGGTTTGGTTGCTGTTCTTACTTTGCTTCTTATGCTTATTCTTATTCGTGGTTGGTCAGTCCGTGGTTTTTTTTTTTTAATCTGTGTGGGGCTCTGCTTCCAGAGGGGAAAGCTCTGTCCCAAATCACTGGGGTCCTCCCAGCTGCCATAGCTCTCAGGAAGGTGCTGGGTTCCTCCCCCACTTCCAGGTCACTGAAGGAAAAAGGACCACAAGACCAAAGCCCAAGTCCACGATCCAGATCCAGGCCACTCAATGCGAGAGCGCTTGGCCTCTGAACGATCGCTTGGTCCCCTTGCAGTCTTCAGGCCAAGGGGTGCTGAAGCTACAATGTGGAGGCGGGTGCAGGACCTCTGCTTTTCTGCTTCTCAGCCCTTGAGGCGTTTCAGCTGGACCACTTTTCTCCCATGACCTCGCAAGACCCACTGACGTAGTTCTGAACACTGCCGCAGCTGCCGCCAATCTGCTCACCCGAAGCTCCAGCTCCTCTCATCCAGCTGCCCCCAGGGCTCAGCCAGGGCTTCAGGCCAGGCCGATTTTGGTTTGCAGTGCTGATATGGTTCCTCATAGCTGAGCTGACTTTAGTGGAAAGTATATTTGTGTGAGTTTTGGAGTTTTAGGATTAGTTTAGAGTCATATTTTATGGGTATTTTGGGGTGGCTATGTGAGAGCTGCAATATGTTGCTGCTCCTATGCTGCCATCTTGGCTCTGCCCCTGGTTGTTTTTCTTTTGTATGGGGAACACAAGAGGCCACTGAGTGCCTAACCAAGGGGCAGGAACAGAAAGAGAGATTACAGTACAGTTAAAGTTAATGTAGGTCTTTTTTTGGCATGTGGATTTCTTTCAAAATTCTTTATAAAAAGATTAATTTGGTAATGTGAATTTACATAAAGGAAGATTCCAACTTGCATGTATATATATATATATATGCATGTGCATATGCCCCACATATATATATATACATACACACGCACATATATGTACATGTATATGTACATATGAGACTGAGCTAGAAATCTAGCAGACCATGTGCATCAGCACTGAGTGACTCAAAGATCTGGACTGCAGGGCCCCAGGGAGGTGGTTCCAAAGCTAAGTAGATTAAATAAATGTGAGAATGTATCTAAGGAGGATCTAAAGCACAACATAAATATCAGTTATTATTGTCCTGTTATCTACATAGGATATAAAGGCAAGAGGCTTCTGTGGAACCTTTGACCTGTTGAGCCATCTCATTCCTTACTCTTGAGCCTCACATTGCAGCATAGACTCCAAATATTCATAACAACTAAGTAGATGTTGCAGAGCATGGAGATTTAAGTTGTCATTCCACTTTTCCTTGAGCTGTTTGGTGCTATGTAGGTACAGTCAGAGAGAAGGTGTTTTGGCTCATCTGCTGTTGGGGCTATATTTAATTTATATGTTGGTATCTTTCCTAATGTGCAAGATTATCATTAGAGGTATTTATTTAAAAGGTCTTGACTCCCTCAATTAGATTTCTTTATATGCCTGCTAAGGTATAAATCATATATAAATCTGAATATAGTTGTCCCAAAACAGGGCCCTGATAGCAAAGAGAAAAATTTATCTACCCCTTTAGGATCTTCAGGAAAAACTGATATTTATATGTTGGAGGTCTGGTAGGTTTTCATTTAGGTGCTAACTAACCTGCTGCTCCTGACTTGTCCCAGCTCAGTTCCTGGGAACTATTGATGGAGCTGAATTGGCTGTTCCCAGGCATTAAACTTGGGGTCACTTGCAGTCACCTTTGAGTGTAACAAACAGAGAATCCAAAAGAAACTTGGGTTGTTCTTTGGGGCCTGAGGGTCAGTGATTCACATTTAGATTTGAAGTGTCTTGAGAGAGAGTTCAGATAAGGGACTCCTTACCCTTTATTAACTACAAAATAGAAATTCCAGCAGAGAGGGGCACCTGGCTTTTATAGGCCACTGCAGTGGAGCAGGAGCTAAGCATCAGGGGGCAAAGAACATTCATTCAGAAGAAAAATGCCAAATATCATTGCTTTACATGGTGTGTGAAGTAATGCATTTATTCTCCCTCCTTTTTCTAAGTAAGGTCCAAAGCATAAAGATTAGTGAGCATGGAATTCATACAGTAGGGGATGAACTCTGTTACCTGAAACTTGATGGTTAAGGAATTTCAGAACAATCTTGTCTGTTTTAGGGAATGTCTAAGCTACATTGTTGGATTTCCTGCTTCTTTTGAATGAGTGTCTGTCTCTGTGATTTTTGTGTCTTATGTAGATAGGCAGCCTGTTGTAATGGATAGAGTACTGGCACTAGCGCCAAGACCTGGATACAAATCTCCCCTCAGATGCTTCCAAGGTATATGACCATGGGCTAGTCCTTTAACCTCTTAGCTTTTCAGTTTCTCAGCTCTTTGGATTTTGGGTTCTTTCTATTTACATGGTTGTTGTGTATATTGTTTTCTTGGTTCTGCCCACTTCACTTTACGTCAAATCATGAGAGGTTTTCCATGCTTCTCTGCATTCATCACATTATTGTTTTTTAGAGACAATAATATTCTATTCATGTACTAAAATTCGTTATAGTCATTCTCCAATTTATGGGCAACAAATTTGACTCTAGTTTTTTGGGTTTTTTTGTTTTGTTTTGTTTTTTGCTAGCACAAAAATAATGCTGTAAATAGTTTGGTGTGCATGGAAAATTTCTTTTTAATCAAAAGTCAATCTCATTGGGCGATATGCCTTGTAACGGAATCTTTGGCTCAAAGTTTATGGATGTTTCAATCGCTGTATAGTTCTAAATTGCTTTCCAAAGTTATTGTACTGATTCATAGCTCTCCTAAAAATGCACTCGTCTGCCTGTATTTCCATAAGCTCTCTAGCAACTCACCATACCAACTTTTTGTTGTTTTTGCCAATTTCTGTATGTGAGATTAAGTTTCAGAGTTGATTTGAGTCATGTTTTTCTTATTAGTGATTTGAGATATTCTTCCATTTGGTGAATAGTTTGCAGTTCTTCTTTTGGGAACTCTTTCTTCATATCCTTTTACCATGTTGGAGAATAGCTTTTAGTCTCATGTGCATCTGTTCATTGTCTATGTTATCTTAGCAAAATTTCATCTGAGGAATTTGATACAAATATTTTTTTCACGTTCTACTGTTTTCATCTTAAACTAGATGCATGAATTTTGTCTGTGGAGAAGCTTCTCAGTTCCATGTAGTCGCTTTTCTGTTTTATCTTTTGTAATTACTGTCTCTTGTTTGGTTAACAATACAGCTCATGGCTATGAAAGGTATATAAAGTACTTCTCTTCTAATTTCTTTAGAGTAAGCTCTTTAATATTCAGATCTTATATCAATTTTGAATCAATTCAAACTGAATCAATTCAAATAAAAGATTTTGAGTAAACCTTACTCTTAAATTTGCTTTTTAGCTTTCTCACCAGTTCTTACGAAATAGGAAGTTCTTTCCTCATTTATGTCTTCAGTTTTATTGAACATTGTGTTATTGAGTTGAATTATTTCGGATTTTCCCCTTATCTAGTTGTTATATTGATCTTCCCCCCCCCCCCCCACTAATACCAAATTGTTTTGAAAGATTGTTGCTTTATGATATATTTGGAGGTGTGGAAGTACTGTTCTCCCTACAGGCCTAACTTTTTTCATTATATCCCTCGACATTTTCAACCTTGTGTTCCTACAAACAAATTGTGTTCTTACTATGTCTAGCTGGGTAAAATATCCCTTTGGTAGTTTCTTTTGTGTAGTATTAAATTGGCAAGTTCACTTTAGCACTAATGTAATTTTTATTATGTTGAAACAGCTCATTCTTGAGTACTGAATATTCCTCCAGTTGTTTACATTTTTTCTGTATTTCTTTAAGGAGTATTTTGTAGTAAGTATTGAGTGTATTTTGGTAGATTGATTCCCAAATGTTTTTGCATTTTGTAATTATTTGCTATGGGTTAATGCTATCTACTGTTACCTTTTAGATATTGCTGTTGTATAGAAAAATTTGTTGATTTTTATAGGTTTATTTTATTATATACAACCCTTCTGAATCCATTAATGGTCTTAGTTTCTTCATTTATTTCCAAAGATTTTTAATATAGACCATATCATTAGCAAACTGTTCATTTTGCCTCCTCTTTACTTTTTTCCATATTTAATTTCTTTGTGTTGTCTTAGTACTATTACTTGCATTTCTAAAACTATATCAAATTGTAGCAAGGAAAAGGGGACATCCTTATGTTACTTCTGTATTATTGAGAAAGCTTTTAACGTATCTCTCTTTCATGTGATGTTTGTATCTAGTTTTAGACAAATTTTATCATATTTTAAAATATTTCTTTGGTTATGCATTGTCATTTTAAGCACAAAGTAAAGGTTTTCCATATTCATTGATGTTATCATATGTGTACATATGTTTTGTTTTTTAAATATGATTGATGTTGATCATTTTATAATATTGACTATCCTTGTATCTCTTGTACAACTCCAGTTTGATAATAATGAGAGATCTTTTGGATAAAATACTGTAATATTTTTTTTGCCAAGATTTTTAAAAAGTTTCTCAATCAATACTCATAAGTGATATTAGTCTTTAGCTTTCTTTCTTTACTTTATCTTTCTCTGGTTTAGGTAGTAGGATCATCTTTGTCTCATAGAAAGAATTTTTAGAATGCTTCCTTAATTTGTGAGGAAAATTTTTGTAGTATAGTTATCTTTTGTTCTTTAAAAGTTTGATGGAATTCTCCTGCAAATTCCTTAGTACCAAGAGATTTCCCTACCTCACCCTTTGATACTTCCCTGACAACTAATTGTTGCCTATTCTGAGAATGGATTGTATTAAGACCTATTTAATGTTGCCTTATTTTATATTTCAGAAGATAATGTTAGTCTGTTTTGTGTTCTTTGTTTTTGTAGATTCTGCTAGGTAGATTCTGATAATTCTTTACATTTTATATTATTTTATTATTGTACACATCGTGTAAGTTATTTATATAATATACATAAAGTATCAAGCACAGTGCATGGCTCATAGCAAGTGCTATATAATGGTTATTCCCTCTGCTTTTGTTGTCATTAATAATCATAATTGCTGGCTTTTTCATAGTACTTTAAGCTTTTCAAAGTATTTTACAGATATTATCTCATGTTATCTTGGCCACAATCCTGGGAGGTAGGTGCTATTATTATTATTCCCATTTTACAGATGAAGAAACTGAGGCAAATAGAGTTTCTGTGACTCTCCAGGTTCACACAGTTAGTAAGTTTCTGAGGGTGGAGTTGAACTTGTGTCTTCCTGGCTCTATGTCCAGTGCTCTGCTCATTGTGACACGTAGTTACATCATTGCCTCTTGTTCATTTGTTATTTTTTAAATTTTATTTTGTGCCTTTTTCCTAATAAGCAAGTTCCTTAGTCATTCTGTAAATATTTTCAAAGAACCATGTTTTAGCTCCATTTATCATTTCTTTATAAGCAGGTAGGTGATATAGTAGACAAAGGGTGAGACTAGAAGTCAGGAAGATCTAAGTTCAAATCCCAACTCACATGCTCATCTGTGTGAACCTGGACAAATCATAGATCTTTTTCAACCCATTTCCTCATCTTTAAAAAAAATGGCATAGACCTTATAGGATTTTTCTGAGAATCACATTAAAAAATATATGTAAGACACTTTCTAAACCTAGAGGCATTATCTAAGGTCTAGGTGTTAATATTGTAACTATAATCTTTTTGGTTTCCAGTTTCTTTCTCTTATATTTTAAAAGATTTCTTTTTTGTATTTCTTTTGAGTTTTTTTTCATTCTTCTATTCTAACCATGTATTCAGTTTATTCATCCTTTTCTTTTCTAGTTTGTTAATGTATTTTAGCAATAAATATTTACTTCTGATTAATGCTGTTGCAACTCAAAAATTTGGTATCTTGTCTCATCATTTTCTTATGCCTAATTATTAGTTGTTTCTTAGTTTTCTCATTACTTGTGATTTTTTCATTAGGTCTCTCTTTCAGTCCTTGTCTTCTTTTTGTATTCTCTGAATAGATTACTGTTTTTCTGTAGTCTGATCTCTAAGGATGTATTTGGTATTTCTGTCCTTTGACTAATATTTGCCATTTCTCTCTGCCCTAATATAAAATCAGTTTTAAAGTACCCAATTGAAAAGGGGTTGGGAGCCAAGATGGTAGATCAATATAACAACTAGATAATACATATACATACACATATATCTATATAGGAGGGTTTATATATGTATACAAAAACATATCTGAGTATGTGTTTATATGAATACATAGAGGGCACAAGATCAATTGAATAGGAAGGGACAATACTCTAAAAGGTGAAATTCTGAGGTGGGAGAGGATTAGAAGGAGAGGAGAAAGGGAGAGACAGAATGAAGTTAATCATCTCATATAGAAGAGGCTAGGGATAATTGTTACAATGGAGGGGAAGAACAGGAAGGCAAAAGGGAAAGGGTCAACCTTACTCTCATTGAATTTGGCTAAACTGGGTATCTTGCCAACAGGAGAGTAGGGGGGATGGGAATGAGAGGAGGGATGATGGAGGGGAGGGCAGGGTGGGGGGAAGAGTTGCTGGAAGTACACACTTCTGTAAAGGGGTAGGGACAGGGTAGAGAATAGAACAAGGAGGGGGAGGGATAGGAAGGAGGGACATATCAGTCTCTCACAATATGCACACTGTACATACAATATGCACACTTGTTCTGTGTTATTACACATGTACAGCCTGTATTGCTTCTCCTTCCAGTGGGGGTGGGTGACCAGGGAGGAAGGGAAAGAATCTAGAATTCAAAATTCTATAATCAAATGTTTAAAATATATATGTATATATTATTATTATTATTAACTATATCCAACTGGGAATTAAGATATACAGGCACCGGGGTAGGGAGATCGATCCTACCCTACCAGAAAGTCAGAGGGGTGAGGGGGGGACATAGGAGAGAGCAAATTGGGGGAGGGATTATACAGTGGGATGGCTGTCTTGAGGTGTTGGGTAGGGGAAAGATGGGGAGAAAACTTATAACTCAAAATCTCATGGAAATGAATGATGTAAACAAGAAAATAAATTAATTTATTTTAAAAAAAAGAAAAGGAGTCATAAGTCTCTTACCTCTAACCTCTCCAACAATTCATTCAGGTTGTGTTATCCCTCTTATTTATCTTTTTGTTTTGTGTCTCTAAATCTATAAAAAGAACAATGAAGTCTACTGATATTATTGCAGTACTGTGTTTTGTTGTAATTCAGTTAATTTTTTCTTTAACACTGTATTTATTGTGCCATTTAAGGTATATAAGTGTAATATTGTTAGATTCATTCTCTATAGTTCCTTTAAGTATAATGTAGTTTTCTTGTTTATCTCTGTTATTTTTTGTATTTTATTTTTGCTTTGATAGAATGATTCCACCTCCTGCATTTTTTATTTCACCTGATACATACATTCAGTTCCAGATTCTCATTTTTATTCTGTATATGTCTTTGCATTTTAGATACATTTCTTTTTTGTTTGTTTGTTTTGTTTTGTTTGTTTGTTTACATAAATTAACTTTTGTTTATTTTTAGGTTATATCATTCATTTCTACAAGATTTTGAGTTACAATTTTTTCCCCATCTTTCCCCTACCTATCACCCCAAAACAGCGATCCTATCTTTACCCCCTCCCCCAATCTGCTCTCACCTATATCCTCCCTCATCACCCCTCTGACTTTCTGGTAGGGCAAGATGGAACTCCTTACCCCAGTATTTGTATATCTTAATTCCCAGTTGCATGTAAATTATGTACATACCTACATATATATATATATATATATATATATATGTATGTGTGTATATATATATATATATATATATATATATATGTTTTACATTTGATTTTAGAACTTTAAATTCTAGATTCTTTCTCTACCTCCCTTATCACCCAGCCCCGCTGGAAAGACAAGTAATTCAATACATGCTATACATGTGTAGTTACATAGAACATCTCCACAATGGACATATTGTGAAAGATTGACTATATTTCCCTCCATTGTATCCTGCCCCCACTTGTTCTGTTCTCTACTTTGTCCCTGTTGCTTTACAGAAGTGTGTGCTTCTAACAACCCTCCCCTGCCAAACCTGCCCTCCCTCTATTATCCCCCCTCTCATCCCCATTCCCCCTACTCTCCTGTAGGGCAAGATATCCAATTTAGAGTGTATGTCATTCCTTCCCTAAGCCAAATTTAATGAGAATAAGGTTGACCCATTTCCTTTTGCCTTCCTGTTCTTCTCCTCCATTGTAAGAGTTATCCCTTGCCTCTTCTGTATGAGATGATTAACCCCATTCTGTCTCTCCCTGTCTCCTCTCATTCTGTTCCTCTCCCATGTCTCAATTTCACCTTTTAAAATATCATCCCTTCCTATTTAATTGATCCTGTGCCCTCCGTCTATGTACACATATATACACACCCTCACATATGTATTCATACACCTATATACCCTCCTATATAGACATATGTGTATGTATACATATATGTACATTTATATTCCCTTCACCTATCCTCATACTGAGAAAAGTTTTAAAAGTTAGAGTTATCGTTTTTCCACGTTGGCATGTAAATAGTTTAACTTTGACAAGTTCCTTGTGATTTCTTTTCCATGTTTACCTTCTCATGCTTCTTGTATTTAAATTTCAAATTTTCTATTCAGTTCTGGTTTTTTCAACAAGAATGCTTGAAAGTCCTCCACCTCATTGAATGACCATATTTCCCCCTGAAACATTATACTCAGTTTTTCTGGGTAGGTGATTCTTTGTTTTAATCCTAGCTCCCTTGATCTCCAGAATATCATATTTCAGACCTTTCGATCCCTTAATGTAGAATCTGATAGATCTTTGGTTATCCTGATTTTGTTTCCACAGTATTCAGATTGTTTCTTCTTCGTAGCTTGTAACATTTTCTCCTTGACCTGGGAACTCTGGAACCTGGCTGTAACATTCCTAGGAGTTTTCTTTCGGCATCTTTTTCAAGAAGTGATCAGTGAATTCTTTCAATTTTGCCCTCTGGTTCTAAAATATCAGGGCAATTTTCCTTGAGAATTTCTTGAAGGATGCTTTCTTAGTTCTTTTTTTGATTATGGCTTTCAGGTAGTGCAATAATTTTTAAATTGTCTCTCCTGGACCTATTTTCCAGGTCAGTGGTTTTTTTCAAGGAGATATTTCACATTGCCTTCTATTTTTTCATTTGTTTGGATCTGTTTAATAATATCTTGATTTCTCATAAAGTCATTTGCTTCCATTTGCTGCACTCTAATTCTGAAGGAGTTACTCTCTTCAGTGAGCTTTTGAAATTCTGTTTCAAACTGGCAAATTTGACTTTTTAAGGCATTCTTCTCCTCATTGGCTTTTTGGGCCTCTTTTGCCATTTGAGTTAGTCTATTTTTAAGGTGTTATTTTCTTCAGTCAGGTTATTCACTCTATTTTCATGATTTTCTTGCATCATTCTAATATCTCTTCCCAATTTTTCCTCCACTTCTTTTATTTGGTTGTCAAAATCCTTTTTAAGCTGCTCTATGGCTTGTAGGCAGTCTGCATGTTTCTTGGAAGCTTTTGGTGTGGGAGTTCTGACTGTGTTGTCTTATTCCTGATCCATGCTTTGATCCTTTTTGTCCTCAAAAAAGGAATCTAAAGTTGGGTTGCTGGGGGCAGAGCCAAGATGGTGGCGTAGGAGGAGCAAAAAATCACAGTTCGGACACAGCCACATCAAATACCCAAAAAGTATGACTCTAAACAAATTCTAGGGCTCTAAAACACACACAGATATATTTCCTGCTGAAGGCAGCTCGGCTCAAAGCTACCATTTCAACTCTGAGAGCAGAAACCAGCCCAGCCTGAAAGGGTGGCTTTTGCCCTGGGGATGGCTGGACAAGCCAAGCCCCACCACAGCTGGAGCTTCAGGAGAGCGAATCTGCGGCAGCTGTGACAGTATCCAGAATTATCAAGCCATAAGAAAAACGGACTAAGGTTAGTGGAACTTGGCTAAAAACCAGGGAAGAAAAGCGGGTCCAGCCAAGCCACCTCCCGGGCAAAGAAGTGGGAAGCGGAGGTTCTGCACCCACCTCCACATTGCCACTTCAGAGTTCCTGGCCTACAGACAGCAGGGGGTGCCAAGCAATTGTTCAGAGGCCAAGTGCTCTCGCGTTGAGTGGCCTGGATCCGGATTGCAGTCTTGGGTGGTGGTCCTGGGGTTTTTTTTTTCACTGAGTGGGAGCTGGGGAGGGGCCCAGCAGCCTCCTAAAAGCCCAGGCAGCTGGGAAAACCCCAGTGATTTGGGACAGAGCTGTTCCCTCTGAAAGCAGAGTTCCACAGAACTAAAAAAAAAACTGTTGAATGGCGACTATGGATAAGCATAGAAAGCAAAGTAAGAACAGCAACCAAACCCTAGATTCCTTCTTCAGAGAAAAGAAGGAACAAAGCAGGGAAAGGGTGGAAGACAACATAGTCAGAACTCCCACACCAAAAGCTTCCAAGAAACATGAAGATTGCCAAAAAGCTAGAGATCAGCTGAAGAAAGATTTTGAAAACCAAATGAGAGTAGTAAAGTTGAGTTGCTGGGTTTACTTTGCTTCTTTTGCGGGCTCATGTTTCCAGTCAATTACTTGACTTTTTAGCTCTGTGGAATTCTGCTTCCAGAAGGGAGAGCTTTGTCCCAAATTGCTGGGGTTTTCACAGCTGCCAGAGCTATTAGGAGACTACCTTCTCTGCAGCCCCCACCAGCTTTGGCTCACTGGTCATACATCTCATACATACACCACCCAAGACCACAATCCCAATCCATGCAGGTCAAAGCAAGAGCACTTAGCCTTTGAATGGTTTGCTTGGCCCCATCTGCAATCTGCAGGCCAGGAGCTCTGAAGCAGTCACGTGGAGATGGCTATAGGGATGCCACTTCAGAACACTTCTCACTCTGGGGGCAGGGGCCGGACCCACTCCTCTCCCCCAAATTTAGCCAAGTTCCACTGACCTTTCCCTTTGTCCTTGGCTCTTATGGGTTGATAATTCTGGAAACTGCCACAGCTGCAGTTGAACTGCTCTCCTGAAAGCTCCAGCTGCAGCTTGTCCTGGCCACCCTGGTCCTCCAGCTGTGGGTTCATGTGGGGCTGGTCTCAGCTCCCAGCACTACAATGAACCCTTCCACCCTTGCCATCTGCCTGCCAGGCTGTCTTCAGTGGGAGCTTTGTTTCTTTGTACTTTTGTGAGTTCTGGAGCTCTAAAATTTGTTTAGAGTCATATTTTATAGGTATTTGAGGTGGTTATGTGGGGAGCTCATGGAGTTCTCTTGCTTCTTTGCTGCCATTTTGACTCTGCCACCTGATACATTTCTTTTAAACAACAGGTTGTGGAGTCTTGTTTTCTTCTCCAATCTGCTGCTTACTTTTGTTTTATTGCATTCTTTAATTCGTTCCCATTTAAATTTATCAGTTAAGTTTAAATTGTTATGTCCTTGGAGTTTTTTTGTTTTCTGTTTCTTTTCCTTGTTCTCCTTCCTCTTTGTTAGTGCTTCAAACCTATGATTAGTTTTGCTTAATTTACGTTGTTGAAACCCCATTACTACAGGCTCATTTCTTCCCATTTCTCAACTCTCCCTTTTGTCAGCTGTTTACATGGTGTTCAGTTTCTACTTGATGTATTGATTGTTTTCTTAGAAGTGTCTTAGAAGAAGTTCCTTTATAAGTTATTCAATTTTTGTGAGATTATTATTTCACTTTTCTATTTCTTGCTCTGTTGTTAGTCTATTTTAGTTTTTAAAAATACTTATCATTTTATGTGAATTATCTATTTTGGCATGTAATTGGACAAAATAGTTTCTCAAAATTTCTTTTATCTCTTCTTTATTGGTTTTTAATTTTCTTTTGTCATTTTTGGTATTAGCAGTTTTATTTTCATCTCTTTTTAATAGGAACCGTTCATGATTTCACTATTTTGCTATTTTTTCTCTTCTTTGATTTTCAAAATTTTATCTTTGTGTATTTTCAGAATTTTTTTCGATTGCTTTTCTCATTTTAAAAAATGCATGCACATCTTACTGATCTTTCTGTCTTTTTTGATGAAACTGTTAAAATCAATAAATTTTCCACTAAGGGCTGCTTTGGCCCCACCCCCAAAAGACATAATATGTTGTGTCATTTTCTTTAATGAAACAATCAGTTGTTTCTATGATTTTTTTTCTTCTATCCACTTTTTTTAGGATTACATTATTCAGTCACCATTTAATTTTGAATACTTTCTTCAGTTGATATGTAGCAATTACCATTTTTATTGTGTTACATGTTTACATTTATATGTTTATGAATTTGTTTATGAGTTTTTATGGTCTGATACATGGACAGTTTTTGTAAAAGTGATATGCACGTGTGACAGATATACACATATTCCTTTTTATTCTCTTTTATTGTTTGCCAGAGTTATATATGTGTATGTATATTTATATTTATATATTATATATACATATATATCAGGTTTCTAAAATTCTATTCAGAACTTACTGCTTTCTTATTTATCTTTTTGTTAAATTTTTCTAGATCTGAAATAGGACACATTTACGTCTCCAATGAATATAGTTTTTACATACATTTCTTCTTGTATTCAGTTAGCTTATCCTTAAAGTACTAAAATTTTATGCTATTTGGTGTATACATAGTATCGAGTTTTGCTTGTAGATATAGATGCCCTGTATGTTTCCTTTAATCATGTCTCTTTCCACTGTTGGCTTATATAAGATCATGACTGCTACGCATGGTTTTTTGAGGGGCTTTTTGGGGGAGGGGCGTCATGTGAGGCACGAATTTTGTACCAGCCCTTCATTCAACTCCATGTGAATCTCTCTGTTTCAAATTTGTTTTGTTGTAATATAACAACAGTAATAAATGTATTGTTGAACTCTATATATTCATTTTACTACCCTCTTTTGTTTTTATAAAATAGTTCATCCCATTCCCAATAAGGTTAATTATTATTAATTGTATATTTTCCTCCATCAAATATCATTCCTTTACTCTTCCTCTCTGAAGAAGAATTCTGGTTGTTATTGGTAATCTGTAATTGAAGTATTCAATACCAAAACCTGTCTGTCCTCATTTTACTAAACCAAAGCCCTTATCTTTGTTTTTGTGCTTCCTTTCTTTCTTTTTGGTCTCTTCAATCTCATTCATTCCCTGAAGTTTAAAGGTTTCACTTGTGACACTTTTTTTTTAAGTAACGTTTTCTTGGTGTCTTCTGTTTTCTCTTCACCTAAATTCCTTGTAGTATCTCTTCTCTGCTATATTGAAGAAAGCCATCCCACATTACAAAGACTGTTTTTTAAATAAAAAAGAAAAGAGGGAGAAGGGAAAATCAGCAAAAAACAAACAGTAAATTAAAAAGTTCTGAAAGTATGTGTAGTATTCCACACCTGTGGATTTCCCATCTCTGTAATGGGAATGGGAAAGGGGTTAGTGCCTTCTTGTATTTCTTCTTTGGGACCATACTTGTTTTTTGTGAAAGGCTTTCCATGCTGTACTCATTATATTCATTTCTTGTAGCACATTTATATTCTATTACATTCATATTCCACTATTTGATTAGCCATTCGCCAATTAATGGGCATTTACTTTGTTTATAATTCTTTAATACCACAAAAGTGTTACTATAAAAATTTTAGTATATATGGGGACTTTCTTTTTATCAATGACCTACTTGGCATAAATGCCTAAAAGTAGAATTTCTGGGTCAAGGAGTACAAACATTTTATCTACTTTCTTTTCATAATTTAAATTACTTTTCAAAATGGCTGTAGTAATTTGGAGCTTCATCAGCAATGCATTACTATGCCTTTCCTCCCACAACCCCTTCATTGTTCAGTAAGTCCATCTTTAGCTATCTTGCCAATTTGCTGAATATAAGGAGAAACTTTTAGATTTGTTTAGATTTGCTTTTCTAGAGAATTCTTTCAAATGATTGTTGATAGTTTACAGTTCCTTTGAGAACTGTTCATATTCTTTAAACACTTATGTTTTGGTGAATGGCTTCTAGTATACACCTAATACTATATATAGTGTTACCTATGTATCTTAGATGTCAAACCATAATCTCATGGATTTGATACAAAGAATTTTTCCCATGTGACCTCTTCCCTTTCTGAGATTCACTAGTTTTATTTCTTGTAAAAAGCTTTTTTTTCTTTTTATGAAACCAAAGTTATCAATTTTGTCTTTTATAATAGATTCTATCTGTTGTTTTGCTAAGGATCCATATCCTGTTCTCCAGTGGTGTAAGATGTTCATCAAAACCTAATTTCTGCCATATTGCTTTCCAGTTTCCTGAGGAGTTTTTATCAAATAGAAAGTTCTTTCTTAAATAATCCATATTTTTCAGTTTATTGAAGACTGAATTATTAAGTTCTGTTGTGTCTGATCCCACCCCTCTTTTCCAGTCTGTTTCATTGATCTTCTCTGTCTTTAAGAACTAATACCAAATGTTTTTGATGGTAGTTGCTTCATAATATTATTTGATGTATAGAACTTCTAGTCCCCTCCCCACTTCTTTCATGCCCACCTTTATTCATTATTTCATTTCATACCCTAGATCTCCTGTTTGCCAAATTAATTTCATGATTATTTTATATTTTCTCTAAAGAATTACTTTAATGTTTTGATTGGTAAAGCACTAAAACTGAAAATTAACTTTGGTAGTATTTCCATTTTTATTATATTGGCACAGCCCATTGAAATTCCTCCAATTATTCAAGTTAATCTTTATTTCTTTCAGGAACACTGTAATTGAATCTATATGAG
Source organism: Pseudochirops cupreus (assembly GCA_028627135.1). Classification (NCBI taxonomy): domain Eukaryota; kingdom Metazoa; phylum Chordata; class Mammalia; order Diprotodontia; family Pseudocheiridae; genus Pseudochirops; species Pseudochirops cupreus. Next base: position 45,096,619 of record CM053582.1, on the reverse strand, counting down.
TAATTTGCGTACTTCAGTAAATTGATTCCTAAATATTTCATGCATTTTGTAGTTATTTCGAATGGGATTTCTCCTTTTATCCTCACCTCTTTTCTTTTGTTATTCCCATATGGAAACGTTTTTGATTTTTGGAGATTTGCTTTGTAGCTATTAGTGATCACAATATCTTTACCAAATTCCTAGGATTTTCTAAGTAAACCATTATGTCATGAGGAAATGATTAGTTTGATCTTTCATTTGCCTGCATTTGTATCTCTAAATTTCTTTCTGTGGTTTTATTGCCACTGATAACATTTCTACAATTGTATCAAATAGTAGTTGAGAAAGTATACATTCTTGCTCTATTCCTGTATTTATTGAGAAACCATATAGTGTATCCCCATTATCCATAGTTCTTGCTTTTGGTTTTAGGCAGTTACTTTTTAATGATATTAAAAAGATTCTGCTATGCTGATATTTTAAGTTGTTTTTGAGCGTAAGTATGTATTCCATTTTGTCAGAGGTTTTTTCTGCATTTATTGAGGTAATCGTGTTGTATGGAATATTTTTTTTAGTTTTAATATAATTATGTTGTTTGTATTCCTAATGGTAAATTAGCCTTACATCCCTGGTATATATAACTTGATTTTAATCATAGTGGGTAAATATTTAGATGCATTGCTGAAGACTGCCTAACAGGATTTTATTTAAAAGTTTTGAATTGATATTTATTACAGACAGTGATCTATCATTCTTCTTTGTTTTATTTTTCTTTGGTCTAAGTGTTAGGATCATATTTGTCTCCATAAAGCAATGTTTGGGTGCTTTATTAATTTGTAGTGCAGTTATTAATTCTTTTAAGATTTGGTAGTGTTCTCAACTGAGACCATCAGTACCAAGAGTGTTCCCGACTTTGGTTGTTCCTTTATAGCTAGTTCTATTTATTTTTCTGAGATGGAATTGCAATCTCTATTTGGTCTTCTGTTTGGATATTTTATTTTTTGAAGGCATTCTTATATTTTTGTGTTCTAGGGGTTTTTTATTTGAGTTTATTTATTTACTTTTAAGTTATAACGTTCAGCTCCACAGTCTCTTGAGTTCCAAATTTTCTCCCCCTCCCCCCACCATGGCAGCCCACAATCCAGTATAGGTTCTACAAATACCTTCACATTAATCATTATTCAGGTCGTAAAGAAGAATTATAGCCAATGGAGTGAACACCAAGAAAGAAGGAGCAAAGCAAAACAAAAAAAGAGAGAGAGCAAGTAGTTTGCTTTGATCTGAATTCAGACTCTGTAATTCTTTCTTTGGATATGGATAGACCTTTCCATCACAAGTCTTTTGGAGTTGTCTTATAACCTTGCATTGCTGAAAGGAGCCCAGTCTATCAAAGTTAGTCATCACAGATATGTTGTGTCTGTAATTGTGTACAGTGTTCTCCTGGTTCTGTTCTCTTCATTCAGCATCAGCTTATATAAGTCTCTGCAGGTTATTATGAAGTCAGTCTGCTCCTCATTTCTTATAGCACTATACTATTCCATTACATTCACATACCACAACTTGTTTAGCCATTCCCCAATTGATGGGCATCCCCTTGATTTCCAATTCTTAGCTCCCACAAAAAGAGCTGCTAGAAATATTTTTGTAGGTATGGGTCTTCCTCCCACTTCTATGATCTCTTTGGAATACAGCCCTAGATGTGGTATTGCTGGGTAAAAGTGTATACACATTTTTATAGCCCTTTGAGCATAGTTCCAAATTGCTCTCCAGAATGGTCAACTCATGTCACAACTCCACCAACAATTCATTAGTATTCCAGTTTTCCTACATCTTCTGCAGTGTGTTCCAGTTTTAAAAGTTTATAATTGCATAGTAGGTTCTAGTCATTAAAAAAAAATTTTTCTTCTGCTTCCATTGTGATTTTATTCCTTATTCATTTGCTATTTTGTTGATTTGATTTTCTGCCCTCTTCATTTTAATGAGATTGGCTAAATGTTTATTAGTTTTTTTCAGCTAACCAACCTTAATTTTGCTTCTAATAACTCTTGTCGTTTTGCTCTTCATTTTACTTTTCCTCCTCTAATTTTCAGTGTCTCATCTTTTGGATTTATTTATTGGCTTTCAAATACTGTATATGCGGTTAATACTCTCCTTTTCTATCTTGTTATTGTAGAGTTTTAGGGATATGATTTTCCCTTGAGTATTGTTTTCTGCATACTATAGTTTGGTACATTGTTTCATTATAATCATTCTCCCTAGCATAATTATTAATTGTTTCTACGATTTGTTCTTTGATCCCCTTGTTATAAAACATTTCATTGTTAAACCTCTGGTTGACTGTCACCTTTTGTTGTATTCTCTGAACTGCTTAGTGTTTTTATTCTTTCATTCTCTATTGATGTATTTACTAATTCTGCCTTTTTATATTTATTAGTCACAATTGGTGTTTTAATACATGGTCATTTTTGTAAAAATTTCCACATGGTTACTATATCTGAACCCCAAAGAGATCAAAGACAGAAGAAAAAGATCAATATGTAGGGAAAAAAATCACTAACAGCCTTTTTATAGTGCAAAGAATAGAAAATTGAGGGGCTGCCTATCAGTTGTTGAATTGCTGAACAAGTTATGATCTGTGACTATAATGGCATACTATTATGCTATAAGAAATAATTAAGGGGATAGTTTCAGAATAACCTGGGAACATTTGTATGAAGTGATGCAGGGGGAGGTGAGCAGAACAAAGAGAACAATTTATATGATAACAACAATATCAGAAAATACAAACAGCTTTGAAAGGTCTGGGAACTCTGATCAACATGACAGACAACCATAATTCGAGATTATTCATGATAAGACTTCCTGCCCACCTCCTAATAGAGAGGAGTTGGACTCAAAGTGCAAATGGAGATATGTTTTTGGGATATGGCCAACTTGGAGTTTTGTTTGGTTGATTATACTTGTTACGTGAGTTTTGTTTTTCTTGCTTTCTCAATTGCAGAAGGGGAGGGAGAGAAGGTAGTTCTTTATTTGAAAATAAAACGAAATTTTAAAAGAAGAAAG
>CM053582.1:45053847-45075377 GCA_028627135.1 Pseudochirops cupreus | reverse complement strand
CCCCCCCCCCCCTCCCCAGTTCATATTTTTCTTGGAAGCTTTTGGTGCAGGAGTTCTGACTGTGTTGTGTTTCTCCAGTTCCATGCCTTGATCCTTTTTGTCCCCAAAAAAGGAATCTAAAGTTGGATTGCTGTGCTTGCTTGGCTTCCTTTGCTTGCTTATTTTGTCAGTCAGTTACTTGACTTTTGAGCTCTTTGCCATAGTAGAACTCTGCTTCCAGAGAGGAGAGTTTTGCCCCAAATCGCTGGGGTTTTCTCAGCTTCTGGAGCTGTTAGTTGGGCACCCTCTCTGCAGCCCACACTAGCTCTAGCTCATTGGCCGCACACCCCGGGAGCTCCACCCGAGAGAGACATATACAAGCAGGTTAAAGCAAGAGTGATTACCCTCTGAATGGTCTCCTGGTCCCCCTAAAATCTGTAGGCCAGGGGCTCTAGAAGCAGGCACGTGGCAGCAGCTGCAGCTGCTGTGCCTCTGCTGTTTCTCACCGTGGGGGCAGTAGCCAGACCATGGCTCCTCCCCCTCCCCCAGTTCCAACAAAGTGTCACACTGGCCTTTTCCTTTGTCTTTGGTGTTTATGGGCTGAGAAGTCTGGAAGCCGCCACAGCTGCTGGTTATTCACTCTCCTGAAGTCTGTTCTCACCCCTGCTGGTAGGTGCTACCCTGTGGCTAAAACCACATGGCTCACAGGGCTGTGCTCTGCTCCCAACTTGCTGTGATGAACCCTTCCTGTCAGCTTGCCAGCTGTCTTCAGCAGGAGATTTGTTTCTCTCTGTCACTTTGTGGGTTCTGTAGCTCTAAAATTTGTTTACAGTCATGTTTTATAGGTATTTGAGGTGGTAGTTGGGGAGCTCAGGAATTTTCCTGCTTCTGTGTGCCATCTTGGCTCCTCTAGAGTTGTTAATTATTGCCACTAGTTTTTTAGTTGATTCTCTAGGATTCTCTAAGTCAACCTTAATATTGGCTGCAAAAAGTAATAGTTTTGTGTCCTCATGTATTCTAATTCCTCCAAACTCTTTTTCTTGTCTTATTGGATATCTAGTGTATCTAGAACATTGTTGAATAATATTTGATAATGGTGGTGATAATGGGCATTCTTACTTTACTCCTGAAATTATTGGGAAAATTTATAACTTATTCCCATTGCAAATAATGCATGCTGATGGTTTTAGATGGATGCTATTTATAATTTTAAGGAAAACTCCTTTTATTCCTATATTTTCCAGTGTTTTTAATAGGAATGATTGTTGTATTTTGTCCAAAAGGCCTATTATATTTCACGTTCCTAATGGTTATCTGAGGGCAGCTACGTGGCATAATGAAAAGAATGCCTCACTTGGGGTTAGGACATCCTGAGTTCATATCTGGCCTTAGACACTTACTAACTATGTGACTCTTAGCAAGTCACTTTACCCTGTTTGTCTCAGTTCTTCATCTGTAAAATGAGCTGGAGAAGGAAAGGGCAAACCACTTCAGCATCTTTGCCAAGAAAACCCCTAATGGGATCACAAAGAGTCAGACACAGCTGAAATGACTGAAGAACAACAAATGGTTCTCTGTGGTACGCTGAAGGTTTGAAGAGTCTTTCCTCTCTGCCATTGGTTCATGTCCCCAACAGCTATATTCTCCCCATTTTATAGGCCCAGTCACTACAGTTCCCATTTAACTTCTTAATATCATGTAGCTTTTACAAAGGGATGTTTATTTCATAGATATGCCAAGAATAAACATATACACATTTACTCAGGTGTGTTATTCCCCTAAACCTCTTCTGTTGTCTTTGTTCACAGCTTAGTTCAGTTCCTATATAGCCTTCATCTCACTAAATTCAAGTCCCAGGGCTGACATCCCTGCACCCTTCCTCCTAAGAGCATTACTCATGGGCTGGCTACAATATCCAGCCTGATTTCTTGGATTCTCAGATCCCCATGGCTTGTATTCTTAGGCCAGATTAGAGACTCCAGTCCCTGAATCTAATGTAGAAACGAACAAACAAAAGACATGTTATTGTTGAATTAGGCTGTTTTAAAGACACTGACAGTTATGATTACATAAGCAGTGGAGGAAAAATGGCTCCCAACCACGTGGTAGTCCACTAGAGAATGTGCAAACCTCCAGCCCTCCAGTTTCCTGAAAGCAGTCCCCTAGTAGTTTCCATGTGGATGACTCCATCTTAGGTGGTGTAGACATATAACAAACTCTAGTTATACCAATAAAGTCAGATTTTTCCACAAAACTGATGCTTTAGTCGCTTTCATAGACATAATATATTGATCCCTTCACAGTTATGTTGAGCATTAGACTTGGTATTGGCAGGCCTTGGTTCAAATCAGATGAGTCTTGTTGCTTTGGTCACTGTTCATCTTAATCAAATCACTGCCTCTCTAGAAACCTTGATTTCTTCCTCTATCCGGTAGGGCTTGGACCTAGTGGTCTCTGTAGTCCCTTAGAACTCTAGGTCCTCTGCCTGGATTTGTTTTCTTTCACTGTTTGTCACATACAATGTGTTTTACATAAGCTGTTCCCTTTATTCGAGTCCCATTATTCTGCCTAATCCTCTAGAATACCATAGTCTCTTGTTGCTGCCACTCTGCTCTCACCCTTGTTTTTCTGTACCAATATTCCCTGGAATCTTCTTGAATGTTGTTTGGGGAAACTTGAATTTATAGCTTTTTACGCAGTTATGCAGATGCAGTAAACAAGGCTGGCTGGCTCCTGCATTACACATATGTGTCATGTAAGCACATTCTCCCCAGCACTTCTGAACAAACATTCCATTTGTGTCTATGGGGGCAGACTTATTTATGTGAGCACTTACATGGCAGTGTTTTCCTGCAACCCACAGCATTGGCCTGATTACTTTAGGTCTAGGGAAGGTGCTTAGCAGGAAGGTCTGACCCTCCCTTGCCCTTCCCCTTTTGGGGGTTCTAAAGAAGACTTTTTCATTATTTTTTAAAATGACAATGTATTTCTGAAAACAACTGAAGCAAAAACCAGTTGACAGTCATAGCCAACTTATCAATTATTTGCCTGTGAAGGATGTTTCCTGCTTGGCTCAGTCCCATGGAACACTGAAGTTGCTTCACTTAAAAGCTGCATTAACAATGGCAGCCCATGGCATGGTGTAAAGTCTTTGTCACTGGATTAGCACCATGCGTTATGGACTGGAAGTAAATATAAACATCCAAAGTGATTTTCCACTTAGCTCATGGAAGGTACTGGGCGAGCAGAAGGATAAATGAATATTTTTGTTGCCTCTGCAGCTGTATAATATAGAACACATTCCCTTACTGGCATCAACTGTAAGTTGATCAGACAGGCCAAGATTATTAGCCTGCTAATCAAGCATGCTTGGGATCTCAATGTGGAATAATGTAGAAAGGGGTGGGAGAGACTCAGATCTTACTGGATTCACAGGGAAAAGATTTGTCTTTTCTCTTAACTTAAGATGATCTTCTAAGGATTGCAGCCTCTTAAATACCTTTTACCATTTTTCCCTCCATCTAGGCAAATCCTGGAAGGTTGGCAAGTAACAGAGGGAAAGAATTCTTTTTTTCTGATTTGTAGAATGTAAATAGCCTCACACTTGTACTGCTGTAACCACAAGTGGATTTGGAGTAGCGGGGAGAGGTGGCAGGAGCCTCTGAATTTGTAGTTTTGTGTCATGGTGATCTCCCAGTGTCAAAATTCTATCCATGTCTGTAGATTGGCAACTCATATGTAACTTGTAATTTTAGAGAGAGACCTGGGAGCCTTGAGAAGTAAGTTGCTTTAGTTATGGTCACGCAACTAGTATGTATCAAAACAGGACTTGACCCCAGGTCTTCCTGACTCCAGGACTGATCCTCTATGCATCCTATCATATAACTTCTCTGTCAATTAATAAATTACACTGACAAGAACTCATTGTTACTGAGTAGGTTCTTGTTTCCAAAACACCTTCCTTATAACCCTTTGGTGATGTCTTTAGTCCAAGTTATTAGTAGAGTTTGACAGATGAATTGGCTGAGGCTAACAGAGATCAATTTTAGCATCACAGATCTAGTGCTATAAGGCTTCTCCAACCCTCTCATTTATACATTTGAGGAAACTGAGACCCAGACAGTGAATTGACTTACCCAGGGTCACACAGAAGAGTGTCAAAGTGGATATATAAGCTTAAGTCTCTCCAGACTCCAAATCTAGTGTTCTTTCCAGGGCAATAATTCTTAAGGGTAAGCTGATTTTGCTTATTAGAGATTTGGTACTATTTACCTACACTATCGTAACCTAAGAACAGAGTCAGAACAAAATTGGCACACTTTGGATCAACAAATTACTAGCACAATCAGGCTGCTAATAAGCCGTATGAAAATTAGCTTTTAAAAAAGTAAAACTAGGAGATTAATGAATGGCTGTGTCTCAAGCCATTGTGAATTTTCATCAAGTTATGGCTACTAGCATTTCTATTTTTATTTTGCTTTTTATAATTCATCTCTCTAAAAAATGTAACAATAGCCTCCCATAAAAGCGTTTTTCCCCAGAGAAGTTTTCTCGATATTTTACTTCTGGCACCCTTAGAGTTAATGGACTTCTTTGAGTTTAATGCTATTATGCCTGGCCTGATCACTGAGCACTGCATCAACACCTTTCATATTTTATGGAAAGCAAGTCGCCAACAGCGATTTAATCAAATTGATACATTGTTTCATTACTCTGAGACAATACGCAGGCCTCCCACAACACCGCTTGCTCATGCATTTCCAAATAAAAGGAAGAAGTTTGGTGCTATCTTTCCCCATTACCTGACACTGACATTGAATTCAGCAAGTGTTCATTAAAGTCCTATTCAGCATATGATGTGATTTTTAAGGTTCTTTTTCCTCATTTTAAGTCCAGGGTCCGAAGGTATTTTAAAAGGAAGAACAATTTATAGTTCTGTTTTGTCCCACTGTGGCTGAGATTCCCATTCAGTAGAGCTCTTCAAGTGATAGCTGGATGAATACTTATTCAGAAGATAGAGGAAATTGCTGTTTTGCTCCTGGTTAGACTCAGTATCAAATAAGTGTTTATTAAGCTCCTACTATCTGCTGGGTGCCAGGGATACAAACAAAAATTAAAATAGTTCCTGCCCTTGAGGAGCTTATGTTCTATTGGGGTGGAGTGGGGAGAATGGAAATGTGCACACAGATAAGGAGATACAAAATCTCCTCAAATGGGTGTGTGATGTCATGTGGGTATTCCGTCCAGCAAAGCAAATCTCCAGTCATGCCTGCTCATCTTGGAGCTCTAGTTATCCTCTCAGAAGCTCCTCTGAAGGACTCTGCTCAGTGTCCTAGAGGCATTCTTTTATTTCTCTACCCTTTCAGACGATGGCAACAGAACCGACACGCCATCCATCCCTTGTTCATTTCCCATGACGAGCCCATCTTCTTTTTGGCTCATGCATGCGAAAGAAGACATCCTGGATTCTGCTTGTCCTTTGCACTTCCCGTTTGTAATGTGTTGCAGCTTACTCATACACACCACCCTTCTCTGGTTGCCCTCAGGGTAATATTCATTTCTAATTATCTGGAGACTGAAGTTTTCCCTGGCTCTTATAAGGTACCAATGCAAAATAAATCCAAATGAACTCTGGGGTTGGTTGAGGGGGGACCTCTGACAGCTTGGGAGATCAATAAAGACCTCATGTAAATGGTGGTACTTGTGGAGGCTAGCAATCAAAGGAAGCTATCCTTGAAGTACACTGGAGATTCCAAGTGAATGAGAGAAGGAATTTCATCTTCCAGAAGTGTTAGAGAAGCCTCAGTAAAAAGTATGCGGCAGGAATTGGAGCAGCAAGGGCAGGCAACAGTACCTAGGTCAGTTTGGCTGGATTGTAGAGCTTAGAAAGGACAGTGATGTGCAATAAGAGGGAGAAGGTTGCCTGGAACCACAAGGCTTTTAAAGGCCAAACTGAGGAGCTTATATTTTAGACTAGTGGCAATAAAGAGGCTCTAATGATTCCTTCTTTTGCTCTGAATTCTGCCCTGGGTAAGGGGAGAAGCAGAACAAGTCTAATTGCTGCCAAATGACAGCCTTTCAGGAAATTTATGACAACTGTCATCCCCCCTCAACACACACACACACACACACACACACACACACACACACACACACACACACCAGTTTAATTCATTCTTCACATTCTCATTCCACATGTCCAACTCGTTGCTGAGTCTTGTGAGTCTGTCTTTACAAGGTCTTTTACATCCACTCCCATCTCCCCCACTCATGCAGCCAGTGCCTTATTTCTGGTCCTCCTCTGCTGTTACTGGGCAACAACTTTCTAATTGCTTTCTGTTTCCAGGTTCTTCCCTCTCCAATCCATCTTCCACACACCATATTGATATTTCTTGAACCCCAACACTGATCATTCCAGTGGTTTCCTATTTCCTCTCGCATCAAACAAAATTATCTGTGGCATTTCAAACTTTTTATATCCTTCCTCCAGTCTACTTTTCCAGCCATCCTATCTGTTACTTCTCTTCATGAACTCAGTGGTCCAGTTGAACCAACTTTCTTGTTGTCCCTCATATGTTTCACTTCATCCATCACCTCTAGGTGGGTTAGATACAGATTAGAGCTAAAGGGATTAGAGTTCATGTTAATGTCCATATCCTATATCTGGAATTTGGGGAAAAGACAAACCATTTGAAATAGAGATTTACAGTTTCATAAGTATTTTTGTGTTCTGCTGTATATGTGGAAATGCCCTCTTTTGGTGTTTAAGTTAAAAATAAAAATAAAATTTCCAAAAAAAGATTCTTTAACAACTTAAAATTCTATGACTACCATCTGAAACAATGGATCCTAGAACTTTCTGCTTACCATGGCTATTGAGTAGTTTGTCTCTGGTTGTATAGGAAAATAACTGAGAAAAGGACTTGATGAGATAGGGAAGAAAAGAAAAAGGTATGAGTTTCATGACATGACCATGGACATGTGAATTTTTTCTATTCCTTTTACTATCTAATATCTTATCAGCAAAGTATCTTTTAATGTACACATCATTTCACAACAGTCTCCCACCTTTGCTATGACTTCTGCTGGTTTCTAGGACTATTATGCTTTGTGAACATTGCCATTGGGCTAAAACCCAAGATACTTTCCCAAGCACTAAAGAGTTTCTGAAAAGTCCAGGTCGTCTTTAAAGCTCTTAAAACACTGAGTTGGTCTCACCACCTGTGTAATCTTTTGTCTTGTCTAGTCTTTCTTCTCTATATAGTCAGCATGCTCATATTCCTAAAGCTTCAGCCTGACCATGTCCAGGAAAATGCAACCTTCTTGAAGGCAAGAACTGTTTTCATTTCTGTCTTCTATCTACCCAGCCCTTATCAGAGTTTCCTAGCATTTAGTAGGTGCTTAGTAAATGATTGTGGAATTGAATGGCATGCCCTGGCTCAAGACACTTCAGTGGTTCCCTGTTATCCACAGGATAAAACACAGACTCTCGTATTTGGCATTTAAAGCTCTTCATAGTCTGATTTCCAAACAGATTCTATATTAGTCACCTTAATGTGCTATATTTTCCAGCCAAACTGATTTACTTCCTTTTCTGCATATGCAGCATTCTGTCTTCTGCCACCCTACTTTTGCCTACAATGTCTCCAGTACCTGGAATGCTTTTTCTCCTTAACTCTGCCTCTTAAACTTCCTAGCACCACTCAGGGGTCAGCTTGAGTGCCAACTTCCACAGGGCTTCTACTAATCTTTGTCCTCCAGCAACTTGTTTGTGCTTCCCATGCCCCAGATTACTTTTGCATTGACTTCTCGGGGTCTATTGCTTACCTCTAATTGAATACAACCTCCTCAAGGGCAGGGACCATTTTATTTTTTCTTTGTGTAGTCAGGGCCTGGACCAAACCTGCTTTTTGCCAGTCCACGTGAAAGAAGCTGAGCATCTGGCTTGTGGGAACACACAAGTACAGGTAGTATAAAGGCCCTGCTATCCAGTTCATGCTCAGGTATTCATCTGGCTAGTGCCTTCTCACTTCCAGCTCATCAGTCCATCAAAACATTCCTCTCCTTTACATGGTAAAGGAACTGGAAAGAGTCACTACCTTTATATGTTACAAATAGGGAAGCAGGACACTTCCATTACATGTCATTAGCTTTTCCAGAAGTTTTTCCATGACCTCTGTCATGTGAGATGGTAATAGGCAGAAGATGCTGGCCTTGGTCTGGGAATGACGCTCCCATTGACCAGGCCTGTGTTATATGTGTATACCCAGGACCTAGCACTCTGTGCCTGGCATGTAACAGGTGCCAATAAATGCTTGTTGAAATTAATTGAAGGCCTGTCAAATTCAAGAAGGCAAATTGCCTACCTTGAGTGTGTGGTTGGATAACCAAGGTATCTAGAGCTTACTGAGAAGAATAAAGCAACTACCATGATGGTATATCTCCTTCACAAGTAGTTGTAAAATGTCTCATGAGACCCCTTACCTGGTCATCCCTTTGGGTAACATCAGCAGTTGTGGTACATAATTGTAGTGATACTTCTTTTACCTACCCATGAAGCATGGCATTTTGGGGAAAGTGCTTTCCTGGGCCTCTAGAAACCTGTATTTGGGTTTTGGCTCTATTATTGGCTTGTGTCTCCTGGGACAAATTGCTTTCCTGCTCTGGACTTCAGTTTCCCCTTTGTAAAATGAATAGGGAAGACTGCACAATTCACAACGTCCCTTTCAGCTCTTTCTGTGACCTAGGTTTCCCTGGAATTCTGAGAAAAGGAGAGCGGTGGAACTCTGTGATCTTTCTTGATTTATGGAACCAAACACTCTCATGTGACATGTATCTAGAACCTCTGCAGGGGAAAAATACAATTTACCTGCTTGAATTCTGTTTAGCATCAGAGGGAAATTAAACAAATCTTTTGAACCAACTCTTTGGTCTGGAACTACCCTACTACCTTACTGGTTTCTACATAAGTAAGTGGAGCAGTCAGATGGAAAATTCTTGTGTTTAGAACCAAAGAATCCCAAATATAGGCAACTAGATCCTACTAAAGTGATAATTCTGATGATTAGGCTTTAATTCGTCTTACTTCATGAGTTGGTATGCTTACTCTTTGTGTACACAGCTTTTAGCATAATGTTCAACACATACTGAGTGCTTAGGAAATGCTAATTCATTCCCTGTCAGTGGACAAGTTTTGCTTTGATTCAGTTCAAAAGACATCTAACATTACCATTTCTGCCCCACATGTAGCACTAACATGATAGACAAGGACATCAGTAAGTAATTTAAAGATATTGATACCATAATGGTGCTGAAAAGATGTCTGAATACAGATAGTTGATTCAGGATGCTGCAGTGCAATCCATCAATCAACAAACATGTATTAAGCACCTAGCAGGTACCATATCCTGGATTCATTTCTGGGGACAAACAAGGGAAAAGTGAACCAATTCCTGTCTTCAAGGAGCTTACATTCTACTTGAGGAATAAAAGATGTTCACAGGTAAAGAAAGGATACACACACATACACACACACACACACACACACACGCGCGCGCACACACACACACACACACACACACACACAAAGATCCAAATTGATTTGGGAAGGAGGGGGATTTCTAAAAATTGGGGGAAAGAAGAAAGGCCATATGTGACACTGGAGCTGAGCCTTGAAGTAAAGAGATAGGAGAAGAGAGAAGGGGGTGATAGGTGTTAGGAATGGTAAAATCTAGAATGAGGTTTTGAAAATGGAGCTCATTCCTTGGAGCCCAAGAAACTTATCCAGAGATGGTCCTGCTTCCTTTTCAGTAGGAATAGGCTAAAGTAGTAAACTTTAAAAGTAGGTTAAGGAATAGTCAGGGTGTTTTTAAGGTGCTTCACTGAACAAGTAAGAACCGGGAAAATGCAAATTCATTTGTTTACATCATTACATCATTAGGAGTTAGTGGGTTCATCCTTTTTGGAAGTCCTTAAACAGTGTCTAGATGACTAACACCAACCACCACCACCGTCGTCATAATCATCAGGATGTTATATTACTCTGTGGCCTAAAAAGTACAATTCAAATCCGGGTGCTCTAACTTCAAATTCACTGAAACTCAGTTTCTTATCTTTTTTAAGATTCATAGACTTCAGGTTATACTTTATGATATGAGACAATGAACCACTTTTTGATTTATATTTCTGTGGGTCTTTGCAGCCCTCTGTGTAAGGGTTACCTGGATGGTCTAATGCAAATTTGTTGGGGCCAGTTGATATCAGTAGCCAACTATAGTGCTATGGCTCCTAAGAGGGGTAAGAGGCTCTCCAGGTTGTACATCCTAATCTTGCTTTATTGATCAAATTTAAATAGAACTTAGCTATGAAGGGAAACTAATTAGCAATTTGATACAGTATTTACTCTTTTGAGGAAAATTTTTTGTTGGTCAAGCATGACTTATGAATATCTACTTTTTTTCCCAATTGATTGAATTTCCTGGTCAAATGTGAAGGCAGAGTAATGTTTTCCTATTAGATTTATACATAATTTCAGCTTTAGAGTGAAAAGGTCTAGGAATAAAGTACTGAAATGTTGAAAAGTTAGTAGGAAACTTTCTTTATTCCCTGACCTAGTTGTGTTGGGTCTAAGGAACTGATAAGTAGGTAGCAACAATGTCTATCACAGGGACAATTCTGACATGACCGTGGTCCCAACTGGAATGTTCTGATAAGAAACCAACTCATCAAACCTATTCATTTCACAAGTGAGGATTTTGAAGTCTTGAAAGGAAGTTGGCTGGGCTGCTGTTGCACAGCCAATAGGTAGAAGCTTGAGGAAGAGGAAAGACAGTGGCCTTTGGAGGTAGCTGATTCCTGGCTTGCCTCTTGCCACTTAGGAGACTTTGAGCAAATATATTTGACTCTGGACTTCAGTGTCCTCACTTCTAAAGGAGGGAATTCCAGCTCTAAATTGATGATCTGCTGATCCTCTGGCCTCAATCATAATTTCATCATAATTATTCCATTGTAAACCTGTGATCTCCTGAGCCAAGATTTGGCCCTAGGGTCCTCTGACTCACAATCTCCTGCCCTTTACTGCCTGCCTTTGATTTTTTAGGATGACTTGGCTCTCTCTGTTTTCAACACTGTGGCCAAATTATATTAGAGAATGAGTAAGAGATTATTATTTCTCCCAGCTAATAGCCATTTTTAAAAAAGCATGAGAGTAAGATCTTTCCTCTTACAACCCTAGAACCAGTTGAAAAAATAAGAAAGTGACAGCCCTTCTCCTCCACTTGCTTTGTTATACTGTCAGTCACTGCTCATGTGTTGAGATCCTGTACACAAGACACTGTGCTAGGTTCAGGACAGATACTGAGAGATGAAGGATACCTCTTTGGGTCTTTTCTTTCTACTTACAATCAAGATGGGGAAATAAGATCTTGACAAGGTTAAAGAATGCTGACATTAGTCTTTCTACCTTTCTGGTGCCTGGCATTTTGGGGAGGGGGAAGACCAGGCCTATGATTTCCTTACTTTACATAACTTCCCTGTGAGGAAATGCCTCCTATCAATTCAGATTAGCACATGTTCCATAATTTATAGCATAGGTTAGTTGCCTGAGAAGTTAAGGGATGTTGCCTGACAAGACAGTATCTTTCAAAGGCAGGACTTGAAGCCAGCTCTTACTTGCTCTTAGGTCAGCTCTTTATCTAGTGTGTCATGCAGCCTCCCATACACATGTGCATGTACATTTGAGAGTCAACATGGCATACACATACATATACATACAGACACAGAGAGGAGGGATAGAGAGGAGAGATAAAATATTAATGAATGAATGAATGACAATTGAGTCAGTGGTGTCAACAGAAGCCAAATTTCTCCTCTAATGCTACTTGACCTTGAGTAATTCAACCTATCAGAACCTCAGACAACCTCTGAAGATTTATCTGTTAGGTTATCAGTGAGTTGTGATATGTGTCAGTGTAAGGTGTTCTCCATGTTGGAAAAAAAAATTATTGTTCCTGGTAGGCAAATGGCATCTATCAGTGCTGGTCTATATCACAGAATCTCAGAATTTCCCTTGGAAAGGATTGCAACAGCCATCTAGTCCAATCTGTACCCAAAGGAATCCTATACTATAACATTTTACCACATCTTAAAAGTTGTTATTTAACCCCCACTTGAGGGGAACCCCACTAATTCATGAGGCAGCACCTTCTACTTTTAGAATGCTCTAATCATTGGACTCTGGGCTGAGATTTGCTGCATTGTAACATCTGTTGCTCATAATTCTTCCTTTTGGGCCAATCATGTCATGACTGTTGGGGCTCTTGTATGTGAAAACCCTTTGAACGTTTGGAGATACAAAATCCAAAGGTACCATATGTCAGAGGCTGGGAGTTGGTTATGGAGTTAAGTCAGAGAGCCATTTTTTTTCCATCTAGTTATAAAGGGTTTGGGCCCGTATCTGGAGATGTTATAAACTGAGAACAGGATGTTATTAGCCCATGGCTGATGAGAAAGTTTCATGGTAAATAATGTCATCTTGTGCTTCTGTGAAGTATAAAGGTCTGTGACCCTTGAAAGCATGAACATTTTGCTTCCTTAGAAGTGGTAGATCTTACAAAATGAGATGTGTCCTAGTGCACGGACTTCATCCAGGAGACTGATGTTAGAAGTGTTATCTAAGGCCTCAGACCAAAAGATGTGTAATGTCTTCTTTGGAATCATTTATATTTATTTTTCATTATTATTTCATTTTGGGCTTACCCTCTGTATTACTAATATCCTGGTATTGCAATTTCTTCCTGCTGTATCATTTTTGATCTTTTGATATAACCCAGTATGGCATTAATGTGAACAAATGGAAAAGATCTATCACCTAATTATGGAAATCAGAGATGAAAAAGACATATTGGTCATCTTGTCCATCCTGCCTATTTCCTATAAATACATTTGTTTTAATAAGACTCCTGGGTTTGGCTATGAAACAGAGGAAATGCATTGATTTAGTTTAATACTGAAGGCTTAAATGAAAACTCAGGCCCAGTGGGACAACACAGAATCCCATTTTAAATTTATGATCTTAGGCTAATTTGATCCATTATTAGATTCTGTATCCTTAGCAGTCATTTGTACATTCGATCATCCTTTTTCACAGAAAAGCACAGCATATCAGTTGCCAGGTGCTTCACAATCACCTGAGACCTGTCAGAGTAGGACCTCAAACAGAGGTAGTGGGGATTCAGTTCATTTGGGCAGGTTTCTTTGCCCCTTTGCAAATAGGTACTACTCTCTACATTAGCCATACTATGCAGTTTCACGGCTTCTTTTAGCCACGGAAAAATTAAATTGTTTTTCTCTTAAATATCTGACATTAAAGAGTCAGCTGTGATAAATATTTATGGAAATAAAGAGGAGACACTGAATAGACAGCTGGATGGATGAATAGAAGATTTTTAAAGCATTTACCATGTGCCAGACACCACATCAAATACTGGTGACACAAATGTAAATAAACAAGAGAGTGTCTCCCCTCTGGGAGCTTACATTCTAAAGGGAAGCCTGAAAGTGGAGATGGGGAGAGAAGGATAAGGTATATGGTGAAGAAAAGAGAAGTTAAGAGAGTGAGTTGCATATGAGTAATGTGGAATATGGCTGGATTACCACTGGGGCAAAGTAGTCACTAGTAAGGAAAGCAGAATATCAGGGAAGAGGTTTCTCCAGGTTCAGAAGACATTTGGGGAAGAGAATTCTGGACATTGAGTTTTGAGGCATGAGTGATCTAGTAAATGTCTAAGATTAATAAAGTATAAACAGTAGAATTCATATACACAAGATTGCAAAGCCAGATAAATGTTCCTCAGAGTAGCAAGAGAACTGAGATGTGATCTAAGGAAAGGACTCACAGAATCTGAGCCAACAAAACCCTCAGCTGTTCCACATTCTGACCTGTAGCTGACTCAGGATCACCTCTAGGACATCCTTAGCAAGGGAGTATTTGGCCTCTCCACGATGAGAAGCCCCCTGAGATCACAGCATTGTAGACTTACAACTAGAAGGGGCCCCTGGAAACTTAGGGACCTCTAGACCAACCCCAAGGAAGTGAAAGGTCTTGTCCAGAGTTGCACAGTTAGTGACTGAGCCAAGATTTGAATGCAAAGTGTCTGATTCCAAATCTAGTGCTCTTTTCACTAACTATACTGAGCCCCCCAAATCCATGAACTCTTATTAATGGTTATACTAAATGTGTTGTCTATATATCAGTCAATCAATCTGGCCTCTAAGGTAGCCTATTCTTTTTTTGAATAACTCTAATTTGTAAGAAGTTTTTCCCTCCCTTCATCTAGCCTTCAGTTTACCTTGATGTAGTTTTCTACTGTTTCTAGGGATGTTCTCTGGGGCCAAATAGGATAAGTCCATTCCTTTTTCTACATGACAGTCCTTTTTGTACTTGAAGACAAGTATGATTTCCCTCCCCCCTTCCCCTGAATCTTTTCTGGTCTAGGTTAAATATTCCCACGTTCTTCACTTTCTTCTCTAGTGTTTTTTTTTTCACCATGATGCTCACATCTTTTGAATAGATGCTTTGATGTTTGTCTGCTATGGTCTTCAGTGTGGTATCCAGATCTGAATGCAGTACCCAGGGTTTGACCTGGTCAGGACAGAGTGTTGTAGGCCCATTACCTCCCTTGTTCAGAATACCATGCCAGTCAAGAATAGTATTAGCATTTTTGGCTGCCCTCTCACATTGCTAAATCCTGCTGAAATTGAGGTCCACCAAAAGGGGTGCATATCTGTGTCCTGGGAGCTGTTGTCTATCAGCCCTTCCATTAGCCCCTATATGTGAAAGTGGATCTTGGAATCCACAAGTTGAACTCATTCTAGCTTTGGATAGCTTTCTGAATCTAGATTCTCATTTTGGTAATCTAGTCCATCAACAAGCAATAGTCAAAGACTGGTTATGAACCAGGGTCTGTGCTAGGCTCTGGGAATGCCAAAACAGAAGTGGAATGGTTCCTGACTTCAGGGAACCCATGTTCCCTTGAGAAAGGGGGCATAGATGACATGTATGTCTATAAGTATATGAAGAATGAAATACATGAATACAAGATGTTTTTGGTAGGTGAAGGCACTAGCAGCTGAATTTGGAGTTAGGGGAATCAGGAAAGGCCTCAGGAGATGGTGCTTAAGCTGAGCTTTGAAGGAAACTAGGGATTCTAAGAGGTGGCATTGAAAAGAGGTGGCATTCTAGGCATGGGGTACACAGTCCATGCAAAGGCACAGAGTTGGGAGATGGAGGATGATGTGCAAGAAACAGAGGAGGCCAGTGTCACTGGACCATAGAGTTCAAGAAGAGGCTGAAAGTTGGGGCGGCTAGGTTGCTCAGTGAATAGAGCATCAGCCCTGGAGTCAGTAGGACCTGAGTTCAAATCTAGCCTCAGACACTTAACACTTACTAGCCTTGTGACCTTGGGCAAGTCATTTAACCCCACTTGCCCTGCCTTCCCCCCCTCCAAAAAAAAACAAAAAAAAAGAAGAGGATGGAAGAATAATATATAATAGAATGATATATAATACATGTATAATATAATAAGGCTGGAAAGGTAGGTTGGAGTCATGTTGTCCTAACCCTGTCAGCTTCACAGGAGTTTGTCTTTGACCTTTGAAGTAATAGAGAGCCACTGGAGTTTATTAAGTCAGAGGAGTGACATGGTCAGATTTGCACGCAAGGAAAATTATTCTGGCAGTTGAAGGGAACCCAATTAGGAAGGTGTTGAAATTGTTTAGTTTACAGGTGATATGAGTGGAGAGAAGGGTATGAGAAGGTGAGATGTCAACGTAGACCACTCCAAAAGACCCACTCAGACTTGGTAAGACATTGGTTTTACGTGGTCCTGGTAGAAATACAATCATAGCATGCCCTCTGTAGGCCATAGCAACATTG
This sequence comes from Pseudochirops cupreus, assembly GCA_028627135.1. Taxonomy (NCBI): domain Eukaryota; kingdom Metazoa; phylum Chordata; class Mammalia; order Diprotodontia; family Pseudocheiridae; genus Pseudochirops; species Pseudochirops cupreus. The sequence continues at coordinate 45,059,464 of CM053582.1, read as the reverse complement.
TTTTGTTTTCCATATTTGCTTGGAACCAATTCCCCCACCCTTGGTTGTCTTTTTAGTGACTCTCTTGGCTAATCCTCATGGCTGAGTGCTATGGTAATTGGACCATTTTGAAAACATGAGTTTTATTTAAGAAGTGATGAGGAAGAGGGCTGAGATAGCTGAGTAAAAGGAGGGACTTGCTTGAGCTCTCTCCCAGACCTCTCCAAATACCTGTAGAAAATGACTCTAAAACATTGTAATAGTAATGTAATTTGATCCCTTTGTATTGGCAAAGCTAACAGGTACTTGGCACCTCGTTTGAATTAGATGAAACTTCTGTTAAGAAACAAAAGGTATACACCCCTGTTGCTGATGTAACAGGAAGGGGCAGAACAGGGAGGAGCTAATAGGTATATAAGGAGAAGCCCTAGCTGGAATTTCAGATCTTCTTGGAGCCAGGTTCTGGAGGCTGAGAAAGAGAGGCCCATACTGGAGAGAATGATTTTTATTTTGAGAACCTGGATGAAATGATTTTGATTCTTGGAACCAGCTGAAACTTCTGCTGAGTCCAAGGGCCAGCTGCAGCTGCTAAGGAGCTGCTGATTCTGAGGACCAGCTGGAGCTGCAGAAGACTGAGGAACCATGACTGTGATACTAGTACTTTGCATGAATCTGTTTGTGGCTTTGTTAAGCCTTGATTTCCCAGGAACAGAGATTGTGAAGGATTTAAGGTGGACTGGACACTGTGAGCTTCAACGTGGAACAGGAACTAGATAGAGAGCTGGACAAAGAACTGGGAGCTGTCTGCCTATGAACCCAGGTGACTGGTGAATCCAGGTAGGAGCTGGGACCATGGAAAGGCATCCAGGGAATCTGAAAGACTACTCAGAGTCAAGCTGATAGAAGACTTGGATACTGTCTATTGACTGAGAAGATTATGATTTACTTGTGACCAAGGGGTGGACTGCCTGTGTATTTTCTGATGATTGAATAGTGAATGATGACTGAATAGTGACTGATTTGTAATTTAGCGTGCCCCATGAGTGGAAAACTTTGACTATTGTGTTTTGTGACCTTTAAGGAGGCAAGCCTTAAGTGATTGATTGACTAAATGATTATACTTTATTCAAAACTATGTGACCACTATGATGAAAACTATGTGGCCATTTTAGTGATAAGTTGTAACATTTTGAATGCTATGTTTTGATTTTCTGTGATACATTGTAACATTGTGAATGCCGTACCTTGATTTGCTGTGAATGTTTTGCTCTGATCTGTTATTGAATAAATGGTGTTCACTATACTATGTATTCAGAATCTCGAAAGCTGTTCACAGTTGCATTTTTCTGGAAAGCTGCTCGTGCTTGGCTATACAAACATGAATTTCTATGTGATAATACGTGTACTAATGGGCCAATACAATGAACTCTAATTCCCTGCTTTACCTTTGTTTCCCAGGTTCTTCTTTCTGCTTCCTTAGATACTTGGAAGTGTGGAACCTTCACCACCACCCCCACAAGGCACAAGCACACAAGGTAAAATGCAATTATCTAATGAAATCTATGCAGCTCATTGCACTTTTCAACTGTTCATTGGAAACTTCTTCTAATTCCCTAGGACACTAGGCTCTCTTTTAAGGAATATTTCTTATGTATAGTTACAGCCACCAACAATAGTAATAATGATAACCATCATCATCGCTCACGTTTCTATACCACTTGATACCATTTAAAGTGGTATCTTAAGCACCACTTACAAAGTATTTTCCTCAGAACAGTCTTTGGAGGTAGGGATCGGTATGTTATTCAACAGTCATTTATTAAACACTCACTGTATATATTATCATCCCATTTACCCAAATTAGAACATGAAGACTAAAAGGAAGGAGAAGCAGTGTGGTTCATAATTGGCAGAGTTTTTGACCAGAACGTTTTCTGCTTCTGCAAGTCATAACCAAAAGGAAAAGAGTGGGACAAATGCAGATCCCCTTCACATCTTAAGCTTAGCCCTGGAGGTGACCTCAGAGGCAATTTTGTCCAAGTTCAACATTTTCTAGGTAAGAGCAGTGAGGCACAAAGAGAAGTATTGACTGGCCAAGGGAATACTAGTGGGAAGTGGTTGAAATCTTGATGTGAACCCTTGTCCTCTGGCTCTGGGTCCTTGCTTCTACCTTGGCTCCATACAACTGAACAACTAATGGAGAGGAAGCAGTAGTGAGTGCTAGCAGATGCAAGATGTGGTGGAAACAATCTGGCTGCTTTCTCATTTTTCAATGCCCTGTGATCCTGGATAATCCTGCCCATGCTTTTGGAACGTAATTGTTTAGCTGCAGGAATTTTGATTCTTCACACATAACAGAGACATGAAGGGAGTAGAAATAGGCTAGGAACTGGCCTCTTAAATAATAAATAAATTGCTTATTTCTTTGTTTGCTAAGCCTTGATGGGTGTGCATGCTGGGTACTGAAGAACAGTGCAAACATTTTCTTAGATGGGGAAATTTCCAATGTTTCTTTTTTTCAAAAACATTGGCAATGTTATGAGTCCAAAACATGATAAAACATCACAGCCGATTTCTAAATGCTTTGCATTTTAATATGGTTGAAGTGAAGGCAGTAAGTAATTTCAGAGATTTTCCCTTGAGCTCTGGAGTTCTTTTCATATGTAATTATTCTCTGAGTGCATTAGATAGTGCTATGGTTCCCACAGCTGTATACACATCTATAAATCATTAATGAGGCAGTTAACTGAAACAAAACTATAAAAGATTTGCATTACCCGGCAGAACTGGGCCTTAATTGACTTCTAGTTATTTACAATTAATTTTTCCATTTGGAATAATGATTGTAAGTAATTTAGGATTTTTTTATTGCTCAAGAATAAGACATTGTCTATTCATCAAAAGTTTTTATGGAGACTGTCAGTGACAATTAGTGGTCCAGAGGTAATATAATTTTAGCAGACCAAACAAAAATAAATAAATGGGGGTGGGGGTGAGTAGGGGAGGAAAGTGTCCCATACGGAAATAAAAAATATATGACGAAACAAGGAACTTAAGGAGGATATAATGCAGTTTATCAGATTTTTTATCTCATGTAATTTAAACAAGATCTTCCCTGTCTTAAATTTTGGTAAGCACAAAATAAAAAACAGCAAAAGACAGAGCAAACTTTTACTTTTGTTCACAATGAATGTCCAAATGAATCTGGTGACTATATGTAAGATGGAGAACTCAATGAGAATGTGATTGACTTTGCAGTAACTGCTTCATCAAATACAAGGGAAATGCTTTGAAATTGATCACACTGTGTTTTAGGTATTTGTGCCAGAAACAGATGCAATGCAGGATGGGAATGGGGGCCCTTTTTTCTATGATATAGTAAACTTTGTTGATGGAGGGTATGAACAAGGAGAAATGAGGAGAATGTTGACTCAGGTTATGAAATTCATATAGAAATGGGGAGAGGAGAGGGTAGAGAAGATTTAACATGTTCAAAACATCTAATAGCTTAATTGATAGCTTAATTAACTTAAGGGTTTTTTTTTTTCCTTTTCTGAACTCCAATTCACAGTCATTCAGGACTATATTAGGAGCACTGATTTGTTTTCCAGCATGAAATGTATGCTGTCTCTTAGTATATTGGGGTGCCTAAAACTATTTTACATGTTACATTGTACATTGAACAAATAGTTCTAAGATAGTTTTGTGAAATTTGTATTTAGTGTCCTTCATGATGAAGGCTGACTCCCATAATTCTACATTTACAAGAAAAGTTGAATATGCGATTTCCTTCTTGTACCTTGAAATGATGTATAAGAGTGACTCCCTTTAATTGTCTCAAAAAGTTTCTCTTGCAAACAGAGGACTTTATTTGAATGCCCTTTCAGTGAAAGGGATTAAAGACAAATATGCAAATATGCATGGATTAACTGGAAGCTGTCAAAAATGCAAAGAATTCTGAGGAAGAAAATGAAAATCACAGGATTTCCGAGTTGGAAGAGGCCTCAGATGTCATCTAATCCAATACATACCTCAGTCAGTCAGTCAGCATTTATAAAGTGTCTAGGCACTGTCCTAAGCCTTAATAAGAATTACTTCTTCATTATACCCAGCAAATGATTGTCCCATCCTTCTTGCAAGACCTCCATTAAGGAGGAATCCTTTACATCCCAAAGTAGCTTTTTCCACTTTTGGACAGCTCCCATTGTTAGGATAAATTTTCTTTAAGTTGTTGATTGACTGATTATGTTAAACCTAAATTTGCCTCATTATAACTTCCACCCATTGCTCCTAATTAAGCCTTTTGGTGCCAAGGAGAATGAGTCTGCTGTCTTGAACAAGTGATAGCTCTTCAAACAATTAGAAAAAATTGTAATTCTCTCCCTAACCCCCATCTAAGATTTCTCCACGTTCAACATCCCCATTTCCTTCAACCAAGCTGGGTCAAAGGATAGGAACCGTTCTATAGGCCTTTGGATGTAGTTCCAAATTATTCTCCAAAATGAATAGGTCAGTTGACAGCTTCTCCAATAGTGTATTAGTGTCCCAGTTTTTCCACATCCTCTCTAGCATTTGCCTTTTTCCTTTCCCTTTCTGTAGTGTTAGCCCATCTGATAGGAGTGAGGTGATATCTCAGTTGTTTTAATTTGTATTTCTCTAATCAGTAATGATTTAGAGCATTTTGTCTTATGATTATTTATTGATTCAATTTCTTCGTCTGAAAGTTGCCTATTCGTATACTTTGACTATCAACTGGGATGACTCTTATTTTTATAAATTTGACCAAGTTGCCTATGTAAGAAGAATTGAGTTCTTTATCAGAGAAATTCTATAAATCCCCTCATTTCCTTTTTTATTGCTAATTTTGGCTACAATAGTTTTATTTTGCAAAAGCTTTTTAATTTCATGTAATCAGTTTTCCATTTTACGTCCTGACACGCTCTCTTATCTCTTGTTTGGTTTTAAATTTTTTCCCTTATTGATAGATCTGACAAGTACATTTTTCCTTGCTCCCCTAATTTACTTATGCCATCATCCTTTATGTCTAAATCATTTATCTATTTTGGCCTTATATTGGTATGTGGTGTGACTCGTTGCTTTTGTGCTTAGTTTCTGCCATACTTCTTTCTAGTTTTCCCAGAAATTTTTATTAAATGTCAAGTTTTTACCCCAAAAGCTTAAATCTTTGGGTTTATCAAATACTAGATTGCTGTGGTCATTTACTACTGCAGATTATGTAACTAATTTGTTCTGTTGATCCAGCACTCTATTTCTTAGCCAGTTCCAGATTGTTTTGATCATTACCACTTTGTAATATAGTTTTAAAATCTGGTTCTACTGGACCACCTTCCTTCACATTGTTTTCATTGATCCCCTTGATATTCTTGACCTTTTGTTCTTCCAGATAAATTTTATTAATATTTTTCTAGCTCCATAAAATAGTTCTTTGGTAGTTTAATTGGTATGGCACTGAATAAGAAAATTAATTTGATAACATTGTTGTGGGAATCTGAAGATCTTCCCTGCCCCTAGGCCCTTTGCTAAAGTGGCTATGTGACCCTGAGAACCTTCCCCTATTTGAAAGTATACTCTGTTCCCTAATAGGCTGAATGTGGTCACATGGAGCCTGTGGCGCCAG
>CM053582.1:45035913-45053347 GCA_028627135.1 Pseudochirops cupreus | reverse complement strand
TTTTTTTTTTCTTTTCCCAGGGATCACTCATTGGTTACAACCCTTCTATATAACCAAACTATTGTACAGTGTGAAAGTATTTGCAGATCCTATACATGATTGCACGCCACCATGGGGGGCGGGGGGAAGGGAGGGGAGAAAATCTGAAACTCAAGGGATTGTGGAACTGAATCTTGTAAATTAAAAGTAAATAAACAAGTCATTTAAAAGAAAAAAAAGAAGAGAATAACTCTAGGAGAGAAAGTAATGTCCAGTGAGTTTGGAAAGATGCACTGGGGCCAGGTTTTGTAGAGCTTTAAAAACTAAACACAGAGCTTTATATCATATTCTGGTGGCAACAGGAAGCTCTCAGAGTTGACTAAGGGGTGTATGATCAGGACAACTCCCACTTTGAAGCGTGTAGGATGCCCTGGTGTAGTGTGATATCCCTTCTAAATCCAAACTCATGATCCAGTGTTTTTTGCCTCCATCTGAGTTATATATAAAACCATTGAACAGAATGGGTCCCAAGATAAATCTCTGGGGTGGCAATGATTCATTAATCATTGCTCTTAGAGTCCATTCATTCTACCAATTTCTAAATTTTCTGTACTATCATCTTGCCTAAATGTCTCCATTTTATTTCTAAAGATGTTATGAGAGGCAGCTTTGAATGCCTTGCTCAGTTCTAGTTGTAACAGGCATATGGAATTCCCCATTTTGACCATTGTAATAACCTTAGTACTCAAATGAACAAGGTTAATTTAGCAGGAGTTATTCTTGGTAAGGCGTAACTTGGTGGTGCTCCAGTGGATAGTACCGGGCTTGGAATCAAGAAGACTTATCTTCCTGAGTTCAAATTCAGCTTCAGATACTGCCTAGCTGTGTGACCCTGGGCAAGTCACTTGATCCTGTTTCTCTCAGTTTCCTCATATATAAAATGAGCTGGAGAAGGAAATGGCAAACCACTCCAGTATTTGCTGAGAAAATCCTGGAGGGGGTCATGAAAAATCAGACATGATTGAAAAACAACTGAACAACAAAACAAGAAGTCTTTGGTAAAGCCATCCTGGCTCATCACTCCCCAGATATTTTTAAGAAATAAGCTTTATTGGTTGTTATATGACATTTCTGTATATACCTTTCCATTATTAAGCCCTCCTTATAACAAAAAACAATTTAGCAAAACCAACTGACTCAGCACCTGGGTTTACTAGTACCTGTAACATCTAACTTGAATTCTGACTCTGAGTCTGATTCTAACCCTAAACCTCTTGACCAAATAAAAGAGTGGATTTCATCATCTCTTTTCTGAAAACTGATCTGTTCATTACTTGAATTCTAGTGCTGACAGTTTCATGTTTTTACTACCTATATGAACCTGGGCATGTTACTTACCTTTGGGCCCAGAGACAGTCTATAAATCTTGATATATATGGAATGTTTAATATGAACTAGTACTTCAAGCATCTGAAAGATTGTCCCATGTTACAGGACTAGAGTCATTTGACTTGGATCGAGCATATGAAAGATAGGTTGCAGAAATGTAAATTTCATCTTGGTGTAAGGAAGAATTTCCACAACAGTTAGAGTCATTCTGGAGTAGAATGGATAGTGTCAGGAGGAGATAGGTTATACCTCACTAGGAGTCTTCATATACAGGGAGAGTAGGAAAGGAAAGGGAATAGGCATTTATTAAGGACCTATTCTGTGCCAGACACTGTGGTAAGTGCTTAACAAATTTCTCATTTGATAGCATGAACAAAGGCCAGATGAATACTTGCTGAATCTGTTTTTGAGGAAATTCTTCCTCATGTGAGAGTTGGACCAGATGGCCTCTGGTTCCCCCTTCCAGTGAGGGGATGTTATGGTATAGTTGGAACAAAAAGCAGTCTTTTTTTAGAACTTTTTAATAGTATTTTATTTTTCCCAATTACATATCGAGACAATTTTTAGCATTTATTTTTACGAGATTTTGAGTTCCAAATTTTTCTTCCTCCCCTCCCTTCTTCCTAAAATAGAAGGTAATTTGATATAAATTATACATGTGCTGCCATGTAACACATATTTCTGTATTAGACACTGTTGTGGAAGAATAAACAGATCAAAAGAAAGAAAAACATGAGAAAGAATAAAGTAAGTGAAAAAGTATGCTTTGATTTGCATTCAGAACCTGTCAGTTCTATATGTGGATATGGATAGAATTTTCCTTCTTGAGTCCTTTGTATTTGCATTGCTGAGAAGAACTGAGTCATTCATAGTTGATCATCACACGATGTTGATACTGTGTACAATGTTTTCCTGGTTTTGCTCATTGCAGTTTGTATCAGTTTATACAGGTCTTTCCAGGTTTTCTGATATCTGCCCGGTGTTCATAATTTCTTATTGCACAATAGTATGCCATTACATTCATATACCACAGCTTGTTCAGCCATTCCCCAATTGATGGGCATTCCCCAAATTTCCAATATTTTGCCACCACAAAAAAGCACAAATATTTTTGCACACATAGGTCCTTTTCCCTTTTTATGATATTTTTTTAGACGTAGACCTAGTAGTGGTATTACTGGGTCAAAGAGTTTGCATGGTTAAGTTGCTTTTTGGACACAGGTACAAATTGCTCTCCAGAATGGTTGGATCAATTCACAAATCCACCCAGAGTACATTAACATCCCAATTTTCCCATATTCTGTGCAACACTTATCATTTTCCTTTTTTTGTCATATTAACCAATCCAGTGGGTGCGAAGAGGTACCTGAGAGTTGTTTTAATTTATATATCTCTAATCAAAAGTGATTTAGAACAATTTTTCATATGCCTGTAGGTAGCTTTGATCTTTTTTTAGATTTATCTTTTTGCTTTTTGGAGGGGGGAAGGTAGGGGAATTGGGGTTAAGTGACTTGTCCAAGGTCACATGGCTAGTTTTGTGCTAAGTGTCTGAGGCCTGATTTGAACTCAGGTCCTCCTGACTTTAGGCCGGAGCTCTATTCACTGTGCCACCTAGCTGCCCCAACAAATAATATTTCAAAAGAAAAAAGTAAAATGCAGAAAAGATTGTTAAAATCAGGAAAACTGATCTGTGTGGTCTCTTCTTTTTAGAAAAAAAGTGTTTTATTGAAAGCCTAATATTGAAGACAATCTCCTAAACTTGGTTCATAATAATTTACAGTTAAATTAATTCATTTCAATGAATAAAACACAATCTCCTCCCTATCCGTGACTACCTGTCAATATAGCTCCTCTCCTGCCACACAATCCCAGAAAATATCTACCATCAGACAAAACAGGTAAACACTTTGGCTATATCTGGGAAGTCATGTCTGGGAAGCCTCTTCTGGCTTCTAATCAATTCCTGCCCTAGTGCCTGTTCTGGGGTTTTTCAGACGTACTTCTCTCTCCAGGGATCAGTATTTTGTTAAGTTGTCACACTGTGCCCCTAGTTCTCCTCACTTCCCTCTGCATCAGGTTATGGATGGCTGTCCATATTTTTCTGAATCCTTGTGAAGTGCTTGTTTTCTCAGTCCTCGTTCTCTGTGACCACTCAGCAGCATGGGACACCCCTGACCACCTCTTCCCCCTGCCCTTGGCCTTATAGACACCACCTTCTCCTCGTTATTATCCTACCACTCCCCAGCTGATGCTTCTTGGTTTTTTTGTAGGTCTAATCTTCCTCTTCCAGACCTCTTAAGATGCTGCCTGTAGCCCTCCTCCATCCACACATCCATCCACATTGTCCCTTGAGAATCTTCCCCACTCCCCCAACTTCATCTAACACCTCCCCATGGATGAGCTCTCTGCAGAGCTCCAGCCCCACACACTCAACGGTTTTCAGAACATCACCACATAGGCATGTCACTGACCACACAAAGCCAGCCCAGCATCCTTCCCATGAAGCAGCTACATCTTCTGACTTCACTATTATTTTCAATGTCCTGTTCAAATCCTTAGCAAGCTCTTTTCTTTCTCACTTTTCACATCCCCTTCATTTACCAAATCTGACTGATTCCAGCTCCCTGGGATAGACATCTTGCATCTGTCTCCTCCTCTCTGTTCCTGCTGTGACTGTGTATCTTCTCACTTGACTCCCCCTGGAGTACTGCAATAGCCCACTCTCTCTCCCCCATCCAATGCATCTTCATGCCAATGCCAGACTCATCTTCCTTGTTCACACATCTGGTGGTGGCTTTGTTCTGCTCAAAAACCTTCCATGGCTCCCAAATGCCAATTGAGTCAAAGAAGCTCCAGCTCCTTTCCTGACATTCAAAGCCCTCTGCAATCTGGCACTCCCTTATTTTTCCTTCCTTATGTCAGGCACCCCACCAAGCTAGCCTAGGCTCCAGCCAAACTGGACTCTCTTTTCTTGGACCGCCCCCCCCCTTGCCCTTTCCCACCTCCTCTGAGCTTTTGCTCACAATGTTCTCCATGCATAGACTCCCCTCCCCTGCACTGCCCTCTCCTCCCTTCACCTGTCCAATTCCTACCACCCTGTAAAGTCCCATTCAAACCTTACCTCCTCTACACTGATGTCCCCGCTCCCCCAAATGGAAAAATCTGCTTTGCCTATAACCCTCACCCAGCTCTTTTCTTATCTGTGTCTGTAGTCCACTGATCAGGTACCATTTTAAACATGCTAGTCATCTCTGGGTCTTACCCTGACAGTCGGCCTCATGGTGGCAAGCCTGACTGCAGTGTCAGAGGGATCCAAGTCTTCCCATGGTGTCCTACCTGAATGCCAGCTTCCTGCTTTGTTGGAAGGCTTCAGCATCCATGATGTGGGTAAATTTGCCAGTGTGGCTGAAAGTGATTCATAGGAATGATTTCATTGAATCTTCTACCTTGATGAGGTCCATGCCGGGAGCAAATGATGGTAGCTTGTGGCTTCTCCTTCTCTGGTGTGAGATGCAAGACTGGGGCTCTGAGCAGGGCAGACTCTTCTGTTTGTGCATGGTCTCATTACCAGAGTAAATGAGCATAATGCCAAAAGAGCCAGAGGTTCTTTCCCACTGAGAGTCTTCACTGGGGCTGAGCCTTGAGCCATGACCTGACCTTGAATGAGGAACTCAGGCGGCTCCCTGAGACTATACCTCGCAGAATAACAGGCCAGGGATGTGTGTGGGAAATCCCCATGGAGTGGTGGTTCTCAAAATACCTTCAGTCTATTGTGGGGGACACAAGTCACACCCAGCCTGGGACAAAGCAATCCTTTTGTGACAAGATCAAACGAGTGCAGACCAGTATAGAATAGACGGAATCCAGAAAGGCAGTGGCGCTTCAGAGCAAGGGAGGATCAGCTGAGCAAGGCCAATTCAGTGATCATGTGGTCACCTACGGGGGGGGGGGGGAGGGCAGTATGTGCAGGTCACTGGACTGCTGGAGGGCAAGGTGAGCAAGAGAAATGAGGCACAGTCTCTGCCCCCAAAGGGCCTCCTGATACCCTGGGGGTCTTGTGGAGTGGAGTTAAGACATGTATATGTCTGTGTGTATGTATATATAAAATAAAAAATCATATCTCTTACAGGTCCATGATCGTACACTCTCTCCATGCTTAGCAGATAGACTTTGTGAGTGGTAGTAAAGAGAAAGACAGAGAGAGACAGAGGGAGAGACACAGGGAGAGAGAGAGAGAGAGAGAGACAGAGGGAGGGAGGGAGAGAGAGAGATCATTTCTGAAAATCCAATGGCACAACATTAGTCTGGACTGGCTTGGGAAAAAACCGACTTTCCTGAGAAAGCAGTCTTCTCTCTAAGTCCCCCTGTCCAGCCTTTGAGAGTAGCAGTGCACAGGTGCACACACACACACAATGCTCGCAGGCTCACACATAGACGCACACACGCACACACAAACACACACATGCTCACTGGCTCACACGTACACATGCACACACACACATGCTCGTGGGCTCACACATGCACGCACACACACACACATGCTCGCGGGCTCACATGTACGTGCACACACACTTCTCTACCCCCTCATCATCCCTCCTCTCTGCCCTCCCATTCCCCAAGGGGCACAGCTTCGGTGGCCTCAGCAGGTAGCTTGACTGTTCTGTTGCTGGGCTTGTTCCCAAAACCTTTCTCCAGTTTGGTAGAAGCTGTCAGAGCCTGGTCCTGGGGCACAGCCATCAAGAAGCCAGCCTTCTCCATCCCTTCTCTTCCCGTGGTGGCTGTTGTACAGACTAGGTTATGAGAAGTACCCAGGCATGCTTGGCAAGTTGAGAAGAAGTAGGCAGCCCCTGCGGCTGGGGGCATCAGGGTCAGAGGCAATGGCCTATGTGGGAGACAGTGCTGAATCTGAAGTCACAGGACTTGCTTTCAAATCCTGGTTCTGCCTCTTCCCTTCTTGAACATATCACTTAACCCCTCTGACCTGTTTCTTCATCTGTAACAATGAGAGAGCTTACCAGGATGACTATGGCCCTATAGTTTAGTCTCTAGGGTGCCTTCCCATTCAGCTTTGACCTGCTGTCATCGATAATGGCTTCATCAAGGAGGTAGCATTTAAGCTGAGCCTTGAAGGACAGACAGGATTTCTTTTCCAAGTTAAATTTTTTTTCAAGCAACAAAAATCTACTTTTTCTCCCCTGTTTGCCCTGCTCCCCCACCAAAAACAACAAAGCCCTTGTAACAAACACGCACTCAAGCCAAACAAATCCTTGTATTGGCCATGTCCCAGAAATGCATGTTGCGCTCTGCACCCCGAGTCCTCCTCCTCCATCAGGGGTGGGCAGCCAGCTTCCTCAGGGGCTTCTGGAGTCATGGCTGGTTGTGGCCTTGAGTTGTTCTTGTTTGTCTTTGCAACCTGCTTGCTGTTGTGTCCACCATGGTCCTGGTTCCACTTACTCCCCTCTCATTAGCTGATCATTTCTTCCAGCATAATACTGTCTTATCACAAGTATATCTCATCACTTGTTCAGCTATTCCTCAACTGACGGGCAACCTGTCAGAGGCCAATTCTTTGCCGCCACAAAAAGAGCTGCTGTCTATTGGTTTATACATAGGGGCCTTTCCCCTCTTAGCAGGCAGATGGGGAAGACAGATTGGTCAGTGCATGAACTGATACAAAGTAAGGTGAGAAGGACCAGCAGAATGATTTTTGTAATAATTCTACAATTGGTGGCTACTGAGGAAAATCTCACTGACTTTGGGACCTAACTTTACGTGCCTGAGGCTTTGTCTGCTTTCCAGAAAGATTGCTTCCCATGTTGGCACCTGCTTCCTTTTCTGCAATCTTCTGATACCTGGAGCCTTCCATGAGCCATGCAGCCTAATTGGCATGGCCCTGCCTCTGATATCAGGAGTCAGAAAACAATCCAATGTAGTAGATCAAGGCCCTGAACCTGACCCACCCTGCAAAACACCTGGGCCTGGAGTGAGTCTCAAGGATACTCTAAGAGGCAGACAGTCCTAGGATGGGGGTCAGCTGGTAGCATTACTTTGGGAAGGGTTGGATGGCTACCAAGGCTCTTGTCTGTAGGTGGGACAGGCACCTGAGCAAGTACTGGAGTGCTGCCTTTCTTGTTAAGACAGAGTCCTAGCTGTCTCCAACCCAGTGAGGAGTGACCATGGAGCTGGAGATGCCAAAGCTGATGAGAAGCTTCTCCATCTGGCAACCATTCTGCTTATCTCCTTGTGTTACTGACTCTGCCTTACCCTGATTTCCTCCCCCAGGCGGCCTTTTACCTGTCCAACATTCACTTGGATGAAAGAAAATGCACCCATAATAAAGACTGATTGCTCTTAATCATTAGTGGCTTGTCTGGCTCTGATAAAGGCCTCCAAGTCACATCAATGGACTGGGATGGCTGGGTACCAGAAGGGATCAGAGAGATCAGAGGAGCTCCCCTTTCTCTTGTAGTTCTACAGCCTTCATGGAAGGTCCTTTCTGGCATGGATGCTGCTCCCTGTCTTCCCCAAAATCACAGAACTGAAAGGGACAGCCATCCAGCCCACCCCAGCCCCAGAGGAGGAGAACATGCCTGATAAATGGCCATCTAGCCCCTGTGTGGGGACTGTCTCACTAAATGTACTCTGTGTGTGTGTGATGGAGCAGTTTTGAGGAAGCTGTTTTGCAATACAAGATAATCACTTGTATGTTAGGATCTAGAAGACGGCATGTATGTGTTCAGTTGGTAAGTGTACGCAGACCCTATGATAAGACGGACCACTAAAGAAAGAAAACTACAATAAACACAATACTTTACCGGTAGTTAGGTGACGAACGACCATTCCAGTGATGTATGTAGTAAACAAATGAGAGCACGTGGGGACAGCACGAGGTGAAGGCCCCGCAGGCCCCAGTCAGTGGCCTGCTCCCAGCGCCAATCTGGGACACACTTGTGCTTTCCCCACACTTGAGCTCCAGGCAGCCAGTGTTTGCCTGTGGGCAGTGCGGAGTTAGGGAGACTTACCGGCTCCCCATTTCAGAGGGGAACACGTGGCCTCTGTCTGGGCAGAGGGCACCTTGCCATGACCACCAGTAGAAAAGATACTTACTGCGACTTCTAGGAAGCAAGTAGCTGGTTCCTTCTGAGACATGGCTGTTGTTCATGCTGTTTGCTTTACTTGACTAATAAAGTTGGATTGCACGTGTGGAGAGGGTTAAGTGTGTAGTAATTGAGGAAAGAGGAGAAGTAGTGTCTCTGCCTTAGAGATAAATTGGTTATAAGCACAAATAACCATGTGAACCACCCTGCTTGAAAACCTCCAGTGTGCAGGATCTCCTCAGTGCCTGGGACAGCTCTTTCCACTCCCACTGAGGCCAAATTCCCCCTGCAATTTCCAGCCACCCTGCCTGCTTCCCTCTGGGGTCCTCTCCCACATGCCACCCTCCAATGAGGGCTGCCCACCCCTATCTTAAAAATGGTGAGCATGTCCCACTGCTTGCCCAAGTCTTCCCTTCTCCAGGCTCACTGTCCCCATCTCCCCAAGGCAGGCATAGAGGCCTTTCCCTACCCTGTTTAGCTCCTGTGTGGAACCTGGCCAGCTCATCAACCCACCTCCTTTCTGTGTCCCTGTGGGTCTTTGCTGTTCCCCTTCCTCTCCTTCACCCCCACCGGGATCTGTGTGTGCCTGCCTGTGTTACTCTGTGTGTATGTGTGTGTGTGTGTGTGTGTGTGTGTGTGTGTGTGTGTTGCCCTGGGGGAGTAGGTGAGGGCCTAGAACTCTGTAACACAGGCTCTGGGTAATAACCAGAGAGGTGCAGCTGGGCATGCTGGGCCAGAGGAGAGGCCTCTCCAGAGGACCACAGCTGGAGTGCCCTTCTCCATCTGCCAGGTGCCTGTGTGGGCTGAAAGGAAACCCCTTAAGGGCAGGGACTGCTTGATCTTTGCCCTTGGGTCCCCAGTGTTTAGCACAGTGCCTGGCACAGAGAACATGCATCTTCCCTGCTTGTTGTTCTGAAATGAAGGTGACGACAAATTAACTTCACAAATTTTTTTTAATTTTTTTATCTATCACTTTAACAATATATATTCTTCTGTTGTGGAATCTCATAACTATTTTAAATATATATGTGTATGTACATATATATGTTTTTCCACTTTGTAAGCTGCAGAAGAGAGAGGAGAGTCCCAGGAGAGTCCAGACTCCTTTAATACCTGCAACAAGATGAGAACAAAAGCCCCGTTAGGCAGGTGGTCGTTATCAGAATGGCCAACTCTAGAACCATAAAGAAAACAACACAGGCCCAAGATACAACATGACTGTCTCGACATGACAACAAACACCATGACAAAGGGGAGAAGGAACATTTCGTCTTTGTTCTTTTTGTATCTAGCACTAACTGAAGCAGGAAAGAGAAGAATTCCGGCCTGGCTCTAGGGACACCTGAGACAGGAAGGGGGGCAGGGCAGGAAGGACAGTCTACCTTCTGTGGAAGACAGTTCTCAAGTTCCCAAAAGTCAGCACTAGGGCAGACTTCAGGAGGAAATCTCCAGCAAGATGGCCACTTGGAGTCCGCTAAGGGTGGAGGCCTTTTGTTTTTGACCTGCATTTTTACCTGCATCTGGGCTCAAAGTAAAGGCATTTGGGAGAAGAGGGTGGGCAAGCTCTGGGGTACTCGTGGCAATACTTCTGGGGAGCAGCAGGAGTCAGGATTGCCCACCCAGCTCCTTCTCCAGGCAGGAAAGCTCAGCCAGGAAGAGACACAGAGACACACACAGAGACACACAGCCACATGAGGTTCAGGCCCTTACTTAGCATGGGAAAATGGGAAGGTGCTGACCACTTCTCCACCCTCGTCGGCAATGGACTCGTAAATCCACTCCCGGTTGCGGCGGCAGGTGGGCCCACACTTGGTGGACTGGCACTTGGGGCAGGGGTAGAAGCAGCCCAGGCACTCTGTCTCCAGGCAGTCACAGAGGTCTTCTGCATTCAGAATCAGCCTGCCTCTGTGGTCGTACTTCCTCATGCCTTTCTTGCCACGTGGGAGCTTCACAGGCAGTTGAGCTGAGTGTGAGCTGGCTTGGCCATGGGGGCCAGCTTGGATATCAGGGCATACTTGGCCACAGGAGCTGGCTAGGCCAGAGGTGTGCCCTTGGCCACGGTGGTGGCCTCGAGGGCGGCCACGGCCATGGGTGCTGATCTCTTCCTGGGGACCAGTCTGGCCATGCAGGCCAATCTGGTCAGAGGGCCCAGCTTGGTCATAGTGCCCAGCTTGGCCATGAGGGCTGGCTTGGCCATGGGGGCTGTCTTGGATATCGGGGCATACTTGGCCACGGGAGCTGGCTAGGCCAGAGGTGTGGCCTTGGCCACAGGGGCGGCCCTGGCCATAGGTGCTGATCTCTTTCTGGGGACCAGTCTGGCCATGTAGGCCTATCTGGTCATAGGGCCCAGCTTGGTCATAGTGCCCAGCCTGGCTGTAGGCAATGGCTTGACCGTGGGGGCCAGCTTGACCATGAGGGGTGGCTTGGACATGAGGGCCAGCTTGGATATCAGGACTGGAGCTAGCTAGGCCAGAGGAGCGGCCACGACCACGGGGGCGGCCTCGGGGGTGGCCCTGGCCATGGGTGCTGATCTCTTCCTGGGAACCAGTCTGGCCATGCAGCCCAATCTGGTCATAGGGCCCAGCTTGGTCATAGTGCACAGCCTGGCTGTAGGCAACAGCTTGGCTGTGGGGGCCGGCTTGGCCGTGGGGGCCAGCTTGGCTGTGAGGGCTGGCTTGGCCATGGGAACCGGCTTGTATATCAGGGCATACTTGGCCACTGGATCTGGCGAGGCCAGAGGAGCAACTGCGGCCACGGGGACGGCCACGGGGACGGCCACGGGGACGGCCGTGGCCACGGGTGCTGATCTCTTTCTGGGGACCAGTCTGGCCATATAGGCCAATCTGGTCACAGGCCCCGGCTTGGTCATAGTGCCCAGCCTGGCTGTAGGCAGTGGCTTGGCCGCGGGGGCCAGCTTGGCCACGGGGGCCAGCTTGGATATCAGGGCTGGAGCTGGCTAGGCCAGAGGAGCGGCCACGGCCACGGGGACGGCCACGGGGGCGGCCGCGGCCACAGGTGCTGATCTCTTCCTGGGGACCAGTCTGACCATGCAGGCCAATCTGGTCACAGGGCCCGGCTTGGTCATAGTGCCTAGCCTGACTGTGGGCAATGGCTTTGACCTCCTGCTCCTTGGCCTGCTCCTTCTTCTTCTTCATGAGCCGAGCTGATTTTTTCACAGCCAAGTCGTCCTTGTTCTCAGACGCTTGAGAACTGGTAATCGCTTTCGGTCACTGGAAGGCAGCTTCTTGTGCTGCCTCGAGTGCTCTTGGAAGTAGCTGCAGGACCTTGGGAAGGACAATAGGCACACAGGATCGCTAGAAGCCAGTGTCTGTAGACTGGCGCGGAGGGACGTTAGAATCGAGGACCGAGAAAGCACACGGGCAGAGGCCACTGGTCGGGCGTGAAGCCTCACCCAGGCCTCTAGAACGGGGGAGTTCTTGAGCACCTCCCCAAAGGAGGGAGAGGGAGGATGGTGGAAACCAGACTGAGGAGGTCACCTGCAAGGAGGAGCCACGCCTGGCTCAGGCCATATCTCCTCTCTGTCCTCTGCTTGTTCTTTCCCTCCTCCCCAATTCTCATTCCCCCACCTGGCTTCAGCTCTGTATCAAAGCAGTTGCCAGTAAGGCCTGAGTGGGGTCCCCTGTCCTCTGCATAAATGCTCTCTCGGTTTCAGTCTGTCTATCCCCCTGTTGCCCTGGCTCCCCACTCTGGGCCATGCATTCTCTCAGCCCTGGGTGGAAAGGCCAGCCTACTGCCCCTTCCTCCTCCTCCTCCTCCTCCTCTACCTTCACCTTACTTCTAGGCCATTACCTGGCCCACTGCCACTGGTCTTCTGGAAGCCCAGCTCTGTGGACTACAACTGCCCCTCCATCCTTGACTGTTTCAATCAACATTCTTCCACCCCATTCACTGTAAGGGAAACCTTAGCCATCAGAGCAGAGTGAGGGTAACCATGCTTTCTCTGGGGCAAAGTGGGAGGAGGTGGGGAGAAAGCCTACCCTGGAAGCCTCCCCCTCCAACCAGCCCCCTGGTTTCTCTCCTGTGGAAAGCAGAGCCACTAGGCGGGAGAGGGGCAGATGGGCTCGAGTGGATGAAGCTGCTCAGCCACCACTGCCAAGGGGGCAGGACAGGAAGGACCTGGTCTCCTAGAATAGAGGCCAAAGGAGAAGAAGTGGTAGTTTTCAGATGAAGCAATGGCAGCTCTCCAGGCAGGTCGGGTTAGGGACTGGAGCTGTCATCTCCTTGCCTTAGGGAGCTCCCAGGTGAGAAAACTCCCCTAACTCCTCCCTCTGGAGCCTGGCACTTCCTCTGCACTTTAGAGTCCTAGAGATTGGCTTAGAGCAGAGTCTGCAAGGTGCCCTGAGTCGGGGAAGCCCAAACCTGATTCAAATGGAACTGGGAAATGCTGAGCAGAATCCACAATAGACTGCAAGGTAGATAATGCTCATTTGTGCTTTTCTAAGTCAATGTGACCTTCAGGGAACCCTTTCTATTGGAGGTCCAGGCCCCTGGCCTCAGGGCCTCCCAGGAACTGGAAGCTTGCCCAAGGCTTGACCTGCCAATATGTGGATTGAAGCTTTGAGACTTGAATGAGTTGTTATAAGGGAGGTCTTGTACTCAGGGAGGAGGGGGCTGGAAGGGGGTGATAGCAAATGGGGGAAATGGTCTATTTCTTCGTTGAAACTGACTTAGGTGCATGTGGTGGGACAGCAGGTTTAGATGGTATGTTCGATCTGACAGGATTGTACAAGCTGGTGCTGCCATTAGGGGAGTGAAGGGGGGATGGTGGGCACGACCTGACAAAAAAAGAGCAAATTTCATTTCAATGCCCAGCTGGGGAAAGAAATGGTGTGGAGAGACAGGCAGGGTCATTTTGTCACTGCCCACTTAAACACAGTGTCTCTTCCTTCACAAACAGCAGCACTGAACACAAGGAAGACCTGAGTTCAGAGCTGGCCTCAGGCACTTCCTAGCTGTGGGACCCTGGGCATGCCATTTCCCTTGCCTGCCTGAGTGTGCTCAACTGTAAAGTGGGGATGAGACCAGCCCCTGCCTCCCAGAGTTGTGGTGAAGATCAAATGAGCTGTTTGTAAAGGACTTCAGCACAGTGTCTGGCCCATCGTAGGTGGGAAGAAAGGCTCGTTCTCTTCCCTTCCTCCTTCCCCTGGGCTGGTGATGGTTAAATCCACAGGAATAAAAAGAACTGAAATGTTTACAGAGGGCAGGCTGGAAGCAAGGCTTCCTAACTTGAGACTTTGGGGTCTCACTCCTCAGTGCCACTGAGCATTTCCTTCCTCTTGGAATGGAAAAACCACCTTATTCTGAGGAGGGCTACATGGGCCTCGCTGGACTGGCCCTGGGGTACATGACCCAAAAAAGGCCTGCCAGGGCCCAGTGGTCATGGAGACCCTCCCTCTCTGCAACAAGGCCCCACCCCTTTCCTCTGGGCCCCTTCACCCAGAATGCTCAGACACTCACTGAGCCCCCACAGAAGCAGTGAGCAGGGCTAGGGGTGGGCAGAGAGGTTCAGAGAGAGAAGCCCCTGCCTGGGGGGCAAGGACAGGAGCTCCAGTTGGAGCTGGGATCACACTGGGACTGTCCCCAGGACCTCCCTAGCAGACAGAGAGCTCCCTGGGGGACGGGGGGAGGGAGGGAGGAAGACCTGGCCAGGAGGGTACAGTGAATGGCTACAGACCCCAACGGCCCTGGGCCCGGGGCTCACCACCTGCCGCATCTGGGCTTCAGTTGCTATGGATGCCCATTAATCAAAGGGCTGAGTCGTGAATTCTTTGGCTTCTAAGGTTCCACTTGGTTCAGTTAGAGATCGCCAAGTCCTACCAATTCATTTTCTAGAAGGGGAAACTGAGGCCCTGAGAAGCTAAATGTGATCCCTGATCTCACACAGTTCATTCATGTCAGGACTGGGGCCAGAACCCAGATTTCCTGATTCTCAGCTCTCTGTTCCCTCCGCGTTTGATTGGGCAGGTGGAGAGAAAAGCAAGGTTAGGTCTGGGGGCAGGATGCTCAGCCTGTCTCTTCCTGCCCCGGCCCTGGAAGGAGGGACCCGCTCCAGGACCCCTTGTACAGTCTAAGGACCCAGCAGGTGGGTGGCCATTCCAGGGGCTCTTCGCAGCAAGCCGATGGGGATGGGTGGGTGGGGGAAGGAGGGAGGGCCCAGGCAGGGGGCTGGCAGGCAGCCAGGGACCTGCCTCAGCCAGGTGGGGCCTCCCCTCCTTCCTGGCCAGCAACAGACCAGGGGTCACCCACCTGAGCTGTGGGCAGCCCTCTCGCCCAAGCCGCAGGGTACTACTCAAGGGGCTGCTTCATTACTTACTTATTAATCGGTAAATAGCCTTTCCACCTATTTCCCCAGGATTCCCCTAAAGGCAGAGCCCTCAGCCTTCATGAAATATCATTTGTACAACAATTAAATGAGACAGTCACACAATACAGTATCTTGTTCTGTTAAATGTCGCCCCATTTGATGCCCTGTAGAAGCCTCCTCCTGCCCCTTCCTGGCTGCGCCGGGGCCTGGTTGTGGATGTTATGGAGGCCTCACCAGGCCCGAGAGGCCCAAGGCAGCCCCTTGCACTCAGGAACCCCACCCCTTCATCAGATATTACAATAGTCATTATATCATACATATGAAATGCCCGTAGGAACTCCCCCCTCCCTGCCCCTTCCTGGCTGGGCCAGGGCCTCCCCTGCCCTTTTCTGGCTGCCCCAGCGCCCCCCCCCTGCCCATTCCCGGCTTCCCCAGGGACCCCCTGCCCTTTCCTGGCTGGGCCAGGGCGCAGTTGTTGATATAATGGAGGCCTGGCCAGGCCAGAGAGGCCCAAGGTAGCACCTCGCACTCAGAGCCCCACCCCCTTCATCAAATATTACATTAGTTATTATATTATACCATAGACACGGAGTGCCCGTAGGAAACCCCCTGCACATTCCCGGCTTCCCCAGGGACCCTCTGCCCTTTCCTGGCTGCCCCAGTGCCCCCCTGCCATTTTTTGGCTGCCCCAGTGCCCCCCCCCCCCGCCCATTCGTGGCTGGGCCAGCGCCCAGCTAGTGACGCAACAGAGGCCTTGCCAGGCCCGAGAGACCCAAGGTGGCCCCTCACACTCAGGACCTGCATAAACCACAGCCAGAGTGGCTTCAGGGCCCCCTCCCAAGCTCTTTGGTGGCCCTGCCCCACCCTGCCTCTCGGGTCCCCTCCCCCCCTCCACTTCTCGGGCCCCTCAAAGGATGGAGAAGGATGAGAAATGAGGCCTACCTCTGCCAGGAGCCCCTCAGAGCCACCCTGCCTCGAGAATGCCCAGCAAAGAAAGGAAGCAGCCGCTCTGCCCCCTAGGGGTAGAGGGAGGCAGGCGGGAGCCCAGAGAGAGGGAGGGAGGGGCAGAGGGACAACCGCAGGGAGGGAGAGGAGCAGAGGGGGAGGAGCACAGAGGGCCAGAGGTGTTGCTCTGCCCCCTAGAGGTAGAGGGAGGCAGGCCAGGTGGGGGCCCAGAGAGAGGGGGGGAGGGGCAGAGGGTCAACCGCAGGGAGGGAGAGGAGCAGAGGGGGAGGAGCAGAGAGTGCCAGAGGTGCTGCTCTGTCCCCTAGCGGTACAGGGAGGTAGGTGGGGGCCCAGAGAGGGGGGAAGGGACAGAGACAGGTGGGGAGGGGCAGAGGAGTACCCGCAGGGAGGAAGAGGAGCAGAGGGGGAGGAGCAGGGAGGGCCAGAGGTGCTGCTCTGCCTCCTAGAGGTAGAGGGAGGCAAGTGGGGCCCAGAAAGAGGTGGGGAGGGGCAGAGGGGGAGGAGTAGAGAGGGCCAGAGGTGCTGCTCTGCCCCCTAGCAGTAGAAGCAGACAGGGGGAGCCCAGACAGTTGGATATTGCTTCTTTTTTAAAAAATAGATTTGTTTATTTACTTTTAGTTTACCAGATTCAGTTCCACAATCCCTTGAGTTTCAATTTTTCTCCCCTCCCTCCCCCCCCCCCATTGACAGCATACAATCAAGTATGGGATCTGCAAATACTTTAACATTGGACATTAGTCTGGTTATATAGAAGGTTGTAACTGATGGAGTGAACAATGGGAAAGAGGAAACAAACATGGAAAAGAACGATGGCGTGTTGATTGCTTAGTCTCCATTTAAACTCTGGTCTTTCTAGATCTTTCTTTGCATGTAGACATCTCCTTCCATCCTGAGACTTGTAGAGTTGTCTTGTAACTTTGCGTTACTGAGAAGAGTCCAGTCTATCAAAGTTGGTCGTCACACATGCAATGTGTCTGTGATTGTGTATAGATTTCCCCTGGTTCTGCTCTTCTCACTTAACATCAGTTTGCATAGGCCTTTCCAGATGAATATGAAGTCTATCTTCTCCTCATTTCTTATGGCACAATAGTATTCCATTACATTCCTATACGACAACTTGTTCAGCCACTCCCCAATGGATGGGCATCCTCTTACTTTCAATCTTTTTTGCCACCACAAAGAGAGCTGCAATAAATATTTTTGTAAATACAGGTCTTCCTCCCACTTCTATGATCTCTTTGGGATGCAACATTAGAAGTGATTTTGATTTGGATTTTTCTAATCAATAATGATTTAGAGCATTTTTTCATATGCTTATAGATGTGTTTCATTTCTGCCTCTGAAAATTGCCTGTTCATATCCTTTGACCATTTATCAATTGGAGAATGACTTGTATTCTAATAGATTTCACTCAGTTCTCTGTATATTTTAGAAATGAGGACTTTAGGCGGAGCCAAGATGGCGGCGTAGAAGCAGCAACATATCGCAGCTCTCACATAGCCACCCCAAAATACCCATAAAATAGGACTCTAAACCAATCCTAGAACTCCAAAACGCACACAAAGATACTTCCCACTAAAGTCAGCTCGGCTACGAGGAACCATATCAGCACTGCGAACTGAAACCAGCCTGGCCTGAAGCCGCGTCTGTGCCCCGGGGGTGGCTGGACGGGAGGAGC
>CM053582.1:45019529-45035413 GCA_028627135.1 Pseudochirops cupreus | reverse complement strand
GTTTTTCTGTTTGTTTGTAACTTCTGTTTGTATTCTCTGAAGTTCAGGGCGCCAGCTTTTCCCCCTGAACTAGGTAAATGATATTTGATCGATTAAAGTAAGATTGTTAACCCATTTTGAGTTGCTTTCCTTTAGAAAAGCAGATCTAAGAACCTGTGCTAGTAGCCGCCCTAGGTATGCTAGGGTGCTTGCTGTTACAGAGATCAGGTACCTTTCAAAGCTGTGGTTAGGCGGAAGGTCTTTTTTTAATTAAGTTTTGTCATTATCTTTTCTTTTTACATCACTTACATCTTGTTACTGTAATCCCCTCCCAAAGAGTCATTTCCCTAACGAAGAATTAAAAAAAACATTTCAGAAAAACTAACCAATATATCAAAGAAAGACTGGCATTAAATATGGTGTTCCACACCCATACTTCCATAATATCCATCGCATCTTTTCATTTACATTGTTTTGATTACTGTTTATGCTGTTGCTAGGTACTGGTTGCATTCTTGTGTAAACTGTTTTCCTGGCCCTGCTTGCTTCACTTTATATTAGTTCACATGTCTTTCCATGCTTAAATATATAAATTTATAATACCGTATTTATAAATAAATAAATATGGTATTCTCTATATTCATCATGTCTTATAGTACATTAATATTCCATTATGTACTTGTACCACTACTTATTTATCCATTCCGCAGCTGGTGGGTATCTACTTTGATACCAGTTATTTGACTGTACAAAAAGTGCTGCTATAAATATTTTGGTGCATCTTAGATCTTTCTTTTTATCACTGACTTCAGTAGGGTACTTGACTAACAATGGGATCTCAGAGTCAAAGGGTATAGACATTTTGGTCACTTTCTTTGAATAATCCCTAATTGTTTTTTAGAATAGTCGGATTTTTTCCATTTTCTGCCAACAGTACATTAGTGTTCTCATCTTTCCACCACCTCTACAACATTGACTGTTCCCATCCTGTGTCTTTTGCCCTTTTGTCACCCATGACTTGAAGCATTAAAGTGGTTTTTTTTGCATTTCTCTTGTTGGTTATTTGGCTCATTCATATGGTTGTTAAGAGTTTGCATTTCTTTCAGCAAATATATTTTCATATTTTCTAATGTATAATGGTCTCATATTTGTATCCCTTCCCATATATATTTGTTATCAGGCTCTTATCAGAGATACTTAACAAATTATTTCCCAGTTGACTAATTTCCTACCCTAGTTAGGTTAATCTTATTAATTCAAGGTTTTTTTCAATTTAATTTTATTGCCATTTTCTGTTTTATTTTTTTGTGATTGCTTTTGTCCCTTGTTTGGTTAAGAATCCCTGTCCTCCCACCCAACTCCTGCTGACCTGCCAATACCTGTGAATCGTTTCTATTCTGGTTCTCTTCTAATTTGTCTTTTTTATGGTTTAAACTTTAATATTCAGGCAATATATCCATTTGAAATTGTGGCATGTGGTATAATATGTTGATATAATTGTGATTTCTGCCAAGCTGTTTTCTATTTTCTGCAGCCATTCTTGTCAGATATAGAATTCTTTTCTAGGTAATCTGTATTTTCTAGTTTATTATATTAACTGTTACCAAGTAATTTTAGTAAGTACTGTTTTATAATGTAATTTGAAAACCAAAAGTACTCTTTTGGAAACAGATTACATGCAGATGAATTGGGGGGAGTGGCTAACCAAATTGTGGTGTATGAATGTATTTCAATATTGCCATGCCCTAAGGAAAAATGAAGAGAAACAAGGGATGACATAGGTGAACTGATGGAGAGGAAAGTAAGCAGAATGAAGAGAAAAAGCACCATACATTATAGACAATGACTAAACTAAGAGAATGGAAAGGATTAAAAACAAACAACGCTCTTTACTTCTAATGACCAAGCTGGTACTCAAGAAGAGATGAAAAAATGCAACTCTTTCCCTTCTCTCAATATGCTGTGACACTCAGTTGACACACTTCTTAGTTTTTATTTTAATTGCCTTTTTGTCCTTTCTTTTTGCCTTTTTCTTTAGTACAATGGACAGCTCTCAGCGTCTGTGTTAGGAATCTATTCAATAATGATAGTGATGTAAGAACAACATAAATCAACATGTTTTTAGAATACATCTATTGTGTAACATGATGTAAAACTTATATACCTTTGACAGTTAAGTACATCCCACCTACTCTTAAATTGTCACTGAGTTAATAAAGCTATTCCCTTAGCTCCTTGGGCCTATGTGTTTGAATCAGAGCATCATTGTTTATCATTGCCTTGTCACTGTGTGCTGCTGACTGTACGTTGTGGGGTAGGAGATAGAATGAGGTGTCTCTCTGTTCCTAGTTGCATTTGAATTATTCGAAATCAGAATCACTTATTCCCTGATGCTAAATAAATGGTATCCATGCCTAGCAATGGCTTTTAGTACTTGCAGTGGCTAGAGGATATTAGATCATTGTTGAAATTAAAGGAATAACATTTTTAAGGTAAAAAGCCACACAACATTTCTGGAACATTGGCACTTGATTGTAGAAAGGAGGATTACAGCCACTGTCAAACTGCATCCAGGAGAGTAAAATAGTCTAATGATGCATTTGACATATAGTTTGAGTATGAATGGAGCTAACAAATTATATGAATCTGATTGCTTGGCACCTGTGTCTGTTGCTGATTTTCCTTTGCAAATTTACCATTCCAGTTTCCTTTATGCTTTGATGAGAGTCACTATTCCCAATATTTTGATTGCTGAGATTTGGAATGTTCTATACATTTATATTGGGGTAGAAAATAATTTCTAATTCTTCTTTTATTATTTTACTTTGAACATATGTCAAATATGTAGCCTTTTTTTCACTTTCTTTTAGTTGATTACTAACCATTAACAGATGTATCAGGTGTATGATATAAATTTAATAAAGACAATAATTAGAGCTAGTAGCATATTTATCAAAGATACTTTTATGATTGGAAAAAGAAATGCGCAAATCATAGGTGGAGAGCAAGGGATACTCAGTGACCATCTTATGAACCTCATTGTTATGCATGGTGCTCAGGTATGTAGTAAAAAGCTAACCACAAAATTGCGTTTATTCCCTGTCAAGAACTGATGGGAGGACATGAACCAGAGCTGAGCAAAATGGACATCTTTCTGCATTGTTGGAAGGAATACTCATGTTGATGAGATCAGAGGTTCATTAACATAAAACTATGTTAAAGAATCTTCGAATTGAATGGACCTTAGGTTATTACTTGACTGTTGAAAAGTGCATCCACTTCCCATCATCCAACATGGGGCTACTGTGGAGAATCAACATTTTAGAATTAGTTGTGTAGCAAAGATCCATAAAGAATTTTCTCATAGGCAAACAATTATTCTATGCCTAACAGTACAAGCTGTTCACAGTAATATTGATGGGGGTGAATGTTCTCTTCTTAGCTGTATACTAATCTTCCACGTGTAATGACTTAAAGGGCTCGATGGTTGGCTTAGTATCTACAGCTTGCTGCCTATTTACATTTCTTTGTGCTTACTTTGTCTGTCTTTAATGAAATACAGATATAGGCTGCTTCATATTCTGTTACAGAACATATAACAGATGATGTAAATTAGCAATCCCGTGAAGCTACTCTTTAAAAAAAATCCAACCAACAATTATCAAACACCTTCTGTGTATAGACCAGTAGGTTCAGCTTTGGAGTAGATACAATATGGAGATGAGACCTGGTCCTTTCCTCCATGTGCCTTACAGTCTAGTACAGGAGAATGACTGTGCCTTTAAAGATGTAAAAGGATCATATCTAAAGCAAAGATAGTGTGATCTATCTCCGCAGTTACAATGCTGCATGTGTTAACAAAACAAAGTGCTAGCCCGGATGAAAACCTGAGTGAGTTCTAGGTTGTTGTAGGAGAAAATTTCAACACTTTGCTTGATCATAACAATTCACGTTGGCTTGCTATGATTGAATTTTTTCATGTTTTCATGCCTTATAACCATAACAGATCTCAGGTTTCCGAATAGTTTCTAAAATCCATAACAATAAGTTTTTTTTTAACTATATGGCCTTCCTTTATATGCAAATTCATGTGTCAGATATTAACTGTGTGGTCAACTTATGTGAAAAGTATAATTCAATTTGACAAAGTAAAAATAGTAAATTTCTGAGAAATTGGTGTCACTGACACACCCAGTTATTAATTTCAACTGTTTTACAGGCAAATGGTTCATTATTAGGTGATTAATGCCATCTCTGATCCTCCTCATAGTTCTGTTTGTAACTCCAGATGTTGAATCTTCTTCCCAAGCCTATTTAAGATGCCATGTTAGAACCTTTTGACCCAAGTTACTACTTTGAAAGCCGAAAATGCATACTGTATTCATTCTCTTGTAACTGGGTTCATGCCTCCAAGATCCATTGATGTATATACTTACCAGGCTTTACGTTCTCCCTGGTTAACCTCTCTGCTCTTGAAGTTCTGTGCTAAACAGTATTCTTCCTGATGCTTGGCTATGTGCTGCAATTATTTTCATGGTGGTCTTTGTGCAAATGCTTACCATAAGACCTACAACATAAAGAGGACCAAATACCCTCTGAAATGTTTCATATTGCCATTGGACATGCAGTAAGACCAACTCTACCAACTCCTTTCTTTGTCTCTCCAAGAAGTACATGTAAGCCATATATCAGTTTATCTGAAACTCCCTTCTTATGGTCTTATTTATAGTAAGAATGTTAAGATGGATATGATTTCACTTCTCTAGCAGAATGTCTACTTGTGGGTCATTTGGCCAGTATCTCACTTTTAGGGTCCCATCAATCAAATTTATTTGCATATGGTTTAAAACCGTGGAGTTGCTGATATAATCTGCATCTCTTTTTGCCACTCTGCTACCATCAAAGTTGAATTGGAAGGGGGCAACATAGGACTGAAAGCCATTTTGGATTTTTCCTTGTTTCATGTGATGACCAAAGAATTCATCACCAAAGAGACATTCTACTGGTTATGGACCTCTTTGTACTTAGACTATCCTTGGAAAACTGATTTGATGTATTCCTAGGACCATACGTGAAGCTTTTCCAACATGGTAGAACCTAGAGGAATTCATGTTCTGTTGTCACATTGTTCACAAATCCCGGGTCACCTCCATACCACAGTGAGGTAGCAGAGTAGGAATTTGAGATATTCGCTAACCATCTATCCATTCCAGAACTTCTTCTAGGAATGAATCAAGTTAGCTGACTCTGTTATGCCCTTCCTGTTTTTTTGAGTATTAGAATAAATTTGCCCTTGTCTAATCCTATGGTACTTCTCCTCTTTCCCATGATTTTTTGAGCTATCTCAAGTGACTTAGAAATGTCATCTATCAGTTCTTTCAGTACCCTACGATCCAAATTTGTCTGGGCCAAATGACTTGAATTCCCCAAAAGCATCTAGGTATTTCCCTTACTATCTCCTTACTTGTTTGGGATATTAACTCCTTGTTAGCCATTTTCATTCTGCCATTTTTCCTGGAAAAGTCAGTCTGCTTGACAGAAAAAACATAAAAGACTTCCTGCATCATCTTTGGTGTGGAGTGAGTCCTCCATCATTGAATTTGCATAATCATGTGTGTATATATATATATATATATATTAATTACCTTCAAAATAATAGCATCAGCAGTTATAATCCAAGTGTCAGATTATTCTGTTTGCACAACTGAGACATCTTCGTCGTCACAAAATAAACCTCTTGGTTTTCTAACATATGATTTCTTCAGCAGCTTGTGTATGGCATCTACCCAAATGAATCTTTACCTTTTACTCCATTAGATTATTCTATATAGGATACTAACTTCCCTTCCCCAAAGGGATGAGAATGATTTCAGTGTCTCAGACTCAATTTTTTTCCATCTGGATCTCATTGCTTCCCATTCATGCATTCAAACTATGTGATATGCTTTTTCTGTCACTTGTGAATCCCCATCACCTGTGGACCCCCTTGTCTGCTTGGCCCCTTGCCTATCCCAACAATGCATGTTAACACCTGCCCCAACTTCCTCATCTTCTCCCCACTGCCAGCCAATAATCTCAATTGATTTATTTTGTATTATTGTTTATGCATTTTTCAGAAATGTTACTGAATAATTCATCCCATCATTGTAAACAAATATAGACTGGTAAATGGCTATAGCACCAGTATAGATGTCCACAAAAAGCGAGTGACAGCAAGTGACCAAAAGGGAGAGAGCAGCCTCATATGCCTTGGCCATGACGTGCATTTCATAAAGATATTTCATGCACTCCAGTTTGATCATGAGAAATTTTTGGCCCCTCATGTCAACCAAAAAAGTTCAGATCGTTAAGGGCAGGGATCATTGGTTGTTTGTACTGTGCTCTTCCTATTCCTGAAGCAAAATAAACAGCAAGTAATTTTCAATCCATTGTTCCATTCAGTTACACAAGGGCAGAGTGGTCCCAGAAGATGTCCAAATCACATCCATCCAAAGGGTCCCCCAATATTCATGGGAGCATGTCTCTAACATTGCATTGTGGAAGAAAAATGTATCAACCATAATTTTATGAAAATGACAATTGAGCAGGACATCTGGTGAGAATTCGTTTATGCCTTTTTACATTTTAAACAACCTGATTATTTTTATTCTCTTCATCCTCTCAAAGGGAGTGCGAAGTAATAAAGCATGGAGCTGGAACTAGGCCACACCTCAGCTGGAAAATGTCAAACTCTATTATGCAGCCCTCAAAAGCATAAATCAGAGCTTGGAAATGTTTTCGGGGCTAAAGGTACCAAAAAATCAGGGAATCTTGGAGAAAATGTATACATGTAATCAGAGATTGAAAGCTCAAGATTCAGGGATGTGCTTTATAGTGACCAAGAGAAAAGGACTCCTTGGGAAGTACTGCCCAGAAGATGGCCCCGCTCCTTGGATGCTGAGTCCTGCTTCCAAGTGTTTCACATCTTTTTATATATCTGATACAGCAGAGAGCACATCGACAAAAGGGTTTTTTTTTGCATGTTTTTAAGGCCAAGATTAAGATTTGGAAATCACTGGCCTCATTCTTGGGTGGAACCATTCCAGCCCTGGATTTCATGGCTTTGCTCCCAATATCTAATTTACCAGCTTATGAATAGAAAACTGATGCAGCTTGTCTCCTTGGTAGCAAACAATTTACCTAGAGATTAGCAGTACTTGGTTGAATTTTTAATGAATTAAGTTTGTTCCTCTCAGCAAGTAGAACATTTTAAAAGAGACTCAAATCAAAAGTAATACCAGAGGACCATAGTAAGTATATTTCATCCTGTAGCAAGAGATATAATATAACACAATTGCAAATACCACCAAGAAATAATGAGTGGCTGTGTAATCTAGTGGATAGAGCTGGGTCAATAGATAATAGAGTTAGGGAGAGAAGCAGCTTTAGAGATCATTTAATCCAGTTCCTTTATTTTGCAGGTGAGGAAAATGAGGCCTACAGGGACTAAGTAACTTGCCCATGGTCACATAGGTGATATATGGTGTATACAGAATCCCAGTTTTCAGCTGAATTATCTCTGTAACCCTGGACAGCATCTATTTGCCTGATCAGTAAATCCTTGCCACTTACCTACTAAGTCATTGCAGTCTGTGTTGATAGAGAATGTTTCTATAACAGGAAATCCTGATGCTAAAATTCCTTATTCTTTGTATATTTGTGTATCAAAGAATTGTTTAAAATTGTCCTCCTGTCACTTGTGTGTCTTTTTGCCAGCGCCACAGGGCAATTGTGCAGAATTCTATGGATCACCCTGAGTAGAAATTAATTGCAATTTAATTGGATTGAAATATGCTCCTAGGTAACTGTGTTTAAGACCAGTAAATGACAAGTAGGCAAGTTGGCCTTGGGATGCATCTTTTCTCAACAAGGCCAGATTTTTTAATCATCTCCATCCTAACAAAATGAAATGTATTGTTCTAACCCCTTCTCGGTGATTTGTACTCTGGCTACCCTTTTTTAATCAAATGGAATATTTTCTCGTTTGTGCTGATAGATACTCTCGCTCCACTGAAGAACAGTAGATAGTATTCCATATTTGGGGCTCTGCAGTGTTGTGTGGTACCTCTGCAGCAGGCTAGTTGATGTCAGAGAATATGGTCATAGCTGTGTTGCTTATATTAGGGACATCTTCTTGACTACCTCTATTATTAAGATCAGTCTTAGAACTTGGTGGTCACAAATTCCTCCCCAAAACAATGAAAGGCCAGGGTTTTCTTTGCCTCTGGACATTTTGGGCAGTGGAGAGCAAGATCTTTAGTAGATCAAGCACCACTCAGTAAAAAGATACTTTGGCCTGAGAGAGAATGGGAGAATCATTTCATGAAGTCTAGCAAGAATGGAGACTTCTGAGGAAATCATACCAGTCCATAAAATGACTTTTGTTCATTAATAATACAGTAATTAGTAGCGGTCCTAAAGGTGTAAGACATGGAAGCATTCCTGCAAATAGGATGTATTACCTTTCTTGGGCCCAGGTAGACCTGCCTTGCTACCTTGATACTGCCCTCTCTTCCTAATTTCCGTTATTTTCCGAGGCCTTTGTTGTTTTCCAAACCAAAGTAGAGAGAGAAAATGAGCTGTTTTGTCGACCAGGGAAAGGGGGGAAGAGAAGAAAGGGGGGAAAAGAGAGAGAGACAGAGAGCGAGAGAGAGAACTATCTCAGAAAACCTGTGACCTTGAGCTCCTGCCACCACTAATAGCTTAGGCCACATGTCAAGTGCCTGCCTGGTAGGATCTGTGCCTGCTCCTATTTACCCCTGGAGGCCTAGAAGCATTGTATTATCTTCTGCATTATGTACATGCATACACATGCACATAAATATGCATCCTTTACTTTTTTTTTCAAAGAACAAGTCAGTTTTTAATGAAGGAGCCAACCCTGTTAACAGAAAGCCACTACTCACTTTAGCCACAGGATTCACTGGGGTCCATTTTCCTGAGATATTGTTCTGACTGGAGCCATGTGGATGATTTAATCTCCCCACTCCAACCTCCTTCCCCATTTTAAACAGCTGGAAAAATAACAGTGTAGTAGACAATGCTGCTGTTGCCAGGGAAGTTTAAGCAGACAGGTTTCGAACACCCTCTCTAACTCTCACCAGATTCTCAAATCTGTTTATCCAGCTCTGGCTTGTTTCCTGACTTCTAATCTTGCATCTCAAACTGTCCATTGGATGTCTCAGACTGAATGTCCTATACACATCTTAAACCTAACATGTCCAAAACAGAACCCATAACCCCAAACTGTCCTCTCTTCCTAATTTCACTGTTACTATTAAAGGCCTCAGTAGTCTTCTAATTACCCAGTTTCACAACTTGTCTCTCATATATATGCATATAAGTATATGTGTGTGTGTGTGTGTGTGTGTGTGTGTGTGTGTGTGTATAATAATGTATGTATGCATATCCCTTTCTTTCCTCTGACACTGCTGCCACTCAGGTACAGGCCCTCATCAGTGTCATTGGACTATTTCAGCCTACTTGTTGACTTCCCTGCCTCAACTCTCTTGCCATTCTACTCTATCCTTCTGTGATTGGACTGTTGTTCTCTCTAACCTGCAAGTCTGACCACTTCACACCCTTCCTCTCCCCTCCTGCCCCCGCTCCCCGCATCTGAACTCCCATGACTCCCTACCAACTTCAGGATCAGATATAAAATCCTGTATGGCTTTTAAAACCCTTCTTAGACAGGCCTTTTCCTATTTTTCCAGTGGGTTTTTTTTTTTTTCACATTTTACTTCCTTCTATGTTACTGGGTTTTCCAGTGACACTGGCCTTCATGCTCTTCTTACACAAGACAGTCCATCTGTGTTGGCTGTCCCCTGTACCTTGATGTACTCTCTCCTTTTCTTTACCACCTGCCTTTCCTGGCTTCTCAGCTAAAGCTCTACCTTTGGCCAGGAGCCTTTCCCAATCCCTCCCCTTTTGCCATTGGAGTACTTTCCCTCTTGAATTATCTCCAATTTATCCTGTATATATCTTGTTTGTACACAGTTATTTGCATGTTTTCCCCCCTCCCCATAGATCATGAGCTCTCTGACGGAAGGGATTGCTTTTCCCTTTCTTTATATCCCTAGTATTCAGGACAGTGCTTAATCTATACTTGTTGACTTAACGATCTTATGGCTTTCAGAATGCTGATGTATTAGTTGAGAACTGAAGCAGTTGCTTGGATGATGCTGGCACACCTCTCCCACTTTCTCCTGATATGACCTAATAATGGAATCAAATACTACTTCCTCACTATGCAAAGTTTTCCCATTGTAACCCATGGTCAATTATGGAAACTGTTCAAGGTCAGTACTGAAAGTCTGTTTCTATTTCAGTGATCATAGTTTTTAACTTATAATAGACAGTGAGTTTTATCAAAAACAAAAAGAAAAGTTCAAGTTACAAGTCAGAATCTAACTTGTACTTCAATTATTAAGAAATTTTGAGGAAAAGTGTGAGGTTCCTTGCCATCTTTAACTCCCTGTAAGCCTGCTCCCTACAGTGGTCTGTTTCTCCAGTTCTGTCATATACCAAGTCTTCACTGCATGTGCATTCCTGCAGGGGCTGTGCTGGAATCAAGTCTCCAGGGAATCAAGTCCAAGTTTCTAGGTAACCTTCCCCTTTCTTGGCTTCTCTGACATAATTGATTATTATGAACCCTCTAATTGTTCTCTGATAAAGTCAAGAAATAAGATAAGCACTAAAAATGTGTTGTGCTTTATGGACTGTGGAATGTTGCTACTTGTAAGCAGAAACACGTTTTGATAAACTCAGTGTTCCATCTGATCACACAGTTTTAGAGTTGGAGTTACCTTAAAGGAACTCTAGCCCACACCCTCTTTCATGTAGGATTCTTCCCTCTATGACATCCTGGACAAGTGAGTAGCTAAATCGTTTTGTTGTGTTGGAACTGTTTTTGTCTTACTGCATTGTTTTAATAATTTACCTTTGTATAGTGCTCTAAAGTTTGCAAAGCAAAAAAAAATATATATATATATATATGTATATACATACATACACATGCACATATTTGTGTGTGTTTATGTATGTATGTGTATATGTAAATGTGTATACATACATCCCAGTATAATTCAAAGAGACTGCACATACATATGCATGCATATGTAATATGTCATATATATCCATACAATGTCAAGAGATCTAAAGGAATCTCCCCATTCTACCCTCTTGAGTATTTTTTAAAATTTATTTTTAGTTTTCAACATTCATTTCCCAAAGATTTTGGGTTGCAGATTTTTCTTTCCATCTCTCCCCTACCCCGCCCCAAGATGACAGTCATACTGATTACCTCTTCCCCCCATCTGCCCTCTTTTATATCCTCCTAATCCCCTCTTACTTTCTTGTAGGACAAGATAGATTTTTATACCCCATTGCCTGTATATTGCATGTAAAAAACATTTTTTTACCAATTGTTGAGGATTTTTTATAAACAATGCATGGAAACTAATAGGCAAGAATCAAATAGGGTACAGAGGCACGGCTGGGTTGAGCTGTGTAGTAGTAGAGGCAGTGCCCACATTGATGAAACCACCCACAGATCCATCACAGTCTTTCATTTTTGCCTCATGACAGCAACCTTGTGGGAATCAGTACTGTGAATTTCATTACCCTGTGTGAGGAAACAGGCTGAGAGAACCTCATGCAGCCATCCAGGGCTGAGATTGTGATTCAGACCCAGGACTCTAAATCATCCAGAATTCTTTCAGCAATGCCATACCTGCTGCCTCTGTCATGTAGATTAGGAGTTGGAACAGATCTCAGAAGTCAGCAAGTAAAACCTTCTCATTTTGTAGAGGACAGTCAAGTCCAGAGTGACTTCACAATGTCACCCAGGTGTATTGAGGTGGGGAGGTTGTTTATGGGTCCAAGGGCTTTTTGGTTTTATTAGAGGAAATCTCTCCAGTGTGTCAAGATGGATCCATAGAGTGCTTGATCCTAGAGTGAAAGGACTAGTTCCACCACTTACCATGTATGTGACGTTGGTCTTAGCCTCTCTAAGTTTCCCTTTCTTCATCTATGAAATGAAGGAGGTTGGTCCAGATGGCCAGTAAAGGTCCTTTGCAGCTCTATGTCCAGTGACTCATAGGAGGACATGGGCATGGTATAAAGGCATGGATTAGTTCTAATCCTCATTGATGAAGGGAGTATTTAAGATGATGAGATCACTGTTGCATTGACTTACTGGAGTAATTGTTACCAGACTTCCTCTTCCCCAGTTTAGCCAATTACTTCTCTCACTTCCTGGCAACTGTCAATCTTACTAGCCCTGAGGGAAGGACGTTTTTAAAGCTCCCTATTTCCCTGCCAAACCCCCAAATTGAACCCATCCTTTCACAACCCTGTCAGTTTTTATTGTTGTTTTATGTGATAAACAAATACTATTTTACCACAAATAAAAAATCGCCAAAGCAACAGGGTCGTATTTAATAGAGAATGACTCTTGTATTGACAGAAGCTAGGGGAAGCCATTTGTTATACAGAGTTATTTTATCTAGTGAATTTCTTTGTAAGCACATCAGCCAAGACATGGAAATAGTCTCATATCTAATATGGTCATAGTTCTAGAGCTGGAAAGGGACTTAGAATTCTGGCATTGAACACAGTCTTCTCATTTTACAGATGAGGAAACTGAGGCCCAGAGAGCTTTAGTGACTTAGCCAGGGTCACACATGTGTTAAATGGCAAAGCTGAGCTTTGACTTCATGTCCTATGACTCCAGGTTTAATACTTTTTCTACAACATCACTGTGTCTCTCTACTAGCGCTACATATTGTTTTGGTTATTATATCTGTTAGCTGTATCTGTGATTTTATCAGTGTAGGGAGAGGAGAACTTCTTTTACCAATGCAATTAAGCATACATCCTGGTCCTGAGGCACTCCAGGCACTGTCTTATGCCTGGTCCTTTGTTAATATGGCTAAGCAAATCTTTTTGTTAACTATTAGACAATCTCTTAGTGTCTTATTTCATGGCATAAATGAACAGATGCTTCCAGGTTTATGGCCTGAGTCAGGCCCAGCTCAGAATATCCATAGAAGCCCTGAGGGAGCTTTGGAATTGTCTTGAATCTTTATATTGATCAGAGTAGCTAAATCATTCACAGTTGGTCAGCATTGCAGCATTGTTATTACTGTGTACAATGATCTCCTGGTTCTTCTTACTTTACTTTACTTTGTTGAGTCATATAGGTCTTGCCATGTTTTTTTCTGAAACCATCCACTCATTTCTTATGGCACAATAGTATTCCATTACATGTATATACCACAACTGGTTCAGCCATTCCTCAGTTGATGAGAATCCCCTCAATTTCCAATTCTTTTCTACCACAAAAAGAGCTTCTAGAAATATTTTTGTACATATAGGTCCTTTTTCTTTTCCTTTTATCCCTTTGGAATACAGACTTAATAGTGGTATTGCTGGGCCAGAGGGTATGTACTGTTTTATAGCCTTTTGGGCATAATTCTAAATTGTTCTTTGGAACGCTTGGATCACAACTCCACCAGGAGTGTATTAGTGTCCCCGTTTTTATGTACCCCCTCCATTATTTATCTTTTCCCTTTTCTGTCATAGTAGCATATCTGATAAGTGTGAGGTGGTATCTCAGAGTTATTTTAATTTTCATTTCTCTAATTCATAGTGGTTTAGAGCATTTTTTTCATGTGACTCTATATAGCTTTGTTTTTTTTTCCTTCTGAAAAGTGCCTGTTCATATCCTTTGACCACTTATCATTTGGGGGATAACTCATCTTATAAATTTGATTCACTTCTCTATATTTGAGAAATGAGGCCTTTATCAGAGAAACTTGCTATAAATTTTTCCCCAGTTTCCTACTTTCCTTCCAATCTTGGGTCATTATTTATGCAAAAACTTTTTAAAATTTGATATGATCAAAATTATTTATTTCACATCCCATAGTGCTCTCTGATTCTTGTTTGGTCACAAATTTTGCCTTTTTTCACAAATCTGACAGGGAAGATATGATCTTGAAATGTCTAAATCATGTACCCATTTTGACACTATCTCAATGTACAGTGAAAAATGTTGGTCTATGTCTAGTTTCTGCCAAATTGCTTTCCAGTTGAGTTCTTGTCCCAAAAACTTGGATCTTTGAGTTTGTCAAATACTAGATTACTAGGGTCATTTACTACTATTTATTCTGTACCTAATATATTCCACTAACCCATCACTCTATTTCTTAGCCAGTAACATATTGTTTTGATAGTTGCCACTTTTCATGATTTAGTTTTAGATATGGTACTGCCTAAGCCACCATCCTTGGCAATTTTTTAAAATTAATTCCCTTGATATTCTTGACTTTTCATTCTTCCAGATGAATTTTGTTATTATTTTTTCTAGTTCTATAAAATAATTTTTGTTAATTTGATTAAGGTTGAATAAGCAAATTAATTTAGTTAGAATTGTCATTTTTATTACAGTGACTCAGCCTACCCATGAGCAATTAGTATTTCTCCAGTTGTTCAGATCTCACTTTATTTGTGTGAAAAGTGCTTTTTAATATGTTTGTGTAATCCCTGGGTTTGTCTTGACAGGTAGACTCCCAGATACTTCATATTGTCTGCAGTTATTTTAAATGGAATTTCTTTTTCTGTCTCTACTTGCTGGACTTTGTTGATAATATATAGAAATGCTGCAGATTTATGTGGGTTTATTTTTATGTCCTGTTACTTTGCTAGAGTTGTTAATGTTTTTTATTTTGTTTGTTTTTGGTTTTTTTTAATTATTTTAAATTTATTTTTAGTTTACAGCATTCATTTCCACAAGATTTTGAGTTACACATTTTCTCCCCATCTTTCCCCTACTCACCACCCCAAAACAGCAATCCCAAAGAATAACCCCTCCCCCAATCTGCTCTCTCCTATATACTTCTCCATCCCCCTCTGACTTTCTGGTAGGACAAGATGGATCTCCATAACCCAGTGTCTGGCAGCTTATTTCCCAGTTGCATGTAAAAATAATAATTATTTATATATATTTACACACACACACACACACACACACACACACACACACACATATATTAAACAATTGATTTTAAAACTTTGGATTCCAGATTCTTTCCCTTCTTCCCTTGTCACCCACACTTACTGGAAAGAAAAGCAATTCAATATAGATTATACATGTGTAGTTATGCAAAACATTTCCATAGTGGATATTTTGTGAAAGACTGACTATATTTCCCTCCATCCTATCCTGCCCCCCCCACTTATTTTATTTTCTACTTTAACCCTGTCCCTTTAAAAAAGTGTGTGCTTCTAACTAACCTACCCCCCAATCTACCCTCCCTTCTATCATCTCCCCTCTTATCCCCTTCTCCCCTACTTTCCTGTAGGGTAAGACTCCCAATTGAGTGCGTATGTTATTCCTTCATTAAGCCAAATTCAATGAGAATAAAATTGAACCATTCCCTTTTGCCTTCCTGTTCTTCACCTCCATTGTAACAGTTTTCTCTTGCCTCTTTTATATGAGATAATTTATCCTATTCTGTCTCTCCCCATCTCCTCTCATTATATTCCTCTCTCACCTCTTAATTTTAATTTTTCTAAATCATCCTTTCACATTCAACTCATCCTGTGCCCTCTATGTATACATGTACCCATATGTACACACACTCACATATGTATTTACACGCACATATACCCTCCTATATAAATATATATGTATCTATACATACATATATATATATATATATATATATATATACCCACATATACATTTATATTCCCTTCAACTATCCTCATACTGAGAAAAGTTTCCTAAGTTACAGTTATCGTTTTTCCATGTAGGCATGTAAATAGTTCAACTTTGATTTCTTATGATCTCTTTTCCCTGT
>CM053582.1:44885973-45019029 GCA_028627135.1 Pseudochirops cupreus | reverse complement strand
TCAAACTCGTTCTTCAGCTCATCTCTAGGTTTAAGGCATTCTTCATGTTTATTGGAAGCCCCTGGTGGGGGAGCTCTGGCTGTGCTGTCCTCCTGAAGCTCTCTGCCTTGGTCCTTCTTTTCTTCAAAGAAGGAATCTATGGTTTGATTGCTGTTCTTACCCTGCTTCTTATGCTTATTCTTACTCATGGTTGGTCAGTCTGTGATTTTTTTTTAAATCTCTGTTGGGCTCTGTTTCCAGAAGGGAAGGCTCTGTCCCAAATTGCTGGGGTCCTCCCAGCTGCTGTAGCTCTCAGGAAGGTGCTGGGTCCCTTTCCCACTTCCAGCTCACTGGATAAAGAGGACCCACAAGACCAAAACCCAAGACCGCAATCCAGATCCAGGTTGCTCAACACGAGAGCTCTTGGCCTCTGAACGTTCACTTGGTCCTCCTGCAGTCTGCAGGCCAAGGGCAGGGAAGCTGCAATGTGGAGGCAGGTGCAAAACCTCTGCCTATTGCTTTCCAGCCCTGGAGGCCTTTCGGCCAGACCGCTTTTCTCCCCTGCTTTCACAAGTCCCACTGACCTAGTTCTCAATGCTGCTGTAGCTGCCTGTAATCTGCTCACCAGAGGTTCCTTGGCTCCTCCCGTCCAGCCACCCCCAGGACTCAGCCATGGCTTCAGGCCCAGCTGGTTTTGGTTCACAGTGCTGATATGGTTCCTCGTAGCTGAGCTGACTTTAGTGGAAAGTATATTTGTGTGTGTTTTGGAGTTCTAGGATTAGTTTAGAGTCATATTTTATGGGTATTTTGGGGTGGCTATGTGAGAGCTGCAATATGTTGCTGCTGCTATGCCGCCATCTTGGCCCCGCCCCCTTTTATTGTAAATTTTGTCAATCTAATAGCTGTTTCAGTTTTTCCCCATTACTAGTGATTTGGAACATTTTAATACCTAATGATAGCTTGGATTTCTTCCTTTGAAAACTACTCACTCATAAAATTGGCGATTTCTCAGTGGGGGAATGACTCTTATTCTTGAATCAGTTCCATATGTATCTTGGGAAAGAGACCTTTATCAAGGTGGCTTGTTGCAAAGATTTTTCCCAATTAACTTTTCTTCTTATTTTAACTGCATGGTTTGTATTTATTCAAAACATTTAAAAAAATTTTATAATCAACATTGAACACTTTACCTTCTGTCAACTTGTTTATCCCTTATTTGATCATAAACTCTTCTCTCTCCTAGATCCTGAAGGCAATGCCTCTAATTGCTCCTCTAATTTCTTATGTGACCTTTTATATCTAAATCAGGTATCTGCTTGCAGTTCATCTTGATAGATGGCATCAGATTTTCGTCTCAACCTAATTTCTACCAAACTGCTTTCCAGTTTTCCAAGTAGTTTTTGTGAAAGACTATGTTCTCAGTAGCTTGTCATTGTTGTTAATAAATTGTTCCCCTGATTCTGCTTACTTCACTTTAGTTCATATAAGTCTTACCAAGTTTTTTCTGAAACCATCACCTTCATAACTTCTTATGGCGCGTTGATATTTCATCACATGGCTATACCATAGCTTGTTCATCCATTCCCTAATGGATTGCTGTTATTGTTGTTCAGTTATGGCAGCTCCTGATGACCCCATTTGGGGTTTTCATGGTGAAGATACTGGAGTGGCCTGCCATTTCTTTCTCCAACTCAGTTGAAACTGGGTGAATTGATTAGTCCAGGATCACACAGCTAGTAAACATCTGAGGCTGGATTTGAACTCAGGTCTTCCTGACTCCAGGCCCAGTGCTCTATCCACTGTTCAGCCTCGCTGCCTAATTGGTATCCACTCAATTTCCAGTTCTCATCCACCTTTACAAAAGAGCTGCTAGAAAGTTTTTGTATATTTGGGCACTTTTCATCTTTCTCGATTCTCTTTCATGTATAGGGCCAGTAGTGATATTGCCGAGTCAAAGGGTATGCACAATTTAATATCTTGGTAAAACTGTTTCCAAATTGTTTTCTACCATGGCTGGGCCATTTCAGAGCTCCACAAATGGGGCATTAATGTACCTGTTTTCCCACAGCACCTCTAGCATCTGTAATTTTCCTTTTTTGTTAATTTTATTAGTTTGATTGGGGGGGGGGGGCTCAGAGTTGTTTTAATTTGCATTTCTCTGATTATTAGTCATTTAAAACAGTTTTGCATATGGCAAATGTTAGCTTGAATTTCCTCTGCAAACTGCTTCTTTGTATCCTTTGGCCAGTTTTTAACTGGGAAATGGCTCTTCTAATCAATTTGACTCAGTTTCCTATATATCTTAGAAATGAGACCTTTGTCAGAGAAACTCGCAGCAAAAAAATCCCCCCCCCCAATTTCCTGATTCTCTCCTAATTTTAGCTGCATTGATTTTTTGTGCAAAACCTTTTTAACTTTAATCATAATTGTCAATTTTACATTCTCTGAACCTTGCTATCTCTTGTTTATTCACAAACTCTTCCCCCATCCATAGATCTGATTGGTAAATTCTTTCATGCTCCTTTAATTTGTTTATGATGTCACCTTTTAGGTTTAAATCTTATACCCATTTGGACATTGCCTTGGTATATTTTGTGAGATAATGGTCAGTATATGGTTTCTGCCAGAGTACTTTACAGTCTTCTCAACAGTTTTTGTCAAATTGGGAATTCTTATCCCACTAACTGGGATCTTTGAGTTTATCAAACATTAGGTTACTTTGCTCATTTGCTTGTCTTTATTGTTACCTAATTGTGTCATTGATCAACCTCTTTTTTGTTGTTGTCATTTCAATTGTGTCTGACTATTCATGACCCTTTTTTGGGGGGCAGGTTATTGACAGAGATGCCAGAGTGGTTTGCCATTTCCATCTCCAACTTATTTTTACAGATGAGGACCTGGGGCTGACAGGGTGAAGCCACTTGCCTGTCTAAGATCACCTGGCTAGTACGTGTCTATGGTAAACTTTGAGCTCAAGAAGGGGAGTCTTTTGGATTCCAAGCCTACTACTGTATCTACTGTGGTACCACCCAGCTGCCCCTCTCTCGTTTTTCTTGTTTTGTTGATTGCAGCTTTGTGACAGTTTGAGATCAGTAAGTACTGCCAGACCCCCTTCCTTCTCACTTTTCCTGCTCCAAATTCCCTTAATATTCTTGGCCTTTTCTTCCTTCAGATAAATTTTGTTATTATTTTTTCTGGCTCTACAAAGCAATCTTTTGGTAGTTTGATTGTCATGGCCCTGAATAAGTAAATTAATTTCAGTAGTGTTGTCATTTTATTATACTGACTAAGCAGTGAATATTTTTCCAGTTATTAAAATCTATATTTGTGTTGAGTGTTTTATGCTTTTGTTCACGTAATTCCTGTATATGTCTTGGCGCATAGACTGTCAAGTATTTTATACTGTCTGCAGTTATTTTAAATAGATTTTTTTTCTGTCTCTCCTTCCTGGATTTTTTTTGGTAATACACAGAAATAAAGATGATTTGTATCAGTCTATTTTATATCCTACAACTCTGCTGAAGTTGGTAATTGTTTCAGTTAAATTTTTAGTTGAAATGGAAGGGTTCTCTATATTATTATATCCACAAAAGCAATAGTTTTGTTTCCTCATTGTACGTGCTTTTCCTGTCAATATCTCTTTCTCGGCTTATTGTTATAGCTAGCATTTCTAGCCATATATTAAATAGTAATGGTGATAATGGGCATCCTTGTTTACCCCTGATCTCATTAGAAAGGTCTTGGGCTTATTTCCATTAGAGATGATGCTAACTCGACTTCAGATAGATACTACTTATCATTTTAGAGAAAATTCCATTTATTACAATGCTCCTAGTGTTTCTAGTAGGAGTGGGTATTATATCTTGTCAAAAGCTTTTTCTGTATCTAGTGATATAATCATATGATTTTTGTTGTTCTTTGGTATTAGTATAGCCAATAATGTTTATAGTTTTTCTAATATTGAACTGGCCTTGACCTCTCTACACCCTTTGATGTAACAACCGTCTTCCCCAGGATACCCTCTTCTCTCTAGATTCCTACTGAAACTGCTCTCTCTTGGTTCTCCTCATATCTGTGTGGCCACCAATTTTCCTTTGCTGCATCTTTTACCCAGGTTGTGCCTGCGAACCTGTGGGTGTCTCTCAAGGTTCTGTGCTGGCTCCTCTTCTCTTCTCCCTCTGTACTGTTTCACTGGGTGAGCTCCTCAGCTCCCATGGGAAGTCACCTCTGCAGGTTATTCTCATATCAATTTATCCAGCCCTAACTTGCATTCTTGTGTCTCCAAATGTCTATTATGCAGTCTCAAGCTAAACTAAAACTAAACTCGTTATCATTCCCCAAAACCCCTCCCTCTTCCTAACTGCCCTCTTCGTGTCTGTGGGATCACTCACTTTCTGGCCACCAAGGTTCACAACCTGTGCTTCATCCTTGCCCTCCCACCCCCAAGGCCACTCCTGTCTACTCTACCTTTGTAAAAAGGTAGATACCTTTTTTTTAAAAAAAAAAAAGCGATCCCTTTGTATCACTTCCTTTCTCTCTTCTGACATTGATGCTGCCCTGGAACAGGTTCTCCATCAACTCGTATTTGGATGAGCCTTCTGATTGATTGGTCTTCCTGAAATGTCTCCCCACTCTAATCCATCCTCTATTCAACTACTAATGTATTCTTCCTAAATCTTATGTCTGACCATGTAGCACCCCTACATATTCAAGTTCAATGGCTTCCTATTACCTCCCAGATCAAATCTAAAATTCTTTCTTTGGCTTGGAAAACTCGTTGTAACATGTGCCTTTCCAGCCTTACTAGTCATCTTACACTTGACTCCCCTCCTACCCTCCACATATCTACAATCCAGTAAAATAGGCCTCATTGCTCTTCCTCGAATAAGACCCTCTACCTTCTGATTCCAGGCATTTGAACTGTCCCCCATGCCTAGAATTCTCTTCTTCCTTGTCTTTGCCTCCTGACTTCCCTGGCCTCCTTCCAGTCTCAGCTAAAACAACAGTTTTCTGTGAGATGCTTTTCCCATTGCTCCTTAACATTAGCGCCTTTCCTCCGTGATTACCTCCAAATTACCCCATGTAAATCTTGTTTGGACATAGTTGTTTGCATGTTGTCTTGTCCGATAGACTCTGCTCCTCGAAGACAGGGACGCTTTTGCTTTTATTTGTAATCTCAGTGTACCATGTGTACCATGTACTAGGGACTTAGTAAATTCTGGCTGACTTCCAAAACCATTGGTGAGGGCACTCTCTATTCCAAGTGGTCATGAAACTGATGTGGCCCAAAACTTCTGTTATTCAACTTTCATTTCCCACACCACCCCCAACATAGAGCCATGCATCCTTGATGGAACTTCTTCCTCATAGTTCCTTAAATGGGCTATGCTCATTCTCATCTTTGCCTTTCCTCATATTATTTCTGTTACCTGAGAGGCTTTTTCATTCCTTCTGTGTCCTTTTCCTCAAATTGTACCTGATCTCTAAAGCTCAGCAAAAATCCGTTTTCTATTAAACTTTCTCTACTCGGTTTTTTAGCTCTTATTAAGCACTCTGTCTTCCTATGAAGACTGCAGTTGCAGCTACATCTGTTGAATATATAATGTATTTTATTGTGCTATGATTTTTATAAAATGTATGTTTCATGTTCTGTCAACTGAATTGTAAGCTTCCTGAG
This sequence comes from Pseudochirops cupreus, assembly GCA_028627135.1. NCBI lineage: Eukaryota > Metazoa > Chordata > Mammalia > Diprotodontia > Pseudocheiridae > Pseudochirops > Pseudochirops cupreus. The sequence goes on along the minus strand of CM053582.1, from coordinate 45,013,373 downwards.
AACAAGGAGTATTCATAGTGAGCACTCAGTAAATAATTGTGTTTCATTGATAACATCATAAATATTTTCATGCTTTTCTCTAGCTCAGTGAAACAGCTCTCCTTTTATTTATGTAGCTACAGAGCATAGAGGATCAAGGTTATCTCTACATATTATTGCTCAACAAAATGGGGAAAGCAAGACTTGTATGCTTTATAGGCTATGCAACTTATATTTTTACCAGAAGAGTTATGGATGTGTTTTTCCTTTAATTATTAAAATGAACTGTGTAGATATATATCTACTGAAAAGTCACCAGTTGTTGAGGATGGATAAAAGAGTAAAGAGTTATCACAGACATAACCAAGGTGGGGCATCTAGGGCTTTCTTCCAGGGCACAAGAAGTTAGACAATACCATACTGAGAATCATCCTCTGTGCCCTGGGGTTTCCACCAATGGGGGTGCATGTCCCAAGGTCCCTGCCAGAATTGCCCAGAAAAGCAAATTCTCTGCACCATTTGGTATTCTCATATGGTTGAAGGTTAGAAACACATGTTTTTAGAACAATACTGAAAGAAATAAGAATTGAATCTACATGAACCTTTTTTTAAATCACAAAGTACCTGATCTTCACATGGAGTAAAAAAATGCAGAAACATCTGTTTAGTTTCCAAATCCAGAGGACCACTGAACCTCATCATCTGACTTAAAGCTAAAACCTCCTGTATGTGTTGTCTTCCTCATAAGGATATGAGTTCTTCAAGGAGAGGGACTGACTTATGTTGTTCCTTTTATGCCCAGTGTGTTAGTACTGTGCTCTTTTCATTCATTTTTTTTGAAGGAAGGAATCCCTTAGATTAAAAGCTTTGAAATACTAAGTGTTCCCAAAGTCTTAGTGTGGTTTTATGCTATTAAACTTTAAAACTGTGCTAGCATTTCTGGGCCACCCCAGAATGTGTTTAGCATGCATTTCCATTTAACATTTTAAGATCTGTCATTTTCCTTCTTGTTAACATTAGTTATTTGAGGGGAGACTGACAGTGAACTCTGAAAGGTTTAGAGGCATTGGGTTGGAGTATCTTCCCTCTAGCTAGTGGAAGACAGAGTTGAGTTATTCTGGGGCACTGCAAGGGGTAGCTGGGTGATTTTATGAAAGGGGGCACCTCCATTCTTTATGGAAGACTATTTATTTGAGCTTCATGAAAGTGGAATGGGTTGCCTTGCTTGAATAGTGAGTTGTCTACCATCAGGAAGTATTCATGCAGTGGGTGGAGAATCAGTACTGACCACTAGACAGTAATGGTGTAACTCGTGATCCTGCTCCATAGAGCACTGACCCAAATTGGCTCAAACCCCTGACAAACACATTAAGAATCACTTTCCCTTCTTAGTTTTCCTTGTACTGTACTTCCTGGCAGAGTGAGGCATCTGGGTGGGTGGTATAGTAGTTAGGAGTTGAAAGACCCCCTATTCACATCTCTCCTGACAAGCACTGGCCAGGTGAGCCTGGTAAATAAATCACTTTATCTCTAGCAGCTCTGTAAGACATAGCTACTAAGTTTAAGGCAGGTTGTGATCTATGCAGAACCCTGACATGTGAACATATTTAGGTAGATGTTGGAGCTAGCTCAAACTGGCTCATAAAAGCTGATTGTTAAATTTTCTTTGTGAACCTTTACACCTTGGAAATTGGCAAAGGGTACAAATCTAGGCTTGATTTATTGTTTTGTTGATTGTTAGACTTAAAGTGATAGATAAAAGGTTAATAATCTAGCTTAATCTTCAAAGTATGTTGCATATGCATTTGTTTTATTTTAGTTGGTTTTTTTTAAAGTAAGCTAGTTGTTAAATATTTACCAGCACATCCTGACATGTACATATTTGTGCTTACGGTGTCTCCCATGTTAGAATGTAAGCCCTTTGAGGGCAAGGACTGTTTTACTTGGGTCTTTGTGCCCCCAGAACATAGCACCCACAGGCTGGTGTCGAACAAATGGAATAACTGACACTCGGATTCCAAAGTCAATGAAAGATTTTTTTTTAATACTGCATTTTAAGCGAGAACATCTTAACAAAGAAGGGGTACTTTAACTTAATATGGTACAACAGAGAAACCATACGTAAAAGTTTCTAGGATCTAACACTCTACTGCATATTCATGTTTTCACTGGAAAAGACCAAAAGCCAAGCTGAACTGAGCATATAAAGCATCAATTATAACCAGAGGACTTCAGCTGGTTAGGGTTAAGCTCACACATTATTTGTATCATTCATCAAATTGAAAGGGCATTTTTATGCCTTTTTTTTTAAAACGTACACACATTTCTCTGCAAAATGTAGTATATATGGAATATCTGCTTCCATAAACAAAGCTTAATTTATAAACACAATTGAAACAGCTCAAGGGTGAATAGTTTTGGCGCTAAACTGGACTTAGGATTTGCACATAGGTAAAGCCAGCGGGGACCATTAGGGCCGATTAATAGGGTTGTGCCACTGCTAGACAGTAAGAGCTACCTCCTTAAGGGGGGCAAATAAAAGGTTAGTTCTCTTGGAAGGAATAAATCTCATATGTACTTAAAAAGACTAAAACTTCTAGAGGAGGGGGGGTCTACAAATGATCAATTGCAACAGGCTTGGTTTGGCGTGAGCGGCTTACAAAAGCTTTCGATGTTGCAGTATTCAATGCAGCCAACGTCTTCAAGTTTCATGCTACAATTTCTGTTCTTCACATAGCACTGAAGGCATCGAAGGTAACAACTTAATGAACTAGATAGCTTCAGATAATGGATGGCATGTGTATGGATATATTCTTTTTAATAGAAATTTCCTTCAGTACATGACAGGAGGCTTGATGTACACCTGGCTCTCTGAAAGAGGAAAAACAACAGGGAAAAAAAGAGTTATGCAATTTGAAAAGGAAGTCACCACATCTTAGAGGGAATGTTCCATAATTGGGCCAAGTTAGAGTTCACCCCCATTTTTTCCAATTATGTAATCCGCGGTTCACTGAAGATGTACTCTGAGGCTATGTCAATATGCATGGAGGAAGAAACATTTGAAATACTGGTCAGGTGTCCACGGGTTAACCTGGGCATAGGCAGAGGCACCTTTAATGCGGTGGTACAGTGAATAGAGCACTAGGCCTGCGGTCAGGAAGAACTGAGTTCAAATCCAACCTCAGACACTTACTAGCTGTGGGACCCTGGGCAAGTCACTACCTCTGCTTCAGTTTTTCAACTGTTTAAAAATAGCACCTGCATTGCAAAGTCGTTGTAAGGATCTAATGAGATACTATTTGTAAGGTACTTAGCATGCTGCCCATCACATAAGGAGGTACTTAATAAAATAAACTTGTTACTTTCCCCTTTCACCCTATCCATCATGTCATTTCCCCCCCCCCTCCTAAAAGTTATGAGTCACCAGTCAGTTCTACAAATATCCTCCAACTCAGTGTTTGCCTTCTGAAGTCCTTTTAAAAACACCACATTATTTTATTTTAAGAGAGAGTCTGACTCCCCCATTTCTTTGATTAATGCTTTTCTTAAGGACATAGGACAAGAGAGTCTTACTGGTTAATGTTTAGGCATGGAAAAATGAGTCAAACCTGTCCTTGGACCTCTGAAGTCTCTAGCCCCAATCCTTTGCAAAAGGGAGGATACTGGTTTTTCATATTGGTTCCCTTACATAATTGAGAGGCTTTAAAATTATTTGATGAGTTAGGATTTTAGTCTGTTAAGCCCTCATTCCTAAAGGAAATTACATGAATTCAACAAAAAGAAGTTTCACATAGCGAGGCCACTGGAGAAAAGGTTAGGGTTAGTGATCCTCACCTCTTACCCCCTTCCAGACCCTCCACCCCTAATAATAATTGACACCAACTAGTTACTATCTCAAATACATCTCAGTAGGCACCTGGACTTCATGGGAGGCTCAAGACACATAATTTTTATGTACTTCCTATGGTGGCCTGAAATCTTGGGGTTCAGTTTGTTAGAATGTGCCTTGATGGGGCTAAGTGATGCTGTCTTTCAAGGACATGTTCTGCATATGTGTGCTAGCCAGTTGTCTAACAAGGGGCCTTTGGTTTCAAGGGGCACCAAGTGACTGGATGTGTCTAAATCTGTAAAAATCTATCATCACCTTCAAAAAAAGTACCCAAGGGTCATGTCTGACAGATGTGGGTCAGCACTGTGCTCTACATGGGCCAAGGCCTAACACATACCTATGTGTCAATTTTACCAATGTTACTAGCTTTGATAAGAACTTACCCTTGGAAAGAGGAGAAAGGATACCCTTCCCTTTGTGTAAACAATCCTATAATGGTGACTCTGTGTCTTTACAGGGCAAACTATTACTATTAGGATTATAGATTTAGAGCTGAAAGAGGCACTGGAGGTCAGCTAGTCTAAGCTCCCTCCCCCTTTATACATGTTGAAACTGGGGCCTTGAAAGGTGAACCCCCTGCCCTGAGGCCCAGTTGAACATGGACAGGGATCTGAACTGAGGTCCGCTGGCTCCACAGCCAGTATCCCTCCCATTGTCCCACCTTGTTTCCCTGGATCTTTTCCTAAAGCCAGAGAATCCTGGATAGTCCTAAAATAAACAAAAAACTTCGTACCAAGATTAGAGAAAAGAAAGTGTTCTGAGTGAACCTATTAGCCTGGGCATTGAGCTGAATATTACAAGATTAAATTAAATATAGATAAATAAATGTAAATTCTTATACTTGGACTGGAAAATCAGTTTTACAAGTACAATGTGGGGGAGACCTAGTGATACTGCAGCATGCCCAAAACAGATTTGGGGACTTCAGAAGATCATAAGCTCAGTGTGAATCAGTAGTTTGTTACAGTAACCCCCAAAACTAATACTATCTTGGGCTACCTCAAGAGAGCCTCAGCATTCCAGAATAAGGTGGTGATAGTCCCTCTGTGCTCTGGCCACATCAGATCACACTGGGATGTTCATATTCAGGAAGGACATGAGTAAGTTGAAGAGGAGCTGGGTCAATGAGTCTGTCACGTGAAGAAGACCAGTTGAAGAACTGGGCATGTTTAGGCTGGTGAAGAGAAGACTGGGGATGGGCTGGGTTTGGGGGGGGGGCACTGGGAGGTGAGTTATGTAGAGAAGGGATTAGCCCTAGAAGGTAGAACTAGGAAAGGCGGGGGAGGTACAAAGAAAAAAAAATGGAGGCTCAATGTCAGGAAAAATTCCCTAACGCTAGAGCTTGCCCTTCCCCTGCATCCACGGAACAGGCTCCATGGATTCTTTTGTATGCATTGGCAGGTACTCATTTATTAGTTAAACTGTAAGGGGAACTCTTTTGGGCATGGGATTGACTGGATGGCTACCGAGTTCTCTCCCAGTGAAAAATGCTACTGGCTCTATGGTTGTATGTAAGGCCAAGCTAAATTATTGGAAACTTGTCCATCTCCCTCTCGCCCCATCTCCCCTCTCCCCCACTGGGATTTGGAGAAGGAAGAGCAACTTATATTTTTCCAAAACATGGAAAACAGGGCCCACTTTTTTTTAACTGTACCCAGTAGAGTTGTACCTTGGGAATTTGCTTCATGGGCTCATTAGACTCTAGTTTGAGCTCTTGCTTCTGGTTGTGCCTCCATGGCCTAAGTTTCAAGGGTCTACTCTTCAGGGGTCATTGTGGCAGACAGGAATTTTCCCAGTTCTGTATTTGGTCTCATGTAGTAAAGGTCCAAGTATCCAACACCCTGTACCCAATCACCATAAGCCCCAGAGTATTGGCAGAACAATTTCCAAAAGGAAAATACCACATGGCATCCTAATGGGGATCTACCTGTACACCCTGCTTTGCCCTTTAGAAAGTGGAAATTTCTGAAAAGGTACCACGCCCATTCTATTGTTCCATATTTGAAGAGACTAACAGTTCACTTGCACTCTTCCTAAAAGGTGCCTATTTAAAAGGCTATTCCGGAATGCAAGTCTCTTGAGGCATCTCCTGTATCTAGCACAGTGCCTGGCACATGGGTGCTTGATAAACGTGATAAATGAACCCAAAGGAGAACAACTATTCAGCAGAGAGGAAGACGGTCCAAATGTGTATCCACTTTTCTGGGCCAAGTACAATGGATTGAGAATTTGTCATGTTACACACTTTACTCCCAATCTGGAGAACGGTAGCAAGATGTGATTAGTGTGGAGGATGCTGTCTAATGTTGACAGATTTCCCATTCCTGCTTTACATATGCCAATACTGACTCCTCTGAAGGCCACAACCCATACTGACCTGGTGACTGACACTGATCCTTGGAGCAATCTCCAAGTTTGCCACATTTCAATTTCAAAATGCATCTCAGCTCTAATATGAGTGATTTATCATTTAGTAGTAGCTGTCAAAGTAAACTCCTAGATAAAACAAAAACATCTGGAACCATAAACAGAGGAGAGCAGGAGCTGAATTTTAATCCAAACCTGGCATGCTCACTTCATTAGGAACAGGAAACAGCTAATTAGGAATTGAATGTTTCATGTTTTTCAGAGGGTTTGTACTTGAGCTCCAAACAGAGATGATCTAATATGCATTCTGGATGTAAACAAGAATTAAGATCAGGGAGAACATGGAATAAGGCCTCTCCAGAGAGATGTGCTTGGAGCATGGGAACCCGTGAGCAAGAACTGCTTGGGGACCTCTGAAAGACTGATTTTAGGCATTAGGATTTGGAAGGTGTGGCCTTTTGGATGGCAGATGGGGGGTTTGCTTGAAAAAAGGTGGTTATGTTTTGGTTTAGCTTGTTTTCTTTCAGAAAGAACTTCCCCTGTTCCTCCATTACCATGGCACTGACCTTTGGCCCCACTGGGAGGCAATCAGTGTGCCCCTCTGTGTTCCCTTTAAAGCAGTGGTTCTCAACCTTCCTAATGCCGTGACCCTTTAATACAGTTCCTCATGTTGTGGTGACCCCCAACCATAAAATTATTTTCGTTGCTACTTCCTATCTGTAATTTGCTACTGTTATGAATCATAACGTAAATATCTGATATGCAGGATGTATTTTCATTGTTACAAATTGAACATAACCCACAGGTTGAGAACCACTGCTTTAAAGGATCCATATGAAGTAGCCCCAAGTGATAGGAATCTAAGACTTGCCTTCAGTAAGTATCCCCCCAGTGCTGGGCAGATAAGCCCAAGAAGCAGGATCATAAGAAAGGGCTCAAAGAATATATGAATCCTGGGACAAGCCTTCCTTTCAATCACAGGGTCATAGCTTCAGGGCTGAAAGGGACTTAAGAGGCCATCCAGTCCAAGCCCATCATTTGAGAAGAGGAAATGGGGGCCGAGACAGGGGGAGGCTTGTTCAAGGTCACCCAGGTAGAAAGTGACAGACTTTGAGGCCAGGTGCTGCTCTGACTGCAAATCTTCTGTCCCACCCTGTTCCCTGCACTACATCCTTCTGTAGAGAGCGCTAGAAATTGCACCATCTCTGGAGAGAGCCTGCTGTACAAATGCCACCTCTGCCCTAGAGGGCTGGTTTGTTTTTATTAGCAAATAAGCATGTTAATTAAGCAGGTCTATCCAAGATACATAGAGATGGGAGATGGAAATGCATGTGTTAAGGCAAGAATTCATCCTGAGCTACTGCCTAGGACAGAAGCCCTTCAGAGATCTCCCCTGAGCAGTGAAATCACCTCCCAGCAAAGCTCAGGTTCAAACAGCAGGTTTCTAAAGCTAAACTGAAGCAAATTAAATTTTCCAGAAAACCTAACATTTGCTCTATGAAGTTCTCCATGCTTACATCTTCCTACAGAAAGCAAGGTACTATGGCTTGCACTCATGACTTGAGACATGACTTTAAATCCTGTATCTCTGTCACTTCTAGGCTGTGTGACCTCTGACAAGTCACTGAACCTCTCTGGGTCTCAGTTTTCCCATCAATAAAATAGGAATTATCATAGCACTTCCCTCACAATGATTTTGAGATCAAATCAAAGAATGTATGGAAATGCTTGGCTAACTTTACAGCACTATGTAATTGTGAGCTACTGTTTAAATCATCATTCATTATTTTCATTATATAATATTACATAGACACATATAAGATATATATATACACACATACATATACATAGATATGCATATATCTAGGATATTCCTTCCTTTACAATTCATGAAGAGGTCATAAAAGTAGACTGATTTTCTTGGGAGATACCAGTTAACACCTTATATTTTCATTCACTTCCTGAATGGAACCTTATTCTTTCTCATTCCTACCCTTCTCCACCAAGCCATCATTCTAAACTTGCTTGATTTCAGTGGCGACGCCTAGAGTAGAGATGGTGCCCCACATCCCACACCTCCCTATTTGTAATCTGACCTCCCTGTGCCTTTGGTAGACTCTAGAAGCCAAGTGCCGCAATAAGACCAGAAGTTCAGTCCAGTGGTGGAAAGCCCAGGGTGTTTGATTAGAATTAATCCAGTGCTTTAAAAGGGGGTGATCACTTGGAGAGAGAGAGAGCATGGGCTGCCACAAAAGCCTAATTATCAAACCTGAGCTTGTCCTTTGTATGAGACAGTGGACTCTTCTCACACATTGGAACCAGTGGCATTATGGACTGAACATTTCTGGGAGTCAGGCCCTTTAGCTGAGCCAGTCAGACTTTGAAGGACCCAGCTAGAAACTGAGTACTGTAACGGTACAAGACTTCTTAAGTCAGCCTGTGGCCAGCACAAAGCAGAAAGTGAATGGTGGCTCCAAGTCATGAAGTGACTTGATGTTGAAAATTTTCTCCCCCTTGACTTTCCTGTGCCCTGGCTCTGCCCCAGTCCTTTCGTTGAGTCTGGTCCCTCCAATCTCACCAGCATCTCATGAACATCACTTTACTCCACTCACAAAGTTTCCATCCTGGTTCAGGACTTCCGTATCTCCTCTCTCTAATCCATCTTCCATAGAGCCGCCAAACTGATATTCCATAAACCATATGTCTGTCTATATCACTCCTTTGTCACACTCAAAATTTTTCAGTGGCTCTTTTATATCAGGCTAAATAGTTTATATTTTACCCCAAAAGCCCTCCACAGTCTGTCTGCCACCTACTTTTTCAATTATGTTTTATGTTATCTCCTTCACACACTGAGGCCCTTTTAGCAAGCTGGCCTGGTAATTGTGATGATACATGATCTTCCCATGTCCCACACCTCAGATTCTTTTCACTTTCCTGCCCTTCTTGAAATTACTTTGTACACAAGTGGCTTTCCTTGCCTGTGTATGTGCTATATCCTTCCTCACCATAACTCAAGGACAAAGGCTGTCTGTCTAATTTTTGTCCCTAATGCCTAACTTAGTTTGTTACATCAAACTGATTTTAGTCTGGCAGCTGAGGACAACCTAGTAAGCAATAAATGAGGCTAGTAAGCCTATATCTACTGTTTTCTTCCTTATCCCCATCTTCCCCTGTAGCGCCCCCCCTCCGCCATTGCTGATGCACCCACTTTCTTGCAATGGTATTTCTCTCTTGACAAAGATCTGGACACCCTAGCATAAAGGAGTAAATGATTTGCTTCAGTGGTAATGGGTCAAAGAAAGACCCAAGCGTGGTTCAACACAGAAGTTTAAAACTCCTAGTAACAGCACACATGCTCAATTGTATGTCATGGTTCTGGTGTGTTAGTGTTCATAGAGTGTTTGCTTACCATACCCCTGTGAGGAACGTGGTTCAAAGTATTATTCTGATTCTGCTTATGAGGAATTTGAGACTTTGAGAGGATCATAGGATTCAGAGTAAACAGGGACCTTAAAAATCATCTAATTCAACCCTGTTATTTTCTAGATGATGAAGCTGTGGCTTCAGGAACAGGAGTCCAGAGTCGAGGCAGTACTCCTTCCCTTACAATATGCTGCTCATCTCTAGAAAGCCATGTGCAAAGCTTGGCCTTTCTAAAGCCATTAGAATTAGGGTCTCAAGCAAGGATAACAAACAGTGTACATTTCCTTTCACCTACTGACACGATCTGGGCGAGCAAGATTGCCTTCTGTAGTATAATAAGGGAGAGTTCCATGTTTGACTCCTTTCCGTGTTTTGGCTTTCTTTTGGCTCCAAATAATTCTGTCACTAGATAGGTAGGGCCCTCCTGTGGTATCCTGCCCATGCCAAAGAGTACCCAGACTTTCAGCATCAGGGCTCTGTCTATACGGAGAACAAGAGTAAGAGCCAACCACATTTCCAAAGAGCAAAGACTACTCAATATCGATTCAGTACATTTAGCTATGAGCTAGGCCCTCATTCAAATGAATTCTTTTATTAAAGTTATTCTTTAATCAAATATCCATTTATGTATGTTTCATTCTATTAAAAAGGCAATGAGACAAAGGTGAGCCAAACTGTAGATTTACAGTAATTTCAAGCATAATCTCATTCTCTAGGGGCGAAATTGACAATAGAAAAATAGTGTAAATGATATGATGCCCTAACACTAAAATATGCTTATGAGCCCCTAGTGCATGTTCTTCTACTTTACAGCCTCCAGTGAAATGCATGACTGGCTTAATAAGCAAGCTGCTCAAAAAGGGGGCTCCCCCTCCAGTGGAAAGTAGGAGGAAACAGCTTGAGCTTTTCGGGGCACTGGGGCCTTTGGGAAGCGTTGCCCCCTCTCCTCAGGACAGCACTTCCTTCCCCCGCACAAGTAGCGATCACAAGCTAGCTCAGGTTCTTTGCTTGTCAACAAGAAGATAGGCCTTTGAGCCTGTGTGAAGATTTCACTTAATATAAAACCTTGATAGGAATTTTCCCACAGCTATACTGGCTTATTCTTCTAGATCTGGCCCTGACAGTTTTGAAGCTTACGAATGGCCCTGTTGCTGGTTCACTGTGGGCTAGGAGGCATTCTTGGATCAGCCTCCAGAGCTCATAGATAATGTTTCTTTTGAAATATTAAGCGTGTTGTTTATTCAATGGCATGCTATCTTTTTTCAAAAGGGGAAAGGAATAAACAGCACCCACTATGTGCCAAGCATGTGCTAAGGAAACACCTGACAAATATTATTTCATTTGACCCTCACAACAGCCTAGAGAGGTAGGTGCTATTATGATTCCCATTTTACGGTTGAAGGAACAGAGGCAAAGAGATGACTAACTTGGCCAGGATCATGCAGCTAATAACCATCTGGGGACAGATTTGAAGTCAGGTCCTCCTGACTCTGTAGGCCCAGTGCTCTGTCCACTGTGCCACTTAGCTGCAAGAAAGCTTCTACTTTGGTAACACGTGTATCAGGAGTTACAGGTGCCCAGGCAGTTTGTGTGTGCTGCTATTGGCACTGTTTCAGATGATGTGAAGTTTCTTTTTGAGTCTATTCTGTTCCCCTGTATGCTCCCTTTACCTCCTATCCAAGGTGCTGAAGTTGTGATTTTGAAGTTTTGTGTAGGGCATATAAAAGAGTGATAGCTTCCACACTGATAAAAGCACTTTGTGTTCACAGAGGCCTTTTGGCAACATTACTGTGTTTGGTCCTCACAATGGCCCTATGAGGTAGGGGGTGAAGGTGTCTTTAGGAATTATTAGAGGCAGCAGGACATGGCAGAAAGAGCCCTCATGAACCTGGACTACTCTGGCTGAGCTACTTAGCTAATTCTTTTTCTTTTTCTTTTTTTTTGCTTTTTGGAAGGCAATCAGGAGTTAAGTGACTTGCCCAAGGTCACACGGCTAGTTTTGTGTTAAGTTTCTGAGGCCAGATTTGAACTCAGGTCCTCCTGACTCCAGGGCCAGTGCTCTATTCACTGCTCCACCTAGCTGCCCCTCACTTAGCTAATTCTTAAGGTTATTGTGAAGATCACTTGAAATATTTGAGGAAGCACTCAGAAAACCTTAGATGCCATATATACACACATGTGTATGTGTGTGTGCACGCACACGCCCATTATTACCTTTCTTTTATTGAGAAGGAAACTGAGTCTCATAGCAGTTAAAAGACTTGGCCACAGTCACGTGGCTAGTAAGCAAAAGAGTCAGGATTCAAATCCAGCCCTCCTGACTCCATTTTAACTCACTGTCCCAACTTCTATTTTATCGAAGTAAAAATTTAAGAAAATTGGGCTTTAATAAATTATTGTCAACAAACACCAGCTCAGCTAAGCTGCCTCACAGCAAAAATATTTAACCCTCCCTGAGGATCTGTTTGCTGTCTGTTTTTCCAGTTTGCCACAAGTCTAATAGAGAAGGAAACAAAAAAGGCATCCCCCCATAGTTTTGACATGTAAAAAATAATTTTATTTCCATTTCTACTTCATGGAGTAGAAAAAGATGAAAAGCAATTTTGCCGCTCAGTATCTCCAGCTCAGAATGGTGTCACATGCAATCCTGGCCAAAAAGGGAAAGTGAGCTAAGGAAGTCTCACTGCTCTAAGGTGGTGACTGGAGTGGGAAGAGGTGTGAGATACAGTGGATGAGGAGGTTGAGAGTGGAAACCAGGGCACTGTCTTGCTTCACGTCTTTGCTTTTGACCTCATAGAGAGATGTATGATGTCCTGGCAAATGCAGGACTTTTCCAAAGTGTGCCCGTGTGACTCAATTGTTCATCTCTGTGTGTGGCAGCATAAGCTTGGGGGGGGGGGGCAGGGAGTGAGGGGAGAACCATTAAAACCCTGCTATTTTTCCCCTTCAAAATCCAAGGGAATCAGTGGGTGAATAAACAGCATAAAAGTGAAGCTTAATGGTTAAAAGGGTTAAATGTTCACTTGTACAGTACTTAAAAGAAAAAAAATCACCCTTTCTCACAGAAGGGATTTGCTACCTTTGCATGGAATCCCTTGTTTGTTAAGAAGGGGCTGCTTATAAATGCTAAGATCAATGCTAGAATTGATTGTTTTTTTGTTTTTTGTTTCCTTCTTTTTAAAGAAAATCAGGGCAATCAAATAGGTATTATGGGGGGACTGTATAGCCAGGGAAAAGATGTAGGTATATAATCATCCTATGACTTGCAAGCTAATAGAAAAGCTGAATGCAGAAAATGCTGCCCCCAAACAAAGATTCCCTGCCTCCCCCACCTCCCCATTTAAACAAGTGAGACTTTGCTAGAAACATTTTTCAAGTTATTAACATGATGATCCCTAAGCTGTACTTTGGTGACTCTCCAGAAGCTCTTAAATGGTGTCCACTGGGGACTAAAAGGCATAATGGGGAACCAAGGACATTTTCACTATAAAGGAGACTATCAGTGTAAACATTCAGTCCAATTCAATAAACACATATCAAGCATACTGTGGTGCCCTGAGAATACAAAAGCCAAACAAAATGGGTTCTACCCTGAAGGCTCCTATATTCTACTTGAGGGACACAACAGATATTCAAGATGTACATTTAATTAGAAGGTTTGTGTGCGAGATGGGGAGAGATCATGGGATGTGTATGTGGGTGTGTGTATATCTTCCTGTATTTTTCTGAGGGCAAGGGCACTTATTCCTAAATCCGATAGCATCACACATAAGAGAACAAATATTTATTAAGTACATACTGTGCTCCAGCTAAATACTACCTTATCTGATCACACACAGGTAGGCTCAACTCCAAGGAAGTTTGGAATCATATATTTAAAGAGCCAGTGTGACTGCTGTTTATTTCAATGGCAGGGGTAGGGTTCTTTCACTCCACAGGATAGCGCAGGACCTGTCACTTCCTTGCCTACAGTACGTTGTCCAACAAATTGTGAATGGATACAAACATTTATCTAAATCTGTGTCACTCCAATAATCATAACATAGTATTTTCTACATGCAATAAGCTATTTGAAAATGTTTGGTGAATTCAAAGCTTTTTTTTACAATGTTGTCAATAGATGTCACAGATGTTGATGTAGGAAACTGTAATCCAGGAAGGTTAAGTGACCTGAATTGACCAAGAACGTCTGCTAGAAGAGAGCTGATATGGAGGAAGCAGATGGTTCACTCACAAGCATTGTTTGAGCACCCACTACTTGCCAGGTGCCGAGGATGCAGAGAGAAAAGCTGAAATGGTCCCTGGCCTCTGACTGATAACGGTATCTATAACAAAACCTTCTGATTCTATACCGGAAGGAACTGGGATTCCATCAGTCTGGCTACCCCTTCATCAGAACAGATTGTAACCCCATGAATCATTGGGCTCCCCAAAAAAATCATCACTTGAGGAGTAACCCTCTAGTGATAAGTCTATCCAAGTTGAAGCAGGCCAAGCCCTAGAGCAGTGGTTCTCAACCTTCCTAATTCTGTGACCCTTTAATACTCGTATGTGGGAGTGTCTGCATGTGGGCGGACCTGACTGTAGACAGATAGAGGAGGTTCCTAAGACCATTGGAAATATGTGTTTTCCAGTGGTCTTAGGCGACCCCTGTGACAGGGTCATTTGACCCCAAAGGGGTCGCGACTCACAGGTTGAGAACTGCTGCCCTAGAGGATAGATATCTGGTCCTGTACTCAAAGACAGGTTGACAGAACTTGCCAGGGTTTTCTCTCTGCTGGCAGAGCATTTGAAAGCCCAGGGTTGTCCCTAAGCCAGGATAAAGCAGCAGAGGGTGTCAACAAAAGGCCCTTTTGATTAAGTGAATTATGATTGATTTGGTTTCTTTATCATAATACAAAGGTATGGCTGAGAAACTAGACCTCTGGTCAGAGAAAAGCTTTTCTTTTGTGGCTGTTTGAAATTGGAGAGTTAGGAGACAAACAGCAAAAATGATTAAATGAGATGGAAAAGAGTCCATTTCCATTTAGGCCAAACAACCCTACTTAGGCTGTAGTGAGAAGACCTGTTCAATAATGGATCTGTGCCATGGGTTCAACCAATCTGATGCAAAGAGCCAGCCATCCCTGGCCAAGTCTCAGAGGCTAACGATGGGATGTAGCTAGAGGCAGAAAGTTAAGTTCTTGCATCATTATCACCATTTAGTGGGACAGCCTTCCAATCATTACAGTTGTTCAGCTATAATGGGCCCTATGACAACCAGGCCTCATAGGAGGAGCAAGTCGGGAGCCCTGGTCACCTCCTAGAACCATCATGGTTACCACTTTCTAACAGGTGTTTGTCAGCCTAGATCTAATGAAACCACCAAGGTAGTGGCTACCAAGTGAGGCAAAACTCTTACAGCATGAAGAAAAGAAACCAATTTTGGAGGGGAAGGCAGAAAATACCCAACATATCTAATGAATTACTGGCTTGGTGACTGAGCTGGGTAGGGCTTAGCTGCTATCCCTCTGTTATTGCCCCCTGGCTCTAGGTGCAGTGGAGTCCTCAAAGCTGTAAGCAGGACAGTCAGTGGTCCATCCAGTCCTGCTGTTTTCCCATGGACATCGTTAAGGGTAGGGGAAGAAGCTACTGGTGGCAAGCAAGAGCTTTTTCTTAGAAATATACACAGGGCGGCTAGGTGGCGCAGTGAATAGAGCACTGGCCCTGGAGTCAGGAGGACCTGAGTTCAAATTTGGCCTCAGACACTTTATACAAAAACTAGCCATGTGATCTTGGACAAGTCACTTAACCCCAATTGCCCTCCAAAAAACAAACAAACAAAAAAAGAAATATACATATAACATTTGGGGGAGGGGAAGATGAGGCTATGTCAAGGCTAGAGTGGGAGCAATGTGAGCCATCTTTTTTTCTTCCCTTCAAAGGCTCAACTGCTTTTTGCCCTCCATATGCCTTCTCTGCACTTTCCTCCTTCCCCCCCCTTCCCTACTGACGACTGGTTTCATCACTCTTACCTGAAGAAAGTGGCAACCATTCTTGGTGCAACACTTTGAGCCCTGCTTCACTTTCTCCTCATAGGTAGCCAGAGCTTCCTTCATTGTATAATTTGGGGCCATACCTTCTACATGAGGGTCTTAACTGCTGATTCCTTCCCCAGTTAATAGCAATAGTTTCCTCTTAAAATGCCATGGGTTGGTGACACTGGGGTTTCTCCAATAGTACTCATCAGTTACTAACAGAGACAAAGTAAGTTAAGGATTTTTAACCATAAGGCAATATGAAAAGGAATTCCTTTGTATGTACTTAATGCCCGTAATTTCTGCTTGTCTCAAAGGTTATACTGTGCGTTTTAAGTACCCCTGGCTGTGCCAGTGAAACTGCAGATGGCATATTAAATCAGTAACAGTACATGCTGTAGGATCTTAGTAGAATACAAACTCCTCCAGGGTAAGAACTGTGTACTTTTTCTCTATCCCAGCCCAACAAAACAAGCATTAGCACAACACACAATACCTTGTATGCAGTAGGTGCTTAGTAAATATAAGTTAAATTGACTTGAGTTTGGGGGAAAGGCCGTATAGAAATCTAGTACCTGAATAATCCAAGAAGCCTGGGCAGAGTCCACTCTGTACTCCAGAAGGTATACAAGTATTAATCAGATTTCACCAGTATTGGAGAGAAAGAGGCACATGGTATTTGGGAGCAGTCTAGAAGCAGTATAGATTCTAACCCTTATCCCCTGCTTTCTCCTAGAAAGCAGCCCCAACTCAATCTATCCCATTTCTCTTCATTTCAAATGGCTGACTGGTCTATGAGAGCTAAACCAGCCACTGCTCACTACTGGCAAGGAAAGGGTTCTTCCATGGGTTCATCACTTAAATCAACTTGCTTCATTGTCACTGGGCACAGAGCTGGGATATAATAACTGCTGGTGGTGCGCTACTACCAGAAAACAAAACAAAAATACCTCTTTAGGGTGCTGCCAGATGTAGAGCTAAAACAACACAGAGCAACACAGGCTCCAGTGTGAAATCATTCTGCACCTTTGCCAAACAGAAGCAGAGAAACAAAGAAGGCATCCCTGCAACTGACATCGCTCATCCCAAAGCTGGCCATGGCACCGTGGCAGTGCCCTTGGATCTGGTGATATTCTCTCCCCTAAACCTTCTGTTTGATTTTCTGGGAAGACTGTGCACTGAAATTTTGGATTGCCATCACTGGAACTCTGGCTTCCCTCTTCCTGAGATGATACCTGTCTCTTCTAAGTTCCCTAAACATGCCTTGTCGACTGTACCAAGAGCCCCCAACAATGCAGTGTAATAATACAAAAGTTAACTAAGGTATAAACATGCAAAAGGAGAAGTCTCCTTGCGATCATAAAATGATGTTATTTTCTGTTCAGCAGTTCATGTTACTGCTGTTCATGCTAATTAATTAAAGGAGCTGTTGCTATAATGTGCAAACAGGGAATCTGAGAAACTGAGAGGGCTTTTAGGTCTCTGAGTGAAGTTAAGTCAATCTGGGCGCGGGCAATCAAATGTAATGAAATCACTTGTCAGTGCTAAGCTTGCAAAAACTGTGAAGTTTGACTAGGGAGTAAAAGGATTATAATTAGATTTCCAATAGGATAATAACTAAATGGCAGAAAGCAGTAAAGAGAAAATATGACTTTGTTAGCTAATGGTGCTGCTGTTCAGTTTGAGTTTTTCTCAGCACACTCCTAGTTGTACTAATTTAATTTGCTTTTATCAGCAGAAAGGCAACACACAAATGGTACTTGAATATCATTTGCAAAAATCATTGATCTGAAGGTGCACTTAATAACACCTGCTATGTTTATTTTATGGGAAGTGGAGATTGGTTGATATGATGGTTGATGCCCTTTCTTGCTGGCCCCCAATTGAGTTAAGGAAAACTCTGGATGGGTGAATATTACTGTGCATGTGTCACTGCTCCCTGGCAGCACACCCCAGCTAGAGTGGACACAGCATCGCACATTGGGGTAGAGTCATGGTTTACAATCCAAAGGGGTATACAGCCTGGGTAGACCAGACCATCCTTTTTAGGAAATCACTAGATACATGCATATGTGTGGCACCTCCTCCACCCACTACAAAATGATATGCCAAGTCTGAGACTGTTCAACCAAAGGGTCTTCTTATGCATGCAAGATTCCAAGTGGATGGGCAGCCACCAATGATTAAAATCCTTTTGGAAATGGGAACCTATGGTATGACTTGCTTATTGCTAAAGGTGATTAATGCAACCTTTACTCAGGTCTCCTTTAAACTCACTTAAAGAGATACTGGCAAGGGAAGTCATTGAATTTCAAAGGAAAAACACTGTGTGAATGCTAGATTTTTACCCAGAAAAGCAACTGCCAATAAACAGAGAAAGAAAGGTCTTGCTTAATGCTGGAGGAGCTTGTTGCTGTGAGCTGGCTGCATTTGGAAACTAGCATTGTATTAGCTATACACAGATTAATATCCTAGCAAACAAAGCTACTGTATTCAACTGATGAGAACCATGGCAGGATCGAGCGATTCAAAATGAAGAAAGCATTTTCACTGCCAAGTTTCAAAAGAAAATTGTCATGAAGGGCAAGAGCAGAGATAAAAAAAAGTATGGATATAACAACAAAGAAAAGAGCCCAAACAAGGGAGAAAAATTAGTATGAAAAAAGACAGAAACAATGCTGAGGCCCTGTATTATCCCTTCTCTAAGCTTCTCAGATACCCAGGAAAGTCCTGCCCTAACACCAAGCACCTCCAATAGAGGCGGCATTATCAGGGCTTTGTAGGCAATTATCCAGCCTGAGTGGTTGGCAGTATTGTATTGAAGATGAGCTCTGATAATATGTTCCCTCATTTGTTT
This sequence comes from Pseudochirops cupreus, assembly GCA_028627135.1. NCBI lineage: Eukaryota > Metazoa > Chordata > Mammalia > Diprotodontia > Pseudocheiridae > Pseudochirops > Pseudochirops cupreus. The sequence continues at coordinate 44,994,838 of CM053582.1, read as the reverse complement.
CTCTGGATGAGAGAATGAGCCCTTTTTGTTCCTATAACAAGACCTCTTCGAAATGGAATTGTGAGTCTAGTGTCCTGTTAACAGTCCTCATTTACTCTGGGATTTCATAAACTGATGATGGAGCTTTATTATTTGTGGGGGCTGATGTGTACTGGGAGACAGGAAAAGACATACTTTGTTCATTTTTTCCATCACACTTATCAAACATAGAATTTAATGTAATCTACAAGGACCACTTTGAGTAAGGAGCCATTAATTTCACTCGGTTCCATTGTCGTTTGGATAACGTCAATGTAGAACTAATCACACAGAGACAAAAATTTGATTCCTGATTTGGAAAAGGAAGTATCAAAAGGGAGGGAAAAGCTGCCTCAGGTTACCTTCTTAGTGAGGTTGATCTTGATTTCTCTTGTTAAGCAGAGACTGTTAGAATTTACTAAAAATCCATATGCTTGATGAGACAATTATCAGTGTGACCCTGGGCGAGTCACTGACCCTCTGAGACTCTTAAACACTATAAAGTTACAGGACAAGTGTTGGTCTGTATCATGGCACACCAGTGAGATCACACGTCCAGATCAAAACAAAAACAAACAAGCAACTAATCCTTCATTGAACGTAGTAGTTTTGCTGCTTCATTTTAGAACTTTCCTTTTAAAAAATTAATAATAAAGTGCCATAGTTACTAAGTGGGAAATGAGCAAATGGTAGGGAATATGTTTAGGTAACGTATTACTTGTTGTAAGCGTCAGGCATTTTATCCCTTAGCTGCCTGGCAGTGAACTTAAGTGGGGTAGGTCAACTGGAACCACATAGCAACTGATAATTTCTATCAACTACCATGAGGTTCCTTTGTTGGCCCCAGTATCCCATCATGACTATTCCATCTGCTGTCACACACAGTTGACTCAGATGGGACCTAGAACTGTCAAGGTGGTTTTCCAGATTTTTAAAAAATAAACCAGAGGAATTTTTAAAGTCTCACTTGAAACCTCAGCTCACAAAGACATAGTCTCAAAACTAAAGAAAGGAAGTAGAAGGGTCCAGTGACAACACCTAGTAGTTGGAGCTGCACTGCTGGAGCTGACTGCGACCTGATCCAAAGATTCCTTAGCTCTAATCCTGTATGGTACAGAAACATCAGGGGCAGCTAGGTGACACTGCAGTGGATAAAGCTCTGGGCCTGGAGTGGGGAAGACCTGAATTCAAATCTAGCCTCTGACACTAGCTATGTGACCTTGGGCCAAGTTGCTTAACCTTGCCTGCCTCAGTTTCCTCATCTGTAAAATGAGCTGGAGAAGGACATGGAAAACCACTCCAGTGTCTTTGCCAAGAAAACCCCAAATAGAATCACAGAGAGTTGGATACAACTGAACAAGAACAACATACACATCTATAAAGTCGGCTTCCCAAGAAGTAAGATAGGTCTGTCTAGGGTCACCAATGCTGCTTTGGATGTGGCAGCAGTCAGATGGGCCCCACCTCTCTACAATCTCTTAGCTCTTCAGACTTGGCAAAGCTGTAGGGCACTGCTCTGTTTGACCTATACTTGGGAGCTTTATGTGTAGGTTTCTTCAGGAAAGTAAGGCTATCTTTTTTCATTTGGGAAATGTCTTCCTTTTTCTTTAGGCTGATACCTTCTTTTCACTATCGCCTGTGAAAATAGAGACAGTGTGGATACTGAGAATGAGAACAATGAACTGGAACTCTTCAGTGCTACAAAGGATTTCTGCTTTCATCGGGACAGGTAACTCTTCCACACCTCAGTAGAGGGAGTCATAAATTGCTATGAACTTTTTAAAAAAAATTTTCCCTTGGTGGTCTGTCTTCTAGAGCTAAGCTTAGCTATATCTCCTTGGATAACAGCCATCCAGGCTATTGCCAAGCCTGCACTCAAACCTTTCCAGCTGCCAGTTTGGTCTCCTCTTTAAGAGGCCCGAATAATCTTTATGTCATAGAGAAGAGGAAGTGGGAAATTCCCAGGGCTCAGCCTAGACTCTGACTTGACCGTTTTTGGTACCATCCTGTTCTGGGATGACTCCGGGGATACAATGTCATCTGTTAACTTGGATTTTGGGGGTTTATCAAGCAGTGCTCTCAAAGCAACAAAAGGTCTTGATTATTTTCTAGAAATTAGGGCTCTCAGGTTGTGATACTCCCCCTACTTTGGTGACTTCAATTATCATGTGCAATTAGCTTTATAATTTAGGTGTTGATTTAAAGATAGTCATTTAGAATACTTGTTAAGATGGGAATTGGTGACAACCCATATATCTGTGCCCTTAAAGACTCTACTGGAGCCTTTGCATGAAAGGAGAATGAACATAAAGGTAGACAGGAGACCAGAATATTTAAGACATAAACAAACAAAACTGCGTCAGTGAGGATGCCCTTTGGAATAGGCATAAATATCTCTCTTCTTTACTTGTAGCTCCCTCTATGTGGCTCTGCCTGTGGGAATCCTCCAAGGCTAAAGTGATGCCTCCTCGGTAAGGGAGGGCCTCCCATTGTTGGTGGTCCCCTCTGGACCCACCTGGGAAATTACTCGGTACTGATTTTGGACGTCATTATTCAGGGAACCCGGATAGAATGAGAACCTGAGCACCTGGCATAATTCTTGGCAGATGTGAGCAGTGAAATAAATGAATTCACAGCTAGAAAGACAGGTGATATTTGCTCTCATTGTATACATGAAATAATTTCACCCTTGCACAGCTACGGCATCATTTTTCTTAGTGTGACTTTGTTGTTGACAACAATAAGAAATGCATTTCATGAGTTCTGTGAGTAGTGTGTCACCATGGTTGTCCATGTAGAAGAAAGGCCTGTGGCCCTCAGGCTCCTCTCCATGCTAGGGCCTTTCATTCAGTCAGTCATTCTTTGGGGCATTAAGATAAGCATACTCTACCTTGCATTGTTGCTGCGTTGTCAGGCTGAGTCCCATTTTCTATTTCTCTATCTGGCATTGCAGGATCTGAAAGATGTGACACCCGAGATTAATGTGGTCCTCTTTGGGAAAGGTCATGGTAGAGCAGCCTCTGCTTTGGCACTCTGGTCCGAGACACAGCCCTGGAGGGTGGCCTGGCCTTTTAGTGGGGAAAGAGAGCTGCAAGCTCCAAATTCTAGATGGTTCCCAAGAAGGACTCAGATTTCCAATTTTCTTGAATTCTTTGCCACTTGCTTCAGTGCCTAGAGATTAGTCATGTGGCATTGGTCTGTCAATGAAAATCCCCTTTAAAACTATCTGGTGTCTTCCCTTAACTAGAAAATGAGGAGAAGATGCAGGAGCCACATGTAGAGTCTACTGTGCACCCAACTTGCTTGGACAGGCCTTAGCACTGCTCCTCCGCAACAACATGAAGGTATCAGAAACCCAGGTTGGGCCAGGCAGGTTTCAGCTACCCCCAGATGATGCTAATAGTGCTGGGGGTTGCGGGGGGGGGGGTGATGGATGGCTGTGTCTCAGACTTAGGACTTTCTTTCCTCTAAGGTAAGGTAAGGTAATGAGGGATTAGCTTTTGCAGTCCTTTCAAAGACAGGGAACTGCATGCCTCTTGTAGCATAGGAGGACATTTGGTTTATATTGTGAAGTCTTTCATGTGGGAACAGCCAGCAAAAAGGAATTGGGGGATGCTTTGGCTGGGCTCAGAAAGGCAAGCTTCTCTATACGCAATAGCATATAACTTTAAATGGACAGGTTGGCACACATTGAGGGCGTGGGGATTCTGGGACTCCAGCCCCAATGGGAATGTTCATGCTAAGAGATACCACAATACCTCCCACTGCTGTCCAGGATGAATAGGTACAGGCTGAACTCGAAATCCATGGTACTCAAAATGCTTGTGAAAGTTCTGCTTCCCCGTTTAAAGAGCACACTTTGGAACTAGAGTAGAGCCCACTGAAAGGCGAACTGTGAACGATTCCAGGTGCCAAACCTCCTCAGAATTGTAAGCTCAGGGCCCATGTGACAAGGACGCACACAACACTCAGCCCTTACCTGGTTAGAAGCTTGCCTTCCTTTTTCTAAAGCAGATGAAGGCCCAGCCCTGGCGGCGCCTGCTAGGATGCTGCACTGTATAGACTTGGGGTTCTAAATGCCTTTGGTTACTCGTTTGTTTTGATGTTCCCTATATTTCTCGCTGCCCGGCCCATGCTATGAAGGCCCTTGCTGTATGCACTCCTGTGACTCAGAATAGGCACCTTATGATCCAGCACTGTCTCATCAATGATGGATGTGACAGCCCATCCATTCCTTTAGGGCATTAGTGAAAAGGGCAAGTAACTCTAGGCTGCTTGTATTACTCTGGGGCCCGTTACCCACCTAGTGGCTGGTAGCACAAGACAAGAACACTGAACCTATTCTTTGTGTTTCTCACACATGCAGATTGTAGCTTTGTGAATGCATGGAAACATACACATATCTACCTCTCACAGAATCACAAATGTGTGCATCTATATTTGGGTCCAGACTAGTGGTTTCACTTGCACATTTGGAACTCTGAGAGTAGAGACGCCCTCCACTGACAGATATCGGTAACTTAGAGCCTTCGAGAGGTTGGTGGCATCACCCAGGGTCACCCAGCTAGTAAGTGTCAGGGGCAGCACTTGAACCCAGGTCTTTCTGATTCCAGAGATCTCCCCGCTATGTGTGTACCCACACGTGTGCATGCACATTGCCCTATTGCCTGTGTTGCTATGGAAATGAAGAATATGAAAAGCCTTTGAAATGAAGAGGTGCTGGGCGACTCTTCTGGCTTGAAGACTGAAAAAGGATGCAAGGTTAAGATTGGGCCACAGGAACCCATTTGTAATGGATTGTTACATCCCACCCCACTAATGATCCATCAGCAGCCGGACAAGGAGCATCCAGGGGTCTGAACAGGCTTCCTCTGAAGTGCAATGAGGGGATAGAGGTACTTAGTAAGCACTTACTCAATGCTTACATTCACAGAGCTAGAGCTAGAAGGAGCCTCATAGGTTGATGTGGTCATTTTACAGATGAGGAAACTGAGGCCCAGAGATATTAAGGGACTTGCCCAAAGTCACGGAGATAGTAAGTGGCACAACTAGGATTTGAACTCGGGTCCTGTCACGTCATGATCAATAGCAAAGTTCAGTGTGAATGGCCTCTTACCATGTTGCCTCCCCATCATGGACATTTCCTGTTACTTCTATACTCTCTTGTCTCTCTCTAAAATGTGGCTTGGTTTTGATTGGCTTCATTCTTGACCTAAAACACTTGGCCACCAGTCAGTGATGGGATCGTTAGGCTCTGATTGGGGCACCTGAGAGGGAGACTGTGGAGGCAGCTTGGTTCCCTGCTCAGATCCTACTCACTCCCCACAAGCAGCCTGAACCCATTGTCACCTGTGGCGGCTTGCTTCAGAGCCTGCTCCACTTGTTCCCGGCGTTTAGACTCGAACTCCAGGGCCTCCTGCAGTTTTCTCTTGGCCTTCTTCTCCTTCTTCAGGCGCTTCTGAATTGTAGCTGGAATGTACAAAAGGACAGGGTTGGTGAAGACTTTGCCCTGTGGAGCCAGAACGCCAGGCTGTGTGGAGGGAGTGGGAGTGCAATGGCTTCCTGCTGCCATTCTCATGGGCCGAAAGCTTGGCTTGCCCCACGTAGCTAAGACGGGTACCGTTGTTGGAATGCTTTGGGACTTAGCGGGCAGATTGGCTGACATTTCAACGCTGTCCGTAACTGGCAAAAAGATCTTGTAAAGAGGCAAAGGGAGATTTGAGTGCTGGTTACTGTTTCTCTTCCATAAACATAAAAAAGAAAGTGGCCACTGTAACCTGATGAAGGGACAAGTCGCTCTATTTTTAAATTCAGAAATTGCATGTCCTGCCCTGTGCTATATGCAAGCGTGTCACTAGGGCACTACAAATATTTCTGTGAGCAGAATTGTCAGTGAGCCAGTGGCGAGCACTGCAATCAAGCTCAAACAGAAGCTGATTGCATGCTGGCTCCATACTGACTTGGAAGACCATGAGGGAACATTATGTTGTATTATATTTTTAGTTATTCTGTTAAACATTCTCCAGTTACATCTTAATCTGGTTCCAACCCAGTACTTAGGAGTTTTGCAGCCATACGGTTGTGAGTTTGTTATCTCTGCTATAGAGGATTCTAGAATAAGCCACAAGAAAAAAAAGGGTGGCACAGTGGATAGAGCACTGAGTCTGGAGTCAGGAAGACCTGACTTCAAATCCAGCCTCAGACACTTACTAGCTGTGTGGTCCTGGAAAAGTCACTTTACCAGGTTTGCCTCAGTTTCCTCACCTGTAAAACAAGCTGGAGCAGGAAATGGCAAGCCACTCCAGGGTCTTTGCCAAGAAAATCACCAAAGGGGTCACAGAGAGTCAGACATGACTGAAAAATGACTAAATAACAAGAAGTAAGTTCCATGTTTTTCCCCTCAGTCTTCACAATTTGACTGACATGATGCAAAGCATTTTTAAACCCAAGAAATCATGGAATCATGAAAATGTATTTCCTGGAGAATTTTGAGTCTAAGCCCAGTTGTCATGGGAAATGACTGGGTTAGAGCTTAAAATAAGTCTTACTTTGTGTCAAGATATTTTCCCCCTTCTATTGTGACATGCATGATGAAGTGGCCATGTTGTATGGTGTAGAGTCGAGAAGGTCTCAGCTTAAGAACCATTGCTGAACGTGCTGGCCATGTGACCCTGGACAAGTTGCCAGAGGTATCAAAACATGTGGCCCCAAGCATATTAAAATGTATTGGGAATTACCTAACAGAAGAAATACAATTACAGTAAGACAAAGCTAATATTCTATTTTAAAACTGAGTCAGTGTGTGGCCTACAGGGATCCTAATGTATAATGTAATGACCTCCATTGCTATTTGAATTGGACGTGATAGCCCAGAATCAAAGGGCTGGTGAGTTTAGGCAGGATCTGAACCCAGGTTGTCTTTTCCCCAAGTCTAACACTCCATCCATTCCACCACAATGTCTCCCTACCAAAGTGTTGCATTTCAATCCACATTATGCATTCACAATGGATGCTGATGTAACTGAAAAGGTATTAGAGTGACCTGAGTAGAAGGCTTTACCAGCCTGGGATTTACTCCTAATCTGGGGCAAGTAATGTCTCAAAAGATGGGGGGAATAGGGACTAGATGGTGATCTTGAAGGTCCCTCCCAATGCTAACATTCTGTAATTCTCCTCTACTGTATTTATATAAAAAGCACATATATTGGTGCCAATTTGAATTTCAAATTGATCTAGTTGAGTCACCAGTATTTCTTCATATTAGTGACTTTCACTGATTTAAAGAGAGCGAATTATATAACAAGTTTAATTTGCCAATTTGAGGGAGGGAACTCTCTCTAGCCACGTAAATTGGCAACTCATCTTCTCAATGAGTTGTCCTGGGACACTGCCTGACTCTTAATGTTCCCATGGGCATGGGTCCAGTGTGTGTCAAAGGTAGGACCTGTCAAAACCTGGGCCTGCCTTCCTAACTCCAAGGCCAGCCTTCTGTCCAGTTCACCTTGACGCCATTCTCATTTCCCTATCAGAGGTACGTTTTAAGTCAGTCCAAAACTTCAGAAGTCTGAGGTAGTAAAGAACAAATTTCCTGGAAAAAAATGAATCATAAGGCCATCTGATTTCTATCATATTCAGTAGAAGAAAAGATATTGCTATTATTAAAATTAGTTGATGAAACTGGTCTTTTGATAATATTTCATAAAGCTAAAAATAACATTCCAGTAAACCATGTCACTATCAATTTAAATATAACTTATTTATTATATGAATATATATAAATAAATAAATATAAAATTTATGTGCATCTTTTCTGGAATGTTTTCATTTAGTTCATTTTCCTAGAAAAGACAAATTTTGGTTCAAGTAAAAATTCTGGTTCTGATATTTTTCATAGTCAGGATTCTGCTGAGTTCTGTGATCTCCAATACTATAGTGCCCAAGAAGGTCACATGACATAGTGAAGAGAATGTTGGCTTGGCTGTCTGGAAGTCCCAGCTTCAAAGGCCCTTTGACATTCACTCCCTGGGGTTGTAAAATAGAGATAATGGGCCCTCTAGGATCCACCTCATGGGGCTGAGATCATGGAAGTGCTCTGTAGCCTTTAAAGCATCATGTACATGTCGTTTATTCTTGTTAGATTTAGAATGAATATACATGGCTGTTTTTAAAGTAGCTGGATGGCACAGTGGATGGCCTGGAATCAGGAAGACTTGAGTTCAAATCCAACCTCAGTTTCGTCATTTATAAAAACAGGGATAAGAACAGCATGTATGGAAGTAGTTGTGAGGATCAAATGAGATCATAATTACAGAGCTTAGCACAGTGCCTGGCACAGAGTAAGCCCTATGTAAATGTTAGCTAGGAGTAGTAGTAATAAAACAGTATTTTTCCAAAAACTAAGAAACCATGTTAATAATGTAGCGCTTCATTATTACATTAAATTAACTGAATTTCAGATGGGCCCTCACAGCAGCAAGGCAATCCTTTTATTCTTCTCAAGGTTCCTGTACCTCCCTCCTGTCAGCAGAGGACCTCACCTTTTACTTTAACCCCTTCCCAACTTTCCTTCATCTCAAAAACCTCTGGTGTCATTCCCCCCACTCTTTCCTTTATTCTATTCTCCCATGAGGAGGCCCCACCTCGTCAAGGCCATATTTCTATATGTGCCCCTATCTTGACCTTTCCTGTCTTCCCCTTCAAATATCCCACTTTCCCCAAGGTTTCAATTCCTCCCTATCTGGTTCATTTCCTGCTGACTCCAGATATGCCCAGGTCTCATCCATCCTCACCCAACCTTATCATCCCGACTCACAGAAAAAGCTGTTAATGCTGCTTCTCTTCCCTCTTCTCTCATTTTACTTGTTGACCCTCTTTCATCAGGCTTCTGGCCTCCTCACCTCTGAAGAGAAGCTGTTTTCTCAAAAGTTACTAATAGAATCTTCATTGCCTAACATGATAATCAGGCCTCATCCTTTCCCTTCTCTTTGCTGCATTGGGGGGCACTCTTTCTCTTCCCAGTTGTCAGCTCCTGTCCTTTCTCTTTCCACACCACTCTCTGCCACCTCCCAGCTCAGGCCCTCATCACCTCCACCTCCAAACAGATCTGCCTGCCTCAAGTCTTTTCCCATTCAGCTACCAAACTCATTTTCCTTAGGTGAAGGACTGTCTATGCCATCTTTCTCCTGCTTCGCAGTCAGTGAACTCCAGTAGCTGCCTGTCTACCTCTAGGATAAAATACAAACCCCTCCATTTAATTTTGAAAGCCCTTGATACCCTGGCCCCAACCTATCTTCCCCACCTCACTGTACATCCCCATATACTTGCAATTATTCTCTTACTATCTGTACTATATAGATATGAGTGTGTGTTTATATGTGTGTACTTGGAGTCTCCTCTATTCAAATGTCAACTCTCTGAGAGTAGAAATTGTTTCATTCTTTGTGTCATCTCCAGCACATAGTAGGCAATTAGTAAATACTAACTGATTGATGGAACATAATTTACATAGTCACAGCTGAGGATGAGCCAGTCTCCAGTCTTGCTGGAGTGGCTATACCAGCCCACAGTAATCTACAGTCAGAAATTTTTAACATTTCCCAATTTAATCCATATGTTTCCACACAGCTCAGGGAGAGAACTTTCATTATCCAATAGGCTAGAAAGCTCAGAATTTGCCATAATTGAACTGGCTCAGTTGAAAGACTACTAGATTGAGAGTCATGAGTCCTGGGTTCAAAGTTTATACTACCCATGACACCTTGGCTGGGTCCATGGGTCTACAGTTTTTTTTTTTATTTCTTGAATAGAGTCATCCTTTAAGATGACCCAACTATAGACAGGCTTATTAAGACACCCTGGGTCCCAATCTACATTTAATTTTGGTGAAGTCATTCCTCAACATTGGAAGGGAACCTTCTTCCCTCTTAATTCTTCAGGGAGGGTGACCTTTTCTTCCTTTACAGCCTCGGATTCCAGGTGGGTTTTCTGAGCATTTTAATTTTATCACTAAAATTCCAGAATTGTTTTTGAAATCAAAAGTAGGCACTGTAGGCTTCCTAGGAATTGTGACAGATTTATTCTAAAAGAGGAAAAACTCCAGCTCCTTGTATGTGACAGTGACTCAGCAAATGATTATTTGATTTCATTGAAAAAGAATGTTCCAGTATGAATGCTTAATAGCCAGGGTTGGTTACCCAAGTAGCTGGAGAGGTTAGGGCTTGTGATGGAAATGGACAATGAGAAGTAAAGAGTGGGTGTCATTATCTGAATAATTCTCGTCACTGAAGAAACAGGAGAGAGGCCAGCACCTGAATCCTCGTGATATCCTGCCTGTTGTCCCTCTATCTTCTGCCCCTGTGGGACACAGTGGTACTGCATGGAGCCGGCAGAGACCAGGCCAGGCTGAGGAAAGAGACAGCAGCTACCTAAGCCCTGAAGCTGGGAAGAAAAGAGGGACCAGGAGCTCATGGCACTTCTCCCCAACCCTTATGTGATTTCACCAGTGTGAGGAGCTCCCAGTGTGGAAATTCCTTTTGTAACAGTAGATGTAATTTAGACTCACAGATCTAGAGCTAAAAAGGACCCTGAAGGTCATCTAATCCACTCTCATTTTGCAGATGAAGAAACTGAGGCTTAGGGGAGGTTAAACAATAATTACCCAAGGTCATCCAAGTAGTAAGAAGAGCTGGGATCTGACCTCATCTTTGGGGCTTCCAATCCAGACCAGGGTGTTATGGCCTGGGGCCATGAGAGGGGACATGGATACAAGGCAAGACTTGAAGCCACGCCTTCCTGACTTGAATGTTGACTCTCCAGCCACTGTCCCATGATCTGCCTCTGCCCTGGGAGGAATACTTAGTGAGTACCTCCTATGGGGTAGACATGGTGCTTAGCAGCTTACAAAAGGGCAAATGCAAACCGTGAAGAGCATGTGCCTCCGAAGATGAGCCTGGGAGGCGAGGAGGGGTTGAGGGACTTACCCAGGCTCCCACAGCTCTACAAGGACCTAAAAGAACACTGCCAGGAGCACCCTTGCCCTACTCTCTTTATGTTTATGATTAGAAAAGGACCCAGATTGGATTTTAACCTATGGATAACATAAAGAGCAATGAACTTAAGTCGCAGAGCCTGGATTCAGATTGCACCTTGACTGCTCCCTGCATCTTGGCCATCATCCTTGTCCCTCCTCCACTACAGCCATACTCTGTGCCCTGGGATGTACCCGCCACATACCCACCCCCAGCTCTCCTGTATATGTTGTGTTCCTCCATTTCAATGGAAGCTTACTGCAGGCAAGGACTGTCTTGCTTGATGCATTTTGCATATAATAAACACTTCATCAGTGTTTTATCTATCTTAAGCAAGTCACTCAACCTCTCAGGGCATCAGTTTCCTCATCTGTAAAAAAGAAGAGCTTGGACTAGATAACCTCTGGGGCCCCTTCCAGCTCTAATCTCTGATCCTCAATCCCTCAATCTCTCCACATAATAGCTGCCTACTTGAGACCTTCTGGTAGGCCACACAGGTTGGGCTGTAGGAGGAAAAAGAAGCTTGGATAGACTTGTTTATGAAAAACCAACAAACATAACTGAAAATGAAGGGTGCCTTCACTGCAGGAGGCAAGAGGAGAACTTCAAGGTCTATTTCCATACACCCACAACAGGCAAGGAGGGAGCTTTCATTTGTCAGGTTGTTCCCCACTAAGCGAATGCTAATGTGTATGACTGTGTCAATCTCAATACCCAACTTGGCGTGCCAAGCGATGGAAATCCACTAATTGTCTCAAACTGTAGAAAAATGATTTTGCCTTTACTTTCTCTGTCTTCACTGAATTAGCCAAGATAAGAAGGTTTAGTTCTCCTTGAATTCAGTGACTAAATTTCTATTCTGAGGAGGAATAATGATTACAATTTCAAGGGAAAATATCTTCCCAAGAGCAGCCCTGCACAGGCAGCGGGGAATCAATGAGCAGAATGTCACTTGCTTGCAGCCTCCTGACAACGGACATGCCACCTCTACTAGTTTGTGGATGTCACTGTCCCAGAGGATGGCACAGCTGGTAGCCAGCTGGCCTCTCCATTCTCCAGCCTGGCATTGGGATGTCTGGAGTGAGGAGACAGGGAGGGAGGACTGTGTGTTTGGGGGAGCCCTTGTGGTGAATGAGTTAATGGGGAGAAGCCAGAGGCTTCTGCCTGATGTGAGGTTGGCAGATCACCTGGGTTTGGATAGATGCCATTCCTGTCATCCCTTACCTGCCATTTACATAACGTGTTAAGGTTGAACAAGTGCTTTATGGATATATCTCCTTGAGCCTCACAATAGGGTGAGATAGGTGGTTACAGGTATTATTATCCCCATTTTAAAGATGAGAACATTGAGGCTTAGAGAGTTTAAATGGTCACACAGCTAATATGTGTTAGAGGCAGGATCTGAATTCATCATGCGACCATCTTCGGTTCTTTTTTTTTTTCTTTTCTTCCTTTCTTTAGGGCGGGGGGGGGGAGGGGAGAATCAGGAGGTAAGGAACAGATGGTAGACCTGTCATTTCTTCCATGGAGCAACTCCTTTTACTGATGCAGACTGGTAATTTATTTGTAATGGAGTCTTCAGAAGTCACCCTAAGCACCAAGGTTAAGTGCCTGGCTTGGGATCATTTACAAAGCACATTCAGAGGTAACATTTGAACTCAGGTTTTCTGGAATTCAGGGCCCTTCTATCTACTCTGACACAGGCTCAGGCCTAGGCTTCTCTCTCTCTCAGAGTGGACAGAACCCTTGGCCATTTCAGGCCTCAGCCTCTCCTCCATACCTCCCTCTGAATGGCCTCACTGATGGCCAGATTTACCTCTGCTCTGCAGCTCCACAGCAAGTTGTCTTTCCAGGGTCTCTCTCAGCTCCCTCTCTCTGAAGAGCTCCATTCTCAGCTCTTTCTTCTCCTGCTGCATCTGCTTCTCCTGGATGCGGGCATTGTCAAGGGCCACTTTCAGGAGGCCCTAGGAAAGAGCAAAAGCACAATTCTGCAAGTTCAGTCTCTTTATCTTGACTACTTGATGCCTCAGAGGTGATTAAACAGTTGTAATAAATACCCATCTAAAGAGAAACATTATTTGGATTGGAAAATTCACCTTCATTTACATTTGGCTACTGAATTATGAAGCCCAGTCTTTGTCTTAGCAATCTCCCCCATGCCTCTAAAACTACACCCAGGACATACAAAAGGCCCCTTTTTGTTCTCATCTGAGATGATCACCAGCGATGGACAGACTCCATCTGCTTTTTTGGCAATGAATGAGCTGGGGTGGGGATGGAAGAGAAGCACATGTTTGTTTTTTTAAAAGTCATGCTAGTAAAGAAAAATGGAAGAGTATATTTAAAATGGGATCATTTGGCTGATCCAAACTGCCTAGAGGTCCAATAGATCAAAGAAGAAGAGATCCTCTAAAAAGATTTTTTATCTCCCAGATTTCACATCTTGGCACTACCCACAGCTAAACAATGCGCAAAATAGTAACAGAACTCAAGTCAAACACAATGGCCCATGTTACCACTGTGACAAAATTAAACTTTCCATTAACAATCAGTGTCCATGAAAGTGGACATGGACGTATCTTACTGGTCTCCATTGCTGAATTTGGTAGTTCTGTTTAGGTGTTTTGGGGGAAATGCATTTTACAATGGATACTGGCTGAGTGTTTGTTGGAAAGCGTGCTGAGGCAACATGTACTAATGTTAAGGAAAAAAAAGGACTTTTCAGCCCTCGAGGTGACAGAACATTTTAGAAGGCTGCTTTCCATCTCCCCATCCTAACAGCAAGAGCAATTTGGGGCCTAAACCTTGGTATTGTTGGAAATGAAGGAAATATATAGCTTCACACAGGCAATCATCAAATGCAGTTTATTTGAAAAGTCTGTGAGTGGGAGGAATTTATATAAAATGTTCTCATGTAAAACTTTTGTGCTTTGTTGTTTTAAATGATAAAAGTAACTATCCAAGTTTGCACAATTCATCTTTGCTTAATTAAATAACCAGTCAAATTCCATATTTTTAATGTTGTCTAAAATGTCACAAAGAATGACAACTAACATTTGCTAATTATTATGTTACACTGATTTTTGTCTAGCAAAATAATTACCTGAATGTTGGTCAGAAGCGTTTCCACAGATGAAAGGCTATCGGCAAAAATGAATGGTGAGGAGAAGCCAGCCGACATGGCTTGTCCAGCCAGTTGGGCCTTCTCTAGGCCTGGTTTCATTATCGGCATGGCAACCTGCACCTCTTCTGTAAAATCCAATAATATTACATTTAGAGACAAGTGGAACTGAACATCAAAGCAGTCACCCATTAGCAGTTGCCAAAAAGACTCAAGTGTTCAAATTGTTGAAAAATGGCAGAATTCATCTAGGTCAGTGGTTCTCAACCTTCCGAATGCCACAACCCTTTAATATAGTTTCTCGTGTTGTGGTGATCCCCAACCATAAAATTATTTTCATTGCTACTTCATAACTGTAACTTTGTTACAGTTATGAATCGTAATGTAAATATCTGATATGCAGGATGTATTTAAATTGAACAGAACCCACAGGTTGATAACTGCTGATCTAGTCCATCCCCCTGCCTCTATTTTTCCTCAACTGAATTGTAATAACAAGAAATTAAGATGACTAGAATGCATGTTGTCACTAAAGAGGGACAAGAGAACATGTAAATAGGATAAATTTGTCCAATTTGAGCACCCATATTGTCCCCAAAGGATACTTACCGATAAGAATGTGAATTACCTTTGATTCAAAGAGACATTTAGAAACTAAAAATATCAACTATAATAAGCCCTTTTCTCTTTAATTTCTCTTCTCTCCCAGTCACAATGCTCCAAAGGGAGTCTCTCTAAACGGGTCTTAGGTCAAGGAAAAAGTCAGAGTAAGAAGCATTTGGGTTAGTAATGGGGTGTGTGTGTGTGTGTGTGTGTGTGTGTGTGTGCGTGTGTGTATGTATGTGTGTGTATGTATATGTGTGTGTGTGTGTGTGTGTGTGAGAGAGAGGGTTGAATGAAAAAGAAAAGAGAGGAGACTAAGTCCCAAGGCCCTCATGGACAATTTCCTCCCCAGGCAGAATGTGCCAGCTGACCTCCTTTAGAGTCAAACTCATTCAGGCCAAGGTAGCTGTTGTCTTCCGCTGTATGGAATGTGGAACATTGGACTTGGGAAAGCACTTTACCAAGCAGGCCCAATGCAGGTTCTGTTCAAAGAAAACTGCTTCGTGACCAATGTAAGAAAGATAGCACAGAAACAAGAACAAGATACAAAGTCATTTTGAGGTGGAGGTGCTAGCTAGCACCTATTATCAGGATTGGGCTTGTGGAGGAAGGGGCAGTTCTAGTGAGCTGTGAAGGAAGCTAAGAGTCAAAGGGGTAAACGTGAGCAAAGGTGTTCCATTCCAAGCATGGGGAACAGCATGTGCAAAGGCAGAGAGGAAGGAGATGGCATGGAATGTGGGAGAACAGCAAGTCACCCAGTTAGGGCATAATGTACAATAAGCCTAAGAATATAAGGCAAAATCACAGTGGGAAGAGCTTTAGATGCCAAACGAGGCTTTGATTTTTATTTTAGAGCTAATGGGGAGCCATTGGAGCTTCTTGAGCAGGTGAATAATATAGTCAGAATGTGAACTATATTATTCTAGTTCTTCTAGTCCAACTCTCCAATTTTAGAGAGTCTTTGGAAATGGGGAGTGACTAGTCCCAAGTCCACAAAGGCAGTGTCAGAATCTGAATCTGAATCTAAGTCCCATGACTTCAGATTTCCACTGCACCAGGCTGTCTTCTTGTAAATAGCCAATATAGATTAAATGATACCAGCTAAAGTGAACAAATGGAAAGGAAAAGGGGGTTTGCAAATGGGGTTTGGATTTGGGGACCATATCTTAAAATGTGAGAATGACAGGTAATGGGCCTGGGAGGGAGGTTAAGGAGCAAGTGACAATCAGATGATTTGCCTGAAAATGAAGGGAGACCAAGCTAAACCTGAAAGTAAGTAGTTATGATAGATGAAGAAGAGTGTGGCACAGGGGCAAGAGGGCTGGCCGTGCACTCAGAGGATCCAGGTTCAAATCCTGTCTCTAATACTTATCACCTGTGACTTTAGGCAGTTAGACTTCTATTAGAAAACTAAGGACAATCAATAAAAAAGCATTTTCAGTTGGAATGGAGGAAAGTTATATCAAAGAGAGACGATGGACCTACTGCTTCGGAACAGAGTGGGCTAATGCCAATAACTAATGACAGAGAGAAAGCAATGCTACTTGGTTCCAATTTTGCTTTTGTGGAAAAAGAGAGGAAATGTGGGCAATGTCAGCTTTGTAGGAGGTCCCTAGAAGAGTGCCTCATGGATCTGGGCTTCATGCTCTTTAAACATGTTTATCAATGACATTGCCAACATATTTGTCATATTTGGAGATGAAACAAATCTGGGGGGGAGGGGGTAACATGTCAGATGGCAGAATCGGCATGGAAACAAGATCTCAGTAGACTACAATGTTAATAAGGTGAAATATAATAGGTACAAAAAGTTTTGTGCCTGGGTTCAAAAAAATCAACTTTGCAAGTAAATGATAGGGGAGATATGGCCAGGTTGGACTAAGTGGCCACCTCAAGTTCAGTGCCTCTGTGAGCACAGGTTGGATTGGTGGTAAAGTCTGATAGAGCCTTTGATGGAACATGTTTCAGGCTGCTGGCTAGGCTTGAACCTAAAACAAACCAATTCCACAAGGTTTGGAAAGGAGATTTTTTCATCACATTATTCTTGGCATCTTTAGGGACTCGAACCGTGATCTGGTGTTCAGTTGAAGCTCATTTTTCAGATCCAAGCAGCCTACATATGTAGTGAAGAGAGTCTTGAACCCCATTGATTTCCCAGTCATCATGTTACTCTGTGGGAGTCCTTGGATAGGAAACACTGGCAAATCATTGCGGGAACTTTCAGTGAAATGAGCTAATGGTGGAGTGTTTTCTCCCAAGAAAAGGCCCTTAATATCTTGATGTTCCCAGAACCTAGAGGATACAAACTGCTAAATGATTATTTCATAGAGGGTCAGGGAATGTGTATTCTGTGATTCTCAGGTATGCAGAAGATGTAGGCATCTTGTGTCTCAGTGCCTGAGAATTCCATGCTAAGTCATGAGCCGAGGGGTACTTTCACCACAATTGTTGTTAGTAAAGCTTGAAATTAATATATTGCCCATAAATTCCTGCTGCAGCTGTTTCCAAGGGCAGTTGCCTCCCAGTCCCCATAGTTTCATTTGTCACCTGCCTTGGTCATATTCATTTGAAGATCTACTACATTTGGTGAGTCCTTTTCTTTCTTTCTTCCTTTTGTTGGGGGCAGTGGGAGAAGGTTAGTCCAGAGGGAATCAGCACATCAGTTAGAACTGTTGGGCGCACAATTAAAATGCAGCATCCTAACATCTGTAATACCATCACTTTGTATACACACACACACACACACACACACACACACACAATCCTAAGGCATGCCTTAGGCAGCCACTATTATGTGGCTCTAAAATGTTAGCTGACAACAACTCAAGCCACATTTTGTGCTTTCTTTGTATTGTTTGAAGTCTCTGTTTAGAATGTATTTGGTCTTCACCACATGAGTGCATTAAGTAGATAGAATGTCTTTGGAATGATTTGCCAATATTAATAATAACTGGAGCTGCTCCCATCCTTGAACTGATTAACTCAACATCTTAAAGGGCAGGTCTGATGTCCCAAAGATCCATATTTAAGAAGAGAATTTACAAACTTAGAACACTGACTTCCTGCCGATTCAGAGACAATAAGATATTCTCCTGATGAAATATTCTGTATCGAGGCAGAGTTCTGACAATTAATGGATTACTGGCAATGGTGCATTTTACACAGACATGGGACATGTGTGAGAAGGGACTGAGTGAGACTCAACCAAAAGCAGGGCAGCGGTGAAGAGAGAAGCAATGCCTAAAACAGCATGCATAAAACAAAACTCTAACTACATGAAAATAGCTAGAAATGGTTCCTATTTGGAGATGAAAGTAATGCTATGAAATTGGCCAAAAGGAAAATTGGCATTGACTGTGAAGACAGGTTGCACGGTCTCTGGTTTGTAATGTTGCTGTACAGTAGATTGAAGTTTCCAAATAGTATCACTCTTCTTTAAAGAGACAGACACGGCTAAATTAGGTGCTGCTTGCTGCAGTAAGGATCAGATGCAAAAAGAACCGTATTTCATCAGACCTAGTCACCACCAGGAAAATAAATAGAAATATAAGAGGTCTGCAGGCAATGATTCATTCTGATAATCTGGCCCACAAGAGACACACAGAGCCGGCACACAGATCTAAGCTTCTACCCAAAGACAAATAGGACACAGAGGGTGGGAATTGGGATGACAGTGTAGCAGAGGTCACATCGATTTTCAGCAGCAGTTTTCACACAGATGAGATAACCCTGGACTCTATTTGGCCCATTGTTCATACCCTACCTGTCCCACAAGCAATAAATTTCCCAGTCCCAGAAAAAGGGCAGTAAAGAAGAAGGATTCTACTTATGACTTCTTATGATTAAGTTTTTTGTGCTACCCAAACATGGTCTGCGGACCAAGGTCACATTGCATGTTAAGGTCTGTAATAGCTAAAAACTAGCAGAAGCATATTATGTTTTAGCGTCTATGGCTGGAAGCTGTCAAACCATTCATCACTTTTTTTTTTCTGATTGAAATCACATCCTGCAAAGACGAATGATAAATGCATTAGAAATCTATTTCAATCTGGTAATAGGTCTTCACATCTGAATGGCACCTATGTCTTGTCCACATTCTGAGGAAGTGTACCGTTAGGCAGAAATGTATTAGCTGGGCTCAGACCCACCCTAATTGGCAAAGCAATTAAAACCAGGCTAATAATGCCAGACACAGAGAGACTAGTGGTTAAATAGGGTTATCTCTTTGCAGTCAAAGGAGAAAGGGGTTTTGATTGGACATTTTAATGTAAAAGGCCGCAGCTCCAGATCTCACCACTAAAACCTTTACCACACATACAGCACAACAGAATAAACAGAAAATAAAGATAGGAGAGCCAGTGTCTAGCCAAGGACACATAAACGCTCCATTTATTGAAGCAAAGTGAGGACTGCTTTTATTGAGCCTCTTTGTTAAACCTGCCATACTTGGTAATAGCACTTGGGAATCCATTTAGAGGACAATCTCTCTATTTTAATTTCTTGCTTGGTGCCCAGATGAATAGATGTACAAGTGGACAAGAGTTATATTTGTAGGGAAAAAAATAAATAAATAGTAAATACCCAGAATGGAAAAGTTCCCCCAGAAAATTGCTCTCCAGGGTGCTGAAAACTTTGTAAGGGGTGGTTCTCATTCACATTCCTCCCTCCGCCCCCCTGCAAGAGGAAGGAAGCTCCCCCAGAAGTAGAAATGCATCCACTTACCCAAGCTTCTGCAGTATTCCACAGTAAGCAACCAAAATCCTTCTACCTCAGTTATATTGGAAATACAGATGGCTGAAGGGTGTGTCACTTTTGGATGTGTCACTAACATTACATTCAACAATGGAAAGGTGTCTCCTGGAGGTCTTCACTGCACTACCTAGCTGCCAGTAGCTCTCATCCTTGGCTTTCACCCTTATGCTAGCCCACAACATTCCTGCCTTCTTCCCACAAGGTACAGGTGGGGGTGAGGATCAAACTATTCCCTGAGGACAAGTTGTCCCTTTCTAATATGAATGCGCCCGTGGTGGGCCTGGCCTCTGAACTACTTCCCTCAACACCCACATTTATTTAGTGTCTACCTTGTTCCCAGCGCCAACCCAGGTAGTTGGGGCTGATGTGGGACATGGCACTTGTGCTTTATGAAGTTTCCAGTCTAGCTGAGAGGCCACTGATGCCTACCAAAAGGGGGCTCCCCAAAATGCTCAGTAATTGAGTGGTGCAGGTTCTTCAGTGTTGGGAGGAGCACGACAGGGCAATGAGGGAGGGTCTTCAGTGATCTATTTCGTTCATTCAACTACATGCCAATTGCTCACCTATTTGCTCTAAGGCCTGGTGCTAGGTGCTGTGAGAGATACCAGGATGTGGAGATTACAGTCTGGTAAAAATGCC
Organism: Pseudochirops cupreus; assembly: GCA_028627135.1. Lineage (NCBI taxonomy): Eukaryota > Metazoa > Chordata > Mammalia > Diprotodontia > Pseudocheiridae > Pseudochirops > Pseudochirops cupreus. Next base: position 44,974,678 of record CM053582.1, on the reverse strand, counting down.
CACTACAGGCTACACAGCACCGTGTGGGAACTATAGAAAACGGAGCCTTAAAAGCTTACAAAACTCACTATATTTTAATATCATAATATCATAGCAATTCCAAGCACCATATATTGTTCCTTCCCAATACTCAGTTCTTAATTGAAGAAAAAAATCTGGCTATGCCTGTATTAGAGTGCTTGAGTAACACTGCTCTGTGACTGCTGGAGTATAGAATGAATCAGAGATGGCTTTGAGAGCTGCATACACACGCAGACACATATCCAACTGCCTTTCTCATGTAATGGAGGGAAGGAAAACAGCTTTTAAAAATAGCCAAACAAAATCTGGTTGAAATGTGGAATAAAGGCCCAATGAAAGGAACTTTGAATTAGCTGATTTCCCTTCTCTGCTTGCCTTTTAATAGGGATTCTAATCAGAAGAAAATAAGCTCATGGCAAGGATTTATATCAAAAGAGCAGTTTCCAAGGTGTGTCTTGGGATTAGTGCCCATTTGGCCTAATCACCTCCATGTTCTTTACTCAGTGAGAGTCCCTACAAAGCCCTCAATCATCACATTCAAATTGTGTTGCATATAGCCACAAAAGCAGGACACTCTGCCTGCATTTTAGGGGGGAAAATCACCCCATGTTTGATCAAGGGAGGTGTAATTATATTGGGTGATATGTGGCACCTAGCTTTACCACAGAATGACTATGATTTGGAAAGAAAAGCTCCCTGTTTCATTTGGACCCCTTCCCTGCCCAGTAGCTGCTTCCCCATCTTTGCTTACAGGGACTTGACCTTCTATTCAGGCCGATCCAAAGGAAAGCAAAGGTTGATAAGTGCAGATAGTGCCAATATCATCACGTTCTTAAGGAGAGACAAAGAGAGAAGCCACAAAGCTTAACTTGCCCCAAGAGCCTAAAGGGAACATTTGGAGTGGGAATTCAGTGTAACATAGTAAGAGGCACCACAGAGAAGTTAGGATTGACTTCTCTCAGTGACTGGCTAGCCCCAGTTACCTCTGAGGGGAAGAGTTCAAAAGCATGTGAGAGTGGTCAGAAGGTACAGTATGAGCATATATTTGGATTTGATGATGGAGGAACCAGGGAAGTGAGACTTAAAACCACATGGATCTCTATTCTAGGACACATGAAGGCAGGCAGTATTGTCCTGCGTCAATAATTGGGCTCTTGTAGGTGACAGCATTTGGAGGCCTGGAAAAAAGAGTCTCCTAGTCAGGAGGCATGAGCTGTCTTTGGCCTTACTAAGGAGCCAGTAATCAGTTCAGTGGCAGCACCTGGAAAGGTGAGCTCTGCCAGGAGATGGGTACCTCTTTGCTAATATCGGGACAAGGGCCCACTCCTCTGAACCTGGCACAAACCAGATGCAGAAATTTGCTACTCTGACCTTATGCTTCAGGTAGCAATGCTAAAGTCACAGATGGTTTTTCTCTTAATTACTGTATCTGAATTGAAAGTTGATGAATATGGGAGGGGGCAGTAATAGATTAATCCTACACCTTAGATCTAATCCAGACATTTCTTAAAGATGATTTATATTCCTTGGTGTTACAATAACATTTTGAGGAGTCTTTTTAATTAATTTTTTAAAAACTCATTTTTAAAACAATCCCTAATTGTTATTTAAAGGTGTCTAGGAAAATGTAGAAGCTTTAAGAAAATAACATACAATTAAAGAGCCTGCTACATTGCACAGCGCCAACCCTGCTCCCTCGTGGTTTTGATCTACACACTCTGAAAATCAATTTATTTTTGCACTGAAGAATGGAACCTCTTAAATTCTTTTCATACCATCTAGTCAGGGCAACAAAGCAAAACATGAGAGAAACATGTGAACATGTGCAGGTAGAGAAAAACAAGATCCTTTTTGAAAGGGGAAAATTTATTGTAAGCAATTATTTAGTAAGGGCTGAAGCCTGTCTTTGGGGCTATTACATGGAGCTATTTAGTGGAAGGAGGGAGATAAAGAACATGATGGGGGGGGAGGGTAGGCAGGGGACAGACATATACTTTTCTTTAGTGTGAAGAACTTCTGGTGTAGAAACCCCATTACATAGAATGACTAGCACAACTCCTCTTAAATAGTTTTGGATAATCATCTGGGACACTGATGAGTTAAGTGACCTGCCCAAGGTCATCCTAGCGAGTATGTGTTGGGGGAAGGACCTCCTGACTCTTTTTCTTGATAGTCAGAGATCTTCCAGGGAGGGTGGCTGGCAAGCAAGACCTCATTGCAGTACCTTTGTAAATCCCAAAGAGCTCAAATTGTTATACCGAATTCTTTGGCAGTCTTCTTTAAGAGACATTCAGATGGGAAGGCACATGTTTCAGTGGAAAGAGCCCTGCCTTTGGAGCTGGGAAGGTCATTGGTACAAATCTTGATTTGTCCCTTACTACCTGTGTGACCTTGGGCAAGTCTTTTGTCCAACTTAGTCCTCACTTTTCTCATCTGTAAAATAAGGAGGTTGAGGTTTGTTCCTCTGGCTCTAGAATGAGGACTCTGGGAATAAATCAGCACATAGAATTATGTACACTCAGGTTGGTACTTCTCCCCCTGAAACTGGCTGAAGCGTTATTAAGGAAGCAGCGTTCAATCCCCCAACCCTCACCACATGCACAAAGGTTATTTTTAGATGCTGCCTATTGCCGGGAGAGCTTCTGCCATCTGGCAAGCAAGCTTACTGTGTGTGCAACAAAAACTTTCCAAGCTCCAAGCCAGGGGGAGCCAACAAGGCCAGTACACGTTCAGACACCATTTGTATTTCATGCTCAAAACTGATTCTGGCTCATCATCTCTCCTTGCTAGTCTCCTCTGCTGGTCTCATTTCATTTAAACTATTCTCATTTAATATTTATCTCAAACCTCATGATTTTTGTCAAAGAGAATTATTGAACACCCAGGTGTGCACTGCCCTGTCACACAAAGGAGAAGCATTTCCCACTGAGGCTCCATGGCTGCTCAAGGAGGCGTCCTGGGCTGCCTTCCAGAATGTTGGCTTTACGAGAAAGCCCTTTGGATGGCAATTTTTCCCAAACCTTCTTGTATGAGATAGCAGGCTCAGAGGACACCACTGGCCTCCAGAGACCAAAATGAGCAGTACTGACCACTTGGGCTGAATGGGATGGAGAGATCTCAAGACACACCCTGGACTTAGCCTGGCACTTGTCTCTCTAAAACATGGAATGCAAGAGAACAAACAAACAAATGATAAATACACTTATCAATGTGTGCTTGGAGGCTGGGGTCCAAAGGTTTGCAGTCATTTTGGTTCTGGTCAGTCAAGCTCTTACTCGAATTTATTGTCCTTTTGTGAAAGGAAGGTTATGAATTTATCAGTATGGGGCCTTCCCAGGTGGCCACCACCTCTGCTGAGGTAGAGTTATCAGAGGCTCTGAGATGCCAAGTGACTCGCCCAAAGTCATTCAGCTAATAAGTGTCAGGGGTAAGATTTGAACTTGATGCTTGGGCGCTCTGTAGCTGCCCTCCTATCTGCTATGACTCACGTCAGAAGTCAGATTGTGTCAGAGGCATGCTGCCTCCCTATAGAAGAGTCCATGAAGGAAACAGTCCAATGAAAGGTGACTTTTAGAATATTTGTTATGGCAGGCAGACATGCTCCAACTGCTTGAGGATATCTGGTGACTCTATTTTACCCATGGTCATATCAAGTAGGGTACAGCTAGGTGGCACAGTAGATAGCATGCTGGGCCTGGGGTTAGGAAGACTCATCTTCCTGAGCTCAAATCCAGCCTAAGACACTTCCTAGCTGTGTGACCCTGGGCAAGTCACCCCCTGTTTGCCTCAGTTTCCTCCTCTGTAAAATGAGCTGGAGAAGGAAATGGCAAACCAGTCCAGTGTCTTTGCTCAGAAAACCCAAGGAAACAGAGTCAGACATGACTGAAAACAACAGCAATAATATCAAGTTAATTCTGTGGTACTTAAGATGAAATTAAGTTGTTAAAAGCATGACTAACCAGATCCTTCTCCCTCTCTGCTCTCTCACACACACACACATGTGTGCATCGCTATATATGCACACGTATGTGTGGAGATACATAGACTTTTTTTTTCAACCAAACCTGTGATGACACATTCAGTGAGGAAACTCCCTTTGCCAATGGAAAAAGGCATCTGCTCTGCAGCGTATGGTCTTCAAGCACTGCCTGGGCAATTGGGAAGGTAAAGGCTTTGCCCAGCATCCCCCAGCCAGTAGGCATCGTGACTTCAAGACCAGCTTGTTGTCCACTGTGCTGCGCTGCCCCTCCCAGAGATTCTGTGAATGAGTGGCCAACAGTAGCTGACTGGGTTCAGGTACAGTGGGATTCCATCCTTAGGTAACACAGTCCCACTTGGCTAACATTCAGTCTCTTTTTTGAGCATGTGTCATGGTCCCTCCTCTTTTAGATTTTTTTTTTGTTGTTTCATAAATCTCCTGATAATTGGCTGGAAATAACCTTTCCTACTCCCTTTCTTTACTTCCCTCCATCATTTCTTCCCTCTTTGGCATCTATCTTTATGGGGCTGCCTAAAAATTGGGGGATTTTTTGCAAAAATTCCAATTCACCTTTTTGACTTGGAAGGCTGTCTTCCCTGTAACTATAATCAACAAGTAGAAGAAGGATATGTTACACAGCTTAAAGGGATGCTCAAACACAACTTGGCCCCCCTTCTTCAGGCATGGCTATGCCATTCTGTTTCTGCCAGGCCGTGTGGCACAGTGGAAAGAGCAACATATTTTGAGGTTCGAATCCTAACTGTCCATCTATGTGACCCTGGGTAACTCCCTTTTCCCCTCTTCATCTGTAAAGTTATGGGTGAGCTGACCTAGGAGATCTCTTCCAGCTTTGCATTTGTACTCACCACAACTGAACAAGAACAGCAGGGTGGTTTATGTGGGCTCATTTCATCTACTTGATACTTAAGGCAAAATTCCAACCTGGAACCCACAGAGCAGTTTTTGTAAAAGCTCTCAATCCCTCCAAAGATGGGGAGTACACAGGGCTTCAGTTTGCTGGGGCCTGGTCATTATTCTTTGTTTATTTGACAACTGAAGAAAATCGGTTATAAAGGACAGTTGGACTATGATCTCCAACCTTGCTTAGACAGCATAAATATATCCCATGTCATCCATTAAGGCCAAATAGCAAAAAAAAAAAAAAATTCTTTTATAAAAAACAGAGAAAGTAGTCACTGCAGATGTAAAAGAGCCTTAATAAAATAGAGGTGTTTAATAGTCAAGAACAAATTAGTCAGGCTGACTTTAAAGAAATAGTGCCCTCAAAGCAGCACTCCTCTCAGGATACTGCCATTCCCATTGGTGCTGAGAGCGCAGCCTCGCAAAACACTATAACCTGCTCATATGGTAAGATAGCTTTTTGCAATGGAGTGTTTGTGTCCAAGCAGATAGAAGGTTTGTAGAGAATGTATCCAGGGAGCCATCAAACTAGTAGGAAACCTATTTCTCCGTGGTATTTTAGTACTTTGAAAAATTCAATCACTGCCACCGCCCCACAAAAATGTTGCTGTAAACATCAGAGGAGCCTTTTAAAAGCAGCAGCTTCCCATAGCACCTGCTTACTGCTGATTGGAAGAGATGAAATGTTCCTCTCCTCCAAAGCTAAAGTTCACCTTTTAATTTCCTTTTCAAATTATAGATCATTCCCAGAGAACAAGTTCATTGCCCCAGCAGGTTTACTGAGCTTTAAGGAAGAATACTGCAATCCCAAGGCAAGACTAGAGGCCTTTCCCAACTGAAAACGGAAGGTGCATTATCAATGCTAGCACAGATTTTTTCGAATCTTGCCATTTCTTGTATGGATGTCTAGAGTCCATCACAGAAAATGGGGACTTTAAGAAAATTTCAACACAGAGTATATGCCCAGATTCAAATAAGTGTTAACCTGACCAAATCTTTATTGTCAAGTCAACAAATCATCACATACTTCTTAAGGGCGCACCATTCATGCACTAGGCTAAGTGCTGGAGATACAAAGAAAGGCAAAAGGCAAAAACCCACTCAAGGAGTCCACACTGTCCCAAGGAGTCCTCCCACTGATGATCTACCCAATTGGCTCCCTGCTGCGCTTCTGGTACATGGCCTCTGGTCCCAGCATTTTCTCCCATGGATACTATATTTCTTCTTAATATACAAAGCTCCTCTGCAATGCTCCCTTCCCTTTTACATGTTTTGTTCCTTTTGAAGAAGGTGTGCCTTTCCAAGCCTATTCCGCTCATGGATTCCAATGCAACATTTCTCTGTCACACCTACGAGGTCAAATGACCATTCTTGACATAGGATCTCAGGTTCATCTGGCAGTTCTTATGGTGGTTTTGTGTACTGCTACATAAGGCCATGGAATTGACTGTTGGTCTATTTCTTGGATTTCATCTTCTGCCTCACTACTGCCTTCTTCCTAAATTGTAGGTATTCTCCATTGAAACTAGACTTAGTATGTGGGTTATGTATGTGCATGTCTAGATGTATGTACATACCATTTTCTCTCTTCCACCTCTGTGACCTTTTTCAATTTAAAGCCCTCATGATCAAAATTTCAAGATTCCAGGAAAACACAATTTTTACCCTCTCCTTCTTAGGACATGCTCCATCCCTGAGCAATGTACCTGCCTCCGGTCTCCTTATCTATCCTGTATACTGCCATGGAATCACAGCAGCTCATAATTGTAAAGGGCCTCTGAGGTCATCTAATCCAGCATATATCTGAACAAGATTGATCCCTCTGTATCATATCCAACAAGTGGTCAACTGAGCAGGGGTGCGGAAACTTCAGCTGGCCTTGAGGCCACATATGGTCCTCTAGGTCCTTGAGCATGGCCTTTTAACTGAGTCTAAGTTTTACAGAACAAATCCTTTTAGTAAGTGGATTTGTTCTGTGAAGTTTGGATTAAGTCAGAGGGCCACACCTGAGGACCTAGAGGGTCACATGTGGCCTTGAGGCCACAGGTTCCCCACCCCTGCTCAAACACCCCCAAGAAATGAGAGCTCCCAACCTACGTAGTCCATTCTACTTTGACAGCTCTAATTGTTGGATGTTTCTACTCTGAAACTGTCTTTGGCATCTGTGGGTTGACAAGTCTGGAAACTGTAGCAGCTGCCAGTGATTCAGTCCCCTGAGGCCTGTTCTACCCCCAAATGTGGTGGCACAGCCCACACTGGGCTGCACTCCACTCTCAGCTGGGTGCAATAGACCCTTCCTGTGGACCTTCCAGATTGTCTTGGGCTGGATATCTGTTTTACTCTTGTCATTTTGTGGCTTCTGCTGCTCTAGAATTTGTTTAGAGTCATTTTTAACAGGTATTCTGAGCAGTTTGTGGGGAGAACTCAAGCAGGTCGCTGCTTCTACTGTGCCTGTCTTGGCTTTGCCCCCAGATGTTTCTACTTTCATGGTGCCCAAATGTTCCTGGTTTCTAGTTCTGCCCTCTGGGGCCAAGCAGAACTGGTCTAATTCTTCCTTCCAAGGAACAGGCTTTTAAAAAAATTCTAGGAAACTACTACTATGTCCCCCCTGCCCCCATCTCCAGCCCAAATAACTACAATATTTAGCCATGAAATTAATCCTCCCTCAACACAGTTTTAATTCTATGACTCCCTTCCACAAAAGCCCTTAAAACTAGTGTCTACAGTCCATCCTCCTTAATTTGCCATTTCAGATGATCTCTTATTTGGTCCAACACAACTTTCCAATCTTCAGCTCCTCTTTTATAAGAATATCCCAGGTCTAGCAACAATAGTCTACTGACTGCTTCCTTAACATTCTTTGAGACTTTCTACCTTTGAGTTTTTGCTCCAGCCATTCCACCTGCTATAAGAATGGCCTTCTTTATTCTTCTCTATCAAAAACCTACCCTTCTTTCAAGGACCAGTTCAGGCAAGCCTAACTTGACTCTGAAGAAACCTCTCTGTCTGAACTCTTGCCATCATTTTTTGTCTGTCTCATGCAGTTAGCTACCCCTTGACCGGTTTTCTTTTGTTTATTGAACTAGTTTTTCAATTCCATCTTGTTAATTAACTTTTCACCTGTTTATGAAATGTCACCTCAATGATCTTTTAAGCTCCTTGAAGGTGAGGGTTAGGTACTACCTGATTTCTTCCATAGTTCCACACAAGGCAAGTTGGCCTACAACTTTGGAGCTCTGTGACCCCCTTGGAATTTTCCCATGATCCCTCATTTGGCCTATGATTAGAGCAGAACTTAGTAGACTGTGTCCCTGTCTTAAAAGTAAGGAAGATAAGTAAATGAATGGAACTCTGAAGGACTATCCCAATCCAATCTCCTTTTTCCCATATGCCAAATAACTGCCTTTGGGTCCAAGAAAAAAAGCCAGTGTGCTCCCTTCCTCAGTCGCTACGTATACATAGTCAAGAGCTAAACGCTGCTGCTGCTGCTGCAGGGAGTTGGCAGTCACAGCTTGTGCTTTCAGAGTTTACAATTTAAATGGCTTTTTGTTAAACCTTGAACATCAATATTTGATATTTATATGTTAAACCAGAGCTATTCACAAATTGAAATCTCATTTACAATTTTTAATACTGAATTTTTCAATTATATTCCATAAATATTATGATACCTTGCTCTCTCTTTGGATCAGTGAACACATTTCAATTTCTAAACCCAGACTGAGTTATGTTTTACCCACCAAAGAGACAAATTGTGTCAAGAATGCCACTGTTACCTTTCCCACACACATACACACACACTTATTTTGACCGATTTGACTTAATCTATTTGTCAGTTCAGTGTGAAGTGTATTCATTCTGAGGGAAACAAAGCAAGCAAAGCATTCCCAGGAACTGCCACTTTTCTTCCTGACTGGCTAGTCTGGTGTCCGAGGACAAAGAGGCCTATGGGAGAGGCGTGGCCAGACCACAGACTTGCATCTCATCATGCATCTTCAGGCCTCAGTTTGCTCAACTGTAAGAGGCTAATAGTTCGAGTGGTAGATGTGACACTCAGAAGCAATAGTGGCCAGAAAACACCCTACAGCCTTAATAAATGTCAGTTCATTTCACTGCATGTAATCCTAACCAGGCTCATCACGTTTAAATGGCCCTTGCCTGGGGGGAGGTGAAACCCAATTGCTATAAAAAATCCTACTATGCCATGTGTGAATTCAAATCAGTGAGGCCAAGTTTGCAGAGGCCCTCCCTTTAACTAAGTTGTAAGGGGCAAGATTCTAATGTTGCTGTTGCTAATTCTACCCTTTCTTTTTCAAACTGCCCCCTGCCCAGTTTAGGGAAAGAGCTGACATATCTGTTTTGGGTACCTTAGGGAAGAAAAAAAAATACCTGATGACCCCCCCCCCATCCCCACCCACAGCAATATTCTTTAGATGTGGAAATAAATGCTCGTCCTCTGCTGATTGGTTCACTGCCTTTTATCTCCGTGTCTCCCTCCAGTGTTGCTCAGATGCAATCTTTTATTCCTTGTCCAAACTCATTTGGAAGATGCAAGGCTAGACTCCAGCTGAGTATCGCGATCTAGGGCTTAATGCACGTTAGCCTGGTCTTTATATGCCGTGAATGAACACAATGCAACCTAATGGTTCAGTAGAAGACTGTTACAAGGCAGGGCTCGATTTTCTAAGTGGTGCATCCCCTATTTGAAATCCCACTTCGTCTACTGTTTTTGTAAATTTTTTAAATTTATTGATGCTCTGTGTCACCTTTTGAGCTTCAAAGGTTTTCAAAAGGTTGCCGTAAGCAAAGTGAACACAAATGTATTTGGGATGTGAGTACAAACAGAACACAAATCAAATAGCCAGTCAGCCCCTAAAGACCCAACCTGCCATTGAGCCTGCGCATTCGCAACCAATGTCAAGTTTACTTTCGAAGGCAGTACTATATGCAAAGGTGATTTTTCTCATTTTTTATAAGGAATAGCAAACAACCTCAATGAGAGGTGGCATCCTTTTACATCAGCAAACATGGAGACCCTCTCAAACTGAATGATTTGCCCCCAAAATGTCATTCTTGTTTCATGAACAGTTCAAATGACAGTTACAGATAAGATTCGGATAGGCTGGCCAGGCAGACATTGTTGTGGAAGGAAAGAAAGGCCACAGATCCATGCGGAGGCAAAGCGTAAAAAAAAAGAATGGAGCGGAGGGCAACTAGACATTCTGTTTGGGGTCACTTTCCACTGTTTTTAGTTAGGAGATCTTTGGGGAAAGACCTCTGGCCACTTTGATATACAATTTCCTTGCATAAAAAGCTGCTTAGATGTAAAAGCAGGAAAAGGAATCAGACATCCCTTATTACATGTAAAGCCTTCCTGGGCTAGGAAAAAATTGTTCCTGTGGCATTCTGGAGTCTTCTTTAGAGGCCCGACTTTCTCAGTTTCGCATCTTAGCTGGGGAAAGGGACATAAAAATATTGCTATAGACAGGATCATGGATGGAAAACAGTGTCCTTTCTAGTGTCAGGCAAGGGCTAAGAAATGCATCACATTTCCTTTCTTTCTGATATTTTTTTCAAGCTGTTTTCTTTTTCTTATGTGATCTAAGCATTAGTAAAAAGAAGATCTCTATTAAGCGGCAGTGGGGGAAATTCTCATTAGGCTGAAGTAGGGGCATTATCCATCAAAATAAAAGCTATCCCCATGAAGCAGATGCTATCAGTACAAATAATGTTCTGTGCATCGCTCCAGTCCAACAATTGTTCAGAAGGCCACAAAGCAAATTCAGGTCCACCGAGTAGGGCCCCAAAGAGCAGTCGCACGCTCTGTGACAATGACGAACTCTGCCACAAAGCAGCCATCCTCACCACTAGAGCGGTATTTATTTGGCTTTTTTAAAACAGGCACTGACCGTGTAACTGATTACTATATTTCTGCTCACAAATGTCAAAGGGTAAGATTCGTATTCTTTTAAAAACCTTTAAAGATAATTATTTGCTAGTGGTAGACTGGGTGATGTTATTGGCAGGGGGTTCCCCAACCCTCGCCTCGAGCCTCATTAAAAACCCAAACAATGAAAGAAAACTATTTCTGTAGGAAAAGATTGTTTGCTGCATTTGCTTTAAATGTGTTCATGGCTCCTTCTCTATGTCAAAACAAAAACCAAAGACAAAAGCCCCCTAACTTTGTATTCAACAACAGCAACGTTGTTATGGAACCAGCTCCAGAATGAACAGAAAAACCTCAATTAGGACTATTTATAACTGACCTCTAAATAATTAACCAAGACTGTTGGGGGGAGGGGGCATTTATAAGGGTTGTTTAAAAAAATGATCACAAAGTCTGCAGGAATTTTAGTCAGACCAATTTGGACATGCTGCCTCCATCCACTTAGTCATCCATCACTTATAGTAATTAGTTTGGCTCCCTCCACAGTCATGATGATAAGCGTGACCCCAGGGTTGACTGCTTGTGTCTCAGTCCCTGGAGGCTGCAGATGGATCAGTTGTGACATCATCATTACCAAGCACTCACCTCTTAATGGACAGCAGCTTGTTTCTTTCCAATTCGCCATCCATACTTGGATACTCGGACTGCAGAAATTTAGAACTGAAAGGCTTCTTCCTTCCCATCTAGTCCAACCCAGCCCCAAAAGGAATCTCCACTACAACAAACCCAACAAGTAGTCATCAGCTCCTCCCAGGAGACCTCCCATGATAGGTCTCTGTCACCTCCCCCTGGGGCCCAGCTGTGATTCTTAAGTAGTTGTTTTGTTGCTGACATCAGACCAATTTGATTCTTTGTTCCTTGTTCTGCTTTCTGGTGCCTCTTTCAGGGGACAGCCCTTCAGACACTCAGAGACAGGGCCATCTCACAGCCTTGTACTCATTTCTCAGATTTCTTCAAGTGGCATTGGCCCAAGGCCCTTCACCATCCTCAGTGTGCTGACCTGGCCACTATCCAAATTACCCATGTCCTATCTAAGCAGTGCACTGCAAACTGAAGACCATAGTCCAGATGTGATCTGTCCAGGGCAGATGGACAGCAGGACTATTACTCTTAATTCTGGTGACTTTACTGCCCTTTACTTTAGGTTGGGAAAAGTGAGAAGAAACCAAATTCTTATACTTTTCTTAGTGGATTCATATCCAATCTTATATGTTCAAGTGACTCTTTTACTGCCTCTTTTTCTCTTCTGCCCTTTCCTCAGAGTGGACAAATAGAGGTGGATCAGAGAGAAGGAACCACTTGAGGTTTTTTTTTTTCCTCCTACTTCACAGGGAGAGGTTTTCCTGTCTGTTAGAAGAACCCATAAGAGAACAGGATCACAAATTTAGAGCTAGCAGAGACGTTCGAGGACATCTCTTCCAACCCCTTATTTTACAGATTGATTATTCAAAAAAGATTGGTTTAACAATCTATACAGGAAAAACTAAAGGGATGAAAAGTGCCTCTTGAACAGTTTTCATTTTATTGGCCAATCTATCAGTTCCCTCCAACTATTTGGGGCAGGCACTGTGGTGAACAATGGCTCAACTCTGAATGGGCAATACTGTATGTGACAAACTGTGCAGTACTTTTAGTAACTCTAAGCAGCTCCCTGGTGCAAAGACCCCTCTTTATAACACATTTCATAGCATTGTAGATTGAATCTAAAAGAAACCCTAAAGGCCATCTAGTCCGACTGCCCCTCATCAGAGATGGGGCAGCTGAGACCCAGAGAGGTAAAGGGACTTGTCCAAGTTCACCAGCATCTTCAATGGCATAGCCAGAGTTTGAACCCAGCTCCTCTGCCCCCAAATCCAGTGCTCTTTGCACTGAACCATGCTGCCTCCAATTATCAAACTGAATGTTTCTAACTATTTCAAGGTTTGGTGGGCAAAAAAGTATCATGTGAAAATATAAGGTCCTTGGGGACACAGGTTTTCATTTTTGACTCGGCATCCTTAGCAGTGACATGGTGTCTGCCACATAATCCTTAAGAAACATTTGTTGGATTGACCCATAGGATTATGGATTTAGAACTGGAAAGGAACCCTTAGGAAGACTGAATTGGAAGCAATACAAATCAGTAGGTTTGCCTATGAGGTATTGAGACCAGTGTCAGCAATCAATCCCATTTCCTTATAGTCAGGCCTTGAAGCCGTCTGTGCTTTGGGCCCTGGTTTCTCAAAGCATACACACATGGTACAAGCATCAGAAGGTCTTCACTGATGGCTGAGTGAGAATTTTAGAGAGTAGCAGAGATTCTTTTCTTTGCAGTTCCCAATTCTGTAAAATGCGGTAAAATTCTATAACCATCAGCATGTAACTTGAGCACTGGGCTTACCTTTGCCTATCCCATGATTTTCCAGGTGTTATGGTCTAACAGTTAATAAGAGCTATTGCAAATGGAAACAGAGTGCTGCCTACCTCAGGGAAAAATGTGTTCCCCCTCACAGGACAGACTAAAGCAAAGGCCGGAGAAACCTCTTTGGGAGCACAGTATGGCCAATGTGGTCTCCTCCAACTCAGACATTATGGTTGTTTCATATTTTAGTTTTTAATTATTAAATGTATTTTGGGAGGAAATTATAGCTATGCTTATGGCACATAGGAACAAACTCTTTATCATTTCATATACTACCTTATAGCATTTTTCAAACTGCTGTCTTGCATTATTGAAATCTCTTATGGTTCTTATTGAACTATTCACCTGTTTGTCTTGGCGCCCAAACTTGGCTGTAAGCATCTTGAGGCCCGGCTCCCTGTCTTAAGCTTCTTTTTCCTCCCCACAGTGACTGGGAATCATCAAATAGCTCTTGATTGAATGACAGAACTGAAAGATGGCAGAGAGCTCTAAGTTAGCTTCATTGTCCACATTCTTAACAGTACCTGAATTCTTAAAAAGAAATATCTGCAAAGAAGATGAGGCCCCCAAGGATGCTTGTGTTAAGGACCAGTCTTTCTTCTCTGGACGGCCTTGAGATTAGAGTCACAGGACATTCCCTTGTGCGCTTGGGGCACTTCTGCTCCAAGGGATGGTAGTGAACTGAACGTTACTTGTGGCCAAAAGATGATCCTTTGTTGGCCCAGGCTTTATAACCAGGATCCCAAATACTGCCCAACAGCTTCTCTATGCATTACCAGTAAAATGCTACGTTTTGGTGCATTTGTGGCAAGGCACAATGTTAAGGACCGAAGCCTACGTGCTTAGAAGTATCATGGGGGCCTTTTACTGATGGAATAACCCCCTCCTCCAAAGAACAGCAACATGCACATTGCCGGCAGCACCATGAAACTGGGCAGTGACAGCTGCGAATAGCCCACAGTCTTCGACATTAGTTTAGCCTTAAGTAGGTTGGTTTTAATAGCCAAATGTGCACTGTATTAGATCTGAACATTAAAAGCACCTTTCAAACTTAATTTTACAGAAATGTTAATGACCAGAACAAACTATTGAAGGCAGAAAAAGAAAAGTAATTATTTCAACAGATGAAAGGAAACCACAAATGAAGGCTTGTGTTTGAAAAAGGAGCACAGAGACTTATCTCTTTGTAAGAAAATGCCTTTAGTTCAAGACACCATGGAGATTTTACAGTTATTGTGTTTACATGGGAATTATTTTAATTTTGAAATGTGAACCCTGGGGATATTGAAAAAAGTGGAGCTTTTACTCATTTTTAAATAGTAAGAGATTTATCTTAGAAAAATATTTGGTCTGAAATGAAACAGTGAGTTTCTAAACACCTAATATATAGTTGCTCTACAATGCCGATGAACAGGAGTACATCATAATGGCTTGACTTTTGGGGAACAAAATGGCAAATGGAAGTATGATTAGATGCTCATAAAAGACAAAGACCAAGTATGTTCTGATTGGAGAGCATCAGCCATGCAAAAAAATCTCCTGGCTTATCCCCACTGCTCCGAAGAAATGTCTCCATGTATATTTACAAATGTTCAAAGGATCAAGAAGAAAAGTAAACTGGAAAAAAGATGACTGACTTGGGATGTCACTGTCATATTTATAAATAGGTAATTAAAGCTCATAGGTCAGTGGTGAAGCAGATTGAGAGCTGGCCTTGAAGTCGGAAAGTCCTCAGACATTTACTTCCTGTATTACCCTGAGCAAGTCCTATCTGTTTCTCAATTTCTTCATTTGTAAAATGATGGTGTGACTTAATGGTCTCCAAGATTGCTTCAGATCTAAATCTGGAAGTCTGTGATAATCCCAACCCCCAAATTCCCAATAACCAACACTGTGCTGGGAGGTCAGGAAAGATATGACATGTATAGAAGCTGCACATGAACTGAGCCTATGTGGTAAAAATGAAATCAAAAGATACAACATGTATATGTATGTGTATATGTATGTATATATATTTTACATATGAGTATATATATTCATATACACATATTATATATGTAATATAGATATTTTCAATAAATAATAAATATAAATGCATATTTATATTTAATATATAAATAAAATGCATCTTTCCAATACCCACAGAACGTGTGTGGATATCTCTCTATCTGTCTATGTAGAGATAGCAAGATTCCATTCCGTATATACCACAGGCATATACAAAATAAATAGAGACTAGCTGGGGGTGGGGGTAGGAGCCGGGGACTCAGCAAAGACTTCATGTGTGTACAAGGTGGCGCGTGAGCTGAGCCTTGAAGGAAACCAGACATTCCTAGAGGTGGAAATGGCATTTCTCAAAGTCTTGGCTATTTACTCTCTCCTGGAATTGTGTTGAAAAACAGAAATGAGGACAATGAGAATTTTAAAAACCATTCCACTGAGTCCAAAGACAGAGTAGTCCAAGGGAAAGGGTGCTGATTTGGGAGTTGGACAATATGGTTCTGAACCCCTAGTTCTGCCACTTGCGGCCTGTTTGACTATGGACAAATCTCTTAGCTTCTCTGTGCCTCAGTTTCCTCACCTGTAAAATGAGTGCTTTTGACCAGATTATCTCTAAAGGTCCCCTCCCGCTCTCAGTCTTTGGTCCTACCTAATCCAATTCATTGCTCCCAATCATTCTGAAACATACAGTCTCACAGCTTAGACAGATATGGGCCATAGAGGCAAAGCATCTGACACATGTACAGAAGTAGGTCAGTGGGCTTCTGGATGCCCAGAGACAGACCCGTCACTTTTGGGGCTATTGAGCAAGGTGGACATTTTGCTCCAAATAATGTGAATCGTGGCCCTTCCACAAAAGCAGCAATGTCATGAGAAAACTTGGGCTGCTGGTTTTGTAAACGTTGCATTTTCAATATTATAGTGTCAGTCTTCATTCACTCTCTGACAGGGCTGTCAATCAAGCTGCAATCTAGTTTTATAAGACTTTAAACAAAGATCAAGGCAGTGATACTGCTGAGTTCACATTATCTTCCCCAAGATAACGACTTACAGGTTTTCCTCTGGCCACATCAATATTAACTTTGCACTACCCTTCCAGAGCAAATAAAAAGATAACCACTTTGGCATCCCTGATGGGCAGTGAACCCACAATTTCTGCCTCTCCATTGAACCCTGTGCCCACTAAAATGGAACAAGAGGACTCAGAGCCTGCTTGCCATCTGTCTTGAAATGTTTTCCATGCTCTTTTTGCTAACAATAGTTTAGCAATAACAGGATAAGGGAGCTCGACATACATGGGGCAGCATCATTTGCTTCTGCCTTGAGTCCAATGGCAAATGAAAGACATCCAGAATCAATTTCAAGAAGCTAATAAAACCAGTGGGGGAGGGGTAGAAACATGTCTTCTGCCACTTCATTCTAGGAAGCCAGGCTGAAGAAGCAGCCTGGATTTCTCTTCCTTTTTCCAAAATCTATGCTAATGAGGACAGTGAAAAATCTGATAGAAAGAGGAGAGCAGATCACTCAAGTGTGGATTTCAGAATAATGGTTTGCAATGGTGTAAAGATCCAGGCTTAAGAATACCAGAGGTTAGTTATACCACTCAAATCCAGTCGAGGCTGAGGCAGTGGCATACTTTCCATGGATCACTTCGTTTGGGTGATCGATCACTCAAAGGGCATTTCAGGAGCAGCATAGGCTACAGAAGCAGTCGGCACTGAGATACCTCCAGCAATGACAGAAGTGACAATGTGCAAAACACTAGAGATACCAAAGTTCAACAAAAAAAAAATACCTGCTGTCAAGGAGTTTACATTCAACTGGGGGGTGGTTGGTTGGGAGAAGTACAACATGTAGAACTATGAGATGAGGAGCTGGCCTTGGACTCCAGGAACCAGAAGTCCAAATTCTACGGACATTAGCTGAGGGCCCCTGGCCAAGGCCCTTCACCACATCTGAGGTCTAGTTTCCTCATCTGTAAAGTGGATATAATAATAGCACCTACCTCCTAGTGAGGTTCAAATAAGATAATATATGAGAAACTCCTTGCAAATCACAAAGCACTGTATCAGTGTTGGCTATTAGAAACATACATAACTGGTCATTTTTTGGGGGAAAGGGATACTGAAAACTCTAGGGATTCAGAAAAGCTTCCCATTGGAGGTGATCCTGGTAAAGTAAGGGGACTACAGTGAAATAAGCATGGAAAGTTTGGCTGGAGCTAAAGGAACTTCCAAGAACATACTGTCTGTATTGAATGTTCTGTTTCCAGGAGAATTCCTAAATATTTCTTTTCCTTCTACTGTTGTAGCATTTTTGCACCCAGAAATTTCTAATTGATTCTGATTCAAAGTTGTTCCTGCTTCATAACTGGGTTTTTTCCCTTTGGTTTTTTTCTTTTAAATACAAACATAGTGATATCCAAGAACATTTGCCAAATGAACTGAGGCCATCATAATTATAACTTTCTTGTAGGTGATAAAGTGCTGGACTTGGAGTCAGGAGGGATATGTCTCAAAATATGGCCCTGGCACTTACCAGCTGTGTGACAGAGGCTAAGTCTTAGCATCAGTTCCCGCATCTATAAGAGTAGGAATGATGCTAGTTCTAGTGCCTGACTCTGGGTTGTTCTGAGGCTCAGATGACATATAGTATGTCAGGTTTTCTATGAATATCCAAAGGGAAGCTTCCTGAGGGCAGGGGCTGGTGTGTTGGGTTGTTTTGTCTCTGTAGCCCCAGGCACTGCCATAATGCCTGGCACATAGGAGCTTAATATTGAGCAAAGAAACGTGACCCCGGGGAGAAGAGGCTTCATTTTCTGTCCAATTCTGTCCAATTAAAACAAGACAGAGTGCCTGAGGGGGGTTGATTCCAACTAAGCCAAGTAATACTTTAATACTCAAGAATCAAATAAGATGAGTCACTTCACCATCACATTCTACCCTCTGTTCTTTAAGCAAACTGAACAAAACTTCCAAATCAGTTTTCATTTCTATCACCCATATAAGTCTGAGCTTGAGATTTATCCCTCTCCCATACTATTTCTTCAAAAACAAAATAAATGAAGACGGGGCAAACTGACGGAACTGGGCTGATTTTGACAAGTAGATTCAGACCACATCCTCTATCTATATCGTATGCAATTTTCAAAAGAGGAGAAACAGCCAGGCAAACCGTGGTTTCATTCCCTCTCCCCACAAATGAAACGTACCCCGTAATTTAAGTATATGTGAGCATATTTCAATGTTTTTCTTAGACTGTATCTGGAAACCTGAGAAACTTGATACATAACAATGATTTTGGGGGGCCATCATTACTGATCCTCAGATTCCCCAGGCTGTACAATATTTCTTTTCAAAGTTCTTAGTGCTAATTACAGTGTTTCTAAGGAAAAAAAATCCATTTATCACCTTAGAAATACTTCATGTGATCAAAAGCTGTACAGTGATGCTTTGCTTACAGCAGCAGATTATCCACTGACTATCTGTGCCTATGGAAGGTAATACACGGAGACTTCCAAACCCTGAAGGAGGGGAGAGGAGAGGGAGGGATCCTTTGGTATCTGCTTTGAAATGCACAGCATGCTATTTACAGCCTTTCCTTTCCTAAATCTAATTCTGTTTACCTGAATTAGAATTTGCTTGAAATCACAGAGCAAAGGAATGGACTTGGAGAGTTGGATTTCACATACATTAATACTATTATCCCCTTTCTTGAAATTTTCTACTTAGGATTCCAGTACAAGTGAAAGATTCTGTTTCTTTATCCTTGCTTTGTTGTATTTTACTTGAAGTAGAGGGGACACAGGTGATTTTTGAATAATGCCCCAGCCAAAATACATTAGAAACAGAGGAAAAAATACTGGGTCTAGCCAACGAAATTACCACCCCTCTTACCATCTGAAATGGGCCAACAATACATAGGAATTTCAACCTCAATGGGAGTGCCCCCCCAATAATTCAATTCCCTAGTCAGTTAAAACCTTTAACATAACCATAATTAGTATAGAAAGAACTAGCCAATACTTGTGTGAGCATCAAGGTTGGTAATTCCTTTACACACATTATTTCCCTTGCAGCCCATGATCACCCTCCAGGGTCTCTCAGGGAGGTATTAGGCATTTGCAAGGATCTGGAATGTAGTCTCTTGGCCTTTCAGAATCCTTACCTGCCTTCAAGGCTTAAGCTCAGCTGCCACCAACTCCAAGGGGCCTTCCCTGCTCTCATTCTCCATGAATGATTCAGTCTCTCTACCCCTCAAAATAACTTTGTATTAATTTAGTTGTTGTGTTCCTAAGCCCTAGGCCCAGCTCCCAAACTGAATGTAAAAGTCCTTGAGAGTTAGGCAGAGGCCACCTAGTTTATCTTTGCTTTCCTACCACACATCACAGTGCCTTCTACAATAGCAGGAGCTTAATAAGTGCACTGAATTATCTCCATTTCCAATAGTGCCTGTTTCATAGGTTGTGAGGATTGAATGAGATCATTTTTAAAAAATCCAACCTTTCTCTATTCTTTAAGGGTTCACAAATCACTTTATGAAACATTATCTCATTTGATCTTTCCAAAAACCCCATGAAATGGGTAGTTGAGATTGCATCCCCATTTGACAGACAGACAAACTGAGGAGCTAGAGCCCAAGTCCAGCAGCTCCCTTTCCATGAACTCCACTATTCACTAGAAAAGCTAATCATGAAGTAGGGTACGTCTACTGAAGAGCACCTTCCAGTTCTAGGAGAAACAAACACATTAGTTCCTCTGTACGTGGGGGTTAGCTCTAGCAAAGCCTTGTTTCTGTCTCTGATTAGAGAGGAGAGTTTTCCAGAAAAAAGTTCATTGGTGTGTAATAGAGATCACAAAAATGGTGCATTAAAATCCCTTTATGACTATGTTGTTCTATGTTGCTAGACTGGTTGGCAAGACACACGAGCCTAATTAACTGCTATTAGTGGGACCCAGCTCTAGAATGGGCTGCTTCACCTGTGCGCCTAAGATATTGATGGAATCAAGCAAGAAAAAGATGTGTATCTTGTGTATGTCATTGACCTCTTTTCACAAATAGCTTTACCGTGTGAAATTGCTTACCATGGGGGGGGACAGTAAGGTAGGAAGGGAGGGAGAAAATTTGGAACTCAATTTTATTAAAAAATAAAAAGTCTTTACATGTAATTGGAAAAAACAAAATACTATTTTTGAAAAGAACACTGAAAAAATGAATAAAAATAGGTTTAAGAGACAATGGTAGCTTGGAGAGAGAGCCAGCCTTGAACCCTAAAAGACTTGGGTCAAAGTCTAACCTTAGAGACTATTGGCTGTGTGACCCTAGGCAGGTCACTTCCCAGTGCCCCAGGGAGCTCTCTGATATTCTAAGGTACAGAATACTAATGGTAGAAGAAGTTATCTCCACTGATAGACCCAGGTCAAGTTTAGATTGGGCTGTCCTAGAGCTTTTGTTCTAGATGTGAAGGAGGGGGAGATAACCCATAATGAAATTTCAAATGAACAGATCAGGAGTCACTGGGAAATAGATCTTTAAGAAACAATTTCACATCATCATAAAAATAGCTACGGTTTACATAGGGCCCCAAGGTTTGCAATGTATCATTATCCCCATTTTTATAGATGATGAAACAGAGGGGATGGAAGAGGTTATGGGAGTTGCCTGGTATCATGTGGCTGCTAAGTATCTGAGGCACATTCGAACCTGGGTCCTTCTAATTCCAGGTCCAGCTATCTGTATCACTTAACTGCCTCCAGGTATCAAGGGGCTAAATCACCATATGGCCATCTTCTCTCTCACACTGACCATGATATCGCCCTATACCTTGAAAGGTTAAACTCATCTTCCTCTGGTCCAGGCACATTTCAACCTTTGTGGGCACAGAGATTTTGTAGTATTACTGGGCTCTTTCGTGTGACTCAGCACTTAGACTCCATCCATCAGAAAGCATCTTCTTGTTACTTGAGAGGTCAGAAGAGACAGTGAATTATCCCATGGCAAGCAAGGACCATGTGATGAGACCTGGAGTGACATTCTGTTGACTGGGTACTGAAATTCTATAAAATGGTTCTTTGCAAAATGAAATAAGAGTTCATTGGCCCATTGACTATAGGAGCTGACAGGGCCCTTCGAGATGACCTAATGGAAGCCCTCCTTACTGTATAACTGTGGAAACTGAGGCACAGAGAGATTAAGTGCCTTGCCAGGGTCACCCAGGCAGCAAAGTGGTGGAGCCAGGGTTTCAACCCAGATGCTCTCATTGCACATCCAACATTCTTCCCACACAGAGTTGCTCAATCAATGACTTTTGTTCACTGGATCATTTTTGGTATTGTTCCAAATGGGGAAAAAAAGACTTCACGAAAGGACTGTTTTTAAGACAAAGAAGTTGTATTGCCAAGTTTTTAGCTGCACTAAGAGATGTCCTCATGGTTGAAAGTACCATTAGGAAACAGAAGAGCACAGAAATCCCACTTCAGACAAAAGCGCAAAGAGCCCTGGGTGGGGAACAATCATTTAGAATGACTGAAGAAGTATACGAGAGATACAAATAAAGCTCTTTCTGTCTATACATAATACACTTTCAATAAGTTGAATGTGGGCTTGATAGACAAACAAAAAGGGAGAGAGTCCTTTTAAAATATTTGTAGGATAATTATTTCCCCCAATAAACATCATTATTTATCCATTTTGAAAACAGGCCAACTGCTCACACTTCGAATATACAAATCTTGGCACACAACAGAGAAAATGACAATGTCTACCTTTTTTCAAAACGGTCTTGCCTCTGTTTCACACATTTGTCAAGTCCTTAGCTCCAAGCCCATGCAGTGTTAGCAACCGCTAGCAGGAATCCTCAATTGCTTGTTCCCATCATTTCCCCAGAGCTGATTTGGTAGCACAGAAAAGGAAGCCTTTCTTGCTACCAGATGCTGTTACCTCCTTGCCTGCCTGGACAGAACACTGAGAACGGCCTCTAGGGAGGGAGAAGGTTTGTCTGAATTTTTCCCCTTTCCAGTGCCTATGCTTTGTAGTAACCTTTACATTGTGGTCTTATCTGTAGTGTTTCCAATGTCCAACATCATGCTAAAAAGTTGTCTATTTATTTCATCCTATCTTTGGATTAGGGCCAACTCTTGTTCTTTAGAGGACATTATATAGGAGGACATGGTTTTGGCTTCCTTCTTCTTGATTAGTACAGATAAAGGGAAAAGACATAGTCTCTGGGGCCATCTCAATGTTTAATGCAAATATAAAAATACAGCTGTGCTCATCTGGATTTGCTTCCTAGGAGAGAGAACCAGAAACAATTAGGCACACTCAACAATGATTCGAACAGTTACAGCTTCTCTCATATGAAATGAGAACTTTTTCTATAGAAATTAGGGTTTGTAGGGCAAAGTCTAGGGCTCAGCCATTACTGTACTCCAGTCTGGAAATAAGCAGAGTAATGAGTGTAGCAAGAAGCTTACAGTTAACTACCAAAAGGAGGAGAAGAACTGGGAAGGACAACTCAGTAGGGTTGAACTGTTTCTGCTCTTTTGAGGGGCTTAATCAAATCTAATGTACAAAGCTCTTGGGGATCTTCTTCTGAATATTTATGACACTGAAGACTCCCACCCTCAGACACTTGCTAGCCATGATCCTGGCTAAGTCACCTAACCTCTCTGATCCTCAGTGGCCTCATCTGTGAAATGGGGTTAATAATATCATCTACCTAAGTAAAATGGTAGCTATTATTATTGGACTCAAGGGGAGAAAATGTTTAAATAGACCTTGGGCACTTCATTTTCCCTTCCTAGGCTCAATTTTCTCTTTTGGAAAGGAAGGCTTCCATGTTTGCCAAGGTCCCTTCTGGCTCATAAATCTACAATCCTATAAAAGTTAGAAGTTAACTAACAAAGGAAACATTCTACCTTTAACGGTTTTGTGCCCTGTATCATATCTAAGGTACAACTGTAAGGCCTTAAGCACAGGCTGTTACTTCGAGCCAGGGTACACAGCATGTCGTTGTATATACTGTTACCATAGCATGAATAACTCTCCCTTAGTGGTTTTGGACTCCCTCCTCCATCTCTGCAGCCAGCCTAGAG
Organism: Pseudochirops cupreus; assembly: GCA_028627135.1. Classification (NCBI taxonomy): domain Eukaryota; kingdom Metazoa; phylum Chordata; class Mammalia; order Diprotodontia; family Pseudocheiridae; genus Pseudochirops; species Pseudochirops cupreus. The sequence continues at coordinate 44,951,315 of CM053582.1, read as the reverse complement.
GATTTTCTGTCCCCTGAGCATGTCCCCTGCTTGCCCTGGATTTGGACAAACCTTTTTCCATGCCTAGAATGGCATTCTTTCCCCAGCTAATCTCTATGGGTTAAAATGCTTCCCTGATCCTATTAGACAGAAGTGATTTCTCCTTCCTCTCGTTTGAACTGTTATTCTGCATGTTTCACATTTTCTTTTGTATTACAGTTATTTGTAGACAGAGCTTAGATGCTGTATTAGACTGCAATCTCCTTGAGGGCACAGGCAGTATTTCTTATGTCTCTCTAACATCTTTTTACATCTGTCCCTTTCTCACTATTCATATGGCCTTCATGATTGCTGACCAAGACTACTGCTACCGTCTCCTAATCGATCTCCCTCCTTCAAGATAGCTGCCACATTGACATTCCTAAGTTTAGGTCATGTCACATCAAGGAGCTTCAGTGGCCCCCTTTTATCACTAGTGTAAGACAAAATCAATACTTCCACCTTTCCAGATTTCACTTAATGCTAGTGCCTTCCCTTGGTTGCTTATCTCCACTTTCCCTGTTGATGTCTTGTTTGTACATGGTCACTTGCATGTTGTCTTTCCCAGTAGACTGTAAGCTCCCAGAGGACAGGGACTCCCTTTTGCCTTTCTTTGCAACCCCAGCACTTAGCAGAGTTCCTGGCACATAGCCCATGCTTAGTCAATGCTTCTAAACTAATTATGTACATGTTATTTCTCTCAACACAAAGCAAGTGCTTTTGTAACCTTGGGCCTTAACACAGGGCCCAACACGCAACAGGTGCTTAAGAAATGCTTGGTGAATTGAAAAGAATCCTCTTCTTGGCTCCCCCAGTACCAAAGAGTCCCTGGCACAGAGTTGTAGGTATTGAATGAATCAATCTACCCTAGCTGGCACATCCCATGAACACTCACCCCATTTCTGTTTGGGCTCACCACCCATCGAGAATCAAGCCTAGCATGCTGCTCTGTGCTTAGTAGGTGCTCAACAGATGTTTGGTGATGACAACCATTCCTGGACAGGCCACAGCCCACGAGCTTCGCTTCTCAGTCCATTCACAGGGCAGCACAGAATCCCTGGGGATGTCCATACAACAACAGACCCCAACAAGCGCTTCTGAAAGTGTATGCTGTGTAGGCAGTGAAGATTTTCCAAAATGCTAATTCCCAGTTATCTCACAGCTATTAAGGGATGGATATCTTCATTTCCCCCCTTTAGATACTTCTTTACCATTAAATGTATCTCCTGGTGTTAATTTTACTGGCATGTACATTTACACAAAAAGTTTTGAAAAAATAATTGCTTAGCTTTCTCTGTCCTCGAAATCCATTTTGATCTCTACGTGCCTGAGGCTACAGGGCAACCAGGTCCAAAACTGAATCGCAACTTAAATCTCTTCCTCAATGCAATTTTGGCCTTTTTTGCCTGGAGGGCAAACTGCCAGGCAGCACAGAGTCAACTCATATGTGCCTTGGTAGATCTTACATATCTAAAAGATTTCCTGTGTCTTCAAGAATGGCTAAGTAACCTCCCAGGCCTTGACCTCCAGCAGCCAGAGCTGCTCGCAGGAGAGAGTCCACCTTTTACACTGTGCATTTCTCCTGTCTTTTGTATTCATTAAACTATTCACTGTTTTAGAGGTAGGGGAAGAGAATTCTGTCCTGTGTGGAATGGGCTCACGTGGCAAAAGCAAAGTAAATGGCTACTTTTGGGAATGGCATGCAGTTCCAGGAGTCAGGAGAATAATCAGCATGTGGGCTTCTCTTCACTGCCTTTCAACCTCTTTTAGGACAGTAGAATCTAAATTTTAATAACATTTTTCTTTCTGTTTTAAATTTGCATCTGTCTTTACAGAGATGTATGGTGGTGAATACAAACAAACATTCATCGACCTTCACAGTCACCTGTGGAGGCAGCCACCGAATGCACGTGACCCCAGTTTGCAGAAGCTAAGGAAGGGCCGCTGCATCTGTCAAGAGGGATGAAAGTATCATGAGGGCAGGTGCTGTTTTGGTTTTATCTTTGTTTGCCCTAGGCCTGGCACATAGTAGGCACTAAATGAATCTATGGAGAATGAATAAAAACCAGGTCAGTTCTTTTAAGGGCTTCCAACAGACTAAGCTATTGAAATATAGTCAGTTCTCTTTCAGACTGGGGTTAACTTAGAAGTAAACCAACATCAAGGTCAAATGTTACAACAAAATTCATCTAAAGAAGCACTTGTACCAATATGAGAGTGTACCTGGCTCTGAGGGAAATAATGAGGACTTCTTAAGTTGCCTATGAAACAGCCAAAATTTCTAACAGAAGAGCCATAGGTTACATGGGGAAAATGGAGCTCTTTTCTAGGATGCTGACTTTAGGGGGGAGGAGAGGAGTGGCACATGCTTCCTCCCTGCAGTCTTCCTTTGGCCTACTCTAGCACACAAATTCAAGCTCCTCTTGAGCCTGCCAGTTCTCTCAGTAGAGCTGCTCCTAGGGCCAGGGTGTCCTCTGAACAACTGGCCCATCCCCACTGCTCAAACTATACTGTCCCCACCCCAGAAATGGTTTTTGCTTCAGGTACACCAAGACCTACTTATAGCTCTAGCTACAAGGCACTAAGGCCAAAAGCAACCCTTTTCTGAATGACATGGTTGCAAAAAATACTTTAAAGCAACAGTGGGTATTTTCAAAGAAAGAAGGCAAAAGGAACAACTTCTTTAGAAATGTTCAGAAAACAGCCTTCTAGCTATCTTCTTGTTCATTCTAAAAACCTACCTCCAGGATTGTGATGGAGAATCCATCAGAGCAGTGGTTCTCAACCTGTGAGTCGTGACCCCTTTGGGGGTCAAACTACCCTTTCACAGGGGTCGCCTAAGACCATCGGAAAACACATATTTCTGATGGTCTTAGGAACTGAGACACCGCTCCTCTATCTGTCTCCAGGAGGGTCTGCCCACATACAAGTACTAAAGGATTATGGCATCAGGAAGGTTGAGAACCACTGCATCAGAGGATCCATGTCTAGAAATGTCCCTTCCAAATGGACTGGGCTAATTCCCTAAAACACCCTTAAAAGGCAGGGAAGCTGCCTCTGAGACTTGATTAGTCCAGGGGACTAGGGCTGGAGCCATTCATGGGGCTTCCTGTTTACCAGTGTCCATGAGAAGTCACAGCCACACACCTTTTGGATCAGATGTACTTCTATAGGGCTCCTGCATCTACCTGATTAAATGTCTCTGTTGTCAGATATCAGTTGGTATACGAATGTTTCACTTCATTCCAAAACTGAACCTGAACCACCAAATCAGCTGGAGTCAGGCCTAGCCTGAACTAAAATCTGCCAAGTATTGAGAAAATAACAAATCTAATGATTTGACTCTCTAGTCAAAATGATAAGGAAATCTAAAGGGGGGGGGGGTAGAGTACCTCTGAAGTAGGGAAGCTTAGATATCATCCAATACCAGTAACATGATTATCCAATGGGAGAAATTCCCTCAATCTTTCAGAAATGCTAAAAGAAAGGACAAATTCCTACTTTCAACACTTGAAGGATCTGTGATTTTATCATTTTGGGTATTCCCTTCACCAACACCTGTCATAACCCCTTCTCCCTTTTAAAGACAATTTTCATGAATTACTATAGTTAAAAATAATGAGTACCAATCCTCTCCTGCCAAGTGTCTCTATTTTTAGCTGGGCTGATTCTTGGACAACAGACACGTGGGCCTATCATTAGGCCCAGACTTAAATCCTTTCTAGCTTTGTAGGACTCAACAGAATTTATGCTGGGCTATCATAGCCTTGCAGGATCACAGCCATGCTCCAATGAGGCATCAGTTTCTCATTATCTTCTGATGAAGCTTACAGAATTAAGTTTCCAGGAAATTCTTCTCATTTGGTATGTGCTACGCCCAGGCAGTCAGAAGTGATGTTCCTTGTCCTTTAATATGAAGGGGATGAGGCTTGGACCCAAGAAATTCTTAATTTCTGTGTCCTGTTATCACTTAAACAGTGTGTGTTCAGGGCAGGATATTACTAGCTTCGAACCACTGCATCTGTCTCTTCTCCCATGTACTCCCTGCCTACAGCCTGCCCAAAGTTGGGCTTACAGCCAGCTCTCCACAGGCTATGGCTATTGGTCCCCAGGTGTTCAGGGCTGGGTAGTTTTCCTTGTCACCTTTCCCTAGAGGTGGGAAAGGGCCAGGGCAGTTCTTACCATGGAAAAAATATGGTTTATATTTCCATTCTTTACTTTGTTTTGCCTCTCATTGGTGTGGTTGTTTGCCCTTTGTGAAATTATTCATAAATCCACTGGTCTGGTCACCTCGTCCAGTTCCTCCATTGTGTAGAGGAAGTAGCCAACTGAGGCAGAGAGAGGGATGACTTTACACACGGAGATGTCTTTACATCTATGTCTCTTGTTTCTGATTTATTTGCAGTTTCTCTCTGTTCTTTACTGCCTTCACTTCTACTTTCCCCTCTTGAATCTGAATAATTATATCTGCTCATCACCAGTGGCATTGTCTTCTTAATTAATAGTGTGAGGATCAGGTCATATCTGTCAAGGTGGAGTGGTGAAGATGAGTGACATGACTAATGAGCTAATTCAAAGGTAAAGCGAGTAAAATCTCTTCTGTCTTAGAAGTGCCTGCCAAATTTTGCATATTGCCACTTCACAGGCACACCATCTGACTGCCTTGGGTGTGTACCACATCAGATTGCTATTACGTATGCCAGAGGGCAATGACGTTTTAAAGTATGTGACTTCTTGTTGCCTGTTGCTCTGAGTTACTGTGAGAAATTCTCATCACAGTGCAGGAATTTCTAGAAAAGTTGTCATGGCACTAATGGCAAGAGGCAACATGGTGGAGTGGACAGACATTTGTCTGGCTAGCCCTTGAGTCAGGAAGACTTGAAATCAGCTCTTGCCTCTAGAATATGTAAGTCACACAACTTAATTCTCTGCATCTCTATCAACTTTTTGAGACTGCAAGTTATGGACATAGGGATCCATCTGCATTTGTGAGGGTAGTTTCCACACCAATGAAATCATAGCTTAGAAGCCTACACTTGCTCCCTTATGAGTAATAAGTGTTAAAAAAATTATCACAGACATATGTGAATCTATATGTGTGTGTATGCATGTGTATGCATATAGGCACCAAATGAATTAACGGAATGCATGTGTACCCATCATGATTCGTGTGTCTAGCTTAGACTTGGCCTATTAGCATTGCCCAAACTTGGGAAGTCATTAAACACCATTCGAAAGTAATAGAAATGTCAACACGTTGAAAGATTCTATTAGTCATGCAAATATTGAGTTGCCTGCATTTTTCATATTTCCCCTGTTGTAATATACACAAACCAAACAACTCTAGATTTCCTTAAGTCTGTCCATTTAATGATAGACTGAGTTTTTTTTAAATTCAGGATGGCTTAACAAATGCCCAAGATTGGGGCCTGAAGCCAAATCCTTGCCCTATAACTTACTACTTGGGTGACATTAGAGAAGTAACCTAACCTCCCTAGGCCCTTCTGATCAATAACATGAGAGGACCGGATTGGACTAGGTCACCGTTGCCTAACCTGAGCTCTATGAACCGTCAAAAAAATTTTAATCTTTTGATAATTTTTTAAAAATTGATTTTCCTTGTAATCCTTGGTATTTGATCGTAGGCATTTAAAAACATGACTCTGAGAAGGGGTCCATTAGATTCCCCACCATAACTAACCAAGGGACCCATGACATCAAAACCATCAAGATTCCCTCAACTTAGCTGATCTGGGAAATTCCTCTCAGCACAGAATCTAGCCTCCAAAGAGCAGTATTACTTTCTGTTAGTGATATTTTTTTTATCATATTCCAATATCATAAGCTTCTTTGTTTTTATCAGCTACGATACAATTCTACCCCAAGCTCTGGTTATCAAAGCTGCATTCCTTTGAGGCACAAATCTTTGGCTTCTGAGTTGACAGCCTAAGGAAAGCCCAACAATCAATATAGCTTGATTTCAGGTCTGAATATTTTTAAGGAAAGTAAAACTTTGTCATCTGAAGTCATGACAGAGGCAGGTCAGAGACATTTCAAATGTCAAGGGCAAGTCTACCCGTACCAGCTATTTTGAACTGAAGACAAAAATCAAACAGAATCCACAACCACAAACAAAAGTCCAAGAAGGTGGCTTTTGAAAAAGATAACCCACTTCTCTGGTTGGTCTGGACAGGAAATTGTCATAGTAACTTATCCTAGTAGGTCTGTTCCCGCTCAGAACCCCAATATCTCTGAACTTGACCCAATATCATTTTCTTATACAGGTTACAGGCCTCAAGGTAGGATGGCAGTTCATCTAAATTTTAAACTCAGTACTTTGATTTTCTGCCATCATTTTAAAATATTCATGATAAATGACTTTGTTGCAGTCAGATCTTCCCTTAAATGGGGGGAGGGGTAGGTGTGTGGAGATTCTCTTCCCCTGTGAAGCCACATATATTCCTCCAGAAGAGAAAAATCAAGACGAAATATAAAACAATGATTCTTCCCCTCCAAGCTGATGTCATCTCAGCCAACCCCGCCGATAACACTGGAGCTAAAGGCAGAATAACGCAAACACTCTGCAGGTGTTGGGAAATCACACCACACTTCACAAAACTTTCCACGTTGGGTATTTCTCGCTCCCTCACTTCACTGCTTATTCCTTGTTCTGTCCCATCTGGACTCTTTCATTTTAATTGTAAGAAAAGTTCTCTCTCCAGGGAATTCATCCCCATATCACATTTGCTGTTTGCTGTTTCAGGTGCTATGCACCTGTTTCATCTGTCTTCCTCTCACCCTTGTAAACAACCTAATTCTCTCTTGTCAAATGATTAATTCAGGTTGGAGGGAATCTTTTTTTCTCCACTAATGAAATGTTATTTAAAAAACGATAATGCCTGAATGAGTGGCTTCCCTACAATTCAGTGTGGTTCTATTTTCTTCCACTCAATTTGGGATCAAGGATTTGAAAAGAAACGCTACCAATGCATACTTCATCTTCCTTTATAGGGCTAAAATTCACTGTAAAGGTGACTTGTAAGGCCTTCCAAAGTAGCTCTGACCAATAATGATCACTCTTCTGTCCTGGATAAGCATTGTGCAAGAGTTAAGTTATACACTGGCCAGATGGAATAATGGTTTCTAAGTTGGTCTGCGGTTCTGATTGGTGCCCCTTTTAGCAGCTGTTACCAGGTTGTGAAGGACTCTGTATAGGTCTCAGGGCTACTTCAGGTAGAATTCCAGAATACCTGGAAAAAGGGGACAGTGTGGCTCAAGTCAGGAGTAACTGAATAGTAACTGAACAGAACATGTTATCAGTGTTAACTAAAGACTGGCTAAACTAAAATTCAAACCATTTTAAATCTAATAACAAAATGTTGAGTTGAGATACTTTTGTGATCACTAAATGATAAAAGTGGTCATGCACTTGATGTGCATTGTACTGGGGAAAACCCGAGGACTTCAAGTGCTCAGACTAGGAAGCCAATCTTGCTCTAATGTTTCCTAGCTTTGTGACTTTGAGTAAGACACTTAAAAGTCTCAGAGTCTCTGTTTCTTCATCTGTAAAAGGGGGACTGGTATCTATATAACACAGGGTTTGTGCAGGAATCAAAGGAGACAGAAGAGCTCATTCTAGTCCAACCCACTCATTTTAGAGACAAGGAAAATACCCCTCGTTTCTCCCTCTCCCCCCCCCCCATATACTGTATTATAGGCAAAATTCAAATTTGGTGCTCATCCAGGGCCTTTATAGATTCAGTACCCATTTCTCTCATGAGGTTCAGTCCCATATTACCAACTGCCTGCTGGGTATTTCAAACTACATGTATTAGAGACATCAAAAATTCCACACATCCAAAGGTGGACTCCACAACTCGACAGATCGGATCAGCGGCTTAATCTTGCCGATTTTCCCTCCCCAGAATCTCATGCCTTCTCTCTACCTGTACAGCTTCCACCTTAATTAAACAGCTCAGTTCATTAAGGCTGAGTTTTCCTCACTGTTGCCCAGTTAAGGCCATAGGTTCACACAAGAAAATTTGATTTGGGAGCTAAAAAGGTGTCTGAGAAAGAGATTTAAAATTCTGGAGCACAGCTTAAAATAAAGGAATAGAATATTCTTGGCAAGTAAAGAGGTCTGCCCAACAAAGGTTGGCAAGAATAGACTCGCCAGGGGTCTTGAAAATCTAATCAAAAGGACTTTAAGCTAAAAAGACTGCCTATGGACACATGCACATACCATTCAGTTAGATACTATAAAAAGAGTAACTGCAAAGGAAAAAGAATCTTATTTGAAATACCCAAAAGTTCTCAGAAGACAACCCCAAAGCAAGGAACTGGCAGTTAAACATGGTCTAAAATCTTCGTATACAAACAATGAAGGTTTGAGGAAAAAGAACTCTACCTCCTAATGCAGTGAGGCAAATCTGACCTCACAGCGATCGCTGAGACTTCTGGGGATAAAAGCCGCAACTGGCATATGGCTCTACATGGGTAAAATTTATTCAGAAAAGAAATAAGATAGAAAATTGGGAGTGGGATGGCATTACATAATATGAAGGCATAGTCGAGTGGGGACCATGGTGGATATTGCTTGGGCTTGGGTCTGTGGCAGGAAAAGATGGGGGTAAATATGTGTCATAGACCTATCAAAATACTGTCAAGAGTCCTACAGTTCAGAGTGTTGGGTTTGCTTCTCTAAGCTCTATTAGGAGAAAAAGGAGGGTCAAAGAAGGAATAGGAATCGTGTTTGGGTTGAATGGCATGATGACAGACAACAGAGATAAGGCAGAGCTGGCTGCTCAATTCTTCTGCTTTCTCTGCCAAGGATGATGAAGGAACTCCACAATGAAAGCAACAGAACAAAAATGGGCAAGAGGGAATTGGTGACCTTATTAAGATATTAAGAAAGCAACTAGTGGTCTGTGATGTCCCCCAGTCACCTGAACAATGTGGACAGTTAGTGTAGGAAGCAATATTTGAAAGACTATGGAAATTGGAAGAGATACCAGATGATCAGAGAAGGGCAATGGTCAGGGGTAGGGTTTTTTCCCCCGAAAAAAGAAGGTTTCGCCTTGATTTCTGGGAACATTCCAAAACAGATCATCATTAAGAGAAGAGTTATGGAACACCAAGAAAGGAATGTAACTAGACCATTAAGAGTTGGTATGGCTTCACCACACACTTATTTCCTTTTCTGAAAGGATACCCAAGCTAGCATCCCTTGAGTAACTACTTAAAGAGGCATTACCTCACTCAAAGTGAGAACCTGAAAAGGCCTAAAAGGGCCAAGGTCTCCCATTGAATCCTGGGCCATCTCCAGTCATCCTGATGAGTATCTGGCCATTGGACCCAGATAACTCTGGAGAAGAAAGTGAGGCTGGTACCCCTGCACAGCCCTCCCTCACTCAAATCCAGGTCAATTGTAAGTCATGTCATCATCTCCCTGATGTCATGGTCCTCTTCAAAAATGAAGGACAAACACAACCTGTGAGTAGTCTCCTCCCCCCTCCTCTCCTGTCCTTTGGTGGTCTCTCCTTTCCTCTGATCTCTTCTGTCCTCTCCCCTCCTATTCTTTAGTCTCATCCCCTCTTCCCTCCTCTGGTGTCCTTTCCCCTCCTGATCTTTCATCTCTTCTCTCCTGTGGTCTGCTCTCCCCTTGTCTCCTCCCCTCTGGTGTCCTCTCCTCTCCTGTCCTTTGGTCTCTTCTCTTCTGGTCTGGTCTACTCTCCTCTCTCCTCCCTCTCTCTTCCACTCATAGAGGAGAGGAGGAAAGAAGGTAGAAGACAGGAGACCTTCCCCTCTCATTCTCCCTCTCCCCTCCCTTAAGGGAGGGGAGGTGGGAGAGGGAAAAGAGGGAGGGGAGGTGGAGAAGGGAGAGGGAGGAAAGGGGAGAGGAAGAAGTTCTTCTCTCTTAGGGGGTTAGAGGTCTTCTCTTACAGGTGAGAAAGTCTCCTCTCCTCTTCTCTCTGTCTTCTCCTGTTTTAGGAGTTAGAGGGTCTCCTTTATTCTTCTCCTCTTATGGGTGTAATGCTAATGTAATTTGAATTTGAAGATCCCTTTGTATTGGCAAAGGTAACAGGCACTTAGCACTTAGTAATTAATCAAGCCTCTGTTAAAGAAACAGAAGGTATGAATCCCTGTTGCTGACATAACAGGAAGGGGTTGGCTGAAACAGGAAGCTAATGCTGTCTGTATATAAGGAAAGATCCTGGCTGGGAAAGTCAGACCTTCTTGGAACAGGCTTTGTGGAGGCAGAAGCTGCTGCTGCCAGGGAGGCGGAAGAAGAAAGCCCTCCCCAGGCTGGAGGGAATGATTTTGATTTGGAGAACCTGGATGAAGTGATTTTGGTTCTGGGAACCAGCTGAAACTTCTGCTGAGTCCAAGGGCCAGCCAGATTTGCTGAGGCTGCTGAGGATTTCCAAGGGCCATCTGGAGCTGCCGAAGACTGAGGAAGCATGACTGTGATGCTGGTACTTTGTATGAACCTATTGGTGGCTTTGTTAAGCCTTGACTTCCCAGGAACAGACACTGTGAAGGATTTGGGGTGGACTGGATGCTGTGAGTTTCAGCATGGATCAGAAAGTGCTTGGAGAGCTAGACAGGGACCTGGGAGCTGTCTGCCTTTGAACCAAGGTAGCAGTTTGGTGAATCCAGGTAGGATCTGGGACCATGGAAGGAGATCCAGGCAATTTGAGAGACCACCCCAAGTCAAGCTGAAAGAAGACTTTGCTTGGATACTGTGTATTGACTGAGAAATTGTAATTTACTAGTGACCTAGGGATGGAGGGTCTGTGTATTTTCTGATGATTGAATGACTATATGATTGTACTAAGTGAATGATGACTGAATAAGTAATTGATTTGTAACTTAGTGTGCCCCATGAGTGGAGAACTTTGACTATTGTACTTTGTGTCACTTAAGGAGGCAAACCTCTAAGAGGTGGGAGGGGAGAGGAGGGAAGGGTGAGAGGTCCTAAGACTTCTCTTAAGTGTCTTTTATGAGAAGTTAAACATTAGAAGGTGCCCCTTCCCTCTCCTCCATCCTCTTAGAGGAGAAGGGAGGAGATGAGAGGAGACCTTCTAAGCCCTAAGAGAAAACCTGTAATCCCTAAAAGAGAAGACAGAGGAGAGGAAACCTACTAACCCACTAAACCCACTAAGAGGATAAGACAGAAAAGAAGAGGAGAGGAGAGGAGAAGAAAATAGAGAAGAAGAGACCCTCTCACCTGTAAGAGAGGACCTCTAACTCCTAAGAGAGAAGAACCTCTCCTCCCTCCCCTCCTCTCTCCCTTCTCTTTTCTTTCTTCCTCTCTCTTCTACTCTCTTAGAGAATACCCTCTAATCTCTAAGAGAAGACCTCTAACCCCTAAGAGAAGAGAGGAGAAGAAAAGAGGATAGGAGACCTTCTAACATATAAGATAGAACCCCTAAGGGAGAAGAGAGAGAGAGAGAAGGAAAGAAGAAAAGAGATCCTCTAATCTCTAAGAGAAGAAGACGTCTTACCCCTAACACAGGAGACCCTTTCCTCTCTTCCCTTTCCCCTCCCTTTCTCCTCTCCTCTCCTCTCTTCCTCCCCTCCCTTCCCCTCTCCTCTCATCCTCTCCTCTCTTACCTGAGAGTGTTCTGCCCAAGGGAAGGTACATTTCTATGGAGGAAAGCTGCCTCATTAATTTGGGGTTTACTGGCTAGATTTCTTTCTCAAATACCAAGCCTTAAACCCAATTCATGCTGGAGCTCGTAGATTGGACACATGGCCTGGAACCCTGGAAGGCCTTTTGGTCTTCTCCTTCCAGTTTGTTTGTTTGTTTGTTTTATTAAAGGGGCCATCCTTTGACTCACTTCTTCAAGATGCCTATTCACTGAATGGGTGTTAACTCACTCAAAGTGAGAACCTGAAAAGACCTTAGTCTAAAAGGGCCAGGGTCTCCCATGGCATCCTGGGCAATCTCCAGTCATCCTGATGGATATCTGGCCACTGGACCCAGATGGCTCTGGAGGAGAAAATGAGGCTGGTGACCTTGCACAGCCCTGCCTCACTCCAATCAAAGTCAACTGCAAGACATGTCATCATTTCCCTGATGCAGTGGTCCTCTTTGAGAACCAGGGACAAATACAACAATCAAGCTAACAAAAGAGGGGCATGTTGTAGGGAGAATTTACCTAAGTCTTAGGAAATCATTTAATAAAATATTTCATGCTATTCTTGTGGAAAATATGGAGAGATGTAGATTAGAACAAGAGTGCCATTAGATGGATTCAGAAGTGACTGAATGGACAAACTCATTAATGGCTCCATGTCAACTTGGCAGGAGGTCTGTAGTGTGGTGCCCCAGTGATCTGTGCTTGGTCTGGTACTGTTTTTACATTTTTGTCAGTGCTTTGGATAAAGGCCTAGATAGAATGTGTATAATATCTGCGGATGCCAATTAGTTAGAAGAGTTCACTACTGCAGAGGATAACAGAAGATTCTGCCTGGCAAGAACCTTAGGAGGAATCTACCAAGATAAAATTCAACAAGGAGAAGTCACAAGTCTTATACTTGGGTTCAAAAAATCAACTTCACAAGTACAGGATGGGGAAAGAAGCTGCTTACCTGAAAGCTCACTATGACTCAACAGTGTGATGTGGCAGTCAAAAAAAAACCAATGGAATTTGGGGATGCATTAAGAGAGGCCCAAGTTCCAGACAGGAGGTGAAAAGCCCTCTGTGCATCTGTATGTTGCTCTCATCAGACCACAGCTAGAGTATCACATTCATCTCTGGATATGAAGTGGAAGGAGAGCACTGAGAAGCTACAAAGTGTCCCAAAGAAGGCACCAGCAAGATAAAGGCCCTTTAGGCCATGTCATGTGAGGATGGGTTAAAAGAACAAGAGAGTTCAGTCTGCAAAGGATTTCAGCTGAGGGGAAAGGCATAATTGTCTTTATAACAAGGAGGAAGAATTAAACTTGGTCTTCTTGTTCTGAGATGGCAGTAATGGAGCCAACAGGGAAATGTAGGCTTGGTAGCAAAAACAATTCCCTAACAATCAGAGTGGACTAGAGCTTGAATGGGCTGGCATGGAAAGTGGGGGGTTCCCTGTCCTTGGGGGATATGTCATTACAAGGATTCCCTGTATGTCTGTGGGCTGAGCTCCATCTCCTCCGTACCAGACCACATCCAGCACCATATCCTAGTAAGGCTGCCGAACACCCAAAGTTATATCTAAATGAGGTCAAAAGTCACCAGTTTACCTGCCTGTTCCCACCATCAAAAACCACGGAAAAGCACAAATTCATGGCTTGAGCAAGTGTACTGGATATTGTAGCCAAAATGGCTAGCCTCTAACCCTCATGTAGACATAGATTAAAATGACTTTCACATTTTACCAGATCAACCCAGACTCCATTGCTGCTAGGAAACTACTTGGTTTGAGAGGTCTGTTACCCTGATTATCACATAATTTTACAAAGGCTGTTCTTTGGGAGGCATACTGTAGCCATACCTCCCCAAGTGTCCTCATTGTCTGAAAATGTCGAGATACCAACAAAGCTGGTGCTTTTATAGCTTGCAGATCTATAAATCATTTTTAAAATCATGATGATATTACTCAAAGCAGATGTGAAAACAGATGTTTGCCATAGTCATATAAACTGCTTACTTGTCATACTTAATAAATGTTGATACTCCTACTTCTACTATATTCCCTTTTAATAACTAAAAATGTATTTGAGGAAAATATATTTTGTCTTAATAAACAGAATGGAACTGGTAGAACTTGACAAAGAAAATGCCATTTGCAGGAAAGCTTCTCACTCTATCCATAGTAAGGGTCGACATGCCACCCTGTATATTAATGTCCTCACCAGGATGTAAAGATGGGACCAACCTATTTGATTGAAATGGGTAAAACTGTGCTGTTCCACAGCAAGACATTTGGAAATGCCAATACATACCACTGGGTAGCTTATTAAAATCAGCCCTCATACGTCAGCTCTAGCACTCCAGCTGATTGTTCATAAGACTCAATGCGTACCTCAGAACACAGGCCAAATCCTAGATTTAGCCCTCCTGGCTCATGGGCAATTTGCAGTGATGAATCCTATGTCTCCTTTACATCCTGAGACCACCTCCAGAAAAACTGCTTTTACAATCAGAATGTCCTTCCAGTAGCCATAGCCAGGCACAAATAAAAGGTCTCAGAAAACAAAATGTCTTAAGGCCATAGATGCAGTGTTACATCCTAAACTCCAATCTGACTGCCTCTTTGAATACAGGTCATTCCCTTACAATGAATTGGATGCAGGAGTTTAATATACTCCACCTAGATTGAGAGACATACAACTACTCGAGAATAAATCATTTGCATCTAGGGGCCCCATAGGGTATAGCCTTTCAGTGTCTGGCTGAAAAAAGACTTAACATGTGGCAAGGAAATCAACCATGGATCAATGAAATTAAAACCATACATTATTCCAAATCCAAACTAAAATGCTCATCCACATAATTAGTAAGCAAGTACAGTAAGCTGAATCCAGCAAGGACTTTCCAATTTTTCTGTTAACCCTTGAGCTCAAGGAGGAGAAAGTCTAAACCTCAGGTGAGACAGCTATCATAAAAAGAGTAAAGATCTGCCTCTGGTGATATGCAAATGGGCCATCAAACTATCTTGGGAGACTGTAATACAGCCCTTATTAGTTGACATTCTTTAGCCTGAAATTAGGGTCTCACCCTTGATGACAGATTTATGAAGTAAACCCTCCAGCCCAACCATCTATATGTTGATAGATTTCCCTTTGTTCCATCAGTTTCAGGATTAGAAGCAGATCTGGATTCAGCTACCATGGCAGCAATGGTGTGGTTACTAAGCCTCTTCTCTATGCACAAATCTCCGAAGAGGAGAGAGGAAGAAAGGGCGGGTGGTGGTGGTGTGTGCAGGGGGCACTGAATGCTGTACTAAAGGCAAAAGTACTCATAAAAGAATGAGCAAGGAAGGCTGAGATGATTTGCGTAAGTCTTCTATGGAAAGACTCAATGGATATATTTGATCAGTGACCTTTAAAAACGCAATCACAAAGGAAAAATCAGGTTTGGATTCACAAGTACTTACCTATTTTAGTTACCAATCTTGCTGGCATTTATAAATGTGAACAAGAGTTATATCATCAAGCATCTATTAAATAAAAAGGGGCCCAAATAACTCTGTGTATCCCTCCTCAAAAAAGGTGAGCCTTTTTTGGCATAAGAACAGAGGAACTTTGGGATTCTTCTCTGTAGTTCATAAGGTAAAATAAAGAAGTTATTTGAATAGATACATTATGGCCAAGCCCAAGATTGCCTAAAGCTGAAAGGCTGCTTTATAAGTGGTGACAAAAATGAAAATGTAATGCTGAGTAGAGCATCAGCTCAGTGTATGGTCTTGCAATGTATATGCCACAAACAAAGAAAAGATCTTACCTTTCTCCTTCTGGTGCTTTTTTGGATTCGATCCATTATCTTGATCAGTGAACTCTCCCTCTCTATTGGCAGACATCATAGCTACAGAGAAGAGAGAGCACTACGTGATATATGAGAAAAGGAAACAGACAAAAGAACCTCACAATGGATTAAAAGATTTCCTTTGTATTAGCGCGGTCCTGACTTCTCCATTTACTTACAAGCTAATTCTACTCAACACACTTCTATTGAGGACTTACTGTGTGTGAAAGGAGTCCACGTGGTCTAGAAGGAGAGGCAGCAGAAAGCCTCGCCTCTGAGCAGCCCCAGAAAGTTCTCCACTCTACATTGCAGAGAAGGAGGGGAGGTGACAAACTGCATGGCCAGGGGATACGCAGACTTGCACAAATGTACTATACGTATACGTAAATCATATTTCGATCATAAATGTTATATTTCCTTTTTTCATTTATTTTTATCTTCTTATTTTTTGCCTTTTGGAGCGGGGAGGGCAGGGCAAATCGGGTTAAGAGACTTGCTCAAGGTCACAAGGCTAGTAAGTGTTAAGTGTCGGGAGGCCAGATTTGTACTCAGGTCCTCCTGACTCCAGGGCTGGTGCTCTCTTCACTGCGCCACCTAGCCGCCCCTATTTATTTTTATCTTGAACGTAACAAACATTAAGTGAAATGGGCACATCCAATGGAGCTGAAGATCTCTATTATTTACAGCTTATGCTTCTTTCTAAATATATAATAATTCAACCTGTAGCTTTGAAAGTTTTCCTCCTTGTCTATGACTTGTTCTGGGCCTTCCTTCTGTTCTCTTTTGTGCATTTTCAAAAGAAGATGCCTCAGTGAACAGCTTTTCTTTCTTTTTTTCTCCCCACTCCCTTCCCCAGCTCCTATGTAAAACAAAGAAAAAGAAGGCCCGTGTAACAAATACATAGTGTCAAGCAGAACAAATTCCTCCATTGGCCATGTCCAAAAACGAATGTCTTATTTTATCAATGTATTTTCTAGAAATCTTTTTGAAAAGTGAGCCATTTGAAACTCTGGCTCTATTAAATGCTAACCTACACTCCAACTGACTTTATAAATAACTCGGAGTGGACATGAGAGATATCAAAATTTATGGGTGACAAGTCAAAGATTTGTGCTGTTGAATAAACACTGAACATTCAGGAGAAAAAAGCAAAAAGATCTCTCATTTTAGGGTCTATACTTTCTTTGTTCTCGATTCAGTTTTAACATCCCTTCTCTGCAATTAGAAATTTCACATATAATTGAATCTAGAACTTTGATTTAAAGTATTAGTATAAGAAATCATTTTTGTCATTGCCTTCATATTGGTTTGAACAAGCAGGAACTATCTAAAACAAATCCATCATCAGTTTTCTTCCATGACTATAGTTCAAGTATACTTACAGACTAGCTGAGAGATATTAGATATTGGTTTGGATTCTGCTGATTCGAGAGAGAGAAAATGGCTCCTTTGCTCTCTGTGCTTATTTTCAGATACAGAATCAACCAGAACCTTGGCTTGTATTTCCAACAGTGAGGATCCAGATCTTTATCACATACACCCACTTGTGTGGAGACTGGTGAGGTCACAGAAACGCTAATGGCCTGTGCAAGGGTCAGGCTCCCCAACATAATCTCACTGGTGCCAATCCCAAAGGGGCCATAAACCTTCTAAGAGCTGACAGCTGGCCCAGTGAGGGTTCATCAGCCCACAAGAGGACATGCCTGTTTCAGCAGGAGCACAAATCCTGTTACTAGTGAGAGAGTGAGTGTGCCTTCCCTAAAGATCTCAAGTACAGACCGACAAAGGTATCTCTTGCTTTGCTATGGTAGGATTGGCAGGGCAATGGGGACCATTCTTCCTGGCTCTATTGCTAAGTCTCATATACTCATTGGCATTTTGCCACTCCAGCCGCTACGTGCCCCTCCAGATGGTAAGCAATTGACTTCCTACACCTGGGTAGGCTCAGGTAGCCTGAGACCAGGAAGAAAGGGAACAGAACCCCATAGAGAAGCGGTTTAGTGGGACTCCTTGCATGAGACATAGACTATGCAAGGAGAATCCTGATGGCTGTAACCAAGCTAGCATTAGGGGCATTTGATTTTCTACCTCTAGTACACAGCAGGGCATTGAATGTAGCAAGCACGTGCCAAGCCCACCCTAAGAGACTCAAGAATCTGGTGGCCTCCCAACACCCCCCACCATTAGTGGCCCATTTTCAACAAGACTATTTCAGATACCTTGAGCTGGGTGTTGAGGGAGCAGGGAGGAGGAGATACTCACCAAATCTCTCCGGGGTGTGGTCCATCTGAGAAGGAGAGCTGGACATGCTGCTGCTGTGATGAGAAGACTCAAGGCTCACAGGGCGAAGGCCCTCATCCAAAGAAGGAGCAGGTGAAGGGCTCTCCTGAATCCTCTCCTTTAAACACAAACAGAAATCATTTCTGCATCAGAAGAGGAACGTTCAATCTTTGTTTCTGGAGGACCATGTCAAGCTAGACACTATGAAAAATCTAATCATTTATTGGCATGGCATTTCTAAGTTCCATGTCAATGGGTAGAAAATGCTTGGCCTTAGTGACATCTAGTTATGTGAAGTAGATTACCATTCTTGTGCATTAATAAATTTTAATGTGCTGGGCAGGTCTTCTATTTGCCACAGATTGGAAGGGTTTCTATCCATGCACCTTAAATAAATATTTTCCAAACATGCATACACAGAGTGAATGCTATTCTTGTGAGTCTCTAGAAATTTAAGAGAGTCCCTTATATCTTATTAACTCTAACAAGTGACTTGGTAAAAATATTTTGCCATGATGTAAAGATGTGCCTGGATAGGTCCAAAACCTACAAACAGTGATTACTGGTCCATGTTGATAACTTCTACATAAAAAGACAAGTGATAATCTAGGAGGACTGTACTTAGCCCGCCTAGCCAATACCAGGGGCTGACTTGGAGACTGAAGACATTTGACAAACTATGCCTGGGCATCCCAAGGGCGTGGTGAGTTATTCAATACAGCACCAGGGCTAGTCACAGAAAGAAGACGGGAAAACAAAACTTAAGGTGACACGTGGACCCAAAGGAGACAGAACTAGCATTTTTGCAAATGACATGGTGGGAGGATAACAGCAACCAACAGCCATCTAGCACCTTCTATGTGCCAGGAGCTGTGCTCAGTGCTTCATCTTTATTATCTCCTTTGACCCTGACAACCCTGACAAGTAAGAGTTATTATCACCCCCATATTAGAGATGATGAAACTAAGGCAAACAGAAATTAAATGACGAGGCCAGAGTGTGGCTCCATCTAGCCTCAGGCCTTCCGGATTCCAGGTCTGGGTGTGGAGAAAACTCCAGAGAATCAATGAGGAAACTGAGTAAGACAATTAAGATCTAATGAAGTTACAAAACAAATGATAGCAGCAGCAGATACTTTTAAAATAATGGAACAAAGGGTAAGGGAAATGCCATTCAAAATAAAGACAAAATATATCCAATAACTGGGAGTTAACCTACTAACACACACACACACACACATACACACACACACATGCACACACACACAATTCATATAAATATAACTACAAAATACTTCTGACAGAAATAAAGGGAGACAAATAATTGGTGAGATTACTTGGCCTTTTTCGCATTAATTTTTCAGAGGCTGCACAAACAATTTGGAAATGCCCTGGGGAAGAGTGGATTTGTCTCATGCAGATGTATAATATGGAAAAGTTGCTATTTTGCACGTATAGCCACCATCTTGCAGCATAATACCTCCTCATCATAACCATGTGCATATTTCTTACATGTCTATTAAACCTCAATTAGTGTGTTATATAATCATCTGGTACTTAATTAACACTTAATAACTTTAATGAAATGAATAACAGTCATTGAAAAGAATAGTTATAGCTCTGTGTGCTAATTAAATACCAGCTGATCATTTTAAAAGTTTATCGCATTTTAAGAGGCCTTCAGCTACTATTGGGCCCCCATTACAGGGTTTTGTGATCCTTGCCCTTTACTTTGAAATTTCAGCTAATCTGCAGCACTACAGCTAATTGTGAGGAAGGAAAGGTCAAAAAAAGGGAAAAAAGAACAGGCTGGAATCCTGTGATGAGTTACAATGGCAGCAGGATGACCTTTCCAAGACTTGCCTGGCCTAGGCAAACCAAACCATTAAAAACCTCATAGTTTCCTTTAAAAACAGTATTTCTTTAGTCGTGAAACAACTCAAAAATCCTGGTTTCTCCACTTATTTTCTAAATAGTTGTGCATATTGAGGGAGCATATATACAGATGTATTCTATAACGCCTTTATTGGCTCTGTGCCAAAATCCAAGCGTAAAGTATCAAATGTTTGTCATTCAGCTGTGAATTCAAAAATTAGAAATTTGCTGGGAAAATATGTGATTTATCAAATTGCATTTCTGCATAATGTCAATTTAAATGGACGGACTGGGACAAAGCTTCCCAGTAGTTCCGTAAAAACAGAAGTGAACCAACTACATTACACATTCAGTAATATATGCCACCCTTTGATAGAAAATATTGGAATGATTCAGAAGTTGATGATATGGAAAAGGAAAGAGCTCCAGCTGACAAGATCAGCTTTTGCTCATTCTGCCTGATGTTCAATCAAATCTCCATTCTAAATAAAGTTTTAGGAAAGACAGAGTCCATGAATCTAAAATGATGCTAAGAGGAATTAAATATAGGTCATAACACCAGAATACAGTGTCTCAGAGAACTTGATACATCTTGAAATGACTAAACAGTCTTGAGACACATCATTTATTCTGAAACCTGCCCTCTGCCATTTTCAGCAGCCCATTCTCACGTGACATGATGAACTAACTTTGGCAAAACAATTCACAGTGTGGTGATTAAGAGTGACAGTCAGATTTTCCATGGAGCATTTCTTTCTGCATGATGGTTTTGCATCCAGCAATTTCCCAATTTCGGAGGGCTACAATTTCTCTTAGAAAGTACTAGAATATATTCTCAACATGCAAAGTACTTTCACCAAGGCCAAAGTCTCATCACTGACTGAGAAATCGTCTATTTCCAAGCATCACTGTGGCGGTCTAAGGCTGAGCTTCTCCTAACATAATGAAGAGCCCCATGGCCAGCTTCTTCTTTGGAAGTAAACAGATCCATTTTTCAGTCCTGTAATCAGTATGCATCTAGTTAGCTACTTAACAGCAATGTGCCTCGCTTCATTAGGTAGCTACTGTGGTGGCTCAGCCTAGTTAAAATTTCACAGCAAGTTAATCTGTTTTATTACAAATGAGAACACAAGTGATAATATCCTCACCATTTGCCAAACACAGGGTTAACAGTATTTGTAACAAATCTATGAGGCCACTGAAATAGGAAAATCGCAAATGAACCCCACCCCTGATTTTTTCCACATTGATGACTTCATTTGATTTGTCATTTATAAATTTTACAATCCTGTTCCTGTTAATATCCTCAAGGTCGGTGGTGTGTTTTTTTGAAATCCCTGCATTAAAGAGCTCACTGTTCCATCCAAAGCAATTCAGCTCAGTTTTCCACAGATGCACTTAGAGCAGAAGGCAGGGCTACTCTGAAACGAGTTTTCCCAGTTATACATCCCCAGAAGCCTTTCCTGTGAGTCTTAAAAGTCATCCCTGAGCCTGGAGTTTGGCATTGCTTTAAAAGTTCATTTATAAAAGAGATTTTTTAAGTTTAGAACCTTATAGGTTTGTCTACTCCATCTTATCTTTCCAGTGATGGACCATAAATGTTCAGAAACATGTTGAAAATGTTAAATCCCTTTGAAAAACTATCCAGTGTTGGACCACATGCGTAACTACAAAACTCAGTATTGTTAGATTTTAGTCCCCATTTAGGCTGATGGCAAAGTCACTTGCTCTGCCAGTTTTGAGGAACGTCTTTGAATTCACCCCCACACAAAAAGCCCTAAAATCAGTATACATATGTATACAGTCATTTTGATGACCACTTTAATGGTGATGTGTTGACTCTGATATGATATGATACCAATCCTTATCAAACATTCAGTGGGCTAGATGATACAGAACTTATCTTTTCCTTTACTTTTATTTAATGTGAATTCAACTACTACTGTAATTCCTCTTCCCGACGTCAATTTATGAATGAGTTCCTAAAGGATTTAATGGCATTTCATTGCTGATGAGTTTGTTTGGGAAGTTTGTCTGAATGCTAGCTGTTTTATTCATACATTTATCTTGATATTTCATATTTAATTGATTGGCTCTTCCTGTGTTATCACCAGGGCTCTGCAGATGCAAAGCAGTTTGGAACTTACCAGTCCTTGATAATGGAACTAGTGGCAGGCAGAAAGTATTTTTGCCGGCCTTTATCTGTTCCCAGGCAGAAGCTGAGGGCTAAAAGCAATGGCAGTGCAAACAGTTGAAAGCAGTGCTATAACTGACAGCAATATCTAACACCAAGAGCCATTCCCCAGTACGTAAGTGGTGAAAAGATATGAGCAAACTATAAAAGACCATGTGGAAACATGCTCCAAACCACCAATATTAAGAGAAATGTACATTATAATGCTAAGGCTTTGCTTCAGATCATGAAATTGCTAAAGGTGGGGAAAAAAGAAAGGTACACAGTGTTAGATGAGCTATGAGAAGACAGGCACATTTTTTGCCAAGCCATGAAATGAGCCAACCATTCCGGATTTCACTTTGGAATAAGAGCAAAGTGGCTAAACAGCCTATACCCTTTCACCCAGCAAACCCATTAATGGAGCCATCCAACCAAGGAATCCAAAGAGAGAGAGACAAAGGTTGTTTATATTCCCAGATATTCATCGTAGCACTCTTTCGAGTATCAAAGAACTGGACACAAAGTGCATGACTGTCTACAGATGGGGAAATGGTTGAAATTGCTATATAGGAACATAAAACATTATTACAGCATAAAATCAGGAATGATTGACAAATAATTAAGATAAATATGAAAATTTCTGCATAAATGGATGTGGAAATAAATAAAATTGAAAAGGTAGCACAGGGCCAGGTTACGGAGAGCTGTAAAAGCCAAGCAGAGAATTTTTGTATTTGGTTCTGGTATTCTGAAAGACATGGGGGAAACAATGCCTTTGGAAGCATTACACAGAATTATAAAGGTTTTCCTAACCAAGGTCCCAAACAATGTGGATTTCTTCCAATCTGGTTTAAAAAATAAAACCAAAACTTTGCAAATTAATTTCCCAAAGGATGTTCTGCCGCCTCCACAATCCTGAAAAAGAAGCAAACATTTAAAAAGGCTCCCCATATCTTGAAAAGTTGGGGAGCTACTGCTTTCTCTTATATGAGGTGACAGAGAGAGGTTAAGAGGGTGGTAAACGTTTCGACAATGATTTTTCTAAGATTTATCCTAGTGAATGATTTTCATAAATAACATAATGGCATCTGATTGGTGATAGAATTGGAACAACCAGTAAGGAGACAAAGGGGGTAACCTTGTTTGGTTGGGGAGCAAGGAGCCCCAGCATGTCTCCCGTTTTCATCTTGCTCTAGAACAAGAATGAATGCCCATGAATGGGAGAATATCCACAGAGTTAAACAGGAAAATATATGGTTCCAAAATTGTGTTGTGAGCTTGGACCTCTGCCACCCAAACAAACAAAAAAGAAGAAAAAAAGAAAAAGGAAAAGGACATACACCCCTGCTGTCCCCAATTCATCTTAATCTAATGCTTTATTAGATAATAATGGTCTTGTATTTTTCCAAAAGCCCTTATGAGAAGATTCAACTAGCGATTTTTTTCAATGAATTTGAATGATCACAAAACCTCCTCTCTCTGTGTTGACTAATTTTGAATACCAGATGTTCCCATGCTAATGCCACTGCCTTGTGACCATTTCCTATCAATTCATTAATTGCCAGCTGCTCAGCCAAACAAAAACCACAGCTAATCAGATGGCATTGGGAAAAAGCCAAAGAACAGCTTCCCACTTTGCTCTTTCTTAAATTAGTAATCATAGGGAAGAGCATGGCAGCTTTCATTCTGACATTACGAAGTTGCCCACAAACGAAATCAACAATATGAAAATAGTTACCAGGGACTAGGCCTTCACACTCTTACCTAGCTCTGCCCTCTTCATACTGCCATGTTGGCAACATAATCAAAGGACAAATGGGGTTCTGTAAGCCTAGCACCGACTGCAACACTAGATCCAATTCTTGTTGTAGTAGCATGAGTTATTAGCTACCAATGCTAGTAGTTGTGCCAGAACCACAAGTTACTCTGTGCCTGGCCTAATGATATTCCCAGACTTGCTAATGGAAAAAAGTAGTGGTTTGCAATTTGTCTTGTCTTTCCCACCTAATTCAATATCACTCATTATGCTTCCCAAATGTTAATGTTCATTCATTGATTCGACAAGTCGTTATTGAGCCTCTACTGTGAGTATGGCATTGTGTGGGGATGCAAAGGAATAAGACACAGTCCATCCCTTCCCAGGATGCTTTCTGATAAAGTGCAGATGCCCACGGTTCACATTAAAGACTCCATTCAAACATCCAAAGGCCATATTCAAAACAACATCAGATCATCTCCCAGATTTGAATCAGGACCTCCAGCCAAGTTTTCCCCTGTGCCAAGGATCATCAAAACTTCCTTTCTGGATGCCTAGGTGCCCTCCACACAGAGGAGGCCAGTAGCTGGGGTCACATTCTGCCGTGGCACCAGCCCAGATCTGCAGTAACTGGAACAAAGTCTGCTGCTAACTCAAGCCAACTCTATGCTAAGGTACTGGTTCTGAGTTCCCATTATGGTTCCTACAGAGAACCTCCAGCATAGGCAATAACGTAACTCCAGAACTGTTTTCAGTGTGTCTTCTAACTCGTTTCATTGTTTAACTCAAATTGAGAAGGCAGCTAAAGGAATCCTCTTTCTAATTCTGTGTCTTGTAGGTCATGGCACATATACGGGGCAATAAATACATACATCAACAATAAAACAGAGAAGCCTTTGGCAACATAAGACAGTTCCAGTCCAATATACATCATTCCATAGAATCCCACCACAGTCATTGGAACATCCATCTATAGTTGAGATTTCCTGGAAAACTGGTGTACTCTCTCTCTCTCTCTCTCTCTCTCTCTCTCTCTCTCTCTCTCTCTCTCTCTCTCTCTCTCTCTCTCTCTCACACACACACACACACACACACACACACACACACACACACACCCCAGAATTGAAGGAATTCTCAAACACATATGATTACGGACTGTTCTTCCACCTAGCTATTTCCTCAGTGGGAGTGTTCTGAATATGACTGAGATACATTTTTAATTAATAGAAGAACAAATAATACGAAGTAATTTCGACAAGCTAAGAAAAAAAGAGACTGCAGAGACCTTTAAGTCATCCAGAGCCATGGCTGAGGGGACAAACATGAGCAAAGTTCACGGATCCAAAAAGTAATGGCCATCTCATGTGTTCTACTCATACATGGCCATGATGGCCAGATTGATACCTCCTATGGGCACTACCACTTATCAATTTTTGCCACCCAAAGGCTCTGCTCAATAGAGAACTCCTTCCAGACTCACACATACCTATTTGTTTATGGGCAAAGAAAACCTGAAACTAGTCTCCACTCTGTCCCTGTTGGTCATGGCAACATAGAAAGGAAGCTTCCATGTTAGAAGGAAAAAGGAGTGCTTGGCTTGGAGTCAGGAAGGCTTAGCTCCAGGGCCTGCCTCTGATGCCCACCAGTTGTGATCCCAGGAAAGTCACCTAGTTTTTAACCGTTACCTTCCATTTCTATAAATGAGCATAAGAAGCCCCTCGAGAATAGACTCGTGTCTTGTCCATCTCTGATCTTTATTTTACTCTCTCTGGAATGAAAACAATGCCTTGCACCTAACAGGTACCCAATATATGTTGAATGAACAGAAAAAAAATCTAACCTAACATTCCACACACACTCTGAAGCAGCAAGGCAGCACAGCACATGGTGCACCTGACCTAAGAGTCAGGAAGGCCCGATTTCAAATCCAGCCTCAAGCGCTTACTAACAGCGTGAGCCCGGGGGCAGGGAAATCATTTAACCTCTGCAGACAATAAAAATAAGGCGATAATAATAGCACCTACCTCCCAGAGTGTGCATGTGTGGGGGAGGGGGGGTAGGATGCTTTTGATCATCACAGATAACTCGGGAATGAAGAATACAGCATATAGGACATTGAGATTGGGAAAATTAAGGCAGAGCAAATGGCTGATGCTGCATAGAAGGCTAAGATTAACTCAGAAAGCCCTGGCTTCAAATCCAATTCCTACAACTCAGTAGCTGTGTGACACTGGACAAGTCACTTAGCCTCTATCCCTCTATGCAATTTCTTTCAGTAGCTCAAGTAAGTCAAAGAAGAGAAGGGCTTCGGCTGAGGAAGTCTCCCAGATTCTTCACATATTCTCAGACTGTGCTACTGCTTAAAAGGGAGGTGGGAAGGAAGACCTTCCTGCATTGACTTTCAGAAATATTTTAGAGAACAGTTTGATCAAGAAGTAGCAAATGACAGACCTGGGTTTGGGAATATGATTGGCAAAATTGTTTGGTTTTTTTTTTTTTTAATTTTTGGAGGGAATAAGCCACATTGTTTGGGGGCCCTTGACTAGGGAAATAAATATTTACATTTCTTCCAAAAGGGTTGTTTCCCCAAATGGGAGCTCCAGAATCCCAAGATGGTGCAAGGACTGCATGCCTGTCCAGGCTGCGGAGAGTCACCATTGAATGCTCAATTGTGCAGTAAGAGCGAGCGCCCTGAGCGGCGTGTTCATCAGGATCTGCGAGGAGCATTCAAACAAATACCAGTAGACTGTCACAGTACAATAAATACCCATCTTATTTGAATATGCAATTCATCACAGTTGTCTGCTTTTCCCCCAATTTTCTTTTGAAAGAGTCAGGAAAATAAGAAACAAAAATACTAAATTAACAGACAGATGAAAAGTTCAATTCTGAAAAGGAAAGCAAATAGAAACTATTCCTCTTTAAGTTAAGAGTTAGAAATCCTCAATTCCTAGAGGGCAGAAGGCCTGAATTCAAGTCGGAGGTTTGCCACTTGCGAGCAAACTGACCTAGAGCTCAATCTCTCTGAGCCTGGGAGGAGGAAGGGCAATAAAGTGCAGGCCTGCTTGGAGAGCATTTGATGGTAAAACAAATTCCTGGCTTTTGTCTGCTTCATCTGTTTGGATATTTACTGATTGAATTAAACAATGGAAGACTGCATTTTGGTTTATGACTCACAATTTGTGATGTGACTAACCAAAACTTAATGAAATGGTTTTGAAATTATTCCTGGAATTAGACAAGTCAGTCATTTCTGCCCACATACCAAGAGCACACAATAAGCAACTGATAAATACTGGTTGACTGATTGATAGGAAAGTTTAATTTGTTTAAGGCAAAATAAGATCCATTTTGAGAAGAAGAAAACTGAGGCAGAGCAAAGTCCATCATGCTAATGAGAGTAACGAACATCTCCACAATGCTCTGAGCTTTGGAAGGTACTTTACTGATGGAAACTCATTGATCTTCTTCATAGTCCTGGGAGCTCCGAAGGTGGCCCAGTGGGAGAGGGGGCATCTTTATGATTTCGTGGGGAGAGGAGATCCCCTCTATGACAGCTACCATCTCTAGAGAGCTGGGACACTGAGACGTTAAGGAGGTTGCCCTAGGTCCCATGGCCAGGGATGTATCACAGGCCTTTGCTGGAAGCCTTGCTTTTTTGACTCCAAAGCTGACCTATACCAGGTTGCCTCTCCAGAGAGGCTCAAAGCTTAAGTAATTTGCCCAGGGTCACCAAAGCTAGTCGGTATCTGAGGCAAGATTTCAACCCAGCTCTTTTCCTACTAAGCCATGAAGAGTATTCCCCAAGTCATCCAACTAGAGGGACTACACAGTAAGAACTGCATCTAAAATCCCTGTCTGAGCCACTAGGGACTCTGAGACAGTAGTCTTCACAACATTCTGAGCATACCCTCAACAGGTTCTTCCAGAACATTGAGTGAGCAGAACACAAGAGGGACCTAGAGTGACCCTGGAAGTACAAGGTTATAGCTTAAAGCAAATTAGGAGCTACAAGCACTTGGATATCATATGCTAGCATCATGACACTTTGTTCTTTGGGGTGTTGTTGGTTACACACTATCCGAAAGTAGAAAGCTATCAGCAAAGTCCATCTGGAACAAAAAAATTACAAAAGGTTTTGGCAAATGAAGGCTTTTTGAGTTTTCACTATCAAAAAGTCACTAAATAGCTATATTTAGAGATTTCTTGCAAAATGACTTCAGTCCAGGGAATTACTTTCCAAGTTTCAGAGGCAGGAAATTTTTATGGCAGGACTATAATTCCCTGAAAGTAGAGATTTATAATTGAAATGCTGACAGACCTTCAACTATAGTGATGCTAGCGGGTGACACTGTCATCACATTCGATGATATTATAGAAGGGAAGGAAGGTTTTGTGGGCCTGGTCGTTGTGACTCTGCCTAATTTATAGTATCCCTGTGAAAAAGAAATCAAATTTCATAGTTATGACATTTCTTTCTGAAGTACTAAATGTTAACTTTGCTGATCACGCAAATTTCAACAAGAGAAGCCTTCCTTCTAAATGGCAACTGTGAAACAGAAGGCATGATGACTTCATCCAAGTAGTTTATAAAACAATTGAGTTATACTAATTTAAAAGATATGAATAGCACAGTGTAATAGGAACAAAAGTGCTGGGCTTAGAATCAGGAAGATCTAAGTTCAGAAGCTTCCTCTGTCTGACATTTAGAGGCTTAGGACCCAAGTGAGAAAGAATGAAGAGTCTACCTGGTGGAGAGGCTTCTCTATGCTGAGCAAATGAGACTCTTTACCTAATTTAGAAGTAAGGCTTCCCTGGAAGCCCGGCCAGTAAGTTAGAAAAACTTTGATTTTTTTGTACTAACGAATAAAAATTTGTGGAACCTTAAAAATTGTCCACTGAGGATGCTGATTTGTGGTAACTGCTGTTTAAAGGACCTACCTCAAGGAGATAGAATAACGACATCATCCACCAAAAAGCACATTGGAAGAACACAGAAGAGACAATGAGATCTAATACAAGTGTGAAACTAGGTGCAGTTGAGATGGTTGGCACTTTTGAGTTGTGATTTTTCATGCTTTGCTTGTTTTTTTAAGCGGCTCTGTGATTTCATCAGTATGAGAAGCTCCCTTTACTACCACAGACTGGCACTACTAGCACTTCTACTCACTGTCCAAAACCACTGTCTGAAGGACTAAGAGTATATGTAAATGACTTGCCCAGAGTCACGTGTCTTTGTGTGTCAGAAGTTCCCAGCTATAGGGCCAGCTCTCCATTCTGCCAGGCTCTTTCTCATTCTTCAAGCACTAGTTCATTTTCTATGTATTATTTTCTATGCTATCTATGCAGATAGTAGGGACTGTACTTAACCTGGACAAAGTTAAATCCTTTAATCTCTAAGTCAAAGAGAGAACAATTTACAAAGACAATTCTCATCACTGTGTATCACTGTTAACTAAGCCCTAAACCTAGGTGCCTGAATGACTCTTTGTGACCCATTTGTGGTTTTCTTGGCAAAGATACTGGAGTGATTTGTTATTTCCTTCACCAGATCCTTTTACAGATGAGGAAACTGAGGGAAAGAGGGATAAGTGACTTGCCCAGGGTCACACAACTAGGAAGTGTCTGAGGCCAGACTTGAACTCGGGGAAATCAGCCTTCCTGACACCAGGGCTGGCTCTCTATCCACTGCAGTGCCACCTAGCTGCCCAAGTTCTGAGATGACAAGACTGACTGTCTTATTCATTGCCCCTTCTCCAGGTCCTTCATCTAAACTTCCTCTTTCTACTAATTTGATAGCCAACGTCAAAATTTCATTAATTTTTAAACTCTCCCTCCCCTCTGACAACCACGTAGTCCCCAAGTCTTACTGCTTCTTCAATATATCTAGCCCTTCCTTTCTGGTCCCACTATCCCCTTCTTCCCTACATTTCCTGACTATATCGCCCTGTTTCCCTTCACTTACTCCATGTCCCACATATTCCCTGAGCCTCTCCCCAATGATGCCCTCCATATCAAGCACTTTTGTGTTCTAAGTTGCTCTTTCTCTTATGGCAAATACCATTTCTTCTTCACATTGCTCACCCAGATTTCTACCACTACTTCCTTAGATAATCTCTCTTTTTCCTTGATGCCCATAGCCCTCTGAGAGGATTGTAATCTCAGACTCAGAAGGGACCTTCGTGGCTCATCTGGCCCATGGTCTCACCCTGTGCAGCAAGACTCATTCTAAGCTCTTTCCTACATCAAGCCTCTGCCTGAATTCTCCCAGTGATGGGAATTTCACAGAAATAGATCTGCAATGTCTAATACTTCTTTAGCATCAAGGTTAATATGTTACATTCTACTTTTGATGTATTTCTTATTTTCTATAATAGTCTGTAAACTCCCTGAGGGCAGACAATGGTTTGTTTTTGCATATTACAAAATTTATGCATATTTGTTGGTTCAAAGTACTTGTTGTCCCCTGGGGATAGCTTTTCATGCAACTGTGAGGATTTCCATGACCCTCTTTTCCTCTGACTCTTATCTTATATCACCCTTCTGGTGGAAGTAAAAAGTTCTACCTGCCATTATCAATCAATGAGCACTTTTACATGTCATAATGATGTTACGTTCAATTCCAGGCACCAGAACTTAGGCAGGACCTTGATGTACTAGACACCACCCACAGGAGGTGATCAGGAGGGTAAAGGGTCTCAAGTATGTGCCAGAGGAAGATAGGCTGAAGGAATCTGCCTCACTTGGATGGAGAGGGTAAGACCTTTGGAGGGACATGAGAGGGGTGATCAAGGATTTGAAAGACTATCCTGTGGAAAAGGGGATTACACTTGTTCTACAAAATAACCAGGTGGCACAGTGGATAGAATACTCAATCTGGAGAAAGGAAGACTCATCATCCTGAGTTCAAATTCATCCTCAGAGTAGCTGTGCAACCCTGGGCAAGTCATGTCACCCTGTTTGCCTCAAGTCTCCTTGACTGTAAAATGAGAATAATAACACCTACCTCACAGGGTTGTTGTGAGGATAAAATGAAATAATGACAAAGTACTTAATGCAGTGTCTGGTGCATAGGAATAGCTACATGAAGGCTTCTTCCTTTTTTCTTCCTTTCCTTTCCCCCAGAGGACAGAACCACAAGCAATGAGAGAAAGAAGCAGATTGCAGCTTGAAGTCAGGAAAAAACTTCCTAATCCCCAAGGCTGAGCGACTTAGAAGGCAGGGAGTTCGCCTTTCTTGGGGGTCTTCAGGCAAAAGGTGCATGACTGAGGTATATTGTAGAAGAGATTCTCAGTCGGGGGAAGGTTAGATTAGATAGTTTCTGATGCACCATCCACATCTGAAAGTCTGTGACTCAGCTAGACTATCCTTCCTGTATAAAGATAATGCCAGTTACCTCACTTGGAGTTCTTCCCATAATGTGAACAGATTTGTCCTAATCCATCTCTTCTCTCTCACCTGGGTTATCCCTGTAGCCAAAGTTAAGAGTATAGTTTCTGGCAAATGGAATACTCTGGTTCACCCTGGAGTCACAACTCATACTCTGAACAGCACCAAGTGCTAAGTGATTGAGCCGGTGAAATGGCACTCCTCACACGTCCAATTTCCTTTTTAGTTACTGACCATGATGAGTATGTATTTATTCCTCTCACATGATTTCCCCCAGCATCATCTCCTCGGTCCCATTGTTGCTTTTTACCTTAATGACAGAAGCCTCTGCCCTGGTGAGAGGACTATGCATCTGGGCTGCAGCAGCCATGTTGGCAATAGTATTGAGGTGGTTCATTTGATTCATCGCCATGGCAACTGATGCAGGAGGCAAAGTGACAGGCAGCAGTGGATGGGGCATCATCATAAATGGCAGATCAAGCCCTAAAAGAGACAGGATGGTAATATTAAAAGTGTTACTCTTCTCATTCAGGTAAAGCAAAATCACATCTAAAATGTTTCTAAGGAATCAAAAAAGCTGGATCTAAATTCATCTCATTGCCTTTTAGCCACTAGACTCTCTACCCCCTTGGTTTACTGATAGAATTCATGAAATACCATATTGCTCTAGAATAATAAATCTTGTATGTTTTTTAAAAGACTCATTTTCTTGCCCAACAAAGAAAACTGACCTAAAATGCAAACTTAGTTTACCCCTCAAAGAAACTAATCTGGGTCTCCTTCCAATGTACATTAAACAAATGAGCTCCATTCCTTTTGATCCTAACAGTATTGTAGGTAATTGTTATTAGCTTTCTTTATGCTAAGTCTAAAAGCAAGGACCCCATGCTTGGAGTTTGAGAGTCAGTTAAGCCAATCAGAACAGGAAATTCTGTCCTTTGGTTATAAACCTCTTGAGAATGGGTGCTTCGACCTTTAACTTTAACAGGACTAATGAGAAATGTTCTTCTAGAGATCGTGGCTCAAAAGGAAATGTGAAAAATGTCATGGTGGCAAACAAAAGGGGCTTAACAAGCTAGCCCTCACCCTCTAACCAAGGAATCTGAGCAACAAGTGGCAAGAACCTATTATATGTCCATCTCGTAAAAGGTTCACTTTTCACTTTTTGGACAACATCAACTGATTTTCTGCATACAATTCAACAGAATCTTCATTGGCATGCACGCTTGAGTGTGTGTGTGTGTGTGTGTGTGTGTGTGTGTGTGTGTGTGTGTGTAAGAAAGGGAAAGGAAATCTTAGAGAATATTTCCCTGTCATCAATAACTTCTTTTTATAGTGGCACAGACATCCTCATGACAAATCAGCAGCTCAAATGGTCAAGCAGCACACCCCTCCTCAGTTATGAGCTGAAACTTTTTGAGGAGAGAGGCTCCAAAAAAAGGTCACTTCACATTTTGAGATGGCAAAATACTGAATGCAAGTAAGTCATAGCATTTTCAAGCGAACCTTAAATCTCTGCCTCTCAGTGACTTACAATGCTGTGAATAGAAGACTAATTTTGCTCAGGAATCCACAAGAAAGCAGCAATCCTTCACTCCACCCCTAGATCTATTTTGCCCCAAAGTCTTTCTGCAACAGCTCTGTTTGACAGACTGAGTTTGTATGGGCTCCACCCAACTGCTCCTGTAACATTCTGGCATCCCTTACACTCTCTCAGTGAATACATTAGAGAACAGGAGCCACTTTCTCTGGGAAATCCCCCACCATATATTCAATGGTACAGACTCTTGTGGCTAGGGTAGGAAACACAGGGTAAATTTTGTTTTGCACCCTGCCTGATTTCAGAGACTTAAGACCCTCAGAAAGAAAGGGAGGGAACACTGTAATGTCACATACCAAGACTGCAGACATGCCACTTATCATATGACCGAGCAGTGGCAGTCTTAATTAAACGAAGGCCATATCAGTCACTAATGTCTCTAGGAAAGACACTATTGTCAAAAGCACACAAGGATCAAAGCAGACCTAGAAAGCTGGAATTTGTAGAGACTCAGAAAATGAACCTTCGATCTATTTCCTGTGACACTATGTCCCCAGGGCAAATGACAGCACTAAAATATCAGCAAAGTATTTGAGACTTTTTTCTCTTTGGCATTCACTCAAAACCCACGATCTTCAAATCTTTTAAGGGGCAATCTACGAGACCCAACTTATCTGCTCTGAAGTATTTCTTCTGTGATAAATAAATCATCAAAGATGTCTCAACACTGAGCTTCTTCTGTTACCGCAATGAATCACAATGGCCTTTATTTTTTTTTTAAACTAAAAGTTTGCCTGACTTTGTCCTCAAATGCTACTGACATACCCTGGCGTTTTCATACTTTCATCACCATACAGCATAGGCTGCTCTAATGGTCTGCTGTACAACGTAAATGAAGTTAATCATTGGTTATCTTTCTCCTTACCCTTCATTTCACACTCAACCTAAGGACAACTTTCAAATGAGAGAGGGAAATTTCCTACATGGTGATATCATTTGCTATCAAACCCAGAATATCATTCGACTTTCATGCTGGTTACAAGATGATCTATATCAGCACAAGTACAAATGTGAGGGGAAGTCTAGTCCCCCTTTAGATCAAACACTAAGAGCATTTCCTGTCCTATGCATCCACAAGCCTTTGTTCACTCTACATACATATCTCCCTTACCAGCCTAATAATCTTTCCTCATTCTCCATAGAGTGTCAACATCACCCAGACACCATCTGGCCACATCAAGTTGGATGACTACTTAAAGTTCAATTGACATGCAAACTAGGAACAGAATTTAACAGCACATCAACAATTTAAAGATCTAATTCATCAAATGTTTCCAAAGACCATGCAGCAGGGCATAAAAGGTACATGTGCAAATTCTGTGCCCCAACGTCCACCCCTTAGTAATCTATAATGTCCAAGACTCCAAAAGTCACCCTGCACAGCAAGCCAACAGTGAACCCCATGTGCACCCCTCATGCAAAGTAGATGCTAATTTGAGATTATATCCCAAGCTGAAAACATTAAACTAAGAACCATCAACAGTACATCTCACTCCAGCAATCTGTCTCGTTTAGTTATATGCCAGAAATGTTTGAAGCCTTAAGAATATGGGCAAGAGAACAAATCCTTATTGTTGAAATCAATAAGATGTATTATCACTCTCCTACCAACTTCAGGGTCATCCTGCAGACCCCTAGGGAAGAATTCATTTCTTAATGTTGCCTGGCACCTGGGGTCACCTCTGTGAGCGACCAAACCTTTGCTGTATATTCCCTGAGATCTGAGATGCTGACACAGCTTAACATTAAAGATTTCTCAGTTGCCTGTCAATTTCAGTGCTCCATGAGAGAAGCTAAGGTGTCAGAAAAAATAGAAAGGGAGCCATCATCTCACTGGTTTCTTACTTGTAACTAAAATAGTATTCTAGGAAAGCAAGATGGAAAAGTTCAAGCTCACTGTTAAGAGTTTCAAATCCCCTAGAGCTGAGGTAAGAAATCTTGCTGGGATTCCAGACCCCTATGGCAGTCTAGTGAAGTCTACAGCCCCCCGCCGTTCACAATCGTGTTTTGAAATCCATAAAATAAAATATAGATGATTACAAAGGAAATAAATTATATTAAGATACAGTTCTAAAATATTTTTAATTGAGCCCTAGCTCAAGAACTCCTGGTCTAGAACCTGAATCCCTCCATCTAGTTACCAGGCCCCTCCTTGCATTCCACCTCAACATCTCTTTTAAAGATCTCTTACCAAAGAACTCAAGATCTTAAATTTCTTACTGAAAATAACGATGGGGCCACTGTACACTCAAGTAGTCTAGAAGATTGGCAGGGAGAGGTCAGGGAGGACAGAGCTTTTCTCTTTCCTCTCTTTTAATAAGGACAACATACGTACTGTTGGTCAGCAGGTGATTTTGCTGGAGAGGATTGAGTGGATGGGCACTTCCAAGACTGGCCTGGCCTGGCAGTGTGGCATGGCCCACATTGGGCTGGGATCCTGGAGTCATAGGAGACTGCATCTTTTCCTTATCCCAGGAGGATTCACTTCCACCTGAAAAACAGTGTATAAAGAGTTTAATACGGCAGTGATCCCTGAAGAAGCCTTCTGTTTCAGATTTGCAGCAATGAATGTTGCCTCCAACAGAATCAGTACTGACTCATGGAAGTTGATTTTAACACTGTTTTCAAGAGCAGCCAATGACCCTTGGATAGGAGCTCCCCCTGGGAACATGGAAGCAGTCATGCTGTAAGCAGGGGCTCCTTTTCTAACAGCTGGTCGAGCCAAATCTGTCACAACAATAAACTGATTGGAGGATGGGGGAGGGAACGGTATAACAAACACCCACCATTTTTTTTTGAGTGGTTTCCTAAAGAAAGGTAGAGGAAGGAGCGCACTCAGGGTGCAGAGGGGAATTAAGAAGGCCTTGATGTCAAACCTAAATGGAATAAAAAAGGGAGCGCTTCCCAGATGTAGCACTCATGAAGGCAATCTCTTCATCAGCCCAGTCCTAGCTAGGCATCTTTCTCTCTATATACAAAAAATACACAATGACTACCATTAAAAGGCGGGCGCTTGTTTGATTTTCCCCTTGCCTTTGATCACCAACACGACAGAGCAAAGTAAAGTGCATGTGGGTACATAATCTCCTGTATCCTCGTAATGACTTACAATGGCATGGCCATTCAGGCATTACTTAGCATTCTCTGTGTAGAAACATAGGAGTTTAAACTCAATCTATGGGAGAACAAAGGAAGCAGTAGCCAAAGAAACCTTTCTGGGCTATCCATTTGCAATGAATGTTTCAGACCAAATGGAGAAGCTCTCAAATTGAACTCTCCAGAACAGACATTGAGTGCCAATCTATGGCATGACCAACTGACGTCAGCTACCTGCTTGATGTGCTCAAATCACTAAGGGGTAAGGAGGCCTGTCACTCATCAGAGTTTCTGCCTCAACGACAGCTTCTCCATCTGGGAACGTTGTGGTCTAACTGATATCTGCTTGTCATATGGGGAAGGTAGATATTGGGCCTGATCTCTCTGGGGATTGGCAAAAAGGAGTTTCTAGGATAGCCAGGAAGAAGTCTCAAGATCTGGCTGAAAACCTTTTTTCCAGACTTAAGAAGCCACTTAAGTAAATGAGTTGCTAGTGCCTTTGTGATGGTATCCCCAACCCTACCCCACAGAGCCTTGCTTAAATAAGCATCTTGTGGGTCATTTTCCTGAGACTATAGGAGACTTCTGGGGAAGTTTATGTCATAAACTCAGGCTGGGATGTTCCTCTAGTGTGTTAAAGCTGGTCATTCAAGTAAATTCTGCCAGAAGCCAGTCTAATGCACTTATGGGTGGCCTGGGATATAGATAATTTGGTTTGAATTAGATGAGGTAAAATTTAGGGTCAGAAGTCTTTCCCACATTGTGGTTCAGGCTAAAATCCATCATTTGTTGGGAATGCTGGTTGGTATGAGCCACTGCTCTTCAAAAGGGAGCAATTTATTTTCACTTTTTCTCTAGCTATTTACTGTGGCAAAGTCACTGCTTAAGTGTAGGGAGGCAATTTATGGTTGGCATATTGACATAATCTAGCATTCAAAAATTTGAAATTCCAATTGGA
This sequence comes from Pseudochirops cupreus, assembly GCA_028627135.1. Taxonomy (NCBI): domain Eukaryota; kingdom Metazoa; phylum Chordata; class Mammalia; order Diprotodontia; family Pseudocheiridae; genus Pseudochirops; species Pseudochirops cupreus. The sequence goes on along the minus strand of CM053582.1, from coordinate 44,914,707 downwards.
ATCAATAAGACAGAGTTTCATGTAATGGAGAGGGGTGGGGAGGGGAAAGCTCTATCCTCATAAAAGGAGAATGAAAGTACACAACAAAACTGAAAAGTCCTTAGGCTAACACTTGGCCAATGAACATGATTAATACCAGAAAATGCACAAATGTTAAAGAACAATCACTGAGAAGAAAAGGAATCCTTCCATCATTTTAGCCCTGGGTCCAAGCTATGAATCACCTTACCATTACAGTATTCTAATTTGTAAAATGATGAGCAATACACTGGCAAAGAAAGCTCTGTTTACCTGATACTAAATTACACCATATGATATAATACAATATTGCCCTCTGCAAACTGCAACAGCACCAGGACTGGAAATTGACTACACTGAGACCAAGCTCGACATCCAACATTAGCTCTAAGTAAAGAGGCAGCCTCCCTATGGTGTACAGTGGTGGGGAGTTGGGAGAATTGAGATTGGTCATCTCAGAAGCCAGGTAGTAAGGATGTTCATAAAGAGCCCAAATTGGGTCCTGGTCCTTGTTTCGTCTCCCTGTTGATGATCAATGCCTTTATACACAAGTGATAATGAGACACTGAAGAAAGACCAAGGTGGCTGACAAAATGTCACCTGAGATCAAATGGACAGTAAGTTTATAGATGGCATGGCTACTTCAAAATGCTTCCTAACCAGTTATTACTCAGTATTTCTACTCTCTGTTACCACAAGGGGATCAGAGATTCCCATTTTCTGGATGCAGAAACTGAGAGAAAAAGTTTAACTGAGTTCCAGGGTTTCATAGTGAGTGAGGAAAAAAACCTAAAAAGAGCCTCAGCCCCTATCCTTGCAGGCCTAGCCCAATGCTTTTTTTTCCAATTTGGGGAGAAATGATGTGAAAAAAAAAAACTGTGGTTACAAACAGAAGTACGAATTATTTTTAATGCCTTTTGTCAGAAAAATGTTTAAATTCACAAGTCTTGGACTTCAGTATGGGAAAAGGAAGGATCTGTAAGCCATGCCCTAGTGAAGTATAACAAGCCAAAGTCATTACTTGAAGATATGAAAAGCAATATTGACAACACTCCTTGCAATATTCCATTATATGTGGGGAAGAGCAGCCTCCAAAATGTAAATCCTGCCAACTATGAAGCCCAAATGCCCATTTTAATTCAGGGGAAGTCTGGCATCTCACCGGCCCACAAGATGAGCACAGAGTGCCGACTAAGGTGAAAAGGAGGTAATGACTCAGAGGTCACGAAAGGTCATTCTTTCAGAAGAACTGGGGTGTATTGGAGAAAAGGAGACAGTCTTCAGGGAGAGTTCTAGACAGCTGGGACCAAACAAGAAGAAAACACCATGCTACATCAGGATTGTTTCATCATTACCTCAAAACAAAAGACGATTAAAGCTGGAAAGTCGGGAGCTTGCAATTGATAATGTTAAACCATATATTGGGCCCGGAATTATAAATGCCACTTTAAAAATTCCCAAACATGCATGCAAATGATCCCTGGGCTGCTTCCCCTACTCCCTTATGCCACAAGGCCTTGCATTCCGAGGCCAAATAGGCCCTAAAAGTCAAAGTCATAGGCTGGGAGGAAATGTGGGGTCCATGGTTTGTTCAGGGCTTTGCCCCCCACCCTCCTTGTCTTCTGAGGAGGAGGAGAATTCATGTGTTAATGTGGGGAAATTCATTTGGGCTGAAAGGTCACGTAAGTGTTAGTCTTTTGGTGAGTTCTACTGGTAGAGATATCATGCTAACAGCATGTTCTGCTCCATGACCACACACTGTTTCAGTCGTTTAAGCCAGATAACCCACAGATGTACGTGGCTGGACCAGGTGAGAGTGGCTGGGTAGATTAGCACACATTCATCCCCAAGACTGAAAAAAACAACTTCCAGGTTTGGCCTTGTTGTTGTTCAGTCACATCTAACTCTTCATGATCCCGTTTGGGGTTTTCTTGGCAAAGATCCTGGAGTACTTTACCATTCCCTTCTCCAGGTCATTTTACAGATGAGGAAACTGAGGCAAACTAGGTGAAGTGACTTGTTCAGGGTCACAAAGCTAATAAGTATCTGAGGCCAGTCTTCCTGACTCCAGGCCTGGTCCCCTATCCACTGTGCCACCTAGATGATAGGTATGTCTGCTTACTGTAAATGTTTCACACACTGTAGCTGTTAAGAATTAATGAGTGACCCTTATTTAAGATATATCTTAGAATTAAAAACTAAGTGTTCATCACAGGCTTATTATAAAAAAATAAGCTGAACTCATACATCAAGCCCAAGAAATGGAAAACTCAAGATTATTCCAGTCAGTTCCTTTCTAAACAAAAATGCGGCAAGAGGTGAATATTCCATGAGGGCGAGTTCAAGGCATAATGGCTAAAGCCTGACCAGCATTGCTGTTGAGTTTCTAAGATGAATTCAGGGAATTAGCTCACTTGCCAATTAGGCCAAGCAAAGCATGCGTGGGTGAGCTTGGGCTGACTGGCCTGCTCACTGTGACATCTGGAGACTTGGCCCCAATGGCCATGGCTGGATTCTATAAAAAGAGAGGCCTCTCCCAAAATGGTGACAGGAAAGTGACATTCTTCCCATGGCTTTCCATTTCCAAGTGCTAAACTGGGCTGAGTAAATCTGCTGTGGCTACCACTGCTCAGGAAGAAAGATAAAAATCCCAGCAACTCTAGAACTTGGCTTTATACACTGAGACCTGAGGATGGTTTTTGGGGATGAGGCATCTTTTAGGGAACTGGAAATCATTTCCTGCTAGCTTAAATATGGAAAGCACCTCCCAAAGGGACAGAAGTCCAAGGCACCATTTGTCTTGGCTTAGCATGATATGTGTATGTCCCCCCCCACACACACACTCACACAGCCCTAAGAGGGTGTGGTCTGTTTAATGACAATGCCACTATCAAGTGTCTTTGCAGGAAATAAACAGATCAGTCCACAGGACCAATTTCTTTCTGTGCCTTGTGCATTCATTCTGGAAATACTGAACGTCAAGTTGTTAAGAATAAAGGTTAACAAATGCTAAAGATTTCATTTTAAAAGCAAAGATCTAAAGTTGTGAAGCACTAACTTCTCCTGGCAAGAATAAAAGAGAGTGGGAGAATGTGACTATCATTTCCTATTATTTTCAACGTCTTCTTTCACAGGAGAATGACCCTAATATGCCCAGGGCTGCCACCTCCTCACCTTGTGCCTAGATTATTGTACTAGACTTCTAATTAGTCTCCTTCCCTCCAGTCTCTTGCCTCTGCTTCATCCTTCACAGAGTAGGCAAATTGATCCTCTTAAAGCACAGGTATGACCAGGTCATTCCTCTGCTCAAGAAGCATCAATGCATCCCGTTGGCTCTAGGATAAAACACCAACTCTTCTGTTTGGCATTTCAAGCTCTTCCTAGTCTGGCTCCAGCCTGCTATCCCCAGAATAAACACACATTACTACTCTTTCTGCACCCAATGTTCCAGCCACAGTGGACCAGCAGTTTCTCCCTGTATATGGCATTGCACCTCCCCATGTCTGGATGACAAAGCCACCTTATCTCTGCTTTGTTGAATCTGTAGCTTCCCTCAGGATTCAGCTCAAGAGCTACCGCCTACACAAGGCCCATCCTCAACCTCCCAGTTATTGGGGTCCTTCCCCATCCAGAAGTTATCTCGTATGTCCTTGTCTGAACACACACTGTTTTATCTCAGAAAGAATGCAAGCTCCTGGAGACCAGGGACTGTTCCATCTCTGAGTCCTTAGCATCTAGCACAAAGTCCTAGAGCTTAAATGAACTAAATCGAAAGAAGGTGATATCATTTTAGTGTTGATCGCATAAATTCTCTCCTGACACCTATAGCAATCAGCTTAGTGCTTAAAAGCGATTTCCATGTGATGTCAAAATCAACATTTGAGGGAGGCAGCACATACTTCCCCATATGATTATGGTTCTAGTCAACTGAAGATTTCAGCTAAATAAAGCTCTTGTGGTCTACTGAGGCAAAAGGAAATGAACTGGTGCTCTTCCAAAGACTAAAATGGGTCACCTCCCTTCACTCTTAGCAGATGCTTCTCTGTGTGGTGATAGGCTAGAGACTGATCCTACTTGACTGACAGCTGTCAAAAGCCTCGGAGGGAGTCAAATGATAAGGAAATGAGACAGAGTCCCACCCCGTAAGGGCAAAGAAGGATTGATACCATTGTTACACAATATTATAATTATTCTTTAGACATTAAAATGAACGTATATGACACATATGCCTTCCTGTACAGCATACCATGTGATATCCTCAGGTGGTCTTGGCTACTTTCCCAAACATGCCCATGCCCATTTTCTCATTTGATCTCTACAATAACCCTCTGAGCTTGATAGGGAACAATTTTATTATCAGCACCCTAACTAAAGAAGAAACGGAGGCCCAGAAGTCATCTGTCCAAAGTAAAAAACAAACCCGGAATCCAACCTGGACATCCTGAGCCTTGGCCTGCAGCCAGCTGGTGTGTCGTGAGAGGAAGCACGGTGCTGTGGATAGAAGGCCTCTGCCACCTACAGTGGGCCTCTGGTCAAGTCATTCTTCCATGCCTCAGGCAACTCTCCAAGACTGGAAGTTATAGACTAGTTAGAAATCTACACCAAAGAAAGGGAATTCTGGAGCTCCTTATGCTGCCGAATCCACAAGTCTGGATCTCACACGCCCCACCCCCAAACCCAAAGTAAACTGGTTTCTGGAGACACTGACCTCACCAAGCACATCCTTTATAATATGTGATGTTGTAAATACATTTAGACTGTAATTTGCAGTTATTAAATGACTTCCTCTGAGACCAAACTTTTAGAGCCCTACTAAGAGTTGGCAAATTATATCTGAAATTTTCCTGGACTCTACTTCATCTGTTTTATGGTTGAAAAGCAGAAATTTCCAAAATTGCAAGTGCAATTTTCCAATATTTTGATGGTAACTCCTGCTTCTGGATCTTCTGGAATCATCCTAATGTCTTGCTCATTTCCAAGATCCTCAGTACCTCCTCTTTGCTCTATGTTCTTTTTATCCTCTCACTTTCCCACCCTCATATAAGTCAGTCATCAGTATTCGCTGAGCCAGCTCCAAGCCAACCCCAGCCCCACAGAGTCTGTGTTCTGGCTTCCCCAGGGGTGGAGGTTGGGGCAAGTGATCAGGGGCACTCAAAGCCTACAAAATAGACCTGACTGAAAAGAAATTGGTGGTCACGTAGGAAGAGACTAAGCTTGTTAAGGCTCCTTTGGAACCAGGATTCAAATGTAGGGAGCTCCTCAGGCTGCCAGAAGCTTAGAAATTATATCTGATGTTCCCTCTGGCCTTGGCAAAGAAGGCTAGATGTAGGGAAAAACATGGGATGGAAAGGCCCATCATCTCTCAATCTAAAAGGCATTGACAAAACATTGGTGCGATCAAGGCAAGAGGGGATTGGATTGCCAAAGTGCTTAAATGGAACATGCTGCACCAGAAAGGTCATTGAGGGTCTGAGTTCAAATCTCAGCTCTACTGTGTATTGACTTGCAGGACCTTGATCAAATTGTTCAACCTTTATGGGCCTCAGCTTTCACTCCCATTCAATGAGCAGAATGACCTAGAGAGTTCTCCGGGTCCTATTAACTCTAAATAAATGAAGCTTTTAGTCCTCTCTGGACAAGGGGAGAATAGACCCCATTTGGTCCAAACCAAAGAAACTACCACAAATGGCTAAATGAGCCAACTCAAAGGTGTCTCCTTAAATGATCTTTACATGTCATACCTTCCACTCTCCCTCAAATATCAAGCAATCCCCCTACCTTAATTCTTACCTCAAACCCATCACCTCTAAAACTAGCAAAACCTCATTGTACTTTATTCACCTAATTCCAAGGGTTTCCCAGAAATTCACTGTCAATTTCTGCACTGGCCCCTTAACTCTATGAAATGAATCTGTTTAATGGTGGTTGCTTTTCACAAAGAAAAACCAAATATAACCTTAATCAATTAGATAATCTGTTGTTTTCTTTCTGGAAAGAGTTTTTATAAAAACAGTTTAATATTAACTTTGTCTGTAGGAGAAACCTTATTTCAACAATGTAACCAATGATACAATCGGTATCTAATGAACAGAAAAGCTAAGAATCTACTGTTTTCACCATCAAGGCGTGTGAGAGTGTGTGTGTGTGCACGCGCGTGTGTGTGTGAGTGTGTGAGTGTGTGTGCGAGTGTGCGTGTGAGTGTGTGAGTGCGAGTGTGTGTGCGCGTGTGTGCGCGCGCGTGTGTGTGTGTGTGCGTGTGCGTGTGTGTGAGTGTGAGTGTGTGTGCGTGTGAGTGTGTGTGAGTGTGTGTGTGTGTGTGTGTGAGAGAGTGTGGGTGTGTGTGGGTGTGTGCGGGTGTGCGTGCGAGTGTGCGTGAGTGGGTGTGTGTGCGTGAGTGTGTGTGTGTGTGTGCATGTGTGTGTGAGTGCGTGTGTGTGTGTGTGAGTGCGTGTGTGTGTGTGTGAGTGCGTGTGTGTGTGTGAGTACGTGTGTGTGAGTGTGTGTGAGTACGTGTGTGTGTGTGTGCGTGTGTGTGTGAGTGTGTGTCTCTGTACACCTGCAGCCATGCCTATAGCATATTGCTCTCAAAGTAAGTCACTGCCATCAGTTAGGTCTGGGTATTTGATATGAAGAGCTCAAACACTGGGTTTGCTGGGCTACTTCCAAACCCCTGATCAAGCAGCTCAGCCGAACATAATTATTGCTTGTCCTTGCCAAGGTTTTGAAATGTGCCCATTAAGTTGGCAATTCCCAATCTGTCTATCAGTCAGTCATACTTAAAAAATATGTCTGTCACAACTTAGGTTAAGTAATCTAGTGATAATTATACACTAAAATTCCATTGAATACCCAAACCTATGGTCAATACTTAGTTCAAACTCTAAAGTACCTAGTCACTAAATCCAAGATGATTTTAGAAGCAGATGTGAGAAAGATGCTTAGTGCGTCCTGAGAACGTTTCACACCTACTATCCAGATGAAGACAGTGCATTGTAAGCATAAGAAGAACATTTAAAAACCAACTGTGTTCTGGGTGGAGGGTAGGATGAAGGCCACGGGCGACCACAACTTCTTTTATTGAAACACAGGAGGAAATGGAAGCAGATGACCCTCTCCATCCAGAAGGAAACGGAGGCAGCAATAAAAAAGGAAATGACCTTTGTCCCAACTTCTAATTCTATGGGGGCCTCAACTGACAAAAGGGGGAGCTCATATTGACAGGATGCAGAATAACTTTTTGTAATGACTTCCTTATTATTTCAGAATTTATGAGAACAGTATATACAACAGAAAATCAAAGAAAATACAAGCAGGTCCCCAAAAGGAAGCCTATAAAGAAGAATGGTGAAAGCAGTAAGGAGGTAGAATCTGAGTAGAGAAGTTGAATTTTGTCCATTTTTTAAAAATTATGTAAATAAGATCACACCATCCAACTGGGAGACCAAAATGTTTAGAAGGAAAAATGGAAGAAAAATGAGAAACTGATGGTTAAAGCTGAATTGAGGCTAAAAAATAATCTTAAAAGGAAGTCAAATAACAGTTTAAAAACAAAAAGTATGGCAAAACATACTTCAAAACCTGCCTTTACTGGAAATAACAAAGGGGAGCAAAATTAAAACTCAGAAAAAATAATATAATGATGCCTTTGACAAGAAAAAATAATATGGATTTTAAAGGAAGCCAATTTTTTTCCCAAAGTTGGGATGTGGATGAGCTACCAATGTCCATTTCACATGCTCTAGCATCCAAACTTTCTCAGTTTCTAACAAGGGGTTTCACCTTAAACCAAAGGGGAAAGAAAACGCATCGTTCTGGTAGGTGAACAGTAACCCTTTCATTACTGAAAATTCGAGGAACATCTGCATGCCCAAGAGAGAGTGACCAATGAAATAGACATTTGGCTGTTGTTACTACTTGTTTAACTGTCAGAACGTACACTGAGAGGTAAGGCTGAAAGTAATAAGAACATATCTGAGACACAAGGCAATGAAAATTCTTTTAAGTCCAGGGAATATCTGCATCAAGACACCCTGTATTTAGCCAACTGGGAATTATTTTTCCAGTAGCATTCCATTCAAATTTGAATTACAAAAACATCTACATTTCTTGATGAACACGGAATATATCTTTTGATTAGTGGTCTTCTTTTGGGTGTGTATGCAGAGAACAGCAGAAGGACCAGGGTTTCAGAAAATGATTGCAGGTATGACAGAATGGGATGATCTAAGGCCCGGGGGTGGGGACCCTGGGGCCTCAAGGCCACAAGTGGCCTTATAGGTCCCTGTTGTGGCCTTCTGACTAAGTCAAAGTTTTAGGGAACAAATCCTTTTATTAAGGGAATTTATTCTGTGAAGTTTGGAATCAGTCAAAGGACCAAACTTGAGGACCTAGAGGGCCACATGTGGCCTCGAGGCCTAAGTTCCCCACCCCTGAATTCTAAGTATGTGAATCAGAGGCCTGGGGGAGATGGGCTCTCTAATCTCTAAGGCTGGCATGCTGCTTAATGAAAATTGCTATTCTAAAATGAGAAAAACAGGTGAAAAAACATAAAGGAACCATTGCAGATTGAAAAAGGAATATCATGAAAATTTACTCTGATCTACCATCTCTCTACTTTGTTTTATAGTTATTATTCATGGGCATCTTAGCTCTCCTGCTAGGCTGTGAGAACTTCCTTGAAGAAAGGTATTCTACATACCTTCCTCAGCCTTGACCATAGAAGAATATTAAATAAAATTACTTTTTTAATGACAAATCTCACTGAGATGGGTAATAGATTTGTCGAGTATCATTAAGGAGAAAAAGGAGGAAAAACTAACCAGTGGGGATGGGCTCAGAAAGTCGACAGTCACAGCCGTCTGGGCACTTCTGAATAATGTTTACATGCACAAAGATGACAGCTGATAAAAATCCATTGAATATTGTCATGTCGCTTTTTCCAATCAAGATTGCCTAGAAGAGTTGTTTTTGAACTTATAAAGATAGAATTAGTTATAAAGGTGTAGACCGTGGTCATTGGTTTGGTTATGCAGTTCTTGATACCATGCATAGCATGGAAAAGCCAAATGGTTCTCTCTTAGGATCATCAAAAGCCATCAGCAACCCAGGGTAAGCCCTTTTTTTTGTTAGAGCTCTGAAGCAAAATTCTCATGTTGTATGAAGAATTCAGAGGGTGGGGAGTGGGAAATATCAAAAAATGAGAATCTCTGACGCATACTTAACTATGTCTTTGGTTCCTTTTCTGTACCATTTCACAAAGAAAAATCCAAAATGGGCCCAATCCTATGGGGTTCTCCTTTCTGCTTCTGCAGTATTCTTAGGAGAGTCAAGGAAAAAGGAGAGAATAGGTTCAAGAATCAGTGTTTTGGGGTTTCTCAGGTGTCTACTATGTGCTAGATATCATACTAATTTCTGAGGGTACAAAGACAAATTGAAAAAGAGGATGGAGAGAGGGAGGAAGGAAGGAAGGGAAGGAGGGAGGATGGAAGGGAAAGAGGGAAGAAGGATTGATCTGTTATGTGCTGGGTCAGGCATGTGACTGTGTTTGCAGGTGGCAGTGGGAGGCAATAACAGCTTACAGATCAGAAAACACTCCAAGTAGAAGGGAGAATATGAGCTGAGTTTTGAATGAAATAAGAGGCTGAGGTGAGGAGGACAGTCAGTACAAAGTCATGGAGGTGGGAAATGGAATGTTCCATATGGAGAATACTAAGAAGGTGACACATAGTGGGCCCACACAGTGGATAAAGAGGAATTATAGGTAACAAGGCTGAAAAGAAGGCTGGGGTCAGGATGGGAAAGACTCCAAAATGCAAAAGAGAGATTTATTTGATCATGAAGGTAATAGAGAGAAGCAAAGTTTTGGGAGCAGGGGAATAACATGATCAGGAGAGAATCTAGGGCTAGATCCAGAGATCTGGGAATAATCTGAATAAAGGTGATCAATCAAACCCTGGAAGCTGATGAAGACCCTAGATGAGAGCATGCTGAGAGAAGGGTGGAGACAAAGCCTGACCACCCAAGGGGCCCAGGACCCCCCCCCCCCACTGCCCTGAATTAATACCAGGTGTGTTCTTGCCCCCCATGGCTACAAAAACTTTCTAAGAGCAATATTTGTATTCCCATCACTTGAGAAGTAGTATACTATAAAGTTAGAGAGTCAATTTTGAAATCAAGAAGACCTGAGTTCACGGAGAGCTTCTGGGATTAAGTAGCATGGAAATGTCACTTAATTTCCTGGCTCTAAGCACGTTTTTAGAACTAATTTTCAACAAGGTATCAACCTGTACTAATAAGGACATCTCCTTATCTGGAAATTCCCTACAGCTATCCCCAGGGCTCAGCACAGGAAGCCATCAAAATGCTTTTCAGGTTCATTCAGTCTGGACCATTCTGGATTTGGAACTAACCACAATAGCATTCTGTGACTGGATGTGTATGTTTATGAGTAAGAGAAGTACCCTTTCATCACCTCTCATCAGTGTTTCATTTGCATAACCTACCTGAAGGTGAGGCTGAACCCACCCATTCATTTTCTATAGACCAATGAATGGGGTACACCAGAAGAACGCAACATCCCAATTGCTAATCACCATTCATCTCAGTCCCAAGCCCTTTAACAAGAGAAGGTGCAATAATGCATGGCCACTCATGCCTCCCAGTTCACACAATGCCAACACCTTGGGCTTAGAGGAAACACCTCCCAGGAGCTCCCAGTAAAGAATGGCTGGTACAGTTGGCTAACATCAAGTCTTCAGTTTCCAGGACTGACAGTCTAGCATGAGAAATGCATCTAGAAAAAAGTGAATGCATCATTCACACCTGGAACTGAAAGGAAGGACTCCATGTTCAATGTCTAAATTTGCTTGTTCAAATTTTATAAAAAAACAATAGGAGTGTTAGCATTGTCAACACAAAAAATATATGCATTGTCAAAGGTTCTCTTTGTCTCTGGTTATTTTTTTTTTTTTGCATTAACCTGTCAACTGTGAGAAAATATGATCCCTAGATGTTATGGTACAGAAAAAAGTCCAGATCAGTGTTCTAAATAAAACGTGTGAGATCAGGATCGGGACAGTCTGCGCTTATGCATTCACACACATCTCCCAAGCTCTGCCTGCATGATGTTGCACAGTGGGCTGTGCATTTGGTTTGAAATCGCAAAACTTTAAAAAAAAGTTTGAAAGAAATATTAGTAATACTCAATTCCAAAGCTCAAACTAGGACTCACCATTATAGGACTGAAAAGGACATTAAAGATCACCTCGTGCTCCCTCTCATTTTATAAGAAAGAGGGAGGACTGTGAGTCCCAGAGAAGGGAGGTGACTTGTCCAGGCCCACACAAGAAGACAACTCAGAGCCCCAGTAATCATATGTTGACAGCTCTGCATTCAATTCAACCCAAACAAATTTACAGGCTAGAAGCTGGGCCATCCATATGCACCTCCTACCTTTATTAGAACCTTCTTTTCTTCATCAGAGGTAGATATTTAACCATGGAGAATCATGGAATTGAAGTTCAAAGGCATCTCTATGACCATGAATAAAGTGAAGGCCAGTTAGGGTTGTCCAAGGTCATGAGAGCAGCAGAGGTCAAAGGCAGGGTTTGAGCTCAAGGCCTCTGACTACCAAGGCAATCCTCTCCCCACCAACCCATACTTCATCTCCAAGTTCAAATTGTCATTGATACTGAAAGGTGAAGGAACATCCCATGGCTGCATGTGGGTGACTGGAGATGGACAGGTGTCCCCCATGCAGCACTGAAGGAAGAAAGAGGTTGCAAGCTCCAGCCATACCTTTTGGCTTGGAACCCTGGCCTTTCAACCATGTCCAAGAGTGCTTCCAATGAACTTGCTCTTTTGAAATAAATTGGACACTGGAACATTGGGCTCAAACTGATATATACAAAAAGTCAACGGTAAATCTCCATCTTGAAGTTAATAGAAAGTTGCAAACAAAATGGTGACTAGGTAATGAAAGGGATCTGGGCACCTTCTTTAATTCTTTGCAGTATGATCTTATTTAATCTATTTATCCTTCCCCTGGGGGAATTTCTAGAGAATTTCTATTTCCTGAACAATGAATGAAAAAGGATTTTTTTGTGGCTTACTGAAAAGTGTGTGTGTGTGTGTGTGTGTGTGTGTTGAAAGTACCCAAGAGCAAAACTGTCTCCTCTCTCTCTCTCTCTCTCTCTCTCTCTCTCTCTCTCACACACACACACACACACACACACACACACACACACACACACACACACACACTGTGTATGCTTTGCTACACACTCTAGAAAAGTTTCTAATTGCATCATCTTAAAAATATTGCTTTCTAACATTGTCATCTTGTTGCTGTGTATTTTTCTTTTGGTCAGTTTGGAAACATTCTCACATTGCTAAGATATATAGAATGTGTGGTTGGCTATTACCAAGTGGGAAAGAAGAATGAAAAAGCTTTTGCTTAGAATAAACTGAAGACAAAATGGATACACATATTGGGAGAGAGCTAGACAAACTGTCTTGTATGAACAGAAGGAAATATTGGTACTGTACGAGAAATGATAGACTTCTAAGAAACATGGGAAATCTTGTATGAACAGATGCAGAATTAAGTATGAACACAACAATATGACCACAATTTAAATGTCAAAAAAAAATCCAAACCACAAAAATCAAGCTGAGTCCTGGGTAAATACAATGACCAATGTTGGCCTAAGAGAAGAGATGAAGAAATGTACCTCCCTCCAATCCACAAAGGGGTGGGCTGCTACAGTTGTGGAGGGCTGCACACATGAAGAACTAGGGTGATTGCTTTTCTTAAACATTTTTCTCTTTTATAAAAGAGGGGTTTTGGGGGGAGAGGGAAGAGAGGTTTTGATATTTTGAAATCATTTTGCCTGTGAATAAAGAAAACATATCCCTTGCTTCAAACAGAATAGTCCTCATATGTAACTGTCCTCATAATCAAGAGAAACATTATGCCGAAAAAAAAATGAGACTTTCCAGTGCTTACTGGGAATTTACAAGTAGAAAGCTGCTTGGGCCTTCAGTGTCTTCTCACCTACTGGTCTTCTGGCTCTGATTTTTTTTCTGTGACTCCATGTTAAGTTTCAGCCATGGTGTGACTATGGACCACATTGATTATCTTTTGAAAAAAAATGTTGACAGCTTGCATACTCATACCAATGCCCAGTTACAAATTCCAAATGTTTTTTTCCACATTTCTTGTGAGCAATGCCATCTGCCAGAGGTGGCATTTCATGGCTGTTTACCCTGACTCCCTCCAAGAATTCATCTGCCACTCTCTAATGCTGTCTGAATAAAGGGGATTAAGACTCTGATGCAACAGAGACTATTGATAATTTGGTATAATTGGGAAGAAATGAAGATAAATGAGGTTGAGGATGGAGAGGCAATTAGTTGAGCCGCCTGTACAGCTGTGTTCTCGGCCTAGCTCCCCTGGCCTTTTCTTCAGTGAGCTATGAGCAAATTAGACATAATGACAAATACATACTTCCCAAAGCTCATGTACTTTGCAAAACTTGAAGATGTACTTTTGCCTTGTGAAATCGGTGTGAGTCATGCTTCAGTGTGCGAGCACCCTTTGTGGCAAAGCACTGCTGGGCCCGATATTTTTCGGAAACAATCCATTTTTGCCCCTCCTATTTATTTCCTTTTATTTAACATTCGGCAGCTACTTATTTCTCAAGCACACTGACACTCCAAGGCTTGGTATAATATTGAGACCCGTCTTTAGTTTCCCATCCTCAGATGCCAAGAATGGCCTCCATGGTCAAGGAGAGCTCGTCTCTCCTTGAACTCTGGGAAAATGGCTTGAAAATGGTTTTCTTTTTCCTAGTATAAAGCTAACCTCAGTGAAAAGTCAGAGTCAACACTCAAAACCAAGTCTCAAGTCATCTTCAGAAATGGACGAGACTTTTTCAAGGATAAAATGTCTGTTTTCATCAGGATATTTTAGTTTACTAAGTCTAGGTGGCAGGCCAGGAAAAAACCCTGATATCGTTTAAGGACTGCCTAATTTATTCTCTTTCCTAAGGGAATGAAGGTTTATGTTGCAACTTTCATGAGGTTGGGGAGACAGTCTCCTTGTTTCTCCCCTGATGTATTACATAAAATTTATTTACGAGTTTCCCTCTGGATATGGTTAAAATGAGCTGGCCGGCCCAGAGACCATGAAGGGGTCTAAAGTTTTGTATATCAGTTTAAGAAAATGGTGAAACCTCACTCATTGAGGTCTAATTAATTCAGAATGTATGAGCTTATGGATGAAGGCTGAGCTCAGTTATAAAAAAGAGATCTGCTAAACAAACCAATACTATAAAGAACATTTCAGAGACAATGCTTAGCTTACATAAGAAATTTAACTATGTTAAGCACTTTAATCTATGTAACAAAATAGATTAATTATAAATACTTCCCCATTGACTGGCCAGTGATGATTTTATACTCTTCTGCCACCTAAATAAGGTTGCACACGTGGCACAGAAGACAAAGGGCTGGTCTTGGATTCAAGTTCCACTTCTGACACATGTTGGCAAGGTGACCACAAGTAAGTCTCTTTACCTCTAATAACTCTAACCTTTCTAAGATTCTAAGTTACAAAGGAATTGCTGGTCCTCATTGGCGTAAAGAGTTTTCACAGAGAGAGGCTTAATAACACATGTAATCACAGAATTGTACCCTGCCCCTTCCCCCCACCGGAACAAAACAAAACATCCAATGGCTAAAGCAGGTCCAAGAAGAACTATGCTTGGCAACATTTCTTAGATGTTGGCTCTTACTATGACATGCACCCAAAAGTAATGAAACATCATTTCTTTTCAACTATTTGGCACTTTCCATTGGCCTTCTCCACAAGGAGGATCTCTCCCGACTCTCAAATTCTATTGTTGTCATTCTTTAGGGTAATCATTTACAAGTGCTTCTCCTGCTTTTCAGATTGTCCCTCTGGTCCCATGAAGTAAACCGCTCAAAAACAGGACACAGCACAGGGAAAGCTATGAGAAAGTCCCATTTTTGAGGGCATGTCTATGTTGTACAATGTATTCAAGACACAAAGAGTTGGGTTGAAATGACAGATTTTGCCCCAGCATCCTTAAGAGGTCGGGTATATTGCTGTCCTTATTTCGTAGATGACTAAACTAAGATAGAGAAGGGTTAAGTGACATGGGTCTAAGTATTGAATTTCCTTTCCTGACAGAGACAATATGCTGAGGCCCAGATAATTTCCATCCGTTGAACAAAAACGTTCTTTGTGTTTAATAAGCTCACCATCTTAATGAGAAGTTTCTGATCCCTGATATTCTATCAGACATGATTCTTCTGCATATCTACCATTCAGTCATTAAGTGGCATATACTCTACACACTCAGACAGACCAAAGTGGGCTTTGGGGTAATAAGAACAACCACAACTGACCTCTGGGCTGCCAAGTGATTGGTTTCAAGAGTTTCTGTCATTATCTGGTTTGATAAACACAAAATTATCCAATGAGAAAATCCAGCTTTTGGTGACGGTGAGCACAACAGGAGGTGAATGGAGCTATCTATGAAGGTGACTCCCAGACAGGAGCTGAAACCTCACCCTCTGAATGCTCACGGGAGAACGCCCCCAGTAATCAATCATTACCACAGGTGAGAGAGGAAAGAAGAGGGCTGGGGCCTGGCAACAAGTCTTTAGAGTTCTGGGGGATTATAGAGAGAACAAAAATAGCCAAAGGTTCTTCTCTCAAGCACTGCTGGTGTCAAGGTTAATGAGCTAAAACTAGTTAAATTGATATTACCAAATTAACGACTTTTTTATAGTACACTGCATGGATTTTAACAGACAAGCTAATGTGGAAGATAGCTGGTCCTAATTTAATTAGAAGGTATCACATGTATACAATTAAAAGCATGGGAAACTGTAGTGCTGCGCACTAATTGTATCCCTTTTCAGTTCCATCCAATCCATTTTTTCCTCATATATTCTGAGTGACGTATAGCTGCTCTTATCAGTTTACCAGAAGTAATTCAGTTGTTCAACAGCCCAAACAAGGCAAGTAAATAGAAGCAAATGTAAGTGAATACACCAAAAGAAATCACATTGTGAAAACATTACTACTGACATGTTTAATTTATCTTAATGAAAAAGCTCTGTTCCCATTTATTTATATGTCACCAGCGTATCTGTTAATACCAAATGGCCATTCTGGACTTGGTGGTCTTGACTCCTTAAAAAAACACAACCAGCCCACAGGGGAAGGAACAATGAAAAACATGGTTGTCCTCTTGGCCAAAGCTGTGTTTCTCATACTGTCTTCATCCCCGTGGCAGCTCAAACAGAAAATGCGGCCAAGAGTTCTACTTACTGGAAACTCACGGGATCATGGAACGTTGGAGTTGAAAGATCAAAAGGTCTAAGTCCTCATGCTGCAGACATGAATGTTGAGGCTCAGGGTGGGGAACAGAATTGTCCAAGGAGACATAACTAATTAGCCACAAACGTGGGATCAGAGCTGACTCTTATGGTTTACAACCCAAAATGTATTTTAAAGGTTTCCTTTTCTTTCTTGGGAAACATTTACATTCCTATTTTTGGCCACAAACGTTAGGAATTACAACATTAAAAGAACAAACAGGAGAGTGTGCTTGGGGGCAGGGAGCATCATGTCACTTAGAAATCCAACAGATTTACCCCCATTTGTTGAATAGGGTATAAAAATAAAACAACAAGAACAACAAAAAATATTGACTGTTAGCCACCTCCAGTTATTGGTGGTGATAACCTCCTCCTAAGCTGATCACCTTGGGATTCATCCTGAATAACCGGGCCCAAAGCCTTTTGTTCCCCTGAGGTGGGGGAGATAAGGCCTTTCACCTGTGATTTCATCAGCAGGGAGGCAGTTTAACAACTAGTCTATATTGAAGCCTAAGAGAATTGTCCCGAGCATTGGGAGGTCAAGTGCCTTTTCCCAGGCAGGAAGGGGCTGAACCCATGTCCTTCTGAATCCAAAGTCAGCTCTCTATCCCAGTGTGCCACATTGCTCTTCATGCCCAATGAATCATCCTAAAACACCGTTTTCAAAGGCACCTCAATGTCTACAGGATAAAGCTCAAAGTAAACACTCTGACCCCAAATCATTCTTCTAGTCTTCCAGTAGCTCTACCTGCTCCCCTGCAAAAACCCATGGATCTTACTAGGGCCTGGAGGCACAGCCACAACTGGGGTAGCTGGAACCCAAAGTCATCTAGGTAAGGCAATAATGCAGGTGGGGGATGAGGCAAGAAGGAAGACCACCTTTTACTCATTTGTAATACAAAATAAATAGGCTTATTTTTGATGGCAGAAAATTCTAATTTCCATGTAATAAAATAACCTATATCCCAGCGAAGGCTCCAGCCAGAGGTGGGGAGCCTGCAGCCCCAGGGCCACATGTGATCCTCTAGGTCCCCAAGTGTGGCCCTTTGACAGAATCTAAATTACACAGAACAAATCCCCTTAATAAAAGGATCTGTTTTGTGAAACTTGGACTCGGTCAAAAGGCCACACCCAAAGACCTAAAGGGCCACATGTGGATTCATTCTCAACCTCTAAACACCCCCCCCAGCAGACAGCAACAAAGGGGGTGCAGTTTTTGAAACTTGGTTCAAGGTCCACAAATGCTCTGTTTAGATCCTTTTCACTGTCCCTAATTGAGTCCTGCACTTGTCTGCCTCTGCACCTTTGTGGGCTCCATTCCCCCTTCATGGAGGTCTCTTTTCCCTCTCCTCTTCACACCTCCAAGTTCTGAATCCCTAACCTATCTTGCTATTTCTTCCATGAAACTATCTGGAGAGTCCCACTGAGCCCTGAGGCCCTGCAGGTTCTTGGATTTCAGAACCACTGCTCCTTCCTAATAAACCATCTTATTATTTTGTCTGCCCACCTCAATGTAAACTACCTGAAACCAGGTTATATTTTTTCACCTTCTTCCCATCTATTAAGTTCCCAGTATATTCTTGTACTCTACAAATAAGCTGCCAAATTCATTTTACCTAAAAATTTCCCCCTTCCACTCTCCCCACTGAGGTAACCTGCCTGTTAGCATTGAGGCAAGCAAGGAGCCATCCGCGCTTGAGTTGAGTGTTACCTGCTTCTTTGTCTCTTCTTGGGTTTCAGAAAGAGAGAAGAGGACAAATGGAAACAGACTACAGGGATGGTATGCCCAAACTTAATACTTGAAAATTCCTCTGAACTTTAGAGACAGACCAGGAATAGAGGTCAGAGGTCACTTCATTCAACCCTTCCCCTTCCCCCATTTGTGCCCAAAGTCATATAACCAGGAAGTGGCAGAACCTAGACTGCTCTGTATTATATCCCACCAGTTCCCAGCTGGCGACATTGGCAGGATACAGTACAACCATTTCTCCCACTGAAAATTAGGAGGTTCTCATCATGTGAAGATAAGCCCTAATTACAGTTCAAAACAATTCAACACTCATTTGGTGAGCTCCTTCTGTGTGCTTGGCCCTGGGGAATACTATTGCTCAGTCATGTCCAACTCTCTGTGACTCCATTTGGGATTTTCTCAGCAGAGATACTGGAGAGGTTTGCCATTTCCTTTTCCAGCTCCTTTTACTGATGAGGAAACTGAGTCAAACATGGTTAAGTTATGTGCCCTGCCCAGAATCACACAGTTAGTAAGTGTCTAAGGTCAGAATTGAACTCATTGCCCTGAGCCCTATCTACTTTGCCACCTAGCTACCCAAGGGGAAGGGAAGGGTGGACACTATGGATACAAAGACAACCCCCCATAACAGTTCATGCCCTCAAGGAGCTTATTTGGGGGGAAGGGGCAGAAAAGACCTCAGATTAGAGATAGGACCTGACCTAAACTTTGGAGGGAGCTAGGGTTCCAAGAGGTAAGAGGTGAGGAGGCAAGGACTTTCCAGGTGAGTGACTAGAGAAGATGTGCTGCATATGGGTGGACTCGGGAGGCATTCCAGTTTTTCAATCAGAAAAGTTATCTGCTGCAGCATCTGAGTCCTGAGAAGCTGCCAGAGAGATCTTTCTTTACCTCCTCATACCTGTAGCTGCTCATCACTTGTCTTCGAAACTCATCTGACCTGGCTATTTGGGAGTACTACCTACTAGTTTGCATGTGACCAGGGAAAGCTTAATGCACTGGATGGGCCCCAGACAATATTGGGACTAGGCCCCAAACTGATCACAGAGGCTTCAAATGCCCCCTCCCACCCCAACCCCCACAAAGAGGAAGCTTTCATTCCATAATTAGAGGTCCAGTTTCAAATGCAAATACTCCCCAGGGAGAAAGTAACAAAGTGATTGCCTGCCATGCCTGTCTGCTGTAGGCTGGGCTTCTTAGAGAAGGCAAGGAAGCCATTTTGCCTCCTTCCCACCTAAGCCCAGCCCAAGTGGAAATTAGTGTTAGAGACTTCGCTCCCTTCTTCTGCTTTCTGGGTAATGTTTTCCTAACTGCGTATTTTGCCACAGAAGCCCAGTATTGTTTTAACTTTATATACTTTTTAAATGAATTCTTTTAATCTCTTGCTTAGTAAAGTGGTTTTTAATTGTTGCTCTTAGGTTCTGTGAGAACTTGCTAAATCTGAACTTATTTTAGGCTTGGTTTACAATAGAAGGCTTTCATTGGAGAGAAAAGGAGAAAATGTGAGAGCCCTGGAAGTCTGAATTTATATGCTTTATATGATCATGGAATTTCAAGTTAGGATCATCTAAACCCAAGCCTGGAAATAAGGTGATTTTCTAAGGAAGTAGCATGGGCTGCCACAGAGAGAGTGAATTACCTCAGAGGCCAGAGCCCAACCTGGACCTTTTCCAGATCTTGCTCAACAACATCCCCTAGTAGTACTTATCTTGCCTCCCCTCAAGGCCACCCATACATGCACGAGAGGCGTTATTTATTCAACTCCTTAGCCATTTATTAAGCATCTTCTGTCTCCCAGTCCTGTGCTTAAGTGTGACAGGAAGGACTAGGGAGAGGTACTTGACCTGTAATTTCACTGGTAAAAGGATTTCCCAGTTGGCTGCCAGTTTGATGGGTCCCATCTTAGAAAGTTGCCCAGAGGTTAAGTGACTTGCCCAGGGTTATGTTAGCATTTGTCAAAGATGGGATGTGAACCCAGGACTCCCTGGCTCTCCTGCCCCTTCACTGAGCTGTCTCTCCCTCTTTCCTCTGGAGGGAAAGCAAAGGAAATGACAGGGTAATAAACCCTGAGTAGGGGGAAAGTCTTTTCAGTGAAAATATCTAGCATTCTTCAGAGCTGGAAATCCAACCAACTGTGCCACATTTCAACTTAATTCTGGACATGTAAAAGACAGACAAGCGCCCTTGAGATCTCTTCTGCCTAATACATCTGTCTACATAGAAGGGAAAAATTTGCTCTTTTGGTTTGCCATCTGAGCTACCGGGTGCTTAAACCACTCAATGATGTCATACAAAAATTAAAGTGTTTCATAGACTCCTAGGTTCGTAAGAGGGGATGTAATGGTATCTTGTTTTGCTCCCACAAAAGTTATTGGAAGATAATCAATAGCTGTGGGGAAGCTTGCTTATCTTATGTTAAGACCATGACCTTCCTGGAACTTGGACAATGGCCAGAGGGAACTAGAAAGGTGGGGATGTGGCAAACAGTTGGGACCTTAGAAGAAGTCGTGCCAGGTCAGGTCTCAAGTATCCTCACTACCATGCCTATGTAATCTACATATATAGAGGTAATGTAGGGAAATGAAGTATAGAATTTAAATAACCCTAAGTCTACCAGAAAGGATAGAACTGTAGAACCTCACTCCTGCTTCTGTATCATTGTGGATATGTCCCTAGTGAGCACCACACCTTCCTTGCCAGAAGTGTAATAAACACCTTCCTTTGCATACTCAGTTTCTGATTTCTTTCAGTAAGAAGGGGTATGCCATTTTGAAGGGCTGTATCATATGGATCTTCCTAAGGGCCCCCAGGGAAGCAGTGGACAGCAGAAGCTTGTCTGGGCTAACGCCCTGACCCTGCATGGAAAGTCCTGTGATCCCCTAAGTGTGTTTCTCACAGATTAGAACCAGAAGGGACCTCAAAAGCCATCTACTATAGTCCAAGCCTCCAATTTTACTACTGAGAAAACAAAGACTCCAAGAAAGTGACTTGCCTGAGGTTGCATTGTTAGTCAGAGGTCTTTCTACAGAGCAATATTACTGTGTACTTTGCTCCAAAGAAAAATGGAAAGTATACTGGTTGCATCTGCTTCACCAGCTACTATAAAAATGACTTCCTTTGGTTCTCCAAGTTCTGTCCATGTATTGCTAGTTCCACTAAAGAAAAGGTGCCACATTTACTGAAAAAAGAAGGTAGAATGAGGCAATGACCACAGACCAAAAGTCTCATCTACACAAGGGGTATGACTAGTACTATTTCTTGTTTTTGAGATCAAGTCAATGAATAGGGAAAGAAGGCAGACCGACATCAAGTGATTACTCCTTAATTTCCAAAAGGGGCTAAGTCAAGTGGAATTAGCTCTGGGCCAGGAGTCAAGGAATCAAGATTCGAATCATCACTTGCTAGCAATATGTCCTCGGACATACCACTTTTCCCTGAGCCTCAATTTCCCCCTCTGTAGAATAAGGGATCTGGAGTATATGGCCTCTAAGGTCCCTTCAGGCTATGACTCCAGGATCCTAAATATATCAGACAAAGCCAGAACAACAACAACCAACACTGATGGCAGAAAGATTTGCACAGGAGTTTTTGGTGTTGTTTCATTTTGATTTCTTTTAAAAGCAGGTAGGGCCTCAGGTGGAAATTTCAAAACGCTAGGCTGAGAAAAGGCAAGGACATTTAACGAACTCAATTCCTTAATAGGAATACACGCTCTGGAATGAAATATCACATCCTCACCTTATGGGGTTCGAATCAATCAATGGAAAGCATTTATGAAGCCCTTACTCTTGTACTGTATGGGCCTGATACTCTGCTAAGGCTGAGGTTACAAAGACATTAGGCAAACGGCTCCTGCCGTGGCAATGCATCCATGCTAAGTGGGGAAAACGCGGGATGTGAAGGCAGTGCATAATCTAGACCAAAATCAAAGGTGGTTTCAGGAGGAAAGGCTTCATGCAGAAGGTGGCCTTGGATCTGGATACTAAAAGAAAATGGGGATTCTGAGAAAGCAACTAGAGAGATGCTTCAGTTTCTCAGCCTGTTTTCAGGAGTGGCTAGCCCAGAGAAAAGGATCCCATGAGCACCCTTTGGTCCAGAAAGTTTCCTCTAGTCTAGCCCAAATCCCTCCAGTTCTAGCCCTCACTCATTTCTTTGGGCTAGGTACCTAGGGCTGGGGGACAACAGCGGGAGCTGTTAATAGCTCTCAATAGCTGTTGCTAATCTCTCACCTTCAATGGCTCTTTTCTTCTGTTTCGCTCCCTTTTCCTTAGGCAATATTAAGATTGACTCAACTAAACTATCAATGGATGGGTGTTTACTGAGCATCTAGTCATCTACAATGCACTTTAGAGGATATGGAAGCACTCAGTCCCAGCCCTCAGGGAGTCTATACTATAGTTATAGGTTAGGTGGGTAGACCTGAAGAGTTAACATCTCCAAACCACCCCCTCCCACACACCCACAAAGTCAGGGAGCATCTTTCTGACCTGGAGCAGCTGCATCTGCTGGGCCCCTCCTTCTCTGCCTCCTTCCAGGGCCAGCTTGCAGAATTTTAAACCTGACTTTGCAACAATCATCAAGGTAGAGCAAGTAACTCTTGGTATGGGGGTACAGCTGCCACTGTTCATGGTCCTGAAGATGATACTGCCAACTCCCTAAACCTATAATTTATAAAAGAGTTGCAACATCCATCAGTGGAGAGAGTTCTCACATTGATGAAATCACAAGTCCTTGATATATTGACATAAGAAATTTTTATCAGAATAGTGCACACAAATACTCCTAATGAAAATATGAAAAGGGAACAGGCAGACTTTCATCAACATTTTTTTTACAGATGATCACATCCTCAAAGTGACACAGTTGAACGAAAGGTAGAGAAAACACAAGAGCCCACTGTGTCTCTTGTTTCTGATTATCAAAAGCATCTGATTTGGCAAATCAGAGCCTCGAAGGAGCCCTTCATGCCTAAGATCATAGGAGCATAATTGAGAGCTAAACCTTCTGGTTCTGAGTAAGGCAGGAAGCAGGAGGGGCAATCTGTGGATGGTAAGTTCCTCTAGATGTACAGTATCTCAGTGACATTGCATTGACATAACAGCATCAAAACTTAAGAATTTCCTCTGAGGACACAGTTCTTGAAAGAGATTACTCTACTAGACACCAGAGAAGAAAAATGAATAAAGAATGTATTCAATTCAGACTTGGGATGAAGAGTCTCGTACCAATGGCCCGGCAGCACACAGATGTTGACCAGGCTCACACAGGTGGACAATAAGCGAGGTGAAGAGACTGAGTTAGAATGTGCTTAGAAAACTGCTTCACTTCAACTACTATTTAGCTTAAGCCATAATTGACCGGTTTCAAGGACATATTTCTTTGTTCATAAATATATAAACTCTTAGAACTGGAAGGGCTCTTTTTCTTTCTACATTCTGTTGTTTCCTTCTTTCTTTCTTTCATATATGATCTTCCTCATCTTCCTTTTTCTTTGTTCTTTTTCCTGTTATTATCTGGATCATTCTGCTTTGGTGAGATGCATCTGGGTTTTTTTCCCCCAGTTCCTTCAGTCTCTAAGCCTGCTGTCCCTTCCACCACCACCATCTCTCATTCCTGTTTTCCATCTGCTATCACAATTTTAGCAGCAGCAGCAACAACAGACACCACTGTCTTTAAGGCTTTCTTCCCTCTTCCAAAACAAGTCTCACTGTCTACTTGTCTCTAGGAGTCTCTGCATTCTCGACACATTTTCCATGCCTTTCTGAAGCTGGGGAGCCTAAAGTCTCCTAATGATCTAGTCTGAGACTTTCACTACCTAAGCTAACAAAGCTGAAAACCAACTGCATTTTGTTCTCTCCTGTATAATCAATTAATTACAAATAGCCCTTGTGTGCCATGAGGACGTGTACATTCAACCTGAGTGGTAGAACGCTAACTTCTGCAGAAGCCAGCCCTTTGTTGCGGACACCCACTTTCCATCACACTGACTGAGGGGTCACTCCATATTTGGCAGCATAAAAGAAGAGAAGCCAGTGTGGGCTGCATGTTTCACAAAGGGAATAATGTGCCCCATCCCAGAGAATAGAAGGCTCTCCTCCCTGTCACGGAAGTGAAATCCACTCCACTGCCTCACAACATGGGCAGGGTCACAAACCCAAGCTTTGTGAAAATTTCCATTCTAATTACACTGGGCTCTTAGTGATTATGATGGCACTGAAATCTATTAACCTGTGTACGGACAGCAGCAGGTTTGTGCTGAATTTCGTTTACTCACATTCTGTTGTTTTGCTAGGTTTGGGTACGTAGTCATGGATCTCAAGGTAAGGCTACATAAGGAAAGGCTCTAAATCAGTGGTTCTCAACCTGTGGGTTATGTTCAATTTGTAACAATGAAAATACATCCCACATATCAGATATTTACATTACAATTCATAACAGTAGCAAAATTACAGTTATTAAGTAGCAATGAAAATAATTTTATGGTTGGGGGTCACCACAACATGAGGAACTGTATTAAAGGGTCGTGGCATTAGGAAGGTTGAGAACCACTGCTCTAAATGCTACCACTTCTTTTTCCCCCCCAAGTCAAATACACAGCAAGAAATGCTATCTATGTCTTGAAAGCAAGATAATTCCATACCACCTCATTTTATCACCATGTTTAAGAGAAATCTCGAGGACACAAGAGAAATGCCACTATGGGTTCCCTATCAATGAAGTTACTTTTGATACATCTGTGTGTTCCTGGGACCCGCTCTTCCCACCAACAACAGCAATAGCATGGGAAAGGTGAAAGCAGCAGAAGCCCACGTAGAACAGATGTAGTTTCAAGTCAGCCTGATTTGTGTATCCAGGTTTTTCAGAGGGCTCTTTCTGCCAGCACATCTCAGCATTTCCATTTATAAATTATTGGTGGCCAGAATGATTTATGATCGAGAAGTCCCCTGAAAATGAGTGAGGCAAGGAACAGGGGAGCCAGTGACGTATGTCAGCACTTGGGGTTGGTCTTGTCCCTTTGTGACTTCAAGCCGGACGCAGTTAATTATCTGAAATCAGCCTCATGCAAAAAGAATATGGATTTTAATTGCCTACTCTTTGGTACTTCCTTTCTTACAGGCTTCCGCTTCTTCTTTGCAATAGAATTCCAAGCTCATGTTGGTGGCAAAATATCAATTACACAAACCTGGTTTGGAAATTTAAATGAAAAAATGAGGTACCTCTCCTTCTGCCCCCCCTTCTTTGCAGGGCATCAGAGAAAGTAATCCAAAAATATTTGGAATGGACCTTGTTTATGAGATCTTATTTTTCTTCTTTAAAAAAATCAATCTCTTTGTTCCTCACACACATTTCCTGTCAATAAAATGAAAAATGATGGGGATTTAGGAGGATAGTGGTCTCAACATAGCATCTCTCATATTATTATTCCAGTATCATCTGTTACAAAGGAAGACCAATTCCCACATCTAATTACAAACAGGATTTCAGAGTCGTTAAACAAAATACATTTCCATTAGTGCTTCTTGGGGGGGGGGGAGGATGAAGATGAGGCTGTATTGCACCTCTGCCGGGCCAGCTTGGAAGATTTCGACTTCTGTACCCCGAGACCACATGTCTGTAAAGGATGAGTGTAGCCGCACGCTCCCGAACGCACCTGGCTCCAAAAGGTTTTCCTTCAGCCATTTTCACATTGTTGTTAGTTTCTGTGCCATCACCTTCAGACCTTCCAGTAAATATCACAGCAAACTGAAAAGTTCCCCCTGATTACTTGCAAGGGGCCTGGAGGTATTTTGCTTCCTTTCTACCAAGCCACAGTACCCTGATTCTTCAAGCTAATTTTGTTCCGACAAAGCTTACATATGAAAATAGATTGCTTGCAAGTGCTGTTTCCAGGTAATTTGGAGCCAATGCGACAGAGTTATTTTTCTGTTATTAAAACAAGGCCTTAGTTCTCCAAATGTAAGGCAGGTAACAGACTAGATAAATCAAGCAAAGGAGATCGTTCACTATGTCTACATTGTGGAAATACAAACGAAGAGATTTGTATTTTCCCTCAATGACTGTGTGCGTTTCTCGTTAGTACTGACGCATCAGGGGAAGAAAATCCCCTAAACTACATTCTTCTACAACTTTTCACAAGGCAAGTTCTTCCTGGGTGGACGACCAAGCCCCCAACATGAAGCTTCTGGGGAGGGGTGCCCAAGAGGAGCCACCCAATGAGCTTAAGCCTACATGCCAAGATGACCAGCTGTTCTAGCAGGGCATTAAGGATGCCACACATAACAGGTTTACAATCTCATTACTTTCAGGCTTATAAGATGCCATGTACAAGCAACAACTCAATGAGGTAGGTGGTACAAGTGTTATTATCACCATTTGACAGATTGAAAATGCTGTGGCTCAGAGACATGAAGCACCCTGCCTAGGGTCACACAGCTAGCCAGGATCAGAACTAGAGCTCCAACTCAGGGTTCTCAATTCCAAGATCAACTCACTGCCAACAGAATAATCCCTTTCATCCTTCTACCTCCCCCTAGGCTACTCTCTGCCTCTGGCAGGGTTGAGGATTCTTTTTTCTTTCACTAGTTTACTGCCCTTGGATGGACCAGAGAAGCAAAAGGCCAGTCAGAATAGGCTGCAGGACACAACAATAAGCGAAAATCTGGACACTTGGCTGGAGCATCAGCTTTGCCCTGTGACTGATCTCCCCTTAGGAAAATGCTGCACCCATTGACACAGCAGGCTCTATGTCTCCCCCACCCTTTGGGACACCCCATTTCTAAAGTAGAACAGGATGCAACATAGCCATACAGTACTTTCCTCTCTTCTAACTCCTTCCTCATGTCAAGTCCATAAAGTGCTAGCCCAGCCTTTCTACTGGAAACAGGAGCATAGCATCACAGAAATGGAGGGCTTCAAGGGGCCTTGGAGGCCATCTGCTCAAACCTCTTCCCCTTCCAGAGGAGAGAACTGTGGTCTAGAAAGGCCAAGATCATCCAGCTAAATAATGGCTCCATTTGGATTAGAGCCTTTCCACGTCACCGAGGTGCTGAACTGGTCCTGAGCTCAATACCAAATTTTCAGACTAATTCACTCCCATAAGGATTTCCAAGCTTTTCCTGACAGTGCCAGCATACTCGTGGGGGCAAGGCTTTAGCCAATTCAGATGTAATAATGTTATCTAATCAATGTCATTATTTCATAAACTATAATATGAGCAAAATGTTTCTTTTTTCATAAATACACATGACTGATAATGATAGCACCGTTTGGAGGGGGAAATCATCACTGAGGCTTTGTTGAGGAGAGCCATCATTACTCTAGTGACCCTGGGAGTGCCCTGGGTGACGGAGAGGCACATCCATATGGATGATGTGTACACACACACCACTATCACTAATGACCAACTTTCCATCTGCATAGTGTTATAATGTTTAAATTCTTACAATTTCCAAAGCTCTTCCCCATCCTCTGTTCACAATAACATGGTGAGGTAGACAGTGCAGGCAAACCTTCCCCACTAATATGCCAAGGCTCCTTTTCACCCTGGAGATGCCTCTTCCCATAGGGATGTCAGCCTCACTCCCCAATTCACTGTGGACTCTTCCCATCCCTCAGAAGCAGCCCTGCTCCCACCCCTTCACCACACATACCGCTAAGCTCCTTGAGGGCTATGGACTGGATATTTGGCTTAGATTTCTGTCCTCCGTACTTAGCATAGTGTCAAGAACATAGGAAACATTTCCTAATTCTCTCTCTCCTTCTTCCCCCATTCCCTTCTCAGAAGATTAGTTATTATTAACTTATTCACGTCATCAACCATTTTTTGAGTATCTACTATGGGCCAGGCACTGGAAATACAAACACAAAACCAAAACAGTGCTTGAACTTTCATTCTATGACAACAGAACTACATGTTTTCAAATAATTCTAGACATATGCAAAATCCAGTTCTACAGCATATAAAGAATAAATACCCATACCAATCAATCTACCAAAAAATTACGTTATAGAACTAGAAAAAAATAGTGACAGAATTCATTTGGAAGCACAAAAGGTCCAGAATATCAAGGCAATTAATGAAAAGAAATGCTAGGGAAGGTGGGCCTAGCCATACCAGATTTTAATCTGTATTATAAAGCAGCCATAATCAAAACTACTTGGTACTGGCTGAGGAATAGAGCAGTGGATCAGAGGAACAGATTGGGTACACAAGACTCAGTAGTCAACGGTTATAGTAATATACTGTTTGATAAGCTCAAGGACTCCAGTTTTTGGGATAAGAACTCACTATTTGACAAAAAATTCTGGGAAAACTGGAATATAGTATGGCAGAAAGTGGGCATAGACCATCACCTAACACCGTACACCAGAGTCAAGTCTAAATGGGTGCACAATCTAGGTATAAAGGCTGATAGTGTAAATAATCTGGGGAAGCAAGGAATAGTTTACCTGTCAGATTTATGGAGTAGGGAAGACTTTATGACCAAAGAAGAGTTGGAGAGCATTATAAAATGCAAAGTGGATAATCTTGATTACATTAAATTGAAAAGTTTCTG
>CM053582.1:44850281-44885473 GCA_028627135.1 Pseudochirops cupreus | reverse complement strand
CGCTAAATCCCCCTGCTGTCTGCAGGCCTCGGGCGGGAAGCTATAAAGCAGAAGCGGGTGCAAAACCTCTGCGTTTTGCTTTTCTGCTCTGGAGGCCTTTTGCCAGACTGCTTATCTCCCCCTTTCACAAATCCCACTCGCAGCTGCTGCTAATCCGCTCACCTGAGAGGCTTCTCTGCTCCTCTCATCCAGCCGCCCCCGGGGCACAGCCGCAGCTTCAGGGCAGGCTGGTTTTCGGTTCGCAGTGCTGATATAGTTCCTCGTAGCTGAGCTGACTTTAGTGGGAAGTATCTTTGTGTGTGTTTTGGAGTTCTAGGATTGGTTTAGAGTCCTGTTTTATGGGTATTTTGGGGTGGCTATGTGAGAGCTGTGATATGTTGCTGCTGCTATGCCGCCATCTTGGCCCCGCCCCCCTATTTTTCCCTTTTCAGCTATATTGCTCGCTCCCTCAGCCCTTTGAAGCTATTAGTATATGTTTAGACTGTGTTTTGTTTCTCTTTCCAAACCTTATTGTTAACTAGACTGAGAGAATTTAGAAACTAGAAGATACATGTCTCCTGGCAAACCATTTGTATCAGCAAGCACCTTAGCATACCCAGCGTGGCTGCTAGCCTAGGTTCTTAGATCTGCTTTTCTAAAGGAAAGTAACTCAAAATGGGTTAACAGTCTCACTTTAATCAAACATATATCATTTACCTAGTTCAGGGGGAAAAGTCAGCACCCTGAACGTCAGAGAATGCAAACACAAGTTACAAACAAACAGAAAAGCAGATCAGCCAATGGCTTCCAGCATCTGACTGTTACATCAGTTACCTCTTCAGTTACCAGATAGGGAAGCACCAACATCTGGGTTTTTCACAGCCAGGGGGCTCAACAGCTTCCCAGAGTCTCATCTGGCCAAATCACACAACTCTTCTCAAAGTGAGCCCCAAACCAAAACCTCACATCAGGACGTATATATAGCCTTCTCCTGGCTTGGAGAATGTCACAGCCCTCTTGACCCACTGCCCAATCACAAAGCTACAAGGTGCAGCCATTCCTGAAGAACAAGCCTCCCGCCACAGGCTCCACGTCACCACATTCAGCCTATTAAGGGGAAGAGTATACTTTCAAATAGGGGAAGGGTCTCAGAGTCATGTAGCCACTTTAGCAAAGGGCAGGGAAGATCTTCAGGTTCCCATAACACCATCCACCAGCCCTGGGGCTATAATTACTTTGGGGAAGGTGACTTCTCTTCCCTCAGTGATCTATATTAATTATTTCATCTTTACTTATTACCCTCTTAAGCACTATCTCCATGTATACTGTGGTCCAGTAGAAAGAGCCTTGACTTTGAAGTCATAGGGCCTGGGGTAAGTCACTGCCTGTGTGACCTTGTGTTAATCACCTCTAGGCCTCATTTTTCACAGATTGAAAATGTGAAGGTTGGACAAGATGGAATTTAACATCCATTACATATCTAATCTATGATTCTTTGACTACTCTGGGGACTCCAAGTAATAGCACTTTGCAACTAAATGCATAGGGTTGAGAATTCTGTTTTACTAAGGCTGGTTAAAATATTAACTTTCTGTGATTTCAAACTACAATACATTCCACATAAAATTTTAAGTCAAATAACTCCTTAGATCAGTGGTTCTCAACCTTCCTAATGCCGCAACCCTTTAATATAGTTCCTCATGTTGTGGTCACCCCCAACCATAAAATTATTTTCATTGCTACTTCATAACTGTAATTTTGCAGCTGTTATGAATCATAATGTAAATATCTGATATGCAAGATGTATTTTCATTGTTACAAATTGAACATAACCCACAGGTTGAAAACTGCTGCCTTAGATGAAGGATTCTCAACCTCTTTTGTGTCTTAGACCCCTTTGGCCATCAGATGAATCCTATGAATCTGCTTTTCAGATGCATACAATGAAATACAAAAGATTGCAAAGAAAACCAGTCAGAGTTTTTTACTGTAATTTTTCTGTCCAAATTCATGGACCCTCTGAAATCTATCCATGGGCCCCTTTGGGGTCTGTGAAATTCTGATTAAGAACCCCTGGCATAGATGCATTTTGATATTGCTCTATGAGAAGCCATTGGGTTAGGAAGCCTTTTGAAGCCTTTTACAGCCTTCTCTTCCTCGAGAATGGGGAATATTCTAATTTTCATAAAAAGAAAGGGAATGGAGTTGGGAATGTATCATTGAGCTTGACCTGATTCCTTGTAAAATTAATGAATGTATTGTTAGAGGTACAGTTAGTAATCATCTAGTAAAAGCTAGAGTGATCCCAAAGAGTGAGAACAAGTCATAGCAGATGAACATCATTTTCTTTTGTTGACAGAGTAAGTAGACTGGGAGGTCAGGAGAGTCTTGCATGTTTAGGTTATCTAAATTTTGATGCATTATTTGACACAGTCTCTTCTGTTAGTCTTGTGGGAAAAAGATGGAGAGATGTGGGACAGATGCTAGTTTACTTTGAGAAATTTGGAACAGGTTGAATGGCTAGACCCAAAGAGTCTATTAATGGGTCATTGTTACCTCGGAAGGGGTCCACAGGTAGAGTGCCCTGTGCTATTTAACGTCTTTAAGTCTTGATTGATAGCATGCTCACCAAATTTTCATATGGCACAAAAATTGTTGGCCAACACATGGGATTATAATCAAAATTCCCACAAGATCTTGGCACATTAGAAAATTGAACCTAATCTGATAAGATTTAACTTTATGGGAACAAAGGCAAAATCCTCATATAAGTATATGATGTATGAGACATGACTAGAAAGCAGTTTTTCCAT
The DNA here is from genome assembly GCA_028627135.1 of Pseudochirops cupreus. Taxonomy (NCBI): domain Eukaryota; kingdom Metazoa; phylum Chordata; class Mammalia; order Diprotodontia; family Pseudocheiridae; genus Pseudochirops; species Pseudochirops cupreus. The sequence continues at coordinate 44,882,681 of CM053582.1, read as the reverse complement.
AAAGGAGCTTAGGGTTTTCATGGTTTTCATGTACTCAGTACAAGTGAGTAATGTTATATGATAGTTAAAAAAATACCGTTGTAGTCTTAGGCTACATTGAGAGAGTGATGTCATAATGTACAGAGATGTTGAGTTAGGAAGATCTGAATTCAAATCATGCCTTTAACCTCAACTTAGCAGTTTAATCTAGTAGCACCTTATTACCTTCAGAATTAAATATATAGTCCTTTGTCTGGAATTTGAAAGTCTTCACAGCCCGTTTCTTTCTTACCTTTCTAATCTTATTAAACTTTATTCCCTTCCGCATACTTGTGATACAGTCCTATTGGCCTCTGTGCTATTTAGCACACATTTCCTCGTTGGAAGCCATTTATAAGGTTCATTCCTTCCTTCAGTGAGTCTGTTTTGAGTATCTACTCTATGCCTTGGACGATATACAAGTAGATAAGACATGGCTTCTGTCATCAAGGATCTTATGATATGATTGAGGAAGCTTCACAAATCCGTGGGCCAAGTTATGAATCAGTTCAAAGTAGTGAGAATGATTAGATCAGGGGTGTAGGTTCATAGGAGCATGAATATGGCAAAATATTAACCATTAGCCCTGGCAATGCCAAGTTTATAGAACAATTGTAAATATACTTTTTATAGAATAGAACTGAACAGTTCTATGGAAAAGGTGGAATAGAGGTGAGAAAGATGGCATCATATAGATGAGAGGAAACCCTAGAGCACAAAGTAGCACCATAGGAAGGAAATGATCTCTTATTAATCGGCTCAGAAACGGCAGTTGCCTGGTAATTTGCTCAGTTTCTTTTGTTTTATAATTTGTGAATAGGATTATGATTCTCCTCTTCCATCTGACCCAGTTCTTTACCCTCTCCTGCATACTTGTGTTGTACTTTTGAATATATCTGATCTTTCCCAATGTGCCTTTCATCCTAAAAAAGGAGAGCAGAAGATGCTTTCCTTATTGTAGACTAGAAGCTTCTTGAGGACAGAGCTTTGTCTGTTGTTATTGCTTTTGCTCTTGTTGTTTTGGGTCTGGACATGCCCTTTCACATAGCAGGCATTTAAGAGAAGTTCACTGAAATGGATTGAAATTGAATACCTATGGAAAAGGACATTTAGAGCAGCCCTTTCTGTGATAGGAAAGACATGAAAATTGAGGGGATGCCCATCAATTGGGGCATGGCTGAACAAGTGCTGGTATATGATTACGATGTTATACTATTATGCTGTAAGCAATGATGAGCAGGATGGTTTCAAAAAAACCTGGGAAGACTGATATGAACTGATGCAGAGTGCAGTAAACAGAACCAAGAAAACGCTGTACACAGTAACAGCAATACTGTAACGATGATCAACTGGAGAAGACTTAGCTATTCTCAGCAATACAGTGATTTAAGACAGTTCCAAAGGATTAATGATGGGAAATGCTCTCCACCTCCAGAGAACTGATGAACTCTGAGTGTAGAATGAAGTGTGATTTTTTTCACTTTCCTTCTTTTATGCAAATATGTTTTGCCTGATTTCACATATATAATTGATATCATATTTCTTGCCTTCTCAATGGGTGAAGGAAGGGGCAAGAGGGAGGGAAAGAATTCAGAGCTCAAAATAAAAAAATGATGTTAATATAGAATAAATTTATTTCAAAGAAAAAGGCTCTGAATACCTTTAAATATGTTCTAATGATGGAGACAAAATGTTTTTCATTGAGACCAAGTATAAGCACTTTTTGTGTGCAGGCCACCATGCTAGGCACTGGGGATATGAGGACAGATGAGAAATGTAATTGACGAGAAGGTTAGGAACAACATGGCTACATGTTCTACTTGATTTTTCATTTCCATTTCAAAATATAATGTCATAACACAAAGAAAACGTCCCAGGAATTCTCCAGGAAGTCATGGTGAATTTGTCTCTGAACCAAATGACTCTTTAGCCCTACTTCTGGAATAAAACATTCCTCTGGAATCATGGTTCTTGATTTTCCTTTTAGCCTCTTGGTGAGACATTCTCACTTGCCATTGCATCTACTTTAATCTCTCCTAAAATATGCACTAAACATACTTTACATCAAATGATACTCCTTCGTAGTCTGAAAGGGCAGCTAGGTGGTACAGTGGATAGAGCACTGGGTTTGGGATCAGGAAGACTTGTCTTCATGAATTTAAATCTGACCTTAGATCCTTGCTGGCTGTGTGCCCTTGGGCAATTCACTTTGTCCTGTCTGCCTCAGTTTCCTCATCTGTTAAATGAGCTGGAGAAGGAAATGGTAAACCACTCCAGTATCTTTGCCAAGAAAACCCCAAATAGGATTATGAAGAGTCAGACATTGACTCAGCCACAAAAATTCTGAAAGGAGTCCTCAAATGAGAATCACTGTAACTGAAACACATTTTGTTACTTATTCTAACATATATGAACAGGCTTGTGTCTCTCCCCACCCAGCTCCCACCATCACATTCCTTTCTAGTTACTCCTGTAGCGGCTACTTTGCTCTCTCTCATGTTCACCTATTAGTGATAACTACTGAGGAGGCACAGGTCACCCAATTGCCAGCTTCTCTTTGATTGTTTTTTTTTTGTTATTATTGATGTGGGGGTCCACAGCAAATTGTGGGTGTTTGGTGGGTGATATTTCTATGTTTTATGTACACTGGCTAGGCAGAGCACTAGCCCAAGAGTCTGTCTCCAGTGGGGTTAGAGGTGACCTATGCCACCTGTGTGACCTTTGGGAAAGAATACAATCTTGGGAAACTTTTGTAGTATGATACAAGAGCGTGGCCTTTGGGGTCAGAGGGCCTGTGTTCAAATCCTTCTTTGGTCAATTAATACTTGTGTTATTTGTACTCTCAGATTTCACCTCTATCACGTCCTCCAAAAAAATGAGATGTTTGGAATAGATGACCTGGGAGGTCCCTGTAAGCTTTCTATCTGGAATTTTATAATTTGTGAATGTCACTCACCAGTTGAAAGACAATCTCTCATATGTATAACAAAAGACAATTTGAGGCCTATTTTTGTGGGTGTCTTTTTGTGCATGGGGATATTATTTTCTTTTTAAAAAGATTTTCAAAAAAGTTTTAGTGAAATCTTTTGTTTTTATATTACTGTTATGTCTGGCTCTTCTTGCTCCCCATCCCCAGGAAGCCTGAAACAACTGCTATAGCAGCTGTCTGAGATAGTATATGAGTCCATGCAGACATTCCTCACCATGAAAGGGGGGAAGAAGGCCATTATTTTTTGACACAGATTCATTTGGGACGCCCAGTTTAAATGGGCATCTTAAATACCTTCTTTGAGCAGTTAGAGGAAAGAGGCATCAGTCAAGGTGTTGGTATTGTCCCCAAAGCCAATGCTGCTTTGCTTTTTCATTTGTCCTGGCTATCAGGCCTTCAATGAAAAGTGATAATTGACTGGCTGCAAGGCTCTCCTCTCTACAATCCATCCTCCATTCAGCTGCCAAAATGATTTTCTAGAGCATAGTTCTGACCATGTCATATAGCCTCCACCCCAGTAAACTCCAGTTGCATTCTGCTATCTTCAAGATTAACTCTCAGGTCCTTTGAAAATCCTTCTCAACCTGACTCCTTCCTATTATTCCCATTTTCTTGCACTTAACTCTACTCCCTATACTCTCTGATCCAGCTTCACCAACCTGCTCACTTCCTGTTCTTTGCACCCCTCTCCCCCCATTCCATCTTCTGACTTTGCGTGGCTATCTCTTCTCTCTGAGCTTCCATGGCTTCCTTCAAAAAGCAACTCAAATCTCACATTCTGTAGGAGGCCTTTCTTGTCCTCCCCACCACGAGGATCTTCTTGTATAGACACTGTTATTTCTATTTTGGCTTTACCTATTAGGATGAGATCTACTTGAGGGCAGAGAGCACCTTTTTTCCCTTTCTTTGTAGCACCAGTGCTTAGCTCAGTGCTGAACTAAATGTTTAATAAATGATTATTGATGGGCTTAACCAAAACACTGAAAAAATACCCCATAATCTCTACTTGATAATGGAGAGAGGAATAAACAAAATAATTTTGCCGTTACATTACATGGTTTCTTAGTGAAGGGTGATACCATCAAAGCATGGCCTCTCTGCAGACTCTGGCTCATGCAGTCTGACAGTGAGCCACCCTGACTGGCAAGCAAGCATTTGCATGGTAGACTAACCTGTGGAAACAGTCATGGGGAGAGCAGTGAAAAACAATTACTCTTTCAGTGCTTGAGTCTTAGCTCTTTCATGGGCCCTACTTCATTCCTAGCTTGGCACAGCCCATCCTTTGTAACACCAACAGAGATAGGTAAGCCCAGACTGGGAAGTGTGACCTCGTTAGTGGGGAGGGCTTCAAAGTACCCTCTAGTTTCTGACGGGTATAGCTGGGCCAGAATAGGAACTGTTCTGGGAAATACACATTCTTCCTAGATCAGAATGAAGTTATGTTGTATAAATGGCTTTGAAATGGCATGGGAAAAGTCACAATATGAAAGAAGAATTATGCCTGAAAACTGGGGCCACCAGGACACCCAAGCCCAAACACTTCTAAATGATCCTCTAGCTTCACATTGGCTTTTTTCCAGAAATGCCAGTGTTGGTAATAGAATCAACTCAGAGACTATTGGTGCCAGAACGGATTTTAGGAGATTTACTGGTCAAACGCTTACCATTGTCCTTGTTGAAGTGAAGTGATTTACCCATAGTCACACAGCTAACCCAAGTCAAATTGTCTCTCTTCAGTAATCCACCTAAGATCTATAGCCTATAGATCACCTATTCAAATGTTTTCTTCCATTGCTATTGGAATTGTCCCTATGACTTGAATTTCTAAGACAACAGTGAACTCCCCTATTGACAGGCTAATTAATAATTCTGTTAGTGATTATATAAAGAAAGGTAATGAATATCCAGTTCAAGCCAGCACCACATATCAGAGGTATGATTGATGTCTGCTCAATATTTTTTAAAAAATGTGTCATGGAGAGAGCGAGAGCATACAAATGAGCTTAAAATCTAAGGGAACAGATAGTTGAAGAGTTGTTTCCTTTTAATATGGAGTCATTGCCCAGGAATGACATTAGCAGGTAGCGTTCCTCTCATATTTGGAATTCTGAGATAGGAGACATGTAGGGGCCTCCTGGTGTGTGAGGGAGTACCAGGTTTTGAGTCGGGATGGCCTGGATTTGAATTAAATCTGTGACACTTACTAGTCCTTGGACCCATTATTTCTGTGTGCCTCAGGCAGCTCCCTAGGATTTATCTCTGAAATCATGGAGGAACAGGTTGAGGAGATTGTTTTTGATCAAGACTTCCTGTGCCAGGGAACTCTGCTCATAAAATCACTGCAGAAGATTCTGGGAAGAAGGTGGAATAGGTCAGAAAATTCCAAGCTCTCAAGATTTTCCTGCACAAAAGAGTGAAAATAGCACCTTAGGTCGAACAGAGTGTGGGTGGAGATAAAGAAGAACAGGGGCATAACCCGGATCTTCCTGGGAGAATTTCTGAAGATTGGAAGAAAAATCTCAGGACAAGTTTGGTCCCTTTGAAGAATAAACACTTCCAGGCTAGGTTCTGTTTTAACAGCAAGCCGCAAGCCTCTTAAACAACAATTGACAAGCCCTGTGGTTAGTTTGTTTGAGAGGCAGCCTCACCCTAGCCCATGGAACTTTTACCCTGGGGATAGTGAGGGGAGTTGGGTGTTTGAGCCAGGGAAGATTGAGGGAACCCCTGCTGACAAGAAATGCCAGACTCAGCTGTGCTGCCAAACAGTGGTGGGGAGAACAAACCAGCACATGGCCAGTGAGTGTAGAAGCAGTGGGGTAGAAAATCCCTGACTGTGGGTACTTATAGGAGGTTGGCTTTGGTTTCAGGCTAGAGGGAAGAACTGAAAATCTGGGGCAAGAGGTACCATTTCCCATACCCCAGGGCTAGAGGTGACTACAAATAATTAAAGTTGTCACCACAAAAAATGCACAGGAAAAGTAGAAAGAATCCAGCCATAGAAATCTATTATGGGAATAGAAATGACCAGGATTCATCTTCAGAGGAGCATATTGAAGTAAAGAAACCCCCCAAAGAGTAATGTCAAATGGAACCTGCCCAAAAAGAATTCATAGAAGATCTTAAAAAAGACTTTAAAAGTCAAATGACAGAGATGGAGGAAAAACTAAAAAGAAAACAAGAATAACCCAAGAAAAACAAGAAGGGTATGAAAGGAAAGTCAGCCAACTAGAAAAGGAGATCCAGAATCTTAAGGAAGGAAATGACACCTTGAAAATTAGAATTGGGCAAAGTGAAACCAGTGAAATTATAGGAGATAAAAAAATAATTAAACAAAATATGAATAATGAAAAATAGAAGGGAAAGTGAAACATCTTAGAAGAAGAACAATGGATTTAGAGAATAGATCAAAAAGAGAAAGTTTAAAAATAATTGGACTAACTGAAAGTTAAGATGTAAAAAGAGTCTTGATACAGTACTACAGGAAATAATTAAAGAAAATTGTCCTGAATCATTAGAACAAGGGGGAAAAATAAAAATAAAAAAAAATCCATCGATCACCACTTAAAAGAGATCCTATGAGGAAAAATCACAGGGAATATCATATTCAAATTCCAAAACCCCCAGCTCAAGGAAAAAATATTAAAAGCGTCAAGATTTAAACAATTTAAATATGATGTTGCCACAATTAGAATTACACAAGACCTAGCAGTAAAGACATTAAAGGACCGCAGGTCTTGGAACACAAGATATTGAAGAACAAAAGAACTGGGGCTCTGGCCAAAAACATCATACTCTGCAAAGTTAAGTATTGTTTTGAACAAAAAAATGGACATTTAACAAACTCTCAGTTCTTTCAAGACTTTGTTAAAAAAATGCTGACCTTAATAGATGATTCGACATAAAAGAACCAATAGAAATATAAGGTATATAATCAGGACTGAGTATAAGGGATCCATGAGGACAGATTGTTTACTTTTTATAATTGTAAAATGTACGTCCAAGATTCTTATTAATAATTGGCTAGTTCCTAAGAAAGATTGGGGTAAACCTGAGTATGATACGAATTTAAAAAGTAAAACCATTTAGGAACAGCTTAAAAGAGTAATTATTTGAAGTGCAAAAGGAAGAATTGATACACAGGAATTAGATGGGGGAGGAGGGCTGATAGTTCTGGTAACCTTTTCGTTGGGAATGGGTTTAAGAGGGAACAGTAAATATGTATTTAAAAGAATATAAAAACCTTCTAAATTCAGAAGAAATAGAATGGTAGGGGCATAGGGAGGGGGGAGGAGACAAGGGAGGGATCTTTAGAGGGGAGGGTGAGGGAAAATAGGTAAATAGGAGTATTGAAGGTGTTTAGATTTATAGGAATAGGAGTTTAGGGGAGGGATCTTTGGAGGGGGTGGGCAAGTCATAAGAAGGCAAAGTAGTAGGTGAAACTAAAGTAGAGGAGGTGAGAAGGATAAGAAACGAGAGATGCACATAAACAAAGATCAGGAGTAGTAGGGTTGGGAAAGTGTATGTCTATATATGTATGAACATTTATATATGTATTTATAGTTATGAAGAAACATCTAAACTCTATTGTAGCCTTCTGGGGGTTGGGGGAGGGCAGGTACATATTTATAGCTATAGAGAAACATATCTAAATCTTATTCTGGCCTTCTGGATGGCGTTGGAGGGAGAGAAAAAAAAGAACAAAGTAAAAAAGTGCACGGCAGAGAACAAAAGAAAACCCATAAGAATCAAAGAAAAGGTGGACAGTTCTCAACACAATGAGTATTATTTATCATATCGGCTTTCTTGAAATGAAAATTTATCGTTACCTATTTTGAATCCTCTCTTATGTTCTGCTGTGCACATGATGTATTTTTTTCTTTCCAATTTTATATTTAAGTTCCAATATTTAAGTTGATGATAAGTTTTTGTTTGTTTTCTCTATTCTGTGTTTGTGTTCTGGCATTTGAGTCTAAAATAAAATTTTGAAGACGAAAAAAACTCGCTGATCCCTCAAGTACTCATGTAATAGTAGTTCTGATAGAACTATCCAGAGAGATGTCCATTTGCTTTGGACTTTTAAATGCCTGGGCTGCATTGTATAGAAAGTCACACAAGCAGGAATAAAGTGGCAGCCTTGGCAACCCTACCACAGTTAGATTTCCTGGGTTGGTGGAGAGGAATTAATTACCTTTAAAGGGCCTCACTGGACCCAGTAAGAGATGAGGCTGTATCTCACCTAGGAGAAACAATATGGAGCAAATGAGAGATTGGCTTTGGCTGGTATAGATCTCTTGTCTTAAATGCCTGTGCCTTGTTCTGGAACAAGTGTGTGATTACATATGTTTTATAGACTTTGGGAGTATTTTGTTGGTCTGATTTGGCAAACTCAGAGGTACAGGAATTCCCTCCTTTGCTGCAGATCAGCAACCTCCCTGAACCTTCTGGTCTGCTAGAGTGGCTTGGCACTCTGAGAGGTTAAGTGACCTGCTCTTGGTCACACACCAATATGTATTCAGGATAGAACTTGTACCCCCTCTTCCAAATTCCCAAGCTACTTTTGCTACAGCTCTCAGTTGACAACACCCCAAGTCCTCACCATCTCCACTGTGAGATGCCTTTCCTGAGATCTAGCCAAATAGAGCCACTGTCCATGGCCATGTTTGGCCAGTATCTCCCTTGCAGCCATCTCTCTGGGCAGAGCTATTTTTAATCTGATAGCTGCTCCTGGCTGCCTAAGGAACCCTGGGCCAGTTGTGCTGTGTTATAGGTATCCAGTGGTAAATAGGAAATAGGGAACCCTGTTTATGCTGCTGAGCTCACTTGTGGATTCCCACCTCCTCAATCATTCTACTTTTAGGTCCAAGCACACATTTTCCCCTTTGGGTACAGCACAGACTTTTCTAGAATCCAAATGTTTTCCAAATAAAAGGACTGCTAAGTGCAGATATCACCTGAATATGAATCTGAATGCCACCTCTGTTTGAAAGAAAAAGACCACATCTTCCAACTGGGGATTTATAGGAAATTTCCGAACTGTTGTCATTTGATTCAGTGTGGTATATCACATTAACATTCCGTACTACCAGATGTTTCTTTATTCCTGTTTTAGCACAACAGACTTGACCCAGAGCACCCCAGAATGCAAATCATGAATGAGTGGCTACATAGCGCTTGCCTATTAGGCTGACAGAACATGTCACATTGAGATGGCTTTTCATTTCTCTTTTTGAATGTTATTCATTGCAGTGCCTTAACTGTTAATTTAATTAAATGTTTTGTTTTCATATGAAGCCATATTGCAATGTGCTGGCTTTCCATTTCACTTAGCTAATTGTAAGCCTTAAGATTTGATTACTTGTAGTTCCCTTTTTGTTAATTTACTTGTTCACAGTTTTGACAGCAAAGCTTTCAAAGTAATACAAAAGGATGGTCACAGAGATCAGTTAGGAAGCTAGACAAGCACCTTATTCTCTGCAAGGTAGCTTACTTTGAAACCCATAGGCATGTTGTGTGTGTATGTGTGTGTGTGTGTGTGTTTGTGTATTTGTATGTGCCTGCATACATACCTCCACACCCCTACATATCTTCATGTTGGTAAGCCAAGTTATCATAAATAATGGGATGTAGGGGCTTAGAGAATACTATTCATTGGTATGCTCATGGTGAATCTCACTAGAAGATGTTTCTATGCACTTTCCCCAAATCCCTGCTAGATCTGCTGTCTTGTCCAGTCCTGCTTCTCCCCTTCCCTTCCCCCTATCCTCTTCCCATATGTATCTGGTATGTTATATGGCTCTATCTTCCTCATTTCTACCCAGTCCCAATTTCTTGTACATTTCTTATTCCTTTTCTCTATTTTCTGCTATGCAGAGCTCATGTAGAGATGAGATAATTGGCCATCCTGGGCAGAACCACATCTATGGCAGAACAGTTGGGGCTTTGGCCTAGGGCAATGAAATTTAATGGTTCTTGCCAGCCAGATACTAAACTCAATTGTTTAACTGAGAATAATGATAGAGAGTAAGTTCTGTTTGTGAGCACCCTTTATATGGACATAAACTGTTTCAGTATCAGTCCTTTTCTCTGTACAATAATAGTTCTTTTCTCTGTTTCTTAACTGGTTGGCCATTTTCTATATGAAGATATTTTCTAATGTCTTATAGGGAAGAGTTGAAAAGAGGGATAAGTTTAAACAAAAATACAGATTGGGAAGAGTACGTGGGAGCCAGATTATAGAGAGTAGAAGACAAGAGGATGACAAGAGATGAGGTTAAGAGAAGAGGAACAGGGGCAGCTAGGTGGCTCAGTGAATAGAGCACCGGCCCTGGAGTCAGGAGGACCTGAGTTCAAATCTGGCCATACTTAACACTTACTAGCCATGTGACCTTGGGTAAGTCACTTAACCCCAATTGCCCTGCCTTTCCCCTCCCAGAAAGTAAAAATACAAAGAGAGAAGAGGAACAAAGAAGAGAGGAGGACCCAGGACAGTCTTGGGGTGTATCTATAGTTAGGGAGTGGGATATGGATGATGAATGAGCAAAGGAGACTTGAGGAGGAATGAGAAGCAATCTATCCATGAAAATGTATATTTCAAGACATTTAATGAGGACTACTTTCACAAAATCTCAGGAAATCATTTAAATTGCTTAAGGACTTTAAAAATTAAATCCACCTTCACACAGATCTCTCTTTGTTCTCTTTCCTCTGCCAGTGACTGAGTTTCCATCTTTTCATCTATGAAATGAGAGAGTTGGACTAGATCTTAGGTCTTAAAACTGGACTTTAGAGATTACCTATTTCTACCTCCTAATTTCATCGAGGAGGAAACAGGCCAAAAGAGATAAAATTATTTGCCCAAGACCACAGAGAGAATAAGTACCAGGATCAGGATTTTAACTCATTTTTCTTCTCATTTTAAGACTTCTGCACTTCTGTGACCCTCAGTTATCTGTGATCCTCAGATATCTTAGTTCCTTTGTCCTTTCAAGGAGTCTGTGATTCTTGGTTATATTAATACTCTGTATGTCCTTTTTCTAAAGTTTACTTGATTATCTTGTCAGTTGCATAATATACATATTTGAGTGAAAAAAAGAAACTGACATTTATCAATTGCTATTCACTATTGGAGTGCAAAGTATGTGGTGGACTGTATTTTGTTAATTTTCTTGCCATAGCTACATGAAAAAGACATTTTGTCTAGTATTCTCCTGTCTTTCAGCTATAGGGATGCATCATTCATTTTGTTCTACAGAGTTTAGCCACCAAAGATTTGTGAAAAGCAGATAGTTTGAAAAAACAAACCAAAACATCATTAAGAGCTTTACTAGTTTGTGTCTTCTCCTGAGTCATTAGTCATAAAGAGGTCTTTAGATATGAGGTCCTCAACTTTGGGTGGACTTGGCAGAGTTCCTCTGTTTAACTCATTGTCACTTGGACAACAGGCCTCTTTGCAAGACTAGTTAATGATAAATGAATTCTGGTGACAACTTCTCCAGAAAGACCTCAGACAGGCACATCATGATATGAACTGACATACCGACCCCTTGTATGGGCAATCTGTGATCTGTTTTCTCTTGATTCTCACTACTGTGATTTCCTACCTTAAACCAGTCACATTGGAAGAGAAGCTTACTTTTTCATGAGCCTTTTTGAAAACTCAATACTGGAAGATGGCAGAGTAAAACCAGGAACTTGCTTGAATACATGCCCCAACTACCTCCAATACCTGTAAAAAGTTGCTCTAAACAGATTTTAGAGCTACAGAACCCACAAAATAATAGAGTGAAACAAATCTCCTGTGGAAGACAGCCTGGCAGGCTGACAGGAAGGGTCTATTGCACTGGGTTGGGAGAGGAGAGCAGTCCCACATGGGCTGAGCTGGCACAGACCAGCTGCACAGACTGGCCGGAGCAGACCTCAGGGGACTGAATCACTGGCAGCAGTGGCAGTTTCCAGACTTCTCAACTCACAGATGCCAAAGACAAAATAAAAGATTAGTGGGGAAACTCTGTTGCACCTGGGTGAGAGAAGAGTGTGGTCTAGCCCCTGCCCCCAGGGCAACAGAGGTAGAGGCGCTGGCCGTGACATCAGGATGACTGCTTCCAGAGTTCCAGGCCCATGGATGATGGGCGGGAGGGGAGGGGCGGTAAACAAAGAGACTGATCAGAGGGCAAATGCAGAAATCTCTTTGCCTCCAGGAAAAATGTGAAGTGGTTGCATGCCATGGAGGAGCTCAAGGAGGATTTTGAAAATCAAGTAAGAGAAGTAGAGGAAAAACTGAGAAGAGAAATGAGAGTCATATAAGAAAATCATGAAAAATGAATCAACAACTTGCTAAAGGAGACTCCAAAAATACTGAAGAAAATAACATCTTAAAAATAAACAACTCAGATGGCAAAAGAGGTCCAAAAAGCCAGTGAGGAGAAAAATGAAAACGTAGAAGGCGAAGTGAAATATCTCATTGTAACAACCACTGACCTGGAAAATAAATCCTGGAGAGATAATTTAAAAATTATTGGACTACCTGAAAGTCATGATCAAAAAAGAGCCTAGACATCATCTTTAAAGAAATTATCAAGGAAAACTATCCTGATATTCTAGAACCAGAGGGTAAAATAGAAATGAAAAGAATTCACTGATCACCTCTTGAAAAAGATCCCAAAAAGAAAACTCCTAGGAAGATTATAGCCAAATTCCAGAGTTCCCAGGTAAAGGCGATAATATTACAATCATTCAGGAAGAAACAATTTGAGTATTGTGGAAATACAATCAGGAGAACACAAGATCTAGCAGCTTCTACATTAAGGGATTGAAAGGCTTGGAACATAATGTTCTTCAGGTCAAAGGAGCCAGGAGTAAAACCAAGAAACACCTACCCAATGAGCATAATATTTCAGGGGAAAATATAGATATTCAATGAAATAGAAGACTTTCAAGCATTCTTGATGAAAAGACCAGAGCTGAATAGAAAATCTTGCTTTCAAATACAGGAAGCAAGAGAAGCATGAAAAGGTAAACAGGAAAGAGAAATCATAAGGAACTTATTAAAGTTGAACTATTTACATTCTTACATGGAAGGATGACATTTGTAACTCGTGAGACTTTTTTCAGTATTAGGATAGATGAAGGGAATATATATAGATGTATGTATACATGTGTATCTATATATGCATGTATGTATATATACATATATGTATGTATCAGTGGGTGTATGTGTAATATGTGCGTGTATATGTATATGCAGACAGACGGCACAGTATGAGTTGAATATGAAGGGATGATATCTAAAAAAGAAAATTAAGAGGTGAGAGAGGAATATATTGGAAGAGGGAGAAAGGCAGAGATAGAATAGGGTAAATCATCTCACATAAAAGAGGCAAGAGTAAGCTGTTACAATGGAAGGGAAGAGCAGGGCAGTGAAAGGGAATGAGTCAAACTTACTCTTATGGACTTGGCTTAAGGAAGGAATAACATACATACTCAATTGGGTATCTTACCCTACAGTAAAGTAGGGGGAAAAGGGATAAGAGGGGGGATGATAGAAGGGAGGGCAGATTTGGGGAGAGGGTAGTCAGAAGCAGACTCTTTTGAAAAGGGACGGGTTCAAAGGAGAAAATAGAATGAATGGGGTGTGGGATAGGATGGAGGGAAGTATAATTAGTCTTTCACAATATAACTACTATGGAAATGTTTTGCATAACTACATGTGTATAACCTATATTGAATTGCTTGTCTTCCCAGTGGGGGTGGGTAAGGAGGGAAGAAGGGAGAGAATCTGGAACTAAAAAATTTAAAAACAAATGTTAAAAAAATTGTTTTTACATGCAACCAGGAAATAAGATATACAGGCAGTGGGGTATAGAAATCCATCTTGCCTTATAAGAAATTAAAGGGGAAGGAGGTAAAGGGGGGATATGAGAGAAGGCAGACTTGGAGAAGGGGTAATCAGTGTGCTTGCCATCTTGGGGTAGAGGTATGGGAGAGATGGGGAGAAAGTTTGTTATTCAAAATCTTGTGGAAATGAATGTTGAAAACTAAAAATAAATTCTGGGAGAAAAACCCAATAGTGAGGGTACATTTTACAATTTACGTGTAATTTTACAGTTTAGGTTTCCAGTTTAACACTTTGTCCTATTTTATTTTCCTTCTACTGATGCATTTTAACAAAATTATTCCCTTTGCCCCAGGGTCTTTTGTTTCCCTCTCCCCTTCCTTAATTTATCTTATCCAACTCTTCATTTTATAGATAAAGTCAGTGAAGGTGAAAGAGGCAGTTTGTTTTAGGGCTCAGTAATGTACCCAAGTACCTACCTCACAGAGCTGTTGTGAGGAGAGAGCTATCATTTGAAGAAGTTATTTTAAGCTCTTTGAGGTCAGTGAGGATGTCTTATATTTTATGTCCCTCAGGAACTTGCCCTAAACATAGTGAATGTCAGTAAATTGATATTAATTTTTATCATAAATTCCCCATAAATTATCATAAACTGTAAAAATAAGCCTACTTGAGGCTGTACCCATCCTTTGTAACTTGGAAATATGATGTTAATATCTCCAAAAAGAAGTAGTTGCTACCTGCATTTGTGAGGTACTGTCTGTCTTCATGGTGTAACTTCAGTATTTCAATGTTTCAGTAACATCACCCATGGGGTACTCCCTCATTATTCAGATTATATACCTTCTCCATGCTTTCTCATCCTGTGTAGCTCTTGTTCCATGACTGGCCCACCTCCTTTTCTGGTCTCAGGTATCTTTGATAGTATCTTTAGCAGATCCCTTAAGGATAAGCCAGTTTACTCTTCCTATGCATCTTTCCATTGTCCTTTTTGAATCTCCTGAAAGGTCGCTTCTTTGGTGGTTATGTTGTTCTGACTCTTGGCCATCACTGGGAGAATATTAGTGTTGAAATGTTGATGGCCTTGGCAACAGTGAGTAGTTCAGCTTCAATGAAAACATCGTACTGTTTTCCAACTATGATCCAGCCAGAATTCCTCCTTCTAGTAAATTCTAGGTCATTCCTGGATCTGTTAATTTGTAGGGTTTGTATTGATGGATACATTCAGTGTGATAGCAGAGGCAATAAAATGGATAAAAAGTGATGTAAAGCAACTGTTGGGCGCCATTGGCAACCTCTGTATTCTGCATTTGGATTATGTTGCATTGCTAACTAACTGTGTAGGCATTTTATGGACAAGTTGGTTTTTTGTACTCTTCTTCTCTGTGGTTTCAGATTTATATAATCAGAGTTTTTTAGACTGTCATTTTGAAGATGAATGGAGTTGTGATCAAAGGAGTTCAAAATAGCTTTGTTTTTTTAAAATAAAAACAAAACCTTACAATCGTGGCTTCCATTCGACTTCCCACCAAATGCACCATCCTCAGTTATATTAAGAAAGAGCCCATATTTGAATTGTGGCTATTTTGGTTTTAGGTATTACAGCTGCTGCCATGGCCGAGGCCATGAAGTTACAGAAGATGAAGCTCATGGCAATGAATAGTCTCCATGGAGGTGGAAGCCAAAATGGAACCGAATCAGAAACTGAAGAGCTTAACTCTAATGCTGGTAAGTGGCATCTATAGAATGCCAAGATGGCAGTTGTTATCCATTGATGGTGCTAATGGAGGAGGGTGCACCCAACCTTCTCCTCATTTTAACTTTCCTATACACACAAATCAGAAAGTTGGCCAGATGATTCCTTCCCTCATTCCTCTGTATAATAAGGTTTCCTAGGCTTATTTTTCCAAGTTGTTTCCCTCCTTCCATAGGATAGCCAAACCAATGAAAATCCTTTGATTCCTTACTTAGTTGCAAACCTTTTAGGGTGACTGGATCCTCTCAGATTCCCTATCACAATCACACAACCCTCTTAGGATCCCGTGTCCTAAGGCAGTCCCACTTTCATCAAATCCCTACTGCTCATGTTGTCTACACTCTGAGCCAAGTGAGAGAGAAAACAGGAAGGATGCCATTCCTCCATGGAAAGTGGCAGTATGCACTCCTTCCAACTCTGGACTCACACTGATTTCCAAATCTTCAAATGTCTCGGAACTAATCTCCATTGCCTCGGAAGACCTCCTAAAATCTGGCATTATATTGGAGACCATTTTTTGTTATTGTCAAAAGAAATGGGAGACAATGTCATCCATTCTTGAATTTTGGCCTCAGTATCAGAAATGCCCTTTCTGTAGAAGAACCCTAAACTAATATGAGGTCTGCCTTAACATTAGTGAGACAATGTTGGACAGAGACACTTTGTTTCTGAGGCTATTTTTAACCTGGTCACTCATCATTTCCTTACCCAGCCACACTAGAGAAAGCTAAGCATCATCAATACCCATAAACACATTTATTATTGTTTCTACTTGTGTGGGATATTGGCCTTTGTACTGAACCAGTTGTGTTAAGACTGCTGTTGTCCTTGGCATGAGATGCTTACAGTTGAGTCAGTTCTTCCTTGAGAGGTAAAGAGAGCAGATTTAGCAACAAATAGATATGTAAGCTTAGTCTCTAGCTCAAATGGATTCCCTTCTTTTCCTTAAAATACTTGTTATTTAAAAATATTAGGTTGCCAACTGTGCCACCCCTGTAGGCAAATCACTGTGGTACTTGGGTCAGGAAAACTCTTTTTCTAACTGGTACAATTTTGAAAGTCTGAGAGAATAAGTCATGCATTTTTGCTGTCTACCTCCTGGACTTAATGCATGTTCCAAATATGATCATTGGTCATTGCTAACAGAGATGCAGGATCCAACCTGCCACCTTTTATCTGCCTTAATGCCAAGAGGGGGGAAAAGTAAGTGGAGATTGGGAGGGTAGATAAGAGTAAAAAAGATTTATGGCATGATTGTGGCCTGAATGCCCATCAGGCACTCCCAGGGACCTGAGGAATCCCACAGAAAATCCAAAGGAAGTATAGATCTTTAAGGATCTCCCCGATGATAGTGATGAGGTGCCAGGTCTATTCATGTAAAATCATGCATCCCAGTCCAAGTCATTGGGAGCCTCAGCCATACTTGTCCCACAGAATTCCCAGCATGCCTTAGGAGTTAGGTTAGCCCTGGTGAACTTAGGCTTGCTATCTGCTGGTCTCTTTCCAAGATCTCTTGGCTCCCTTCTCCTCTCCCACCAGCATCAGGACGTTTTGAAACATGAGCCACAATATAGGTGTCATAACAATTTTAGGTCATGTATTATAATTTAATATAGTATTGTGTAAAACTACACTTAAGGGTTGTTTCTTGCATGAATGGATGACTATCATACTGAAGTGACATAGAATATGTTTGGGGCCAAGTTATGAAATCAGTAGATCTTATTTTGACTTTTAAAAGAAATCTACTAGTTCAGAATGAAGGAAAGGTTATTACTGGATTGATGCTTCATTTCTATTGTGGAGATGAAGTATTCTGGGATTCCTTAATCAACCCTAGCATGACGACCCCTTGGACTTTCACACCGTACTGCCTTTCCTTTAGCACACAGGGAATCTTTCTAGTGAACTTTGCAATTGCTAGGCCTTCAAATTCAGTCTCTAACCCAAAAGAGCAGTCAGTCACCTTGACTTTGAAGGCCTACTAAATGCTAAATGCTAAGCATCATGGCTGAGCATTGAAGAGATGAGAATTTAGAGAGGACTGATTTCTGAATCTGCCACAAAGAGCAAAGTCTTGGGTCCAGAAAACTGGGCCCTTGCCAATTAGGCCTCTTGGAATAAGGTGGCTTCCCCTAATTTCTACGCAGTGCCCGGTGCGGGCGTTCTTTTGTTCATGGCATAGCTTTTCATTCTTTTAACATAGTCACCGAGCTCTCACCACATATCCAAGCACCGCTTCCTCATCCATCCAAGGAGGACATTTCCCCTTGCCCTACTTCCCTACCTCACAGGGTTGTTGTGAGGAAAACACTATGAAGTGTAGAGTGTTGTATCAACCTAAGATGTAGGAGCCATTGCCTATCCTCAGGAGCTGATGCTGTGATGTGGGAAAATATCTGTGAATATCAAAATGTGTAAATACTCTGGCACTTCAAACAACATGACATTTGTTTTTGATCTCTCTGCCAAGTCCTTGTAATAACATCTTATCCCAGTAGCTACCTTGTCCCATCCCTTCCCCTCCCCCAGACAAACACACACACACACACTCACACTCTCTCTCTCTCTCTCTCTCTCTCTCTCTCTCTCTCTCTCACACACACACACACACACACGCTCTTTCTTACACACACACGCTCTCTCTCTCTCTCTCACATACACACACATACCAGGTACATGTGTGAGAGCACACCCCCCCCCTTCCATTTTCCAGTAATCTAGCTGTTTCTCTGTTGAACACCTTTTGGCATTCAGCTTTGACCAAATATGTAGCAAAGTCTTTAAATGTTCTGTGGTTCTCAGATCAGCTTTTGTGCCTTGAGTCCCTTCTTTTAAATGATAGAAATTCTTCAATTCCTGTCCTGAACAAAGCTGCTGCCATGCCGTGGGGTAAAAGCCCATGTCATGTTGATGCCCTCACAGAGGTTATACAAGGGCCATTGGCAGGTGGGCACCGTCTCAGTGTGAACATGCTAGTGATTAGCTTTATGGGAAAGCTTCCATTTGCTCTGGCTGTGTATGTAAATCTTATATTTTGTAATGACTCTGAAGGAGCAGGAATATGAGGGGGACCTGAAAAAGCAATTGAATTCTTAATGTTTTGGGGAAAAAGACGAGATGCCAATGAGAGAAGATTCGCAAGGTAGGCCAGTATTTTCTCCTTTTGGAGATAGACCTCTAGTTTCTTTGATTGGAGGTTATGTTTAATAGTGTCTCTAATGGCTGCAACATGACTCTGCATTGAGATTTCGGCATGAATAACAACCTGTTCGTGTTTCATTGAACTCCAAATGAGAAATTCTGTCTTTTATTGTTTTAGGAAATTAGCCTGTGTACTATTGCTCCTAGAGCTTTATAATTAATCACTAAAGGTTATGGCTGTGGAGAGTTTGTGGGAAATAGATGCTTGAATGATTATAATTGTAGCTGTCAAATCAGAAATATAGTTCCACAGCAGCAGGCTTTATTTTTTTTAACACTGTAACAAAGACTGGGAGGATCGCCTCTTGCCTTGTACAAAGAGATGGAGGTTTGCTTTGGTTTTAAACAACGTTGTTTAGTTCCAAAGGAATTGTACATAGTGCCTTCCTTCCTCAAGTGGTTTTGAGGTGATACCTACAGAAACTGTTTACATTCTTGGTCTGTACTTGTACAGCCTTTTATGTGATGATCATTTAGCTTACATGGAGAGACATTGGGCATCTTTGTACGTTGAAATTCAAGTTTGATAGGGATGAGGGAGGGAGGGAGAGAAAGAGAGATCAGAGAGAGAGAGAGAGAAAGAGATGAAATGAGATGAGATATGAGATGAGATGAACTTAAACTCAAGACCCATATCCCAAATGGTCTCCATGTCATTTATCATCTTTGTAAGGTATCAAAAGACTTATGTCTAGGGAGCCAGGAGATGTGTCTGGGGGTCTTTTGGCATCTGCATTGAGAACACAGTTTTCAAGGCTTCATTTCATAGACCCATAGATTCTCCTATGCTATATGATGCTGTTCCTTCTCCCACGCTGTCAGATAAAACATGCATCAACAATGGGAACCTACTCTTTTAAAAGACTCCTAACCCATCCCAAGAGGCAGCCATTTTGCCTGTTTGGAAATTCTCTAAGGCAGTGGTTCTCAGTCTTCCTTTAATACAGTTCCTCATGTTGTGGTGACCCCCAACCATAAAATTATTTTCGTTACTACTTCATAACTGTAATTTTGCTACTGTTATGAATCGTAGTGTAAACATCTGATATGCAGGATGTATTTTCATTGTTACAAATTGAACAGAACCCACAGGTTGAGAACTGCGGCTCTAATGTCTAACCTAAACAACTCTTTTTGTAGTAGGGAAGGCACCTTTTGTCTATTCTCAGGGGCTTTCAGAACAAATTTTCTCCTCTCCTCCAATTTTTCACAGCATCAGCTCCTACACCTTAGGTTGACACAACACTCACCTCTTTTCACTCTCCACTCTGGGTGTGAGCACCCCCCAAGTTCAGTTTATGCTCAAACATTCTCTTGTCTAATCTTAATCTTTCCCTTTTCCATGCTTGTTTGGCACAAGTGTTGCTGCTTAATCAGCCATGTCCACTTCCTGTGAGTCTGCCCTCCCTCTGAGTGCTTCATTCGGCTTTCCTAAGCCAGTCTTGGGTCCTACAGGCTCTATCCTATTGAGCACTTTGCTTTTGTACTCCCATGGGTACCTCATGGTCTGCTTCCAAGCTACTTTATCACCCTGTATCTTTTCATCTTTTGGGGGAGATGGTGAAGGAAGCATGGCATAGTGGGAGGAGTATTTCACCTCAAGTCAGGAAGACTGAGATTGCAATCCTCTCTCCTGTGCTTGCTAGTTGTAGGACCCTGGGAAGGTTATTGAACTCCTCTGAGATAATAATAACAACCTCACAAGGTTGCTGAAAGATTCAAATGATGAAAAATAATGGTAATCACTTTGTAAGCCTTTAAATTCCATAAAATAGACATTTAGCTTGCTAGAAAGTCTACCCTTTCCTATTTTGCGTTTATGCCATTCAGTTAAAGGGATTTAACATTGCTTTGGACTCTCAAATTCCATCCTTCCTTATACAACTTGACAAGGTCATATTAAATTCTCAACTCATTCTCCAAACTGCCACCCCTCCACTCCCCATCTTAGTAATACCGGCATATTTAGCAGTCCTGTTATTTATTTCACCATCTCTATCACCAATTCAGATATTAACCCCGAGTCCAGGATGTGGCCTAGGGGGGATACTGTTTTTTGTAATTCTCAGCAAACTACCTTTGGCCTGTGGAAGACCACTCCCTGGGTGCCCCTGTCATGCCATCTTGGAGCCCTCATCAGGTACACATCCTATACCAATTTTCACGTTTCATTGATGAGCTGATTGTTCAGGCTAAAACCTAAAACCTTGATAAAGTCCAAACAAATTACATCTATCCCTTCCCCTCTGTCTCCCAGACTGTCATTCTGTCACAGAAAGAGATTAGATTAGTCTGACAAGACTTGGTCTTTATGAAGCCATGCTGGGTCTTACCCAGCATGCTCTTCTCTTCAAGGTGTTTGCAAATTGATTTGCATTGTTTTCCTGACTCTGAGTGTTATCCTTATAAAAGGAAACAAAAGAGAACAAAGCTCCTCCTGCCCAAGGCAAATGCAGTGGGTCTTCTTGAGAATGATTCCGATACCCAAACAAAGTACATTAATTCCTTTTCCTAGAATTTTGAGAAAATTAGGGCAAATAATTTGTCATGTTTGTTTTCTTCATTAGAAGACTGTGTTTATCAAGGGATTCTGCAACTGCTGGCTTTCAGTATTTTTTATCATTTTTCAAAAACTGTTCATTTCATATATCATTTGGAAGTTGACAGCAATCAATAGTAATTAGCTTATTACAGTGCCAGATCTCAAACCCTGATGTATGGCACATAGTGAACATATTGACTTTAAATACCTCTTACAGTTATCCTTTTAAAAAAAGGGAAGTGCATTTTAAAATAATAAAAAAAACCCCCACCAATCCATATCAGTGCTGTGTTAGAGCCTAGATTCTTTCTGAAAGATAGATATTCAAGTAGATAGTTTTTCATCCAATTAAGCATTTGATCCCCACATATAAGGTAGAACATGTTATTGTGAGTGTGTTTGTGGGTTTTACACTGAACCAGTAAAGAAGGGAAATTAACAGTCACGGGCATGTGGTATGTACATTGTTGACAATCTGTATCTTTTTTAGATTTGGAAGAGTTGGTTTTAATAATTAACACCAAGACCAGCTGAGGCTAAGTCAGCCTATTGAAGGGAAAAATATATTTTCTGTTTTGGTGAATTGCCCGACTCTCTGTGCCTGATGGAATCCCAATAAGGTGGCGTAAGCACTTCTAAGATGTGTGGAGGGGCAAAGTCAACCTTGGGAAATTTCTTGAGTGGACCATGTGTCAAGACACCATGTTAACAGAATTATTCCTTAAAAAGCCCTGATTAAAAAAAACCAACAAACTCATGATACTCTACTAATTATTAATTCACCATGAAGTGTCATGGTGTTTGTAACCCCAGAGTACTGACCATAGTGGGAATATGTCAGTATTTCTTAGAGAAAGCAGTTGCTGCCATAGATCTCTCTTGCCCGGGTCCCTCTGGAAACTTGGCAGGGAGGGAACAGACATGAACAGCCTGGAGTATGTAACACTGCCAGCCTTAAGGTCAAAGGGCTGCTGGTATATTGGGGCAATTGGTGTGATTCAGGATTCTCATCTTTAAGATAATGGCAATAATATAGGATTACTTTTGGGGGACTTGTTTCAAAACCTTATTGTTTGGGAGAGAGATGAGCCTAAGCATGATGGCTGAAGCATGTAGGCTAGATGGAAAGGGGCTGAGCCTTGTGGCACAGTCTAGCAAAGAGGTTCATGGATTTTATGTATGAATTGGTTTAAATTCTAGATGACAGTGATGATTCTGAGAGTGGAAAGGAAAGGGCATATCTAAGAAACAGGATGGGGAAATCATTGGTAGGACTTGATGAGTGATTGATTGGGGAAGGAAGAGAGAAGGAAGTCAAGGATGAGTTATTTAAGTGAAATCAGAAACTGCCCTAGAGAAAGAAGGAAACAGGAGGGGAGAGAGATGGTTAGAAAGAGAAATGAAGGAGTTCTGCTTTAGCTTTACTTGGCAGTTGAGCATACAGTGGAAATAGAAGTTGTCCCTTGAGCTGTCAGTTTGGACATTATTCCTATATATGTGATCATCAAGATGTTATGAGTAGATGAGAGACAGCCTAATGTAGTCAAGAGAGAATTGGATTTAGCGTCATGAAGACCTGGGTTCAAATGCTGCCTCTGACTAGCTAGTGATTTGTGACCTCAGACCAGGTAGTATCTGTGAATCTCAGTCTTCAATGAAATGGGCACACCAGGCCCCATCTGTACCTTTCTACCAGGACTGTCATGACACTAAGCTGAGATCAGAAGATGTTAAGGTACCACTTAAATGTCAGTTTGTGTTGTGTCCTTACCAGGGGAGTGAGTGCAAGATCCCAAATCTGAGTGTTATGGATCACATACAGCTAAGAGGTGGGAAGAACCAGAGGAGCTGCAGGAGATCCAAAGGGACTAGACTGAGTAACATGAAGTCTGCTAGGGAGGGGAGAAAGGGGATCATGGGGGATGCAGGAGGTTGGACTGTGGCAGCAGAAAGAAAACTCCCAACCAGCATATTTAGTGACCAAATAGCCTAACTCCTTGGGGGGGGGCGCGGCGGTCATCGTTATCAATTTCTCTTTTGTTTATTTACAAGTTCAACTTGATTAATTTTTTTCAAATACTTTCCATCTGAATATAGGGTTTCATCATATCCTCAACTGAATGATTGAATAATTTTAAAAGTTACTGAAAAAAAGATTAGCATGAAAATTGTAGATTTGCATCATGTATAAATCTAAGTGTGTACCTCTCTATTTAGTGAATTTGTAGTTTCTATTCAGCAGGCATTGGTTTTGCTGCTTCAGTGTGTCCCAAGACAGGCTGAGTGCCTGCCCTAATGGAGCTTAGACTCTAAGCAGGGGGCATTGTTGCATTTGCACATGCAGTTTTTGTGTGTTTAATGATACCACGTGCATACAAATTAGGAATTACAAGGTATTTTGAGAAGGAGGGGGGGTTCCTATGTGGCTGGGATCTGGCTATATGATACCTGAGTTGACTCTAGGAGGTAGATAAGGATTCTGAGATCTGGAAAAAAATGCTTTTAAAAAAACTTTTTAAATTAAAATTTTTTTTTGCTTTTTTTTTGGAGGGGGGAAGGCAGAGCAATTGGGGTTAAGTGACATGCCCAAGGTCACATGGCTAGTAAGTGTTAAGTGTCTGATGCTGGATTTGAACTCAGGTCCTCCTGACTCCAGGGCCAGTGCTCTATTCCCTGTGCCATCTAGCCTCCCCAAAAGAATGCTTTTCAGCCTTGGTGGATGGCGACTCCCGGTGCCCAGAGGGGTGACATGGACTGGACTTCCTGAGGCCCAGATAATGCAATACTCCAGTTTTACTGTAATGCAGAATATGTGGAGAGGTGTGAAATAAGAAATACCAGGCTGAGGTGCTTGTGTCCTTCCAGATCACCGCCCCACCTTCCACTCTGCTCTCTAAACTCTCTGCTCCATATTTAATGAAATTCCTTTTGACCCAACCCTTTTGCTCTTTCAGTCTTTCCATTTTCTGACACACAGTGAGACCTGAATTTCTAGCAATCAGTTCCCATTGTGGTCTCACTTTCACTCCCATTTCTACCCTCTAAGCGCCCCCCACCTCCCTGGCCATTGCTCACCATTGCTACTATCACACTCTCTCTATCACCACTCAGCTTCCTCTCCTTCACTGAGAGTTATTCTATCCAAATTTATCACTTAACATCTGACTTCCAGGACATTATCATTCTTCTCTGGATGCATTCAGTGCCAAGCTCACCATTTTTATCTCCACCCTAACTTTTGCCCTTTTACTAAGGGAATTCACCAAATACACTGATGCTCCTTCTACCCTCACTTTCCGCTTCTTCAGTGTACACCATTCCCATGATGGACTCAGAGATTATGACTCAGCCACCCACAAGGATGGTAATCTACAAATATCTCACTTCTTGTTCATAAACTCATATTCCTTTATCTGGTCACACTCTTTTATCATTCCATCTTTCCCCCTGCCTTAGAATCCAGTCCTGTTCTTGATTACCACCATGAGCTTTCCTTCCACTCTTCAGTTCTTTCTTACGTCATCCCCCCGTACTGTCTTTACTCTCCTCCCTTCCATATCTCAACAACTTGGTGAATCAGCTCAACTCTACACTTAAATACCTGGCCTGCTGGTTATTTTGCCAATTTTGTCTTAACAAGCTGCCACCCTGGATTCTTCCTGTCATCTGCCATCTTTGCTCCTACTCCTATGCTTTTGAACAGAGCTAAAGAGAATCATGAAACCATGCTGACTGGGTCCAGTGCAGATTTATGTTATATTATCTCAAGTGGACCCTCACTTACATTCCTCTAGTCAGTTTTCTATCTCATTTACCAAGACAGCTATTCCAAATCTTTGCATCCCTCCTTAAGCCTCTTCTGACATCCCTTGCCCCAACCCTCTCAGCTGAGAACCTTACTTCCTATTTCACAGAAAAATTGAGGCCATTTTTCAAGAACTCCCTCTTCTTCCCTACTCCCCATTCCGTGTCATTCAAATATCTTCTCTCGCTATCTTTTCCTTTTCCTCTGTCTCATATGAAGTGGTAGCCCCTTCCTGACCAAGGCAAAGCCTTCTCCATGTGCTCTAGATCCTCTCCTCTTCCTTCTCCAGAAGATTGTCCCTCCTATCGTCCTTACCCTCTCTCTAACCTTCAGTCTCTCCCTGTCTGAGGGCTCCTTTTCTACTTCTGTGTCTTCTCATCCTTAAAGACTATCACTTGATCAAACCATCCCCATCAGCTGTCATCAACTGTTATCCTATAGCCCTCTTACCATTCTCTGCTAAAGCCCATGAGAAAGTGGTCTGTGCTAGGTTCCTTTGCTTCCTCTGTGTTCTCACTTTGGACTTCATCATTCTACTGAAGCTTGCCTTTCCAAATTATAGTCCTCACCCTCTACAGCCTTTAACACTGTCCATCACGCCATTCTCCCAGATACTCTCTTCTCTAGGGTTTTCCAGTCTTTGATGGATCTTCATCCAGGTCATAAATACACACTGATTTGCATGTTAGCTAGTTTTTCCAGTATGTAGTTTCCACACTGTGATCCAACCCAGCTTCTCATACCTATTCAATTCTGGGCCCAGCTCATTGCCATCTGTAATGTCTGTCCAAGATAAAGGCTTACCCTGATGGACGAACTAAAGAGGCTGTCCTCCACTGTATGTTGGAGTCTGGGAGATTGTGTGTCTTGTATCCACTTTATCAATGTTGATCCCACCTTGGCCAGAGTGATTTCCTTAAAGCACAGTTCTGCCTCTGTCCCTCCCACTCTATCTCCCCCCCCCCCCCCGACCATGCACATATTCAGTAAATTTCTGTGCCTCCCCATTAGCTCCAAGATTAAATGTCGAGTTCTCTGGCATATAGCAAAGGCTTTCCCAGCCTGGCCCCCTCCTAACTTTCCAATCTCCTTATTGCTGCCCACATTGCTCTCTGTGGTCCAGCTTCACTCACCGCCCTGTTGTCCCTTGCCCACAACCCTCTAACCCCCCTCTCTGTGCCCTGCATTTACTGTCCCTCATGCCTAGAATGCACTCTCTCCTTACTTCTGCTTCTTAGCTTCGTTCCAAACTCATCTGAAGTCCTCCCTTCTGCAGTACATATTTCATCACCCATTCCCTTTATTGACTTCCTGAACTTGATTAGAGGGGGTACCGAACACCGTGATTTTCTTAGATTTGAACAGAGATGCTGCCTGCTTCCGTAGGTTGTCACCTCCACAGAGAGGTCCCTTAGACAGCAAATTGAGCTCATATCTAAACCTGGTCCTCTCCTGATCCCTGGGGCCAGATTCCTTTTCCTACATATGAATTAGTTTGAATTCCAAGCCTTTCTGGCTCTGTAAAGATTGGTTGCCAGCTTGCCTACTATAGGTGCTCATTAAGAGAGCCCAGTATTTCTCTGAGAAGGCGGAGAGAAATACATTCAGTGCCTCCTAGAGGGCTGAGTCGATGGCACATTTGAATAATTTTTAAATGGGAGGTAAAAATTCTTTTGCCTCCTGATTCAAGTTTTCAAGGTCCACTTTGTATGGGGGCAACAGATGCTATAAAAACCATGAAAATGCACTGTGAAATTTGAGAATCAGTGACATTTCCCTCAGTACTTTGGGCATGGAGAATGCTAACTGAACTGACATGATAGAGACTCAGTGGCGTGCTGCTTGTTCCCTCAAACTCCTTTATGTGGCCAAACCAGTTGAATAAATTTGTGTCTGCTTTCTCTAGAGAGAAACTGACTGTCTGAGCTTGATTTCCTCAGGATATACAAATGGCAGATTATACTCAGGTTCAGACAAGGAGCTGTCGATCACGGTCGAACCAGATCAACATTGCGTACCCTGCGGACAGAATGGTCCCTGCTGGCCAGCCCAGGGATTTGGGGGGGCTGGTGCCAGGCTTCCTGTGCCATGCCCCCTCTTGCCTCTCCATACCTGCCAGGCCTTCTTCTCATAAATGCAAACATCCTTCACAATCTGTTTTAAAAACCACAAATACATCACTCCGAGGAATATTTAAGGAACCATCAGGAGGCGAAAAACTCATTGGTTTAATGGAATGCTGTCAAGGCAAATCAGCGTCACCAACGACACAGGGGCAGAATTGATACTTTTGCACTGACATGTTCAAAGAAAAGCCCATGCATTATTTAGAAAACCCAGGAATCTGTCAGCTGGATGATTGCCGAGTTAGCAGAAGCAGGAGGATGCTGCTTGCGCTGAAAAGAAACGCGTAGGCACAGATCCATATTGTAACCTTTCCTGTTCTACACCCACCGTGAACACCCAGCTATTACCCGGTCAGCATTTTCGAGTTTTTCCCTTTTAAATTTTCAAGTGCTTCGAAAGTCAAAAGAGGTAGGTCTTTTATTCTCAAAAAG
The DNA here is from genome assembly GCA_028627135.1 of Pseudochirops cupreus. NCBI lineage: Eukaryota > Metazoa > Chordata > Mammalia > Diprotodontia > Pseudocheiridae > Pseudochirops > Pseudochirops cupreus. The sequence goes on along the minus strand of CM053582.1, from coordinate 44,854,978 downwards.
CCGAATGCCTAGGCTGTTATTTTATTGTAAGAATAAAGATGACAAGCTCAAAGAACAGATGGTTTTTTCATCTTTGTCAATGCCACCTGGGGCTCCCAGGACTCTCTTTGGGGTCGTCCTTAAAGCACTCATTCTCTGCGCAAATCTTCCCCCCCCAACCCTGCAGAAAAATATTTCCTCAGGAAAATCACCTGCTTGAGCATTTCACAAGCAAACAGAAACCACGAGTCTTGTCAGAAGGTAAACTTAGGGCCATGATTTAAAATTCTGCTAATTCCAATCCAATCCAGCAAGCCTACTGTGTGCCAGGCAGTGGGCTAGGCCCTGGTGATAGAGCCAAAAACAATCAACTAGTTTCTGTCCTCAGGGTGCACATTTTATACAGGAATGGACCATTTATACAGAGATATATTTACATGATAATTTCAGGGAAAAGAAGAGAGTGTTAACCATCCAGGGGGATCAATAAAGGCTCTATTAGGAGATGGCGCAGGAACTGAGCCTTTAGGAAAGCCAGGGACTTGAGGAGATCTAGGTGAGGAAGGAGTCTAGTCCAGCCGTGTGGGACAGCTTGTGCAAAGTCATGGAGGTTGTAGATAGCTTGCCAAGTTCCCTTTTCAATTTTCCAATATCCTTTTATCATTCCTAGGAGACAAGGAACCTACTACTCTTCTTCCCACTTTACAGAGGGGGAAAAATGAGGCCCCCCAAAATCAGATTCCTTCCTAGGCCATCCAGCTTGGAAGATGCACAGATACCAGTAATTTTGGTCTCTCATTGCCCAGTCAAGAATCTTCCACTCTTTAACCCTCCCTTTTCTCTTCCTTGACCATGTGTGAGTGTATAGAAATATCTAATTGTCTCTAAACTAGAAGTCACCGAATCAGCCAGCATGGTTCCACATTAGCTGATTTCTACCTGATCAAGGAAAACTTCTAGAGACAGTTAAACTGAGGGTAATGAAGTGGAATTTGAAAAACAAGAATTTTTTTGTGTCTTTAGAAATTAGTCTGTCAAAGGAAGTAGCAAAAGTTGTGTTGTTTGGGGAGGTTCCCAGAAAGCACTCATTTTTAATTTTCCAAAGTAATTTTCCTTTGTTTGAGAATCAGATGTGACTTTCTCTTTAGATGAGAAGGAATGGTAATTGACCCAAAATAGGTTGGTAAGTGTGGATTGAGCAGTTTTTGGAGGGTCTCTTGGCATATGGCTGGTGTTGAGAGGTTTACTTTACATCTAGGAATCTGGGCTTGGAGGCAGTGTGGCAGCATCTCACTTTCTACCCTTTCTGAAAAACTTAGAGAATTCGTAGAATTGGAAAAACCCTGAGAAATTCTCTGGTACAACACCTGCATCTTATAGGTGAGGGAATGGAGGCCCAGGGAAGGGAAGTGACTTGCTTAAGGTCACTGCTGGTTTGTGGCAGAGCCAGGATTCAGACCCAAGTTAAGTGTTGAAGGTGCTGGATTTCTTCTTTTGGGAATGTTGCCCTTTGTTTTTACCCCAGTGACAGTTTCCCTTAGCCTCTTTCTAGCCATTAAAACCCATGGGACCCTTCTTTGTTAAGAAGAACATTCAGTCAGCGCCATCCAATCCATTGACCAAGTGCTTACCCCATTCCACACCCATACTTGTCACCTTTCTATTGTTTCTTTCTTAGGTCTTTAGGACTAAGGACGTTAATTTTTTAAGGCTATGAGTACAGAATGGAAACGTAGACCTTGACCTGCAAGTAATGCCCAGCAGTGACTTTAGTTCATTTTTCTCATAGTAATAATTTGGAGCCAAGTCCTCTTCATGCCTCTTTATCTTGTTTATCTTGAGCCTTACAACAGACCAAAATTATTAGCCACGTTTTGTGGATGAGGAGACTGAGACTCAGAGATTTTAAATGTCAGAGGAGGGGTTGGAACCCTGACATTTCCTCTTGAGCTCAAGTCTAGTGCTATTTCCCCTACCCCGAGACTTGAAGGTCTGTTTCGGGCACAGGCAGCACTTCACATACACCTTGATTTATTTTAAAGTGAAGAATGCATGTAGCTAGAGAAAGACCATGAAAAGATCTCATGAAGCACTTAAATTTTATAAATCTCTAGGAGGTAGATACTACTGGTATGATTAGACCCATTTTATAGATGAGGAAGCTGAAGGTGACCAGCCTCCCCAGGGTATCAGGGCTAGTAAGGGGTAGAAATGGGATTCAAACCCAGGGCTGTGTTTTCGGTGCCAGACAAGAAGCACTTCTCTTCTGTACAAGGGACCCGGTGCTAGGGTTGCATCCAACATTCCCATTCCTTCCTGTACCCAGGAATGTGTTTAGCTACTCCATGGGCAGGGAGCCTCCAGCCCCGAGGCTTTCTAGGTCCTTACAGGTGGCCCTCTGAGTCCAAGTTTTAAAGAACAAATCCTTTTATTAAGAGAATTTGTTCTGTGAAGTTTGGGTGTGCACTTGAGGACATAGAGGGCCCCATGTGGCCTCAAGACTGCAGGTTCCCGACCCCTGAGCTAGTCATTAAAGGCAGACTAGGAATACAGCAGGTAATGAGTAGCTGCCTAAGTCACTTTCTAGGGCACACGGTCTTCTTCAGGCTCCAACAGGACCTGTTAAGTGCCTTCTGGAGGCTACAAATTCTTCTCATGGTCTTTCTCTAGCTACATGCATTGTTCACTTTAAAATAAATCAAGGAGTATGTGAAATGCTGCCTGTGTCCAAAACAGACCTTCAAGTCTCGGGGTAGGGGAAATACCATTAGACTTGAATTCAAGAGGGACTGTCAGGGTTCCAACCCCTCCCCTGACATTTAGGAGGATGGAAGCCCTGGCCCAAGATGGTGTCTAGAAATGTCTCCCAAGCTGACTGTGTTGAAGGTGCTGCCTTCCTGCCTTGCTCCTTGGCATTACTGTTAGGTCCATCCAGATGTATGAGCTGTGGACCCAAATGAGTAGTAATTAAAGTGTTCTAAGAGGGATCATCTGCCTCAATTTATCACGTTGCCTTACCTCTAGAACAGCAGTTCTCAACCTGTGGGTCGCGACCCCTTTGGAGTTGAAGGACCCTTTCACAGGGGTCGCCTAAGACCATCGGAAAACACATATTTACGATGGTCTTAGGAACCTCCTTTATCCATCTCCAGGCAGGTCCACTCACATGCAGACACACCCACATATGACTATTAAAGGGTTACCACATTAGGAAGGTCGAGAACCACTGATGTAGAAGGTTTGAAGAAGAGATTCTTAAATGAGAATGTAGGAGCACGAGTGGGAGCCAGGCCCATTTACATATTTGCTTTAAAATGTAAGGAGCCCAGCTCACTGAGGGGGGTAGGGTGGTTGTGGGGGCTCCCCCACCCCCATATCTAGCTCTTCCCACCAGCAGCTGAATGGAGCTAACAAGAAACAGGGGAAATGGTCAGAATCCATGGGTGCCTGAGGGCCCAGCCCCAGTGCTAATTTCATTGACTATGAAATCTTATGTAAAAATACACAATGGTCTAGAGCTGTCTGGAGTTCACTGTGGACACTGGCTTAATTTGCAACAAAGTGTTTTATAAATATTGAGGGCAGTGGGCTGGGCCTATGCTGGCCTGTCAGCATGGAGATCCCTCACTTGGATACCCTGGACAGTATGAATTGGTAACTGCTGCAACCTTTGGCGAGTTGTCTGGGGGCACTGGCAAGTTTAGCCCAACTCTTGCTTACTCACAGGCTCTCTGGCTCCTCTGTCAGGCTGCCTCTTTAGCGATGAAAACAACCTTGTATTTATTCTTTTTTTTTCCATTGACTTGTTTATTTACTTTTAGTTTACAAGATTCAGTTCCACAATCCCTTGAGTTTTAAATTTTCTCCCCTCCCTCTCCTCCCCCCCGCCATGGTGGTGTGCAATCATGTATAGGATCTGCAAATAATTTCACATTGTACAATAGTCTGGTTGTATAGAAGGGTTGTATCAAATGGAGTGAACACTGGGGAAAAAGAAAGAAAACCAAACACGAAAAAGAGCGATAGCATGTAGATTGCTTCAGTCTCCCTTTAAACTCTGGTCTTTCTAGATCTTTCTCTGAATGTAGATATCTCCTTCCATCCTGAGACTTGTAGAAGTTGTCTTATAGCTGTGTGTTGCTGAGAAGAGTCCAGTTTATTTTTGGGTACAGATTTTTCCTGGTTCTGCTCTTTTCACTTAGCATCAGTTTGTATAAGCCTCTCCAGGTACATATGAAGCCCATCTCCTCCTCATTTCTTATAGCACAATAGTATTCCATTACATTCATATACCACAACTTGTTTAGCTATTCCCCAATGGATGGGCATCTCCTTAATTTCCAGTTTTTTGCCACCACAAAGCGAGCTGCAATAAATATTTTTGTACATATGGGTCCTTTTCCCACTTCTGTGATCTCTTTGGGATCCAACCCCAGAAGTGGTGTTACTGGGTCAAAGGGTATGCAATTATTTATAGTCCTTTGGGCATAGTTCCAGATTGCTCTCCAGAATGGTTGTATCAGTTCACAGCTCCACCAACAATGCATTAGTGTTCCAATTTTTCCACATCCTCTCCAGCACTTGTCATTTTCCTGTTTTGTCCTCTTAGCCAATCTGACTGGTGAGATGTGGTACCTCAAAGTTGTTTTGATTTGCATTTCTCAAATCAATAGTGATTTAGAGCATTTTTCCATATGCTTAAAGATATCTTTAATTTC
>CM053582.1:44763322-44849781 GCA_028627135.1 Pseudochirops cupreus | reverse complement strand
ACACTGGGATGGCTGTTTTGGGGTGGTGGGTGGGGGAAAGACGGGGAGAAAATATGTTACTCAAAATCTTGTGGAAATGAATGATGCAAACTATAATAAAATTAAAAAAAAAACAAAAGGGAAAAATAAAATAGAGGCTACAAAGAAATTCTATAGAAAGTTTCTGATTCCATAATCCATTGGTTGATAACATGGATGACCCTAAGATGGGTACAAATGAGTAAACAGATATGTACAACTGATAGGCAGAAGAAAACTTACGGACAGAGTAACATTAGAAATATTGCATAGCCACAGGTAATGTTGCTATGATGAGCTGGGAATCTTTGTTGGATTTTACGGCATGGAGGAGAGGTCCTAAGTTCAAATCCCAACTCTGCCACTTACAAGCTATACGGACTCGTTCTAAGTCTCAGTTTCCTCCTTTGTAAAATGAGAGGATGAATTAGATGACCTTTAAATTCAAAATGTATGAGTCAACTGATCTATGGGAGAACATTTTGACCTGCTAAAGGGTCATTTTACCTGCCAAACTCAGTCATTTTGGCCCTCAACCCTCTCTTTCATTCCTATTGCTTACTTTCTTTTTCTCTCCTTAGTATCCCAATTCCATGGTGTAACTGAGTGGCAGCATTTCCATAAGAGCAGGAGTTATCTATGCACAAGAGATGTGTGTAATTTGGGAGAGTTCCAGAATAAAAAGTACAATTCCCATACATTGTATACCCCTATTATTACTTCTGGTGACCTGTGTAATTAAACCCCACTTCCTGTTTGGCTATTTACAGCTCTTCTCCATCATTTGCACAAAGGAGAGCGTCTAATGTGTGGGCTGGGAGGGGGGCAGGGCATAAGGGAGGTTCTTTTTGGGTCTTGCAGGCTGTATAGTCATGTGGCTTTCTTTTTTTTCAGAGGCTCATGCTGCCTCTTCCCAAAGGGATCTCCAATGGGGCATCAACATTTTTTTTATGTAACAGGCAAGTCATGATTGAATTAGCAACACGTGTTGCTTTGCATGTATCACAAGATTGTCAGATTATGTTGGTAAGGAAGCCATTTTCTGTTTGCAGTTCAGATGGTCACTTCTAACGATTCCAAAATAATACATTTTTCTATTAGCCTCTGGGCCTGGCATATTATAAGCAATGGGTATGTGCTAATCAATTAATTCATTTACAATCAAACACCTTGAGAAGAAGTAAGCTACCAGTTTCAACATTTTACTACACACAGATGCAGGGGCATGTCTTACATGCACGTCAAGTATCATCTTCTTTCCTTTTTAAACTACAGCAAATGCCTCATTTTCCTGGTATCTCCTGAGAATAAGCCTTCTTAGACTACTCACCCAATGGTTTTTTGTTGTTTTGTTTTGTTTTTGTTTTTCCACTTAAAGGTTTTATATGTTAGGTTAAACAAACCCTTTCCCTGATTAATCACTGAGTAACTTTGGTGGAGAGAGAAAATCATATTACAAATGAACAGCTACCTGTTATCAAATAACAAGGCATTTTAAACAAAGACCCCCCCCCCCAAAAAAAGACCAGTTAACGTGTTTCCACTGACCTGGGGGGATTTTTTTCCAGTTAACAGCCTCTAAAGAATGCTACCTTTTGATTCTTGTCTCTGACACAAAAATGATTGTCTAATTTAGCCAGGGTTCTATCACGTAGATCAGGGAATCTTATTTACTCACATACCCTGGGAACATTAAAACACAATGGTGTGATTGTCTCTGGGAGAAAATTTTAAAGATTGACTTTTCCCCCCCAAAAAGGGGGTTGAGATCAAAAGGTAACTTTAATAGATGTTTGACTAAGGTCAGCTTCTGAGGAAATGGAACACTGAAGATGAAAGAGAAGAAATGGATTTGGCTTCTGAGCTTGGCCAAATCCATTTGGCATTGTTTAGCTTTTATGTAATTCTTCAGTTTGGGGCGAGATAGCATGGCTGAAATGAGTTGGCTCCCATCTCAAGGTTTTAATGTCTTCATGACACTTTAACATTTAGCAAAGTTGAGTAAACCCAAAACTGGCTTTCTTACCTACACTGGTACTTAGTGAAACTGTCACTAAGAGGACAGTAACTGGTAAAAGAGATGAATTGGTTCTAAAGGGATCAGAAAATGAAAATTGCTCCTGGCTTTTTTTTCCCCAGAGCAAAATCACCATGGTAGTCACCCTGATTGGTATGATTTTAAGTGGCATTATTCAGAAGATGATTTTACCATCGGAAAGAAGAATTCTAATTACCAATATGTAACAATTCCCTGGATAGAACTAGCTTTGCTTCATTAAGAGGATGCTGGTATAATGAATGTCTTTTAGTTGTTAGTATCATTAATTAAATGGTACTCAAAACTCTGGATGCAATTAAGCTGGACATGTAGACTAAAATATGGTAAGCTATATGTGGGGGGGGGGAGGGAATGACAGTGTGGAAGGAAGGGGAAATTATAGGACATTTTATTTATTTAATACTGTAATGGACCTCGAAGTTTATACATAATTATATTATGATCATATAAAAGGGTGCTTATTTTCCATAAACAGATAAAATAATGCATGAAGAGGTGGATGAAGTAAATTGTTTCTGTCTTACTGCACATGGGGACTTTAATCAAGAAGATGTCTTATTTTTAGTCTTCAGAATTACTGCTAATCTGTAATCATTATTTTTGGAGAGGTGGCCTGGGATACTGGCCAGAAGATGAATCTAGAGTCAGGAAGACAAGAGTTCACACCCAATCTTAGAAACTTACCAGCTATTTGAAGATGGGCAGGTCACTAAATCTCTTGGAGGTTCAGTTCCCCTCCATCTGCAATATGAAGGTACCACCCTACCTCACAAACCTGCTTTAAGGCACAAATGAAAGACTGCCTGCATAGTGGTTTGCAAATTTCACAGTGCTACATAAATTTCAGTTATTATTATGAGTAGCAGTTATATTAGAAAGAAAAATGAAAAGGTTACTATTCTAATAAATTTAATGGAGTGTTTTTTAAATACTCACATAAAAGTTTCCTATGACCACATGTAAATATAGTTTCAATAACTATTCAGCTAATTTAGAAACAACCTCACCCTACTCCCATAAATTTTACTTTTGCCAAAAATATCATGACTATGATTGGTGAAAGGTTTTAGGGTTTCTTTTTTGAATTTATTCAGAGAACTGCCTCATTATGTTACTTTTTTCTGTATGCATATATAGTCTGCAAGTACTTGTAGCCCAAAATGCTTTGGAAAAACTGGGAAAAGATCTCTGCAGCATCTACCATTTAACAAAAGGTTTCAATTCATTGGTACTCATTTTTTAAAATAAATGTTTATTCATCTTTTATTTTTACATAATCCTACATTTTCCAATGTAGCCTTCTTCCCTCTATTTCCCAGACCCTGAATAAAGCATCAAAATGCTCTGACTTTTGTAGTTTATTTTGAATCCTACTAGCAGCTTTATTAAAGGTATTCATTGAGTCAACTGTTTCTTTGCTGGATTTTCCATCATAAAATAGGAATGAGGAAAGAAAATTTTTCCCCTTTTTAAGTCTAATTTCTTTCTCCTGTCTTACTGCCATTGTTAGCATTTCTAGAATTATGTCAAATAACAGTAAAGAAGGAAGGCATCCCTGTTTTACCTCTGTATTTACTGGGAAAGTATCTAGTGTTTCCATAATGCATATAAGGATTGCTTTGAATTTCAGATAGATACTTAGATCTAAAAAAGACACCTGGTAGAATAGAATACAGAACAGGACTGTCTCTCAAATCTACTCATTTAAGAGAAGAATGTGGAGGCAGACTTAAAACTATCTTCTCCTCTGCCTTTTGAAAATTCTGGATAAAAGATTATTCTGGATAAAAAAAAAATTCTCCCCTGCCTTGACTCTTTACCTCCTCTCCTTCTTACAAATGGCAGACTTAGAACCAGCAACAGCAACATTTTTGGCCTATGATAGGAGACAGAGGGGGTAAAAGAGAACTATGCAACTGTTCTCTGGCACAGATCTCCATTTAAATGGTCCACAGATCAAAGGTGCTGATTAAAATACTTGAAGGCTCCAAGGAATAATATGTTTGGCATTCCTTTTTCAAGAGGAAAAAGGAGCAGTGTGTCAGGGGGCATTTGGACTGTTTCCATCCTTTAGGGCAGGAATCTCTCCAAAAGAGGACACATCCTAGCATTGATGGAGTGCCGTTTCCTACCAAGTCTAGCTTTAGAGTGTATCAGAAAAGAATCAGAATCAACTGTTATATTGATTGGTTTTGAGAATCATCAGATTGATTTGTCTATTCCAGTCCTGAGGAGTGGGTAAAGGTAGTGCTGTGAAGGGTGGGGAGGAGAGAAGAGAAGAAATGCTAGAAATCTATTCATCATAAGTACCCTGATCTATTTTTCCGTAGTGATAAACCCAGCAGATCAAAAATTGCCAAGCCAGAGTACTTGACACAGTGTTCTGAACTTTGATTTTTTTCATTGAAATATATCTGTATCCAACAACCAGTATTTCTTAAGCACCTACTCTGTTGTGGGCATTTGGTTAGGTGCTAGGTTTTTAGGTGAACTTACTCATGAGGGAAGAAGGGCAGGCGCCTTGCCTTCACAGATCTCTGACTGGAGAGATTCCAATCCCCACTCCGCACTTTCCTGCCTAACTGAAAAAGGTTTGTTTGAATTTTTGTGCAAGATACTTAATCTAATGAAATAATGGATGTAAACTGCTTCCTAAACCTTAACATTTAGGCCCCCCTCACGGCTATTATCATTGATAATATTAGTGATTGTTAGGATGTTTTATCATTCAGTTGCTAAAACTCTCATAAATAGGACACTCTCTCCCCCTATACCTCCCAAAAGGAAAGAAGGAAGGAAGAGAGGGAGGGAGGGAGGGAAAATGCTAGGAATCCATATAACAAAGTGAGATAGTCCCTGCCTTCAAGGAACTTGAATTCTAATTAAGGAAGGGTGGTCAGGGAGGAGAGTCACAGCACCACTGAGGTGAGTGGAGCCAAAGGGAGCCCTTTTTAGACAGTGATAGTATTGGGGCTTCTAGGTGGCCCAGTGAGTAGAGCACTGGCCCTGGAGTCAGGAGGACCTGAGTTCAAATCCAGCCTCAGACACTTAACACTTACTAACCGTGTGACCTTGGGCATGTCACTTAACCCCAATTGCTCTGCTCTCCAAAAAGCAAAAAAAAAAAAGAAAGAAAGAAAGAAAGAAAGAAAGAAAGAAAGAAAGAAAGTGATAGTATTGATCTCACTACTGTCCCCAGAGCAAGGGGGAAATATGCTGCTGGCAGAAAAGCAGATGGCCAGATATCCTGGATGCGGAAGCACAATCTATGAGGTGCTAGATATCATGGGTTCGGGGCAGGGGATGGAAGGTGAGGGGTGAGGGGGGTATTCACTCCCTCCCCTTGCATGAATAAGGACAGCTCAGCCTCAAAGCAAAACTCCCAAAGAGTGGATTATCTCCCCCAAGGAGAGAGGGAGGACAGGGTCTCAAGCAGCTGTTCAGATAAGAAGTAGAGAGACAGTAATAGGGCAGATGCCCTAGCTTCTGTTTCAGGGCACAATTCCTGTGCAAAGCTTGGGAGGATCAATTGGGATGGAGAGGTTTTAGTAAGTATCTGAGCTCAAGCTTCGACTGTGAGTTTTCTGGCAATGTCAATCAGGGGTTGCAGCGTGACTGGTTCCCAACAGTTTATTTTTATCCCCACACAGCACACAAAGTAGTTTTCAAAATAGTTTCTTCCTCTGTAGGAAAAAACAAAATCTGGGCAGCAGCCAGTATCATAGTCTAGCTACTGAACCTTAGTAGAAGCACAGTTTACTGAACCTTAGTGTGCCACAATGGTGAGAGGCTGTGATTCACAATTAGTGGGCCTGGGTTCGATTCACAGCTGTGCTTCAAACCTGTGAGGCTTGAAACAAATTACTTCTCCCTGGGCCTCAGCTTGAAGGTTCTCTAGCAAATGAGAACTTAGGACTTGGGAACCTCAAAGACTCTTTCAGCTTGAAATGGGTGAACTTTTGATCTCTCCAGTTGGCATTTGAAAGAGCTTTCCGGAAAACATAATGTGAAAAGTATAGCTTATCTCCATTTCGGCAATTATGAAACTAAAGTACAGGCAAGACAAATAATTCTATAGGTACTCAAGGGGAATAAGGGCATTGAGCAATTCTGAGCCTTTTATGACCCTCAAAAAGTGCACTGGGCAGACTGAAAAATCCAGGTATTAAAGAAACCTGAGGGGCAGATCTCCTGCTGGGAAAGTCCTTTCCACACCAGATGTACTTATGGTGGAAAGGTCATCAGAAGATAGTGAGGGCCAAGAAATCTTCTTGGCAAACATCTACTATTAAAGGAGGGGGGAATCGCTCCCCTTCTATAAGGAGCAGCAAGTTCCAAATTCATACTTCTTATCCCTTTAAGTATCTTAAAAATTATTGAGGACCCCCCCCCAAAAGAGCTTTTTTGATTGTTTATGTGACTGATAAATACAGATAAAATATGTCTAATACATAAATATATATAAAACATATAGTTATTTACCATCTTAAATAAACATCATAGTATTATTATGGTGAAAGCATTCTTGACTTTGCATCTCGTCTGAAAATAAAATGGACTCCCAGGGATCCCCAGATAGCACTTTGAGAATTGCAGATCTAAACCCACAGAGGTCACTCCCAAGAGGATGTGCACCAAGGGAGGCCCATCCCTGTCTCCTGGCATATGACTGAACTGAGGGAAAAGAATTCCAAAACTATGACTTTCTTCCATTGGATTGACACAGTCACAGAATTACAAAGTCAGAAGGGACTCTGGCGACCATTTTGATCCGACCAATACTTGAAAAAAAATCCCTCCTTTAACATCCCCAGCAAGTATTCATGTAGCCTGAAGCCCTCCAATGAAAGGGAAGTCACTGTCACTTGAGAAAGCCCTTTCTCCCTTGTTACAGATGTACTAGGCTGTCACTCCTTTTCCCTATCACCTTGTGTCTTCTTTTCTCTAGGGTACACATCCACCAATTCCTACGAATGACACTCATGGGGCCTGAAGTCAAGGCCTTTGGGATGTTAACCAGGTGAGACTTCCTAAACTTCAGGGCCCAGATGTCTAAAGCATTCCATGAAAACAGGGTCAATGGCTAGAATGAACCACAACATATACCTGAAAGGCAGATGCGAACTGTTTCTGGGTCATGCCGAAGACTATCACATGCTAGCTTGTAATTTGAATTTGCGTGCAGTAAAGAAGTTGTCAAAAAGCTAAAAAATTTAGCCTCCAAGAAGCATCCTCTGCCCAAATAAGAGTTAGGTAGAAATTAGCTAAACAATGTTTTATGAATTAGGTCTTTAGTATGAAATAGAAGAGCCTGCCCCATCTGCTGGAACAGATCATGTGACTGATTTATGCCACCAGCCCTGAATTATTGATCTATCTGCTTATATATTATATTTTATAAGGGGTATCAAGGGATTGTACCATCTGGCAAGAAGACATCCACTGAAGAGAGCACCTTAAACAGTGAAATTCCAATACCTCAGTGATTAAAAGAAGAGGTTTGGCCAAGGCCAACAAAGCTCTCTAGACAGTTTTCTGCACTAAAATCCTAAAAATCATACAAGGAAGAGTTTTCTGGTATCCTCAGGGGCACAGCCATAGTCCAGGAAGGACGATGAAGGTAATGGCACTGCAGAAAGTCTTTGGGGGAATAATTAATTGAATGTGGGCTCTGTCAACAGAAATACAAAAACTCTTTCCAGAGCACAAATGACTGATTAGAAAACCAAAGTGTTAAATTTGGCAGCCATCTGAAAATGCTCTCATTATGCAAGAACGGGGATAACTGCTGGGGCTACAAAGGCAAAAATGAGAGTTCTTTCCCTCAAGGAGCTTACAATCTAATAGAAATTTAAGGGAAGTACAGAGATGGATGAAATGACAGACTATGGAAAAATTTTGAAGTCTAGTTCCAATTTTAAACATATGTTATAGTAGCCTAGTAATTAAAAAACAAAAGCTGGTAATGTTTGCAGGATAGCCAACTTATAAAATAACTAAAACATTCAATGAACCAAACCAATTTATTTCTCTCGGGAATGTTTTTGAAGATGAAAGTTGTCTTAAATGGAATGGTAACCTAGAAGGGAGTGGGGTGGGGTTAAAAATGTATAATTCTAGGTGAGAAATGAACACAACACATCCTTCTTATTGAGTCACAAAAACCAAAATGGCCTAACTTCTATGCAACACGGTAATTCTGACTACTTAGCACCATGCCTGGTAAACAGTAGGCACCTAATAAATGTTTGCTGAATGATAAGTTTTTAAAATCTCATAGTTACAGAGAATCTTAAGGTTTACAAAATACTTCTTCAGAATAACCCTCTGAGGTGGTTAGCTCAAGTATTATTTTCCCATTTTATGGATTAGGGCAGGTGTGAGGAACCTTTGGCCTAGAGGGCACATATGGCCCTCTAAGTCCTCAAATGCAACCCTCTGATAGAACAAATATTTGTTTGGTGAAGTCTGGATTCAGTTAAAGGGCCACACTTGGCCAGGTTCGCCACCCCTACACTCAATTGAGTGAAACTCAGGGAGCTTAAGTGACTTGCCTATAATTCACTCAGCTAATAAATGGAAAAGCCAGGATTCAAACCCAGGCTGCTTCCTACAAATGGAATTCTCTTTCATCAAGGGTTTCTCTTCCTTATACTAAAACCTAGAAAATTAGTCTATAAGACTACACTGAAACAGCAACAAAAATAACAGCCATGTATAAAGCACTTAAAATTTGGGCAGCTGGGTGGTGCTGCAGTAGATAGAGCACCAGACCTAGAGTCAGGAAGACTTATCTTCCTGAGATCAAATTCAGCCTTAGACACATACTAGCTGTGTGACCCTGGGAAAGTCACTTCACCCTGTTTACCTCAGTCTCCTCATCTGTAAAATGACCTAAAGAAGGAAACAGCAAACCACTGCATTATCTTTGCCAAGAAAACCCCAAATGGAATCATGAAGTGTTGGACAAAACTGAACAACAAGTTAAATCTGACAATGCACTTTACCAGGGAATGGCCAAACAAATTATAGGGCATGAATGTAATAGAATATCATTACTTCCTAAGAAATGACTAATGTGTGGAATTCAGAGAAACATGAAAAGACTTATGAAATCATGTAGATTAAAGTAAGCAAAACCAAGAAAACAAAAAAACCCACCAATTATAATGGTGGAAATGGAAAAAATTATAAAACAAAACTGAAGAGATAATTAATTTTAATGACTAAGCTTGGCCTCAGAGAAGAGATAAGAAAAGTAACTCCCTACTTCACTGAAGAGAAATTTTGCATATACTTTTTAAAATAGCTGATATGCATTGGTCAGTTTTTAGAAATTATTGTGATGTAAAGGCGGGTGTATTTATGAAAAAAAAATTTTAGAAAGGTTTACATTTTAAAAAATTATTTAAGCTACTATTAATATTTAAATTCATTTTTTTCAATAATTATGACAACAAAGCAGAATGCTTTTCTCCGTAACAACCCTGTGAAATAGGTTGACTTTGTCTATACCCTAAGGAATTTGAATTAAAAAAGAAAATAAATTTTTCCTGACACAGAAGGTTATTAAGCCTTTAAAAATTAGAGATTACTGAATAATTCAAAAAATTTAGGGTTTGCGGAGTGGGCAGACAGTCATTATTGGCTTATGTTTCATCTTTATATCCCTAGCACCTAACACTGATGCTGGCACACAGGAGGACTTGATTGGATGAGATGACCTTTAGAGCATCTTCCAGTGCTCTTATGGCTATGCTAGTAGAGAAGTTCCATGTTTCTTTTAATAGATTTTTTATTGTTATCTTCTGTTTTCACTTCGGTAACTTTTGTGCATTCTTCCCCCTTGCCTCTCCTAGGAAGTAATCCTGTATAATCTAGTTGAAAGAGAAAAGAAAAAAAATTGGCAAAAGCAATCCATTCTTTGAAAAACCAGACGTGATCTGCACCCACACTGTTATTTGGACTTTCACAACAGTCATCTTCAGTGTTTGTTGGTGGTTATTCTTTCCACTTGCATTGACATAGTCATTGCATATATTGTTTTCCTTGCTCTGCTTATGAGAATTTACGGGATGGAGTAACTGGTAAGTCAGTTTGACATGATCTACTAAGTATATTCTGAATTATTTCTAAGAAATCACAGGATCTTAGTTTAAATGGAATCCAGAGATGATCTAATCCAACTCACTGTGAAGAATAATCCCCTTTACAACAAATCCAAAAGGTGATTATAGAAGCTTTGCTTGAGAACCTTGAGTGAGGAGGAACTCTATACCTCCATGAAGATGAATATCATAGCCCCTGTAAATCTCAAAGCTAAATATCCTGAATTTCTTCAAATGAAGAAGTCTTTACACATATGGGATGATTTCAAAACCCCCAAGTACCTTCACTACTTTCTTAAGGGTGCTTCAAGGACATGAAGGACTAGATTGTTTTGCTTCAATCACGCAAATTTTAATTTAAAGTCTATTCCATTCCATGCAATAAGCCCCAGAGGGCAAGACTAGGAGCAAGGAAAATAAACCAAAAAGTGACTTCAGAACCAATGTAAAGACAATACCTAGTAAGTTTTCAAATAAAATATTTGATGCCCCAATCACACTTCTGCTATCATGTTATTTGTGATGTTCATTTTTGAGCTCAAGGAGAAGACTTGACCTTTTTCCCTACTAAATTTCATCCTACTAGCTTCAATGTTTTTAGTCTGCCAAGACCTTGGATCCTGCCCCTGTTATTCAGGGCTTTCGTGATCCACCCCAGATCAAATCTGTCTGTGGATCTGATACACCGTTCACCTTCAGCCAAATCTTAAATAAAAATGTTACACAACCCAGGGAGAGGCTGCAATCACCTCAAGTACTCTCCTGGAAATCTCTTTCCAAACTGACTTCCAACTCTTAATGATGATTTTTTGCTTTGAGACAATGCACTCCTTGGAAAAGGGTACACAACTCTCTTCTACCAAATTACAAGCACTAGGAGAATTCTGCTACCCACTGATCTTTGAAAAAGCAAGGCTACATTATAATTCTTTATTCATGCTTGTGATAAAGTAATATGCTAACACCTCAATTCTGGTGATCATACAGACATAACAATAATCTACATTTAAAGAGCCTTTTATGATTTAAAAAGTGCTTCACTCACACCAAATCAAGGAAGAAGGTAGTGAAATTGTCCTCATTTCAGAGAAGAGGAGAGGAGGAGGGGTCAGGGAAGTGAAGGGACCTGGTCATGGCAGAGGACTGGAAGCCAAGTTGTCCTCAGACTCCTAAGACAAGGGCTCTTTTTAGGAAAAAACCCTCATAATAACAGAGTTGCAATATTTCATTTCCTTATGATGGGAACTAAATGACTGCTGAATTTCAAACACCAGGCAAAGTAAGGACACCTTTATTGTGTTCATCTCCACAGGAGAAGCTGTTAGTCATGCACGTTTGTACCAAGGACAGCGTATCAGAGACTAGCAGAGTGTCCCTATGGAAAATACTGCTCCTCAAAAGCTACTGACTGAACTGCTATGGATGGAGTTCCAACATTTGAGACCTGTAATTCTACCCTGAAGAATAAGGGGAGATTTCTCTGGGCCACCAAAACTGGATCCTACCTATAAAGGTAGCATGCATTTTAACCTCATGCAAGCAAAAGCGTCCAACATCAAGATTTTCTGCCCTAAAGCCAGCAATAAGAATTATGAGAAACCAGAAATAACGCCCTAGCTAAGTATTTATTGAGTTATACCTCATCTCTCCAGCCAACTGTTGGAAATGGAATAACTGAAGGTGGTATTCAACAACAGGATTTCCCAATCATTTTGAAGTGGATCATCCCATGTTCCCTTTGAGAAATACTGTACTCTTCTCATGCCTTAGTACTGCTGGCTACTTTGAAATGGTCAAGCTTCTGGGTCATTATGAAAGGAAAAATATTAAAATATCCAGGAAAACCCTGTTCCCAATACAAAGCCTCATTCACTTTTGCATACCACCAACTCCAATATTCACAGTAAGGATCTGTTTCAGACTACAACTGATTAGGAAAAGGTTGTGTGGGGGAGAGGAGGGGACATATTTTTCCAGTTCCAGAGGGAAACTATTTTCTAAGTGGCCAACAAACCCTCTGGTTAACATAAAAACCCTCAGGAAAGTTTTTATCTGGTTATCCCCTTGTGATGTAGCATAGTACAAGAATTCTTGGGGACTCTATGAGAATGAGAGGCAAAAGATTCCTTTGAGCACATGTCACTTGGAATACATTTTGAATATGAATTTTTTTAATGGGTATGTTTTTTCTTTGTAAAAATAAAAATGATCAAAGAATTAAAAACAAGTTGAGCATTATGACTCATAGGATTTTTCTCCCTTCCTTCGGAGCAATAAATATACAAATGTTTGCTCCAAAACATTTGATGGCTCTTTAGTGTCTCAGGACAGTATCCAAAGAACCCTGCCTGCTTCTTCGAGCTCTCACACACATATCACATTTAATCCTACTTCCTAATTTACCTGCCTCCTTTGGCTCCATCTATCCAGGTCCTACAAATTCTGCAACGTCCAGCTAAATCCCCGCTACCTGATTTATTCATTTTAGCATTTTCCTACTATGACCTAGACACCAGACTTGGTGCTGGTCCTGCATCAAGCCTTATTTGACTAGGATGTGATATCTCCTTTACTGAACTGCTTTCTGTTATAAATAAATCATCAATGGCCTTATATTGTTACATGACTGGGAACAGTGGGTGTCTTAATCTCCCCAACATGACCGCAAGCTCTTTGAGGGCAAAGATTGTGTCTTCAACATATTTTGTTCATCTATATATTATATCCACAACATGATGCTGAGCACATAATATATCTTAAAAAATAAAACCTAAAAACCATAAACAGTTTCACAAAGATTAAACAGTATACCTGGGACCTAATTTATTCTCCAAGTCACTGAGGCACCTTTCCCAGTACTTACTTAGCTATTACTTCACTAATACAATCTCGTCAATGTGAGCACGCATTCCATAGCATGGATGGCAACTCATTGATGCCTTCTCATCAAAAATGGCTATTTTTGTCCAAATCTTCGCACATATCCTCCATAGAGTCTCCCTCTTGGTTCAAGAATGCATACATAAGCAACCACCTCACTCCAGGGGAGATGAGAATGAGCTGTGTGTACTTGATCTGCCTGATATGTGCGATACAGTGGTCCACTGGTTTTAACATAAAAAAGCAAAACTTATTGTAGCTCAGTTCTGAAGAGGGGGCAGCATGGTTTATTCAGAAGACCGCAGGGTTTGGCTCAGTCACAGCTCTGCCACAGCTAAGTCACGTTATCTCTCAGACCCTCAGTTTCCTCATCTACATATGAGGGAATTTAAGTGGAGATTTTAGTCATCTCCATTCTGTCTTCTGCTCTCTAGCCACCATCCTCATCTCCCTTCTCCTAGAGCTTTAGGCTCTGCCCCTGGGACTCCAGCTCTGATGGACAAGCTTCTGTCTCATCTTGCTCTAGAGCAGTGGGTCTCAACCTTCCTAATGCCGCAACCCTTTAATACTGGTATGTGGGCGTATCTGCATGTGGGAAGACCCGCCTGGAGAAGGAGAGAGGAGCAATGTCTTGGTTCCTAAGACTATCGGAAATATGTGTTTTGTGATGGTCTTAGGCGACCCTTGTGAAAGGATCGTTCGACCCCCAAAGGGGTCATGACCCACAGGGTGAGAACCGCTGCTGCAGAGTGTTTTGTCATTATTTGTAGATCTCTGGACTATGGTTTGTTATCTAATCTTTTTCAGTCACATCCAACTCTTCACAACTCCATTTGGGGTTTTCTTGGCAAAGATACTGGAGTGGTTTACCATTTCCTTCTCCATCTCCTTTTACAAATGCAGAAACTGAGGCAAACAGGGTGAAGGGACTTGCCCAGAGTCACACATCAAGTGTCTGAGGCCAGATTTGAACTCAGGTCCTCCTGACTCCAGGCCCATCACTCTACCCACTGTACGACCTAGTTTCCCTTGACTACAAGGTTACAATACAATAAAGACAGGTTCCCAGTCAGGGACAGATTGTAACTTACAAGGGCTGGTAAGACCATACCTGCCTGAAGGTCATGAGAATCAAAGTGAAGGTAGAAAACTACCTATACGTATCCACCCAGCTCTCTACTCTAGCCCAGGACTTCTTGAACTTTTTCCATTTACGACCCCTTCAGCGCTTCTTAAACTGTGAGCATAACTACAAGTATGTGAAAGAGTTAGGGGGAGACATGGAATAGAGTTGTATATTAAGAACACAAGTTCATGGAAGGAGATGCAGGCACTAGATCTGAAAAGAATGGTAGAGAACATTTGTGTAAAGGTTAATGGAGGCAAAAATAGAAGAGATAAGCCAATGAGAGGAAATTCCGTTCTAGATCTATTTCTCACCAATAAGGAAGAACTGGCAGCTGAAGTGTAAAAGATGAGACACTAGAACGAAATAATTATTTCATTTCAGAGTTTATGACAGAAAAAGGGAGGAAAACTGTGCATAGTTAGACAAGCTCCTTATATTTGGAGAGAGCAGATTTCTAAGTGTTCAGAGAAAGGACAGGTAGAATTTATAACCTAAGATTCCAAAATGGAATGAGAAAAAGGGGAACAGTGTGTTAAACACTGCTGTTGTTGACTGGACCAGCGTTGGGGGTAGGGGGTGGGGGTGGGGGGGGACTGGAAAATAAAGCCAAACAAAGGTGGAAAAAGAAGCTCATCATACACCCCATGTCAGGTACAACAAAGCTCTTTTTTTTTTTCCTTTCTACTCAAGCTAACCCATTTCAAGGAAATAAATTATTTTTCCCTTCCTGAAAGGACACATACTATGATGGGCATAATAACACCAATAATGAGATGAAATGGCGTTGGAAACCACAGTAGGAATAACAAATCTATAATGAATAACTCCCACCAGAAATCTTGGAAACTGGACAACATACTGTCTGTGATTATTTTATTTAGTCAAGGCAGGAAAATGAGAGGGGGAAGCTGTGGGCCTGGGGTGCTACTGGCTTTGCTCAGAACCTCCGATTGCATTCACTCACAGATGACTAATTGTTGTCTTCCATTCCTCTCTTTCCTCTTCAGTCAACCTGAACAGAAGGTCTGGCTGTCCCCTGACACATTAGTATTCATTACAGTGAAAAGTAAATGAAAACTATTTCATCTTCCAAGCACTATCCTAAGACATTAACATGTAATAGCAATATTAAAGGCACATTACAGATCTTTAATGTGGAGTCCTAATAATGTTGTCTAGTTGAATAAAAACGGGAATTCAAATAAATATTTTGGCCATCTACTTTGAAGGGTTTGCAAACATTGTTAGCAGTAACAGAAGGGGATATGAGGAAAACTTAAACCTGAAAGAGAAAGAGTGACAGTTTTTATCGTCTTTGCTGCATTTGCTGATTTTCCTGAATCCGCTATATAATCATTTGAAGCTGGTTAGGTTTCTCAACACCACTGAGTCCCCTTGTATGGATACAATAATTCAGTAGCAGTCCCAAGAAATGAGGCAGAGGTTTTCTTCAATGGTGAAGAACAGAGGGAGTTGGAAATCTCTCCATGTTCATTTTCCCATGAAAATACATTCTAGAGAGAAACCAAAAAGTCTAAGAGAGTTGACAGGATCACAAAAGAGGCCAAGATACTAAGTGGTATCAGCAACCTATAATACTCAGTGCAGTAATCTATAAACCCAACACCAAACAAACAGAAAACCTATCAGAATCATTCAGATCACACATTTAAAGCTTGAAAGGATTTCCAAGATCAGTAAGCCCAAATTCCAATTGAGAGAGGCCCAAAGAGGTTAAATGCCCTGCCAAACAGCACCGAGGTAAGTAAACTGTAAAGGTGAGAGATTCATACCGATATACTAGTGTAAATACTAGGGGCCTAGCCAGACGCTATTATGGCTCCATCTCCATCACTTAACATATTAGAGATTTGGGCATGATCTAGAAATAACGACAGAGAAAACATTATCACTGCTTGAGAGCCACTGGGCATCACTGCTATGCCTTCTTCATACAAATTTATATCCCACTCACTACTTGTAGAAGGGAATTGAAGGGAAACCACTTTCCTGCTCTTTGCTTTTGTCAACTTGACAGAAATATTCGTGACCCCTGTGAAGAAAAAACAAAATATTTTGGAGTACTATTCCCATATTCTACTCTTTTACTCTTCATCCCCCCCTCCCCTAAAGAGGCAAAATTCGAGGAAACTGGGTCTGAAACAGTCAGTTAGGGGCAAGTGGCAGTAGTACTACTCTAGAACATAAGCCTGAAGATATGAAAGACACATCCTATTGTCCCTGCAGGGGAATAAATCATGCCCCCTCCTGAAGTTGATCTCCTTGGGCAAAGCCCTGTTCTCCCTATGAGAAGAACAACTATTTTGAGTCTTTTTAAAAATTGTGCCTCAAGTTCTCAATCTGTAATGCTTACCAATCTCTAGGTTTACTGAAGTCAAGCTCTGTCGTATGCAGTGGTATAAGTTTTTCTTTATATCAATCATAAGTTATCCTCCTTAACCATCATTTTTCCTAGATCTGGTCTCTGAGGCCAAGTAGAACAAGGCCAATCCTCCCTCCCACATCACAGTACTTCAGATCCATCCCTCGACTCTTCTCTTCTTCGGCAAGCATCCCCAATATCTTCAACTGATCTTCATATGGGTTGAACTTAAGGTCTTCATGAGTGTGGGTGCCCTCCTCTGGATACACTCCAGTTTGTGATTTGTCTTCCTACAACATGGTACCCAGAGCTAAGCACAAAAGTGAAGATATGGTCTAGTAAGGGATATGATAGTCACATGTGACTGGTCCTGGAGACTACATCGCTCTTGATGCAGCTTAAGATCACATCAGTTTTTTTGGCTGCAGTATAGGGCTTAACATTGAGCTTTCAATCTAGGAAAAAGGTGAGCTTATTTTTTTCCAAATTAACTACCAAGTCACACCATCTCTACCATATCCTTATGGCACTGATTTCTGAGCCCAAGGGTTAAGATTAGATATTTATCACTGTTAGATTTCAACTTACTCAATTTAGCCCAATATTCTAACCAGTTATGGTCTTTTAGGAAGCTGAGCCCAGCAAGCATCAAGCACTTATTAAGTGTGTGCCACTATGTGCCAGGTACTGGGCTTGGCCAAAAAGTGAAATAATCCTTCCTTGCAAGGAACCTCCATTCTATTGAGAGGGACCTGGAGCATACCGGGGGCATGGGAGATGAGCAGAAAAAGACAGTGAGATGGCTTACTTTGTGTTGGGAATTGAGAGAAGGCTCACTTGGCAGCACTGTACAGTGCAAGAAGGAGATGAAAAGACAAATTAGGGGCAGGTCATGAAGGACTAAACAGAGGACTTTATATTGGATCCTAGAGGCAACAGGGAGCCACTGGAGTTTAATGAGTAAGGATGTGACATAGTCAGATCTAAGGTTGAGGAAGCCGAAAATCACTCTGGCAGCTGCAGGGAAGATACACGAGAGAAGGAAGAAACTTGAGCCAGGGAGACTAATACAGAAGCAGGTGAGAGGGAATGAGAACCTAAATGGTGGCTGCCACGTGAATGGAGAGAGGGGATGACATGTGGGATATACTGAAGAGGTAGAAACGGCAGGATTTGGCAACTGGTGGGATGCTAGCTTCCTCTCCGGCTTCATGTCATCTGTAAATACAGATATGATGAGTATGTCATTTACGTTGAGTCAATAGGTGAATCCTTCCCAGAATCAATGGCACAGACTGGCACAACAGATAGCGGAGATTACATTAGGGCCACACAATGACCCCATACGGGAGTAACTTTGTTAGCATGGAGTGACAACCAAACTCATTAACCATCTACTTCCTGTATCAATTTTAGTCAAATGACAATGGAGTCTCATTATAATGTAGTAATTCATCAACATGTGTTTAACACTGTCTTCAGGGACCACTTCAGAGGTGAAACTGCCTTATAATGAGACTGTTTGCCTACTTCAGCAACTAAACCCTTTTTGCATTCCGAGAACAGCACTCCACCCTTCCCTCCAAGTCTTCCCCTCCCTCCATCACATACCCGACTCCTTTGACTGAATTCTGCTCCACAGCAATAGTGTTACAGGGATGATCCAGTATACTTTAAAGAAATAGCTAAGACCTCAATATGTTATTGGCAAAACAAAAAAGAATAATGTCTATGTAAAAGGTACTTTTCATGGTTAAATCTATTCACTCGAAATAAATTTATCAGCTGCCTAGTAAAGTGAAAATATAAAACAAACAGGAAAAGGAGATTGTGGCCATTACCCAAGACTTTGCCTGGCTAGTGTACAAAGAGGGTTCCAACCCTTCCCATGAGTTTGGCCGCTTGAAGATTAATTCTTTGTCCACAGTAACCCATGAAACAAGAAAAATATCAAATGGTCTTCATTCCTGTCCACCCTCCTCCCTCTCCAACTATCCAGGTCTGCAAATGTACAAAGAACAAGGTGATTTTGATCAAACATATAAGGAATACGAATAGGAGATCTCAGTATTTGAAAGCGGCTCTGTTTAGTGATTTTGATCAAACATATAAGGAATACGAATAGGAGATCTCAGTATTTGAAAGCGGCTCTGTTTAGTGATTTTGATCAAACATATAAGGAATATGAATAGGAGATCTCAATATTTGAAAGTGGCTCTGTTTAGTTACCTTGTCTTATGCCTGTGATTTTACCAGGATCTATTTGTCATTTTCCATAAAACTCCTCTTCAGGTGCTTTATTATGGCAGTGTGGAAGAGATCCCACATTCTCAAGGGCTATGCCAAGGAACCTCAAGATCCAGAAGGTCCTACACCCAGCTGGGGACAAATGAGGAGGTGATGAGTCTGGGCTTGGCAATGGATTATGTGCCTAGATGCTGAGGATTAGACTTCATAAACTAGCAAAAGATACTCATCAGATGGGTGGCCATCAGATACTAATTTCTTCTTTTGCTTTGCCACAGCATCTCATGATGCTCATCTTTTAACACATGAAGAGGTTAAAGTCTTTGGTTGCCGTAAGCTGTATCCAGTCATAAAATGAAACTCCATCTCCACGAAGGACAGCTGTAATTCCATGTTACTACAATTTCATTTTAATGGCACATCATACATGGGAGAAAGGAGGGACTGTTGTATTTTGAGCCAGCTTTCCAAGGTTTAAGTCACCTGTGTGACTAGAGGAAGTCACTTAATCTATACTAGCCTCTGTTTCCACATCTAAAAAATACAGATAATAAGCATACCATCTACTTGACTTTCTAGAGAAACTAGATGACTGAGGAATGACCACAAGCTCAGGTCGTCCACAACTTGTTGGCAATGCAAAGGACAAATGGTGTCAACTATGCTGCCATAGCAAGGATATTCTGGGGGAGAGAAGGAAGTTGTCTCACTGTATAGAAGAAATTGAGAGGTGACAGATAATAAGCCCAAATTCTAGGCTAGTCCCCTGTATATTTTTTTAATTTAAAAAAACCTATAGGAATGGCTCCAGTATGCTGGGTTGATCTTTCACAATGGCTCTCTTGGAAGGACCTGTGCAAAAATTGCATAGAATGAGAAAAGAGAAGTTGTGGGTTGGTCAGGATCTGTACTTGGGGAAGGAATATACACATTGACAATACTGGAGACCTGCTGAAAGAGCAAAGTAATGACCTCTCACACAGGATGGCTGTGAGGAACATGCTTTACAAACTTTAAAAATGTGGGATTATTGGGGGCAGCTAGGTGGCACAGTGAGTAGAGCACCGACCCTGGAGTCAGGAGGACCTGAGTTCAAATCCAGCCTCAGACACTTAACACAAAACTAGGTGTGTGACTTTGGGCAACTCACTTAACCCCCAATTGCTCCTCCAAAAAGCAAAACAAAAAACAAAAAAAAATGTGGGATTATTATTATAGTGAAATTCCCACTATTCTGGAACACAAGCCAAATTGATGACACACTTTTTGAAAACTGGTTGATCAGATTGAAGAGAGTTCTCAAAATTGACAAGAGTGCTGTCAGAAACCAGAGAACCTTAAATTGGGAGGAGGTTTCCCAGTCATTTAGTTATCCTACTTAAATCTTGACCAGAAACAAACCTTTCCTCCACATCAGTGACAAGAAAGGAGTCATTTGGTTTCAACTTAAACACCTCTAGTGATACAGAATAGGGCAGTGGACCTGGGGTCAGAAAGACCTGAGTTCAAATTCAGGCTCAGATACTTCAACTGCATGTATAACAGTAAGCAAGCCTTAATCCATCTGCCTCAGTTGTCCACATCTGCAAAATGGGGATAATACTAGCACCTACCTCAAATGGGATAATAATTGTAAAGTGCTTAGCACAGTTTCTAGCACATAATACATGCTATAAAAATGCTTATTATCATTACTACTACTACTACTACTACTACTACTACTACTACTACTACTACTACTACTACTACTACTGCTACTACTACTACTACTACAACATAGAAAACCACCATGCACTTAGTGGCTAACTGTTAGCGACAACTGTGAGAACTACAAGAGATACTTAACCCTATAAAAATCTAATGGCTTAGAGCAATACCATATAGGACATTGTTTGTTGCTGAGTCATTGTTCATTTGTGTCTGATTCTTCATGATCTCAAATGGTGTTTTCTAGGGAAAGATCCTAGAGTGGTTGGCCATTTTCCTTCTGCAGCTCATTCTATAGATGAGGAAGCTGAGGCAAAAATGGTTGAGTGATTTGCCTGGGGTCCTTTCACAGTCGATATTTATGTGCCACAAAATAATAATGATAATGTGCTTTTAAATGGCTTCTAAGAACTATGATTATACGGGATTTGCTTATCTTTAAATGACAATTCCCCAGAAGCCTGGAGCTGCCATCAAAACTCTTAGAACATACAATCCCTGTTGGCACTGGGGTGTGACTGTGTTGACCAAAAAGGCACACTTTAGTTGGGTTTACCATCAAGGCCGGGGAAGGGGGAGGGTGAGCGAGAGGGAACAAGAGTAAGTACCTACTATGCTCTAGGCACTGTTCTAATTTTACAGATATGTAAATATCTGTATATTTACAAATATCTCATCTGATAACAATCATATCACTTTCCAAAAGGAAATAACTTGACCAGAGGTGAACTGATGACCCTTCACAGGATCACAGGGTCACTGTTTGAACTCCAGAACGCGCTCTACTTCTCCCACTGCTATTGTATAAACTTCCCATCTCAACTGTGTGCCAGAGGGTTGGGGCATGGGAACCACCTGGCTACCAATGCCACCTCTTCCCATTGACCCTTCTCTGCTTCCCCTCACTCCTGGCTTCCCTGGACTGCATTCAGCTAAGTTCAGACAACAATCTCACTTCTCACCTGCTCTCAGGAACTAGGTGGGGTGGCGATTAAATGCCCTTTAAATTTAAATGACAGGCCCTGTTCAGATGGCAATATACAAGGTTGATGCTCTTGGAAGATTTCATATTACATCTTTAATTGTGGGCATTTAGCAGCCAGTCTCTTATTATTAAGATACTGCTGACTTTTATTGTCAATGTGACCACAGGACAAAGCTAATAATTAGCAGCGCCAGAAGCAGCTTGTGGTTTTATATTACTTTGAGGTAAATTACACTGGAATTAGAGTGGATTACTTTTATCAAATGGGGAATAAGCTGTTAATTAACTCCCCGCTGTACCAATCTTTTTCTGAGCTTGCAACTGTTATTAGGTCTAGATTAAACTGTTGAATTAATTTCCCACTTACTTACTATTTCAAGAGTTTTTAATTTACCTGGCAGCAGTTTTAATGGGAAATTGTATTAGTGAGCATAAATTGTTTTGGGGAAGGGTAAACAGTTTGTGATAATGTTTATTAAGTCGTTTTGTTTGAGCAAAAATATAATTGCAGTTTTAATTAGTGCATGGTTGTTGGCGTATTAGGTTGAAGATTGCATTATGGGTTTGAGAGAAAACAATCAGTCAGGTAATGCTAGCCTTTCTAACTGATAGCAAATGGAAAAGCTATGTCAATACGGCATCAACTTGGTGGCTTTTGTATTCCATTGAGACAATGGAAAAGGGTGCGAGCAATGTGTCCATTTTTCAGTCACTGATTTGTTGCTCTTGAACGTCAAATACATAGTGGGTGATTTTTAAATTTGTGTTTGGAGGGAACAGGTAGAGGGTGTGCAATCAATCTACTGTATTTTGTCATAGGTTTACATAATGTATTGAAATAACCAAGCATCAAAGATTAATTGTTGGTTTTGTTGTTTGGAGGGAGGGGGAAGAGCATTGTAGAAAGAGCATGATTTCATCAGCATACGGAACTCCTAGTGATCAAACTTCCTCTACTAATTTATGTTGGTTTAACTTAAAAGTTTTTCATAGAATCCTTCATGGCATTTTTCTACCTCCTCATTCTCTATAATCAGGGTTGGTATGTAAGCTGTGATTACTCTTACCATTGTCTTTATTCAAATACTTACCATGTGCAGTACAATATGAGATGACCATATAGCTGGTGAAATAATGCTTCTTGAGGTCATCAAAGTGATTGACCTTGAAGATAGTATTTTGTTGCTCCTCTTGTCCTTGAGTCATCTCTTCATGACCCCGTTTGGGGTTTTCTTGAGAAAGACACTGAAGTGGTTTCTCATTTCCTTCTCCAGCTCATGTTACAGATTGAGGAAACTGAGGCAAACAGGGTTAAGGGGCTTGCCCAGGGTCACACAGACTACTACTAAGTGACTGAGGTCTTCCTGACCTCAATCACCTCACCGTATCCACTGCACCACCTGGCATCATGACAAATCAAAGCACCTGAATACTATAATCCAGGAAATAACGAAGGAAAGCATTTAGTGCTTCTGAAACAGAGACAACAAAGCAATGATTGAGAGAATCCACAGATCAATACCAATAAAAATCCCCACACTTTAAACTCCAAAGCATGTAGTGGTTAAATTTTAAAAAACAAATTTCTCAAGAATTCAGGGGAATGGCCTTCAAATATTAAGGAAAGGCAATTCAAATAACACTGAATTATTGTGCATTTATAAGAAATCAGAAGAGAACATTAAATAGAATATACCCAAAAAATCAAAGGAGCTGAAATAGTAATAAAAATAATATATCCTGCAAACCTGAGCCTAACTATTAATTTAAATAATTAGCATTCAGCCAAAAAAAAGGGATGGTTGAGCAGAATACCCCCAAACAAAAGAAACACCAGAAAGGTAAATAAATAACAATTTTCAAGAAAGACCTAAGTAATAAAACCAATTATTTAATGGTTATTGGTCATTATTTTTTAAAAGGGAGACAGATTTATCAACATCATAAAAGAAAGAATAAAGAGGAACCATCAAGGGATAAAAGGGCTCTAACAGGGTAAAGATATAAGGGGAACTTAAAAGAATCAGAAGTGCAGATGGAAGAAGTAAAATGAAGTACATTGGACTAAGGCCACTGACCAGTGGACAGGTGAATTAAGATCTAGTGCGGAAGTGTGTAGCTGACTGGGCAGCCGGATCAATGGGTAGAGAAGAATGGATGATAAATCCCTAACAAATCTACAATCAACAAGGAATGGCCAGCGATTGCTTATCACCCCTTAGCAGGAGCAGAAAGAGGAGAGCGTATTTGACCAAGGGACTAAGACTGGCGGCTAGAAGAGAGAAACCTTTCCCAAGAAGGGGGAAAGGGATACTGCTGACAGATATTCATTACCACAGAGGAGACACGTACTTGGGGTGGGAAATGGTGATCTTGTGGCTAGTTTAGACTAGGGAATTCTGATCAATGGTGCCCTGCCTTCTCTGAGAGATTGCTATGCCTAAACAGGCAGCATTCAACCCAAGAGAAAGGATGTGTGAGTACGTAGGGGCATACATCGCTAGCACAATGAGGGAAATCTAGGCAGACATAGGATGGCACAGCCTTGGGGATGGAGATGGATTATGGTAAAGATATAGAGTAACCAGGAGCCATCCTTGATTGTAGGCATGACTTGTAAAAACGTCAAAAATTTATACTATTCTGCTTTTTCAGAAACATGCCTATCTACTGGTCATTGGCCAAGGATCTCACATTTAAAGTACCAAGGGCAAAGTTCATTTTAAAGATAGAGTAAAACTGTGCGACCATCTCTGAACTTAATTAGTATGGTCCTTCGACAAGAAGTACTGAGCCTTTCCAAAGTTCCACTTGTAAAGACTTTGAGAATTCAGGGTCACCTCTATGACACAATGGGGCACCAGGACAGTAGTGTAGTGAAAGATCAGGCTTTATAGGCAGAAACAAGAGGACAGAGCAAAATAAGGTTTGAAAATTGCCTTAGCTTTATGCAGAAATTCAGTGAACAGTCTCTTTTTCCTATCCACATTATTCTTTGTATGATTTTTCCAAGTTTTATTATAGGTGAAAACTCGACTATGACATAAAATACTGAAATCTCAAACAGGGACATTTCATGGTTGGCATGTTACATGTGTGAGAGCTAAGCAGTATACAGATCTCAACTTGCCCTTTTTTTCTTTTTTTGAGAAATACACACCAGTCTGGAGTCTGGTACAAATAATGACTGTCACATCATATTTAGCCCAGGTAATATGAACTTCTTTGCTTTACCATTCTAATGATTATGTGAGACGTTGACTCAGTCAAAGTCTTGTCACTGACCATTTACTGATATCAGCTATTTTCTAATGTATCTGACTTCAGGTTAATTAGAAATATGCACTAATGACACAACCTAGGTACCACTCCATCCCCCAAACTTGCATTCAATAGGAATTATGATTTACGGGAGGGGAGGCTTCTAGAAACACAACTTTTCTGACTTATAGACAGAAAGATAATGAAATGTATCATTGAATTTTAGACTCAAACCAATTTGTAAATATTTGGGTTAAACACTAGAAGAAAATCAAAGTAATGAGAAATTTTCACAAATTATTGTATATTTTACAGGGTAATGGGAAGGGCTTAAATCTCAAGATTTGCTGATTTTATATTAAAAATGTTTTAGAGAACGGAATTTTCATCAGATATGCCTTTGTGATATTTCTGGTCATAATGAAAGAAAGTGGGTTGTGGGGGAGGAGAGAGTGAATTTTAAAATGCCCACTCAGTGCACCAAATCCCCAATTAAAATCCTCAATAAAGTTGAAAGATATAAAAACATAGTCATGAAATTTGATAGGTAGAAAAGAGGAAGAGTTCATCTAGATTTACTCATACCTCAAACCAGAGGTTCTTAACCCTTTTTGTGCCCTGGGTCGCCCTTTGGTAATCTATTGAAGCCTATGGACCCACTTCTCAGAATAATATGTTTAAATGCAAAAAAATAAAATCCACAGGATTACAAAGGAAACCAATCATATAGAAATAAAGATGTACTATTTTACCATCTTAGCTGACAGACCCTATGGAATCTATCCATCAACCCCTTAGGTAGTCTGGCTTCTACGAGCTAAGAAGCCCTGTACCCAACATGTGATCGCCCAGTCTCTGCTTAGAGACTTCCAAAAAGAGAATCCCACTACCTGTCTGGGGAGCCCATTGCACTTTTGAAAAATTCTCATTTGTTAAGATTTTTATGATATCATCGCAATGCACTGTCCAAATTTCATGTACTGAATTTCATCTTACTATATTCAGTTGCAGTGAGTCTTCTCATTTTTGGACTAAACATTCTTAGTCTGTTCATCCCATCCTCATATGTCATGATGTCTGGGCCCAATTTTCCCTTTTCTACTTTCTCTTTCCCTCTTCCTAAGTCCCTGGTTTCTATGGAGAGTACCATCCTTCTTCTCATCCAGGCTGGCAACCTTGGAGTCTGTCATTCTTGACTTTCTGACCTCCCACCACTCGCTATCCAATCAGTTGCCCAAATTCTGTCAACTCTATTTCCACAACATCTTTTTTATTCTTCCCTTCACAGAAACTAAGCTACAAAAGTCATTGGCTTTTCTGTATATTACTCACAAAACCAAGGAGGAAGACAAAGCAAAATTCCATTCAAAGAAACTATGAAATACATCAAATATCTAGGTGAGCTAATCTATGAAGACACACTGAGGACTTATATAAATGCAACTACAAAATATTCTTTATGGCAAGGCTTAAACAACAGGAGAGGTGCTTGCTGCTCAAGGCTGGGCTATGCCAATATAATAAAAATTATGACATACTACCTAGATTAATTTACAGATTTAGTGCTATACCAAAGTACCAAGGGGTTTCTTTATGGAACTAGACAAAATAATAACAAATTTCATTTGGAGCAACAAAAGGTCTAGAATCTCAAGGGAAATAATGGGGGGGAAAGGCAGGAATGTAGGAGGCCAAGTATTATCAGACCTCGAATTGTATCATAAAACAATAATCGTCAAAACTAGTTGACTTGAGTTAAAAATAGAAAAGAAGACCAGAGGAAACAGAAATGACAAGCAAGACCTGGGAACAAAAACCTACAGTAACCCAAGATAAGATAAATCCCAGAACGCAAATTACTTGGGGAAAAAATGTGTATTTGACAAGAACTGCTGGGAAAACGAAAGAGAAGTATGGCAGAAACGAGTCTTAGACAAGCATCTTACACAACAAACCAAAGTAAGGCCCAAAGGGATGTGTGAGCTAAATATAAAGATAGTATTCTTTTTTCATAATATAGCAAAACAAAAGGAGGAATCATTTTAATCACTCAATCAGTAAGTATTTGAGTGTCTACAATACAGCAGGCACTGTGAAAAGGGTATAAAGTGTAAAGGCAAAAGCAAAATATCTCTACTTTCAAGGAGCACATATCCCAAAGGAAGGAAAAGCAAACCCGTATCTAAGTATACTAAAAATACAAACAAAACAGATCCTACGTAATCTTGGAGGGCAAAGTACTAGGCATTGCAGGGTACCAAGAAAGGTCTCCTGCCCAAGGGGGCATTTGAGGAAAACAGGGATATCAAGAGACCCAGTTTGGGGGTGGGGGAAAGCGGGATAGGGACGGACCCAGGACTGTTCTATCTGAGGAGCACAAAGAGGCCAGTATGGCTAGACCCCCCAGTGTGTGCAGGGGCATAAGGTAAAAAAAGATGGCAAAAGCTAGCTAGGACCAAGGAGCAAGATTTTTAAATACCAAAGAGAGACAAAAGTTTATATTTTATTCTAGGAAAGAAGTACTTGACTTAATTAAGAAGGGGAGTGACTACATCATGCTGCTTCTCACTTGTGTATTAAGAATTCCCAGAAGAAATTAAAGATCTCTAAGCATATGAAAAAATGCTCTAAATCACTATTGATTAGAGATAGGCGAATCAAAACAACTGTGAGGTACCACATTTCACCAGTCAGATTGGCTAAGATGACAAAACAGGAAAATGATAAATGCTGAAGAGGATGTGGAAAAATTGGAAAATTAATCCACTGTTGGTGGAGTTGTGAACTGATCCAACCATTCTGGAGAGCAATCTAGAACTATACCCAAAGGGCTATAAATAAATGCATAACCTTTGACCCAACAATACCACTTCTAGGACTATATCCCAAAGAGATCATACAAGTGGGAGAAGGACCCATATGTACAAGAATATTTATAAGCAGCTCTTTTTGTGATATCAAAGAATTGGAAAACAAGGGGATGCCCATCAATTGGGGAATGGCTAAACAAGTTGTGGTATATGAATGTAATGGAATACTATTGTGCTATAAGAAATGAGGAGCAGACGGACTTCATGATAACCTGGAGAGACTTACATAAACAGACTCTGAGTGAGGAGAAGAGAACCAGGAGAACTCTGTACACAATGACTGACACAATGTATGTGTGACAACCAACTTTGATAAACTGGGCTTCTCTCATTAATGCAAGGTTATAAGACAACTCCAAAAGACTCATGATGGAAAGGGATACCCACATCAGGAGAAAAAACTAGAGCAGCAGTTCTCAACCTGTGGGTCGTGACCCCTTTGGAGGTCAAATGACCCTTTCACAGGGGTCACCTAAGACCCCATCGGAAAACATACATTTTCAATGGTCTTAGGAACCAAGACGCTGCCCCTCTCTCTGTCTTCAGGTGGGTCCGCCCACATGCATATACGCCCACATAAGAGTATTAAAGGGTCACGGCATTAGGAAGGTTGAGAGCCACTGAACTAGAGCCTGAATGCAGATTGAAGCAAACTACGTGCTCTCTCTCTTTTTGTTTTCTTTTGTTTATTCTTTCTCATTGTTCACTCCATTAGTTATAATCCTTCTTTATGACTTGACTGATGTTTAATGTGAAGGTACTTGCAGATCCTATATTTGACTTCATGTGGCCACGGTGGGAAAGGAGAGAGGAGAGGGAAGAAGAGAAAATTTGAAACTTAAGGGATTGTGGAACTGAATGTTGTAAAACAAAAGTAAATTTAAAAAAATTTTTAAAAGAAATTCAATGCAGTGAGAAAGGCATGAACTAGGGAGTCCCAGAGAGTATGTGCTCCATGAGGACAGACACAGTCCATGAGCTTCTTGCTCAAGGACAGATGCTAAACTCTGCTGAGTTGGCCCAGCTCCCAAATGATCCCTGTGTCTTCTGTTGGGTCAAAGACAACTGACGATCTAGTCACCCACTCGGTGGCCTCTGAGAGTTCTTGAAAAGCCCATGCCCTTCTTTTTTGCACATGTCAATTGGGACTTAGGCAACCTTTCCCTTAGATTTTCAGCAAGGTGGCAAAAGACTCACCCTTGCTACATTAATTTATTGTAATTGTAAATAAAACAGAGAGATGGCCTACTAAAGTGGATAAGAAGAACAACCTTCTTGGTCCTCCAGACTTGGAATCAGGAAAGTCTGGGTTCAAGTCTTACCTCTAACAAATATCAGCTATGTGACCATTAGACCTTTCACTTAATCTCTCAGGGTCTCTAGGCCTGAAAGACTAGAAGTCACAGATTCTGTGAGGATTTATACCGTTGGAATTAGCTTCAAGACAGGGTTGGAGGGACACACACGGATGGACACACACACATATACACACACCACAAAAAGAGAGAAACAAGAGAAAGCAAATTGATGCAAACAGAAAATAAGGGAAATAAGAAAACAATATTCATAATGATTATAGTAATTTAAATGAAAACACTATAGAACATCAACATTCAGATTAAACATGATGACAAACTGATTATAACTCCAGAGAACAAATTATGAAATACATTTTCCTTTCAATAAAGAGGTGCCTCTGTCTGTCTGACTTTTTTTTTAACAGAACAAATCCTTTTATTAAGGGGATTTGTTCTGTGAAGGCTGGATTCAGTTAAGGAGCCACACTTGAGGGCCTAGAGGGCCACATGTGGCTTCAAGACTGCAGGTTCCCCATCCCTGATTAAACTCTTATCCCAGTTTCCTGAGGGTAGGAAGAGATTCCAAAGCTGGCCTAGGGTCACATGGCTAGTAAGTGTCAGAGGGCGCACTAAAAGTCAGGTCATCTGGCCCTAGCTACCATATTGCCTCTTACTTGCTTCTATGGCAGTACTACATCAGGTTTTAAAATAATAAAACAGTCATGAGACTAAGTATCCTGTTCCTTGGAGTTCCCCTCCAAATCCACTTGAAGAAAGAACCCAGGGAGTAATTTTCCTTTGAGGGAAAACTAGAGAAAGGCTGCCCATGCAGGCTGCTGAAGACAAAGAAGAAACCATCGCAAATCCTTTGACTTCTAAGACTTCTGGGAAATGCTATGATGAAACTCAATGGCAACATTCTAGTCCAGCAGGCTACTCAGAAAGGGCTCCCTCTTCTCCCTCATTCTTGAGGAAGCCTTTGCAGTATGGTAGAAGAGCTGGCTACTGGATACATGAGGCAAGGAGTCTACAAAGACCTTTTGTTCTGGTGGTTGGGTAACACTGCCAGGCAAAGCTAATTGTGATCTCGGAGCACCCTGCGTTAAAGCGTCCAGAGCCTGGCAAATGGGAAGCAAATGGAGCTTGGCGCCCTGAGCTTCCTACTCCATCACCGGTTGCTATTTCCCCTTGCTTTGCATGAATTGGGGGGGGAGGGGTAGAGATAGGATGACTTTGCTTAACGCCATTACAAGCTCTGCAAAGTTTCCATAGCACTTGGGAAAACCGCAGCCAAAAACATAAAAACATTCAAGTGGAGTTTATTCAATTAATTTTAGTTTCCATTTATAAAGATTTTACTATTCAAGCAAAGGAAAATGAGAATTAAAATGTGGCTGAAGCCACAATGTGCTGACACTCAGCACAATTTTACGGCCTTTTTAATACTCAAGTAATTTTAAAAATAATAGGCTGAAAATAGTAAAAAACCCAAAACTAATAGTTTTGCTAAATTACACTTTTATTACACGGTTTCAATTAACATTTTTTTCCTCTTCTCAAAGAGACAAATTACACTTCCTTTTTTTCTCTCCAGGAAATTAAAGGATGAGAGAAATAAGGCAAAACCTTGGCCTAAATGTTGGCCGACATTCCGATGGAAAGAAGACGACACTCACGCTAACACTGATGGGTTCCAGAATGACTGGCTCTCATAAACAAGGAAGATATTAACAACTCTTGCCAGGGGAGGGGAGCTTCAAAACATGGGCTTCCCACATAGGGTGATTTGGCTCATTGAACGAAAGGCATTAGTCACTACATTTAATATATATGACCTGAAGAATTAAAAATAATAAAATGCTTTCAATCTGAAGGTGGTTGGTGGTTGTTTTGAAGTCCTCCAAAGATGCAATGGTATTAATGGCTATTTGCTGAGATAGTTTGCTGTTGCATAAGGAAGCTGTTATATACTACAGGTGAGGAGAAGATTTATCCCAAATGGTAGGAGACTACATCTAGGTTATGAACACTGAACTGATACTTAGCTCCTCTGAAGTAAGGAACACTAACTATCACAGGGGTCAGAGGGAAAATGTTTAATTCCTAAGTTAGGCTGAGATGGCCACAAAGTTCAAATCTTCTCCTTCATTTACTGAGGAAACCTGAGGCCTGAGGCCTCCTTGGAACCATCATCATCGTAACAATGGGCATTTATATGGACCTTTAAGGACTGTGGAGCCCTTTTTACCTCCCTATTTTTTTGACCCTTACACAGTAATGTAGATGTTAATATTAACCTTGGTTTACAAAGGAGGAAACTGAGGCTGAGAGAGATAAAAGGCCTCACCTGGGTTCCACAGTTAGCAAATAACCAAGGTAGGATCTGAACTCTTGCTCCATTGACAATATCACCTAACTTTATCATGTTTGATACTCAGAATAATAACTGAGAGAAAATTCAAGTCAATGAGCAATGTAGAACAGCACTAACAATGGCAATGGCCTATGTCTATAGTAAGAGGCAAGGTGGCATAGTGGAGTCAGGAAGAAGAGGCATCTCATCTCTAACCTATGCTGGCTATGTGGCCGAGGGCAGGCCATACCACCTCTCTGCCACTCTGGCAACTCATTGTCTAGGGGAGCTTAGTTTTGCTCCATTTGTTTAATACGGTCTCATCATACCAGATGGGGTCCTACTTACCAGCAAGGATCAGTCTTTTTGAAGCACCAAGGGTAACTTTCCAAGTTACAGACGAGTAGCCAGTTTGACTCAGTGGAAGGAGCTTCCACCTGGGACTTTCCCCACTCCAATGAAATCATAGGCCTGAAATCATTCCTTCTCCCCATCAACATCTCCCCCCACAAAAAATAAGTAAAATAGCAATTCTTAGTTTTCCAAATCCTTCCACACATGTCATCACACTGGACACTCAGAACAACCCTATGAAACAGACAGACTTCATGAAAAAAGAAACTCAGATATGCTCCCATAACAACAAAATCAGGGGAAAATGAAATATAATAACATCGAGCCCAGCTAAAATCATACTGAGGCCAAGCAGGTCACTATTTCCTCTGCTTCTCCCTGTCCTCCCTCTCCTATCTGTCTCCTAAGAAGAGATACAGCATATATTAGCATTTTCATCATACGCTATGTTATCTGAGATGAACAATTCCTCCATTTAAGAAAAATTAATTTCTCTGTTTCTATCTGAACTGTTATACAGCAAATAATAGTCTTTGAACTGAAAGGATTGCCAAGAGATTCTACAGTAAAGAGGGAAAATGTATTTTATAACTAGCTGTGGCTTCTCAATGTATATTAACAATATGGCTAAATTTCGGTAAAAAACCATTAGTCACCCCCCCCCCAAAAAAAAGGATTCAAATAAATGAATTTATACCAACTGTCTTCACCCTAGACACTGAAAAGATCTATCTTATTTCCACAAGGGTTTTTCTTTAACTCCCCTCTCTGCTCCCCCCCCTTAAAAAAAACAGTGTTCTCTACTGGAGATCTGAAACTTGGAGAAGACACCTGCTTAATGCTTAAACAAAGCAAACACAATTTGTACTCAGGGTCTCCACAACTGTGACCTCAGATTTAAAGTGATTGTCTCCTTCCTGTACTCAACTCTATTATCATGGGAACTTTCCAAATACAGTTTTGGGATCTTTCTGAGCTCAGGACTAAGAAGGGGTATTGGCCACCAGGGAGAACTAGGCCGACTCCAAACAGTAATCCATGGTTCGTGCCATTTGGCCTTGGCAGCCAGTCTTGGGAAGAAGTATGTTGGCTGTGGTAAGTTAATCATCTCTGATGTGAATCTGACATGAAGAAACTTATGCACTATGGCTGCTCACGGTTCAGTGGAAGGCAGCTGGCCTCTGAAATAAACTGTGTACTTCCTGAAATGTGCCTGCTTCCCCCTCCCCAACTATTCTGCTCCATATCAGAAGAGTGATGTATATTTAATCTTTAAAACATACCCTAGAGACAACAATGAGGTGGTCCTTTCAAAACCGGCCCATGGTATACAGAATACAGTAGCCCAGAAAGTCTATTATCAAAAATTTTACAGCCACTGGATTAGATTAGATTCAGGCTAGTGGTAGTTTCTGCCTGTAACAAATCTTGCTATAAATTTAATGAAGTCATTTCTCTATCAAATTATAGTACATATGCAAAAGTCAAGCATACCATACATTTTCATAGCATGAATTGCATTGTTACTTATAAGCGTTCAAGATATTCAGCATTTGTGATTAAAGCAATTGAAAAGTGTTCCCATTACAGTCTCTCTCAAACAAGGGGCCCATCCCTCGGGCCCTCATTAGCCCTGCTACCTGGGGTGCTTTGTGATAATACCCATTTATCAACAATGGGAATAGCACGATATTTTAAAATATGTCTTACTGTGATGATAGAGAGGAAAAATGATGGTGCATTAAAAGCTGACACACAGCAGCTCAAGCTTTGGCAAGAATCGGTGAACGTCAGAAAGTTTGAAGGGATGTTAGAGCCCATCGGAGTGGTTTAACCTCAGCCTAGGCATTTTATCACTAAGAATAGCATTCTAGTAGAGCAGAGGAACACTTGGGCCCAGGGATTACCTCTGGCATATCATTGTTGTCAACATCAGTATCATCACAAGTAGGCACGGACTGAGCACCTCTGTGTGCCAGCAACTGT
Source organism: Pseudochirops cupreus (assembly GCA_028627135.1). Taxonomy (NCBI): domain Eukaryota; kingdom Metazoa; phylum Chordata; class Mammalia; order Diprotodontia; family Pseudocheiridae; genus Pseudochirops; species Pseudochirops cupreus. The sequence goes on along the minus strand of CM053582.1, from coordinate 44,816,143 downwards.
GCTATACAGAAAGAAAAGGAAAAACATGGTCCCTGCCCTCAGTGGGCTTCCCACACTAATGGAGGAACCCATGGCAAGTCATTTAACCTTCCAATATCCCAGATAAGTCTCTAAAACCAGAATCACATCACTAACGTGCACTGGCAGATGAAAGGTTATATATACCTGGAATTCCCACAATGATAAAATTAGAGGTTTAGATTTTTAAAAAAGGTTTCCATTTACATAGCACTTTAAGATCTGTAAAGCGTTTTACAGATATTGTTTGAGCTTGATGACAACCCCGTGAGGTGGATACCAGCATACTACTCATTTTACAGATAAAGAAACTTAGGCTCAGAGGGTAAGGTACTTACCTACAGTCACACAGCTAGTCAAGTGTTAGAAGTGGGATTCAAACCAAGGTTAAAGTTCAACACTAACCACTACTCCACACTTCTTCTCCCAACAGATAAGGAAACTGAGACCAAGAGATCAAATATGACTGGTCTTAAGATCCTGCCATGAATTATTGATAAAGCAAGAACTAAGAAGGCTAAGGATCACTTTCTGGTGTAATAATGCATGAAGCTTTCAGCACCTGGTTAGGATTGTGCTGCCTCTTTCCCTCACCACCTTATTCTTCCTTGAAATGAGAAAGATGTCGAAATGATCATTGCTGTCTATTGATGAAGCTTGCATGGTACAGGAGGATGGATGAAACCAGGCTAGGATTCATCATCGCTGCCTTCCATTGCCAAAGAACCCTCACGTACTTTAAAATACACAATTGGAGTCTGTGAAGGATCAAGCAAGGAATACTGAATACAGCAAGCTCCCCAAGGCTGGTGAAAACGTCAAGTGAGCTTAGCAGAGACAATGAACCAATAATTCATCTCTTCGTAAGAGTAATTTTAACAATATAAATTGGAGTGCCTGCCTCAGCAGCACATATACAAAAATAGGAACAAAATAGAGAAGATTTGGGCGGGGAGGTGGTACAGTGAATAGAGCACGGGCCCTGGAGTCAGGAGGACCTGAGTTCAAATCTGGCCTCAGACACTTAACACTAGCCGTGTGACCTTGAGTAAGTCATTTAACCCCAACTGCCCTGCCCTCCCCCCTCCAAAAAGCAAAAGACAAAAAAAACCAAAAAACAGAGATTAGCACTGCCCCTGCACAAAGATGGCACACAAATTCATGAAGGGTTCCATATTTTTTTAATTAGAAAAATGTTTTAAAAGGTATTTACATGTAATTGGGAAAAAATAAAATATCTTTTAAAAAACTAGATAAATTGTACCTATATTTTTGGGGGGCTGGGGGAGAAAGCAGGTGGAAAACCATGATTTCATCAGTGTATGGAACTTCCAGTGTGAAACTTTCCTCCAATGGTGCATAATAGCTGCAGAACAGCAATTCCATCTATAACGACTAGGCTTAACCTGTTTAAGGCACTGAGAGGTTAACACTCAGCAAATTATTCATGGTCCCAGAGTCACTATGTGTCAGAGGCAGGCCTTGAATAGAGATCTTCTATACCCGAGGGCTGCACTTCTCCAGCAATCTGTATGTAAGAGATTTCTATGTGTTTCCACAAGAAAGAAGGCAACATGGAACATCACTCCCCGGCAATGGAACTAAGGAGAGATTCCTTCATTCCAAAGTTAGAAGCATACTATCAACAGCAGGAGCCACCGGGACACTCTGAGTACTGACAATTTCCCAGGATGAAAAATACCCAGGAAAGAAGGTCATCCCTCTGAGTACAGAGCTGGATGTTTGGTCCTGCACAGAGGAGCCAAGGAACCAGAGGGCTTGCTAAAATAATGCTCTATAATGTTACTAACAGCCCATGTTTCTAGAGCACTTTAGGATTTTGAAAGTACTTAACACAAAGACAGGAGGCCCTGTAACATAGGTGATATTATTCTCCCCATTTTATTAATAAGAAAACTAAGGCTCATAGAGCTTAACTGATTTGCCGAAGATAAAAAGCTTGAGGCAGAATTTGAACCCAAACCCAAGACTACTGGCTGTTACTCCTTCTTGCTGACTCTCTATTCCAATCAAACTGATATACTTGCCACTATTCTCAAGACACGGCGTTCCATATCCAGCTTCCACACCTGTGCCCAAGCCATTTCCCATCCCTAGAACTTCTGCCCTGTTGGCCTTTGCCTCAGGGCACCGTCAAAGTTGGACTCAAACTCCATCTCCTCCAGGAAGCTCGCCATCACTGAGCTCTCTCTTGGAAATCACTGTGCAGATGTTTTATATTTAATTCCTTCGGGACATGCCGTTTCTTCCCGCTAGAATTTAGTAACCTCCTTGAGGGCAAGGCCTTTTTGGATTTTTGCCTTTAAATCCCTGATACCCACCACAGTGGCTGATACACAGTGGTTGCTTCTTTATTCCTTCTTGAAGAAATGAGCCCCATCAAGTCAGGAATGCAAAGTTACTCCTCTATTTTTACAGATGGGAAAAAAAGGCTCCATCTGAGAGGCCACACAGAGATCCCAAGGAAGTCACACAGACCTAGGACTGCCCATAAAGAAGACTGAATGAAGGCCAAGCCTCCAAGTGACCACATAGAGGCGCTATACTTCCAACCACCTCAGGCTGCCTGTCTTACTTTACCCTGAAAAAGCATCAGCCCCCTTCACCAGGCCCCAAATCCACCACACAACTAGAGGCCAGGTGTCCTCCTCCTGAGTCAGGTCCATTGGAACATTGCAATGAGGCCTTTCAGTTCCAGTGGCTGCGAGCTGCTGCCGACTCCTGCGACAATCAAAAATCCTCCGTCATGGGACTGAGGGCTATGAACATCATGTCATAGCCACTCTGCTGGTAGATTTATTGGAGGGTAAAGCATGTCATTTATGCATCAACTCACAGGAGAGAAAAGCAATCCCTATGAAGTTAATCTAATAATAGACTGGGAAGCAATGATTACTGTTCCGTGTGCACCAGCTATTTGTAGCAGTGGTTGGCCTAATTCTGCAGGCCTCGCTTGTCAGAGCTTTGGGATTAACAAGTGTTTAGCTGAAAACCTATGGGGAAACATCAAGAAATGGCTTAATGAGGAACAAGCCCTTCATTCCCTTCCAGTGGAAAGATGCTGAAACCATATCTTCTCCCTCCCTCCCCCTCTTCACCTCCCACTGCCCACTTTTAAAAGCTCCTTGCATTAGACATATTTCTCACATAACACAAATTCTGGGACTGATTTTCAAGTGAATACAGACAAACTAGACCCTTTTCCTATATAGCATTAGAATACCATTCAGTTTTGACAGTGGAAACCACTGGCTGTAATAGGATTCCAGTCTTCGAAATTCTTTTCTGTAGCTTGCACTGCCAGTTAGATCTGTGGTCGCAAAAATCTAAAATGTTGCATCAAAGAACTCAAATTGATCATTTTATGAGTTATTTTCTTTTCAATGTAATTCTATTCGAGTGAAAAAAGACAGACAGTCTCCAAGCCAGAGCTGTAACCAGGGCAGAGCAACCAGGGCCCCAAATTTGGAGGACATGGAGAGGAAAACACCAAGTTTAGCATCTAGTCTGGAAGAGTCAAGCTTTCCTCCCTTATCCCAAGTGGCATCCTGGGGCCTCTGTCTCTAATCTGTGGCCCCTACACACACACACACACACACACACACACACACACACACACACACACACACACAGTCTCTCTATCTCTCCGTCTCTTTCTCTCTCTCTCTCTCTCTCTCTCTCTGCCCTTCAAGCCATTTTCCCCAAGGCTGGTTTGCAGAGCTTCCCTGAATGAAATAAAATTCCTACTTATGGCTTGGCTCGAAATCCATGTTTCTATGTAAAGCACTTGGAGTCCATAACCACAAATACATAACGATCTGGGAGGTTCACAACATCCAGGCTGTAAACAAAACACTAGGACATTTCAGTCAAAGAAAGGAAAGACGACCAAGAATTTCCAAAAATAATCATCATTATAACAACCAGATTTTTCTGCTCTTGTGCCCCAGACGGGGTCTTGATTTGTACAGCATTGCATGAAAAACTTGGCCACAGCCATGGTGTGACATCCTGCTTCACCAGGAGGCAGCATGGTATAGCAAAAAGAGAATGGCTAGGGAAATCAAGTAAGCAGGCCAACACTGGGAGAGCTGATGGATGGCCTTCTCTGGGTCTGAACTTCCTCATCGGTAAAATAAAAGGTTTGGGCTAAAGGACCTCAAAGGTTTGCTCTAGCTCTAATATTCTAGGACGCTATGCACAGTTTGGGGGCCTTGACTGGAGAACCTGTTTCTTGATGATCTGGTTGTGTACCCACTTCTTCTACATTGACAGGAATGGGAAAACCCAAAATGATTCACCACAATGAAGATTCTCCCACATATTTAATTCTATTTTTCGCTTGCTGCTGCCCACCTTCTTGAAACCTCAAACCATTTCTTTAAAAAAAAATCTTTAAAAAAATTCCTCTTTCCACTGATATCATTTCTAAATTAGAAAGTATAAGTCTGTGGTTTCTCCTTGAAATTCACAAAGATACAATGAGAAATCTCTAATGAATTTAGTATTGCTTCCTGCGTGCCAACAAGAAATCTTCCAGCATTCCAAATTGCTCATCCACTCATGTCAGCAGTTTGGCATTCCCTGCTTCTGATTTCAGAATGTAATTCAATTCAAACAAGACATTATTAGGTACCTCTGTACAGACAAGGCCCAGTGCTAGGCAGTAGGGGGAGTCAGAAAAGGGAAATCAGCTTCAGGCTCAGTAGTTAAAGCCATGGAGTAGGGAGAGAGAGAGAGATGGTAAAGGAGTCAATAGCAGAGACAACATCCCAACCCTGGCCTCACTCCTCCTAAACCTTTTCTTTATCCAGGGTGCTTTTGCAGGCTATCGCCCCCACTCTACCTTGACTTTGCTGATGTCCCAACTTAGCTCTCTAGTTACCTGGATGGACTCATCAGTGCCTCACCCCTTTGTCCTCTACTCAGATCTTACCAAAAGCTCAAACATGGGCCACCCCACCATCCAACTTCTCCAGGCACTGGAAGTTACACACATGTTCCTGTTTGGTCAGTTCTTCTCCCTATGCAGAGAAACGACTTTCACATCTATGTATCTAGCTCCAGTAGCATCCACTGCTGAGTCTTGGCAATTCCAGCCCCACAATATCTCTTGCATTTCTCTCCTTGCCTCTACTCACAGGGCCACCTCCCCAGTTCAGGCCCTCATCACCTCTTACCTGAACTACTGTAATAGCTTCCTAATTGGTTTCCTTGACCCAAGTCTCTCCCCTCTCCAATCCATCTTCCACACAGCTGCCAAAGTCATGAAGTACAGGGCTGACCACAGCATTCCTTTGATCAAAGAGCCCCAGTGGCTCCCTAGTACCTTGAGGATCAGTTACAATCTCCTGTTTGGCATTTAAAGCCCTTCACAATCTGGCTTCAGATTAATAACCACTGAAAGTTTATTCTACATCACTCCCCCTTTCACATACACTATGATCTCGTCCCACTGCCCTATTTACCATTCCTCAGACACCATATTTCATCTTTTTTCACTGGGGCTCCACAGAGGCTGTCCTTCTGATTCCCACTGCCATGCCAGGAATGTACTCTTCCCTCATCTCATACTAGAGAACCCCAGTTCCCAACAAAGATGAGTTCAAGGGCCACTGGTTACATGAGGTCTTTTCCAGATACCTTCCCATCTCCCCCACACTCTCAGCTGCTAATGCCTGCCCTAAAATGCTTCAGATTTACTTTGGGCAATTTTGTACATACTTATTCATATGTTTCTAATTTCTTTCTCTTCCTACAATGTAAGGTACTTCAGGGAAGAGATTGTTTCATGTTTGCCTTTGCCCAGTGTCTAGCCTAGTACGAGGCACGTACTAGGAGCTTAATAAATTCTTGATCAATTGATGAGAAACTATCCTCGAAGGAAAAGCCCCAAACCTGGGAGTCTTCCTCGTCCTCTGTTTTCATTCCCTTCTCACCTATTCCTTTTAGACTCCCAACACATTTACTTAACTGAAATGGCTTGCAGGTAACCAACAATCTCTTAATGACTAAAGCAAGTAACTTTTTCTCAGTCTTCAACCTCCTTGTCCCCCAAGTTGGATGCTCCACTGGTGTCATATTACTTGGGCTTTTGTGGTGGTGGTCTCACCCCGTTCTCTTCCCACTATCAGAATCTCCTACTGATTAATGTATGATGTATCCCTCCTAAGCCTGGCTCTTTTCTGGGTCCTTTGCTTGCCTCTCTCTATGCCTTCTCTCTGTAACCTCATCAGCTCCCATGGGTTCAGGTAAATCAGCCCAAGAAACCTAACGACAGGGGACTGTTTGCCCCAGTACTAAACAAACTAAATAAAAGAGTTTCCAAAACATTTCCTAAGGTATACTTGGAAATAAACAACATAGTCAAGTTCAGGTTTAATTAAATTTAATAAACAAATGCAGTTTACTTTTCATTCCCACATAAAAATTAACTATAATAAGTCAGTATCTGTTTAATGAAATATAAAATGCATTGTGGTTCTGATTGGCTATCATCTAGACCAGCGGTTCTCAACCTGTGGGTCGCAACCCCTTTGGGGGTTAAACCACCCTTTTCATAGGGTTTGCCTAATACCATGGGAAAACACATATTTCCGATGGTCTTAGGAACGAAGACACTGCTCCTCTATCCATCTCCAGGCGGGTCCACCCACATGCAGATACACCCACACATGAATATTAAAGGGTCCTGGCATTGGGAAGGTTGAGAACCACTGACCTAGACCAACCTCCTCCTTTGACAGAAAAGGAACCAGAGGTCTACAGAGAGTCAGCAATTAGGCAAAAGTCACATTGGTGATTGGTAACAAAACCAAGACAAGATCCCAGATTCCCTGAATTTCAGCTCAATGCTTTTTCCACTACCTCTCCAAACTAAAATAAATGGGTGTGTATTGTGTAATTATTATGAAGCAAATATGAGTGCCTCATGTCCAAACACAAAAAGGAGAAAGTCCTTCCTCACCACCATCTCTTTTATGGAGAGAGCTGTACTGGTCCCATGCACAATATTCTCATTGAAATTAGTGCAGGTTCCCCATGAGGGTAAAATCAGGACATAGTTTACATGAAAAATCCAGGTTTTCTCCTGCAATGATGTCTGCATTCTATGAAAGCAATTCATCAAAGCTTTTTGTGCAAATATGCCTAAGGCCTTCTTTGTAAATCTCTGCCTTATAGGATCATAGAATTGGGAGATATAATAGGTGACATAGTAGGGCTCTGAAGTCAGAGGACTGGTATTCAAATTCTGAAAACAACTACACAGGTAACCTTGGGCAAGTCACTTGACTTCTTTCAATCTCTATTTCCTCATCTTTAAAATGAGAAGGCTGCACTAGATGGCTTCTGAGGTCCCATCTATGAGTTCACGCATTCAACAAATTATAAGCAGTTCTAGCTGGAATAAAACATACATGAGGGGCTCAGTTCCAGTATCTCAAGGAAAAAAATCAATAACCACTTTATTCCTATACCAAAGAAAGCGACATTTCTAGGAAAAGAGCCGCCCTTCCTAGAAAGAATGATTTCCCCGTTACATCTTCATACCTCAAAAGCTCTGAATGCTCCCAAGATACCAAATAAAATGTGTAGGACATTGTTGTCAGTTTTCAGGAAGGCGTGTGTGTGATGTGAACGATGCTGCTCGCCCAGTTCAGCAGGTACCACCAAACCACGTTGGAAAAAAATGTGCAAAGAGAAAACCATAACTAATTCAGTATCCATTTTCCAACACAAATTGAAGTGAAAATTTTCACTTAAATCATCCTACTTTCCAAAACACTTTGTAGACATGGTTATAAACAAAGCCACACAAAGCAGGGCTCAGCTGTTCACATGCTGGTGTCAAGTGAAGGTTCTTCCTAGCTTTGAAAAGGCTCCATTTCCCAAGGATCTCTGAGTAGTGAACAAAAATGAGCTAAATGAGCCATCTAGTCTTTGAAGAAACTCAAGTTCAATAACTGTTGGATCCAAAGTAAAACCAAAAGAATACTGGGATCCAGACCTGAAATGAGAATGGTTTCACTTAATGTCTTCATACAATCCTATAATGTTAGAAATAGAAGAAATCTTGCAGTTGATCTGGTTGTGCTCTCCTATTTTGTAGCTGGACAAACTGAGGTTAAGTAAATCCCAGACTCATGGTTTCAAGGATGACTTCCATGGAATGAGTCACCAAATTGGGACATTTCTACCTGGATCCCCACTAGCTCCTTATACACAAACTAAACAGAGTATCATTCTGCCCCAAGCAGGCTCTTTCTCTCAAGTCCTCAATTTCCACTAATGACATCATGATTTTCTCAGTCATTATGTTTGAAATTTGAGGATTATCTTTGTCTCCTCCTTCAAGCCAATATCCTACCAGCTGGCCATGTCCTAGGCTTTCTTCTCCAAGTCTCTCAGATCCTCTCCTTCCTTTCCTTTCCCACCACAAAAACTATGGTTCAGGTCTTTATTACCCTTCTCTGCAACTATGACAAAGACCTCCAAACTTATCTGGTATAACAGGAACACTTGCTCTGGAGTCAGAGGTCCTAGGTCCAAATCCCAACTTTGACTGGAAGTACTTGTGGGACCTTAGGCAAGTCCCTGCCCCTTTCTGGGCCTCTGCAAAATGAGGGGGGTGAACTATATGGCCTCTGAGCTCCATTCCGGCTCTAGAGTTATGAAATTATGGAGCAATAAGTCTATCAAAAGGTATTTACTAGGCACCTAACCATGTGCCAACAGGTAAGGGGAATACGAGTTCAAAGAACACAACAATCCCCCTACTCACAAAGGCTGTGATCTCCATGCCTCTAATTTCTCCTTCCTTCAAATCCATTCTTCACACACCTATAAAATTCATCTTACTAATGGATATCTCTTATTATTCCATTTTAAAAAATTATCAATGGTTCCTCAATGCTTCTACTGAATAAAGTCCAAACTCCCTGGTCTGGCACAAAAAGCCTTTTCGCTCCCATCCACACATTCCAAGCTACTCTTCTTCACATAATCCAAGTTCTAGCTAACTTGAACCACTAACCATTATAGTTACACAGACCTCGTGTTCTCCTGCCTTTGTTCAGGCAGCTCACTATCCCCTGGGTGCCACTGCCTGCCCTCAACATCCAGTTTCTCTTCTTCAAAATCCAACCTATCATCTAAGATTTAAAGAAACTCTGCTCCCCCTCCCCAGTTTGAATCAATCTGCCCCTCCTCTAAATACACTTTGGTCTCTTCTATTTAATTCCATTCTATAAATATTTATTCAATTCCTCCTCTATGTGAAAAGATAAAGAGAATACAAACATGAAAAAGGTCTGAATGCCTGCATCAAGGACCTTAGATAAAGATATATCTAAGATATAATGGGAAGTGAGATTCATACACACACACACAGTCTCTATTTTTTTAGTAGCTCTGTGTGTATACATATATTTGTGTATGTGTGTATATAACCATATATATGTTTGTGTATATATACACATATATAATTTACTTATTTCATGTGATTGAATCTCCCCTCCCATATTGGACTCTAAGTTCACTGAGGAGGGCAAGGTTGATGCCTTAGTCATCTAGGCAGCTGTTACTAGGCCCAACACAGTTCACATACTTCAGTCACCACCGTGTTGCAGTCTAGGTTTAGGTTACGAGGCTCTGAGATGCTTTCTGCTCCAACAAGATTCGAATCCAATAAGCATCTATTTAGTGTCTTTTACATGAAAGGTGTGCATAAGCAGACCAATGAACACAGGTCTGCACTCAAGAGGTTTACATTCTATCAAAGGGAGTCAACAAGGAAACAAAATGCATATACGTGAAAACATGAAAACTGACGAACAACGAGGGAGAAAAAGAATTTGTGTTGGCTTACTCCTCTGGGGCATCAACCTCTAATACATCGCAGATTCTAAAGCTTCTCTCCTTTAAAATCGCTGCTGCTGCTGCTGCTGACACCTGCCAGCTCTAGGGCCCATCATCCAGCTGCCTGGGGAGGGTGCACACCCAAAACTGCTGGAGCATACTGGCTGCTTCATACGCCCTAAATGGATTCGCTGAAATAAGCATAATAAATGAAAGAGAATAAAATAAAAAAACAATTTCCCACTAAGTGAAGGCTTGACTTATAGGAAGTGGCAGCTCTGATGGCCCAAGGCGTGGAATTAGCTTTGCCACTCGATAATTTGACTGATTCACTCGAGTGGCCAGAAGAGGACATTTTCTGCCTGATTTCAGGGTAATCAAGTCACCTGCTCAGCGATGGCTGGGGCCAAGTCAATCGCACTCTGCTGAGCACTGAGTGTGTGCAGCCAGTAGCAAGTGGAGAGGTTTTCTGCAAGTGTGTGCAAAACTACTGAGCTGTTAAGGAGAGTGGGAATGAGCTTGTTATAATGCTGCACTGTAGCAGCTTTTATATGGGATACGGAATAGGGAAGGAACTACAATCCCTTGTCCTAAAAAGTAACTGACCAACCTGTAGGGCCAGTGGGAAGAGAGTTCAATTATGCTTCCAACAGGAAAACTGACAAGTCCTCAATGGTTCTGTGATCTCACTGATGTAGGAGGGGGGGTTCCTTCCATTTGTACAGAGGGCAGTGCAGCCCCACCTTCACATCCTATGCACCTCTTGTCTACTCTTTAAATAATAGCTAGAAAATAGACTGTCTCCATTAAATAAACAAGACAAATATACATAGGATCTATGATTTCTTGGGGACTTCTCAGTGTAGGAACTCCTTCCACCAAGTCAGACTGCAACATGTCCAAAACTTAGTCAACAAGTTTTAGGGAGTTGCTTGAAGAATAGAGGTTAATTGACTTGGAGTTCTGAATCTTTTCTCTGTCATCGCAACGTTGAAGATCTCACTGACATCTATGGAGCCCTTTCTCTGAATGATGTTTTTAAATGCAGAAAATAAAAACACAGGATTACAAAGGTCAGCGAAAATAAAGATGTAATTTTGTGCCCATCCAAGTATACAGATGTCCTGAGACATCTGTAGCCCACAAGTTAAAAAGGCTTGCTCTCAAAGATCATGGATTTATAGCAGAATGGGCTTTTGAAGGTCATTTTAGAACTGAGAAAACTGAAGTCCAGAGAAGCAGAATGACTTGGAAGCATGTGATACAGAGAGGGGGTTGAAACCCAGGTCCCCTAATGGAATGGGATCACACTCAAAGAGAAACAAATCTGTGCCTGCCACACATTGACATAGAAAACCACAAATTAACATCATCTATGTCGTATTGAATTTTTTTTATTTTGTTAAACATTTCTCAGTGACATTTTAAACTGGTTTCTGGGAGTTTAACTCCTCTGCCAACCTCCAACCTAGCATTCTTTCCACTGTAGGGGGTAGCATGAGAATCCTGATGTTTCAGGTAAGCCCAGCACTCTATGCCATACCATCACTTAAAAATTGAATAATAATTTCAATGTTTCATATAATATTAAATTACATGTTTCATTCCTCCCCAATACTGAATAGTGTTGAAACAGGCTTCATTCAGAGAGTTGTACTGTGTACAGTGGAAGCACAATATACTTAAGCTTCCTTTCAGCTAATGGTTTAAAAAAATAAGGCATTATCCACCACAAGCTAAGGAAGAACAAGAAAGCAAAAATCATCTCAGCCAAAAAAGAATAAAGCAATAATGTCTAAACTTGAATTGGGCTCGTAAAGATAATCCTCACCCAGAATGTTGGCATGCAAAGTCCCCTTCTTGTAGTCAAAGGATGAGGGACCATCAAGAGTCAAGCACACAGTAGGTACTCATGAACACTTGATAACAACACCAAAATCTAAGTCACTTATTTGGCTTAAGTTAGGCTCACTCTAATTCTGAAATGGGGCCTCCTTTTTGGAATCTAGAGAAGGGAACAGACAACATACATAACCTGAACAGGGTTGGTTGGCCAGGATGAAACTGATTCTCCTCTTACATATGAACCACACTCACCCAAACAATGTCAAGTGAATGAGTGGGGATGGAAAGAAGCAGAGAGACCAACAGGGATATGTGACCCCAACTGGGGCAGAACCTTAACAAGGCAGGGCCAGAGATAAGCATATCACACACACTGAGCACATCCTACTTTGGAAAGGGTGGTAAAGGAGACAGTTCAGGTACTTTCACAGCTGCCATTAAAATCAGTATGTGTGCACAGGGTAGGCCAGAGACTTTTCTCCCGTTTCAGGAACACAGTCTAAGATGCAAGGGAGTTCAGTCAGCCAAATATCAGGCGTGGATTGTCTGGATAAGGTTTGAGCTACTCATCAGTGACATTTGGAAAACAATTCATTTGAAAAGCATAGCTAATCAATCTTCAAATGAATTATTCCTGAAGAAATTCAGCTAATTTTTGCAATTCCCACTGATAAAAAAGAAACATGCCAAACACCCTGAAACTGTTTCTAAATTATCACATTTTTTAAACCATTTTCAAAAGCAAGCCAACTTCATGATTCAACTCCAATTGTGTCCAGGCCTATAAGAATTCTATGATTTAGCCCACGCTTCTAAGAAACAGGTTCACAACCTCTCAAACTATATATGTTAGCAAAATGATAAGGTGACCTTGCCTAATCCAATACTCCTGTGTAGAAATGCTCTTTCAACACACTGAAAGCCTACAGAAGACTATCATACCTCTCATTTCAGATATTCATCAGAACTGAGAGCATGCTGTTCTTCCATAGTTTACCTTATAATCTACCTGGGTTTCTCAATTACAGAAATATCGTATAATACCAACTTTTTTAATGAAGGCTCATTTCTAAATGAAATTCTCTAAGGCTGCCTTAATATCATGATTCTGGGCATAAGGGTTTTTCTCATTATATTCTCAACTCTTCCAGACTAACCTACTAGCCTTCCATTTTGATAAAGAGGATAAAAAATAGTGAGTTTAAAACAAGTTAAAATCTCTGTCCCTCATATTTGAGGACAGGAGCAATTAGATGAAACTCTTGATCATCTGTGGTTGTTGGAGGGCAGAGGGAGGGGAAGATAATATAGTTAAAGATCATGTTAAGAGAGACCAAAAAATCCATTCTTGGTTTTTGACACCAATATTCTTGCAAGCTGTTATGCCCACACACAAGAAATACAACTACCATTTATACAGAATTTTAAGGTTCTCAAAACACTTGATATATATTTACATCCACCTTTTCAATGCCATTCCATCTTCTAGCTGCAAATCACTACCCTCCCACCATTGTAGAAGAATCAGACTACAGGTGAACCAAAGGATAATAGAAAGAGACAACATGGAGGATGTAAGCAGACCACAGGACCATAAGATCTGGAACTCTAGAGCTTGAAAAGAAGCCGGAAGCTAGTCAGTCCAACTCCCTTGTTTTACAGATGAAAATATGGAGAATCAAGGAAGTTCAGTGACTTGTCCAAAGTCACACACATATTAACTGTCAAAGGAAGAATTTAAACCCAGGGCTTCTGACTCCAACATAATTATGCTTTCTAGTGCACCATTTTATAGTGAAAGAAAAGAAAATGAGCCAGTCATGGGGCAAGAGTAAAGAGTAACAGACAAATAAACATTTGATTAATATCCACAAAATATCCAGAACCTCTAGCAAGGTCTCTAGTATAATGGGTGGAACCTCTAGGGAGGGTAGAAATGGGAACATGGGAAATAATGAGACAGGAGAGAAAACATGGAAGGGTTCCAATCTACACTGTTGGAATGAATGTCCCCAAAGGATCATGAATCCATCAAAATATTTAAGTATTTCTATTTATTTCACACACACACACACACACACACACACACACACACACACACACACAACCACCAAATTATGAATCTGCAGTCACATTTTCTTTTCTGTCTTGCTATAAAAGTATGTATACCTTTTTATAAATTATGAAACACTATATAACACTATTATTTCTTATTGTGGGTAATAGAATGAGGAATGATGTTTTTAGTGTAATGTGGGATCTGAAGGTAAGAAAAGAAATTTCCAATACTCCCAAGTCCCTGCAATTTTGTCAATGGGAACACTGACTCCAGGTACAGATGATTGCCCATCCTATGGGACTGACCGTATCTTCCCATAATTCCACCATAGGGGGTCTTCCCAGTATACTAAGGTCTTTCCTTGAGCTTTCCTGGCATTCTGAGGATACCAGAAGAATACATAAGCTGTCCATCACATATCCAGTCCTGTCATCATGCAACCAACCCCTCTTCCTTTTCAATGTCACATTTCTGCGATGCTGTCCCTTAGGCTGCCGCCCCTATACAATACACTGCCCTTTGCATGAGCTGTAAGTTCAGTTCTTTGGAGACTGAGGTGTTCAGGGGCTTACAGATAAACATCACCACCAGGAGAGAAATGGTATTAAAAAGATGGAACATTGTTTTAGGGAAACATTTGGAGTCATTAAAAGACCTGGACAATTTCCCCAAAATAATCTACTCTGCTTTCCTCTTCCTATTCAAAGCCATTAGCAAACCTAAAACACATCTGATATGCAAGCTGCACCATTATACTAATACCCACTTTTGGGGGGGGGGCACAGAGGGGAGACATACATCTTTTGGGTAAGTATTTGGTCCTGAACTTGCATGTTTTAAAAATTAAGAGATACTATTTGGCTTTGGATGTAAACTTTGTTTCATCCTAACATTCTGAGATGTCAATGAAGCATCCCTGCAACATTTATCAACATATCAACTGTTACTCCCGTACCCCACAGCTTCTGTTAATTTATTGTATTTTTATGGAGTGAAGACCGACAGCTTTTTCCCGGCCTGCCAGGACAGCATCAAATTAGAGCAATCATCACCCTAAGAATTATCACGCAGAGCAAATCCTGATCCCATTTGGATTTTGTCATTTTGGGAACAAGTGACTGAACTGAACTCTACACAAATAAGAGAACTCTGGTCATACTCCTATTGAGGTCCTACTATTGGCCTAGCAATTTATCTTCCAGAACAGCAACTGTGATCTTACTATTCACCATAAGATGTAATTCTATTGAATGTCAGTTGAATAGATCAAGACACATGCTGTCATTCTTCATCTCTGACAATGATGCTGCTGATTGGATGCCTTCCCATGCATACAAATGCAGCTGACTGTATGACTTTCCATGGATACAAATGTGGTTTGAAAGCTGGGCTGGAAAATGGTAATATCTCCAATGAGGGTCAGCAGGCATGTCTTCCCTCTGGATGACAGCTGTGGCCTCTACCAATGAGCTCTTTCCCTCAGCCTTCCATGGTCATAATCTAGGACCCCATAATACTCATGTCACCCATATGATCTCCTATTATACAAATAGCCCAGGGAGACAGTATGGAAGAAAAAATAGTAGCAGTTTCACATTTTGATGACACTAATACTTCTATAAGGTAGGACTGCCATAAGAAGGGGAAGAGGGAATATAGGAAAAATAGGGCTGCAATGATACGTGGAAGAGAAGGCTTGGCTTCACCCGATAATGCATAGCGAGGAGAAACATTAAAAGGTTGGCTTGGCTGGAGTCAGCAAGCCTTCCTGAGAGGATCTCATAGGGGCCAATGCACAATCCTTCAGACTCTGTGAGCAAGACAAGCCATGACTTTTCAAGGATAAGCAGACAAATATTCTTTTTATCAGAGAATTATGGAACTGGAAGGGCCCTCGATAGTCATCTGATATGCCCTCACTATAACATACGGTTGGTCATCCCAGCTTTTGCTTGAAGACCTTCAATGAGGGGGAAACCAATACTGTCTGAATCAAAATGGAATTCATGGAAATAGCACAGCAGAGATGACGTTAATGTAACCAAGTTGGCCTTTCCCCACCTCTATAAGGCGTATTTCTGTGGCTATTCCCAAGCCTCTCTTGTGGCCTTCTCTCTTCTCTCTGTACTTGCTCCCTTGGGAGATCTCATCCTCTCCCATGGTTTTAATGCTCATTTCTACAAAGGTTATAGCCAAAATTATGTATCCAGTCTTGGGGGTCACTTCTGAACTTCAGTCCCACATCACCAAATGCCTGCTGGATATGTCCAAGACTCTCCAGACACATCTCAAATTCACTATGGCCCAAAAGAGAAGATGTTACTTTGTCCCACAAAACACATCCCTTCCCCAAATTTCCATATTTCTGTTTAGGTCATCATCATCCTCCCAGTGACACAGATAGGAATCTCAACATCCACCTTTGATTAGTCCTCCTTTACCCTTTCCATGGTACCCAATCATTGCTAAGACTGAGCAATTGTCTCTCCACAACTCCTGCATCTGTCAACACCCTTCTCTTCCCTCACTCATGCCCACCGTATTTCAGGCCTCATCACCTCACCGCTGAACTATTCTACCAGCTTTCTAATTGTTCTCCCCTATTCTAACATCATTCCTCTCCAAAACATCCTCCACAAAGCTGTCATAATAATCTTCCTAAGGGACAGGTCTGACCCTGTTTTCCAAAGCTCCAAAGTCCCCAATGGCTCCCCACTGGCCATCAGACAACCAGAAGCTTTTTGGCTTGTCATTTAAGGCCCTCTGCAATCTGGCTATCACTGACCTTTCCCAATCTTTTTTTCAAAACTCCCCCTTTACAAGCTCCAACCAAATTGAAATGAATTTCTCAGAATCTCATGCACCATCTCCTGCCTCCATGATTTGTCAAACAGCTTTCTCCATGCCTGCAATGTATTCCCTCCTCTAAGGAAGATGTCTTCCAGCAGTTTTTGCAATGTTACAGGAAATCAGTTTTCCTCTCCCATCAATTACCTATCTTGCCCAGTTCAGCGTCATCTATAATTTCTATAACCATGGCACATATGCCTAAGTCTCTATCATAACTCAAATTATTTGTACACATACCTCATCCCAGTCATGACCCAGCACAAGACTGTAAGTTCATTGAGGGTAGGGGCTGTAATCACCAGTGTTAGCACCAGCCCATACAAAGAATAAGCACTGCAATCATGTGGATGACTGTTCTTAGGGAGCAGAGAGATCATGAAGACCAGAGATACACACAAATGTAGAGAAGAGATGTGTTCTTTGGTTTTTATAAAGATGAAAGGTTTTTGTTGTAGCTTTATGGGCACAGTCCTTTAGACCTTTTCTGGAAACAATACTAACATCAGCACCTGTAAAGCATGGTATTGTACAGTTGATCCACACCCCTACATTCCTCTCCTCATCTCCACCTCACAAAATTCCTACCTTACAATGCCTTTCCTGATCCCCCACTTACCCACCCACCCATTCAGTAGCAAATATTCTCTCTCACTTAAAATATTGCATGTTATTTGGTACATCATTTCTATCTCCTTATTCATGTTCTGTGTCTGATTCCTAGACAAAAGAGAAGCTCCTTAAGGGCAGAAGCTATGTCATGTTCTCTTTTTATACTCAACACCTTAAAATAGTATATCAACACAATGAATATTTATTGAACTGAATTGCTCAGCAATCAATTGCCTTGGAAAGTGTGGGTTTTTGAAATGCAGAACGGATAACCGGAATATCTTTCTGGATTTGAGGGTGGAGAGTGTCCACTTGAAAAGCCTATCAACAAGTAAACCGGTATTTGCATAGAAACCGTAACATAAAGATTCTCCCACCAGCACGTGATGAAAATAACAGATTTGTAAACACTAGAGAAAGGAAAGACACATAGAGGATGACATCAAGGTGACCTTCTGACTTTTCTAATATGATCTAAATCAAATATGTCTCCTCTCCTGCCAAGTTACCAGGACCCAAAAGAACTACTCAACTCAAAGTCCAGGCAATATTTCGTAGAAAGGCAAGACAGAGGTTAAGCAGGCCAGTCACCATCTCAAATGTGTCCACATTAAATATATTTTTAAAGCCACCTAAAAAGATGCCTATTAGCACTTTATTGCTTGCTCCCCTCCCATACACACACAGGTAATGTAAGACACATTTGCCCCAATAACCATTATCCAATCCCTTTCCTGAATTACTCAGGTACTTAGGAGCCGATATTGGTAAGGCCTAGTATCTTGATGTAGAACCTCTCCATGGGCCCTGCAGAAGTCTGCAGGTCTAGGATGGAAGGATGGAAGGATGGATGGATGGATGGATGGATGGAAGGATGGAAGGAAGGAGGAAGGAGACGAACAGATGCTTGACGCTTTTTCCTATTCTCCCAATGTTCCAGGGTACCACTGGAAGCCTGAGACTGTTAATATCCTTTACACCTTTAATAGAAAATAGTAAGAAAAGCACTTTGCTCTGTAGGGTTCCCTTGACAATTCCTATTTCCAGTGTATTTTGTTTAATAAGTATATAGAATTTTTTGTGGATTAGTCTAACTACATGCTTTAGCTTAATGGGTTATTTCAGTAACAGCAATCCACTGTATCACAATAAAATAAAATGGTGACAGGCCAGCTTATCCTCTGTCAGGCACACTGTACACAGGAAAGCTCGATGGTGCTATTTAAATATGCTTCTCCTCCCCAGGGAAGGTAAGTAGCCATAAAGGGCATTCGTTAAAGGGGTAAACTAGAAGTTTCTGCAGAATTGTGGGATTTCATTTACTGTTTGGTGCAAGAGAAGGGAGGGTGGAGCAGAGGGGATGGGGGATGGAGGTGAGAAAAGTGGAAATCTGTCTTCCAATAACCCAATAGATTTGGCTTCTGCGTATGTGATTTGTATAAAAGAGCTCTTATTCTGGGCTGGTTTGGGGCCCGACCAGATGGAACGCAGGGCATCATGGGATATGTCATTTATCACTGTGACAGTGTGTAGGCAGCGGTGATCCTCTCACAACCGAGGTGGGGGTGGAGGGAGCTAGTGCTGCAAATGTGGAGTGGCATTACAGCCGGACTAGTGGAGTTTGGCAACACTTGGACTGATTCTCATTAACTTAATCATATTAATTTATTAGCCATATATATCAAAGTAATTCACTCAAGAATTGTCACAAGGAACAATTTATAACTGTTAACAATCCCCATAGGAGAGAAGGATGGCAGCTATCCTGAAGAATGGCTTTATCCTTGCTGGAAAGAAAAACTATAATCATATCTTGGAATGTCAATGGTCATCAACTGGTTCTTCCCCCACCACCCTTCCCTGTGACTCAATCACTGAGGAAATATACAAAGAAGAGAGAATAAAACTTACTGTAAGAACAACAATAATAGTAGCTAGAGCTCATACTCATCTGGCACTTTAAGGCTTGCAAAGTATTTTATGATAGCTGATAATCTATGAAAATATTTGTCCATCAAAATCTATTAGATTATTTCAAGGAAATCTTGTCTTCTACACACTAAAGTCTGATGTCTTTGTTTTAAGGTCCAGTCTAACCATTATGAGTTCATACGTAATCCTATAGGCTGACGGCACCCAAAACATGATTCCTGCAAGATTCTGAAACCAATCAAATATATTTCTTTCCTGAGATCACAGATCCTCCAGCATCAATCTTGGTTGATCCAGAAAGCTGGAAATGAACAATAAGCCATGTAAAAGCAAGCCATGTTATGTTGGAATTGATTGAGCAGAAACCTGCTGAGAGCAAAGGAGTGGGAGTAGGGAATTTAGGTGAAACTAAAATTTACATGGGAAGAGGCACTGATGAGATGGGCCCCTTGAACAGGACCTCAGATACAGCTACTATGATCAAAAGAGTGCCTGTTATCACAATGATCTCTTTAGACTTTTTCCTTGGTAAGACAAAGTTGAAATTAAAGTCTAAAAATCATTCCCATAACAAACTGAAAACCATTAGTAATTTGGAGAGAGACTGGACCACGCTCAACCAATTGACTCTTATTGGGCATTCCAGAAATGATAAAGAGTTAAGGAAGACGTGCAGAGGTACCCAATGACCTACTGAGATGGGTATCAAATGAGGACCTCTACTACTCATTGCTACCTGGACACTGTCCACAAAAACATCTGGTTTAAGTCAACCCTCACCTTGGTCTGGTCTTTGGGTTTTTGTTTTTTCCCCTGGAATGGTACCATCTTTTATTTCTGTATATTCGTGAAGTAGTGGTCTATGACCCTACTGCTCTCTCATGATCACTTCTGAACAAAGATGAAATGGACAGCTACACAAAATGCACAATGAACTGACAGTGATTCCACTAAAGGCACTAGACCGACTAACCTCCTAGAGACACTATTAGTGCACTAGATAGATATATGCTGGCTCCATTATATTGTAACAGAAGGTAACCGGCACTCTTGAAAAGGTTTTACCACAATACTTAGAGAAAAGTTCAGCATTTTTAAAAAAGCACTGATACTTTTTGAGGGAAATTACACAGAGTAAACACTAAAGGAATTTATATCTAAAGTACACGATACCTCTCTTTATGGCTTCAGCAGAAATTTCTCTCTGGTCAAACTGTAAAAAAGTCTCTGTGACATATCTTTTCTGATATGAATTAATGAAAAATCAGAATTAATACATATATGTAGATGTAAAAGCTATTTTAATCCTCTCTATGAATAAGACAAAAAGCTAGAGATGTTTCACAAAACAGTTCCTATGGGGCTTGCTTTAATGAATAAATGCTCATTATTTACAATTTGTATATTGCTTGTATGCAGACAGCGTTACTCAAGTGACTTTTTAAATACCTAATTTTTTTTCCCATAAGTAGTTGAAACATTCTCAGACTTCTTATTCATACTTTCAATTTAATGGCACCTGCCCTTTCATAAGTGTGGCACATTAGATTTCCATTAAAATCCCATGCCTGACATGGAGGTGGCCCTGGGTTTTTGTACTGGCTCTGGCAAAGTCAACCAAACTCAGAAGCCTTCATATCTAGGCCTAGTAATAGAGGGACTAGATATCTGTTGGCTGAATATGGGCAGAGCTCAGCCCAGGAAGGACAGTCACCAATGCAGCTCTCAAGCACCATCTACTAAAGCAGAAAGTCATTGGGCTAGATGTTGGAAAAGAAAGTGTACACACCAACAATTATTAAAGATACATGAAGTACGGAACAAGTAATGGCTGCAAAATTCAGTTGGCTCTTATGTGATGAACACAAATTCTGAATCAGTTGATTACGAATTAAATGAGGCTTCACTGGATAAAGGCAATTATCAGGCAGGTTGGATGACCCTTTGGTGGAGGCCTATTAGATGCTCTTGGAGGTCCCTTTCCCTATGAGTTATTTTGTTATAAAAATAGTATAGCAAAATGCCAAATTATTTTGTTATGAAGGCAGGATGGCAGATCTTATCTCCTGGGGTGGCCTTCCCCTACTGATGCTAGTGTCCCTTTTCTTGAGAGTATAAGAAACACTGAATGCATCATTACGAATTATGACCACATGCGTTTTCCCTTACCTTTCCTCTTCAGATATACATTCCTTCGCCCCATGGAAACAAAGGGACAATTACTTGAGCACACAGCTGAAATGTGGAGCTTCATACTATAGGAGATTTTATGACAATGGCCCTTATGGCCAGTGTTTCTCCCTTCTCAGTCCCCTTCACCACCGCCCCCTTCCCCAATTCAGCCCCCACCAAAGTATTTAAAGGGATTTACTATAAAGAAATGACAATTAATAAAAGAATGGAATTACCGAGCCATTACCTTTTAGTCACTACAGCAAAACAAGAGTTTTCATGAATACTCAAAAAAATTCGATAATGTAACCTCTAGTAAAGCTTGGAAAGCCCTGAAGGACAAGGCATTTAGATCAATATTAGTTTATTTCAACTGCTGTGCAGAAGGAAGAATTACAGCTGATCATCTGATGGATTTTCTTACCTGTGGGTGAGATAAGCCCAGGCGATATGAGGCCTGGGACACCATGGGGCAGAAGGCGTGCATTTTCTTGTATGGCCACTCCCAGAGAACGTTTGGGGGGTCTTCCAGGCCTCGAACTGTAAAAATACAATAAGAAGGCAGTTCAGAATACATTCTCTCTTTCGGCAACACCTTTATCCACTCTGTTAGCCTTTGAAATCATACCCAATTGCTGAGCCTGATAGGATTTTCTATGAAGATACCATTTTCAGCCATTACAAAAGAAGCCCTTTTCAGAAGAAAAATGCTTGTCACCAATACAGCAAACACTGACACCATCAGAGCCCAATTTCCAAGTTAGATTATGGTAACAGATAAGCATCTTGCAACATGGGTCACTAGAGGAGCTCACTCTTGCTATAAACCCAGAGTTAGCACCCCCTAGAAGGCTACCTGGTGACTTCTGAATGAATGCCAATCAGGAATATGCAAAAGATTTCACAAGACACAATCCCTATGACATTTCGTGTCTTTCTCCTCATCGTTCCAAAGATCAATTGTAGGAAATTGCATTTGTCCAGTAGACAGATGTTGTGCAGAATTTACCACAACACGGAAAGCCAACGCTGAACAACAGACTGCCTCTGAATTTTTTTTTTTTAATTTCTACTAGCACCTCAGCAACCAGACAGAAGAGCAGTATACTCTCCTGGAGTAACAGCAGCAATATAAGGCATGAGTTTTTCAAACCTTGGTTCCCTTTGCTCACAGCATGATTGGTGTTTTTGACTGCTGTCGAAGGGTTAAATGAACCCATCAAATTGAGACATCCTTCATCCCGGTCTAAACAGCTTATGAACTATAGGCACCAAGTGTAATCCCTAATGTAGCTAAGTAAAAGGTTTTGTATCTGCTGTATCCATCCACTGTTCCAATGCAGCTGGCACACCTGACACATCACAGCAGTGAGGAGATTTATAAGTCATAGAACATTAGAATCAAGTTGTTTTGACGCCACCAAATAGAGAGAAAATATGACTTTCTAATGTGTGCAAAGATATTGCAGTTGCTTTTTGGGTAGGAAGACATTTTGCCAAGCTGAATAATAGGGTCTGTGACAAAATACTGTGCAATGGTATATTAAATAACCCACTGCAAGAAATGTATGAGGTTCAGATGGAGAACATTTCCAAAAATGACTTCTGGTTCACAAAGAAATTTAAGTTAAAGCTCACTCGATCAACTTTGCAGCCACAAAGCTCTCCATCAATGTAAGACAAACTCTGCTTTTCAATGAAAACAACTTCCAGCAACCTTACACAGAGGCACCATTAGCTGGTTCATTTTTCATATGCTATGCTACTGTTATTTTCTCTCATTGTACATCAATATCGTGTATCAACTCAACAAAAAAGATTCGGGTGTGGAGGAGGTTTTTTCCTATTTTTGACTACAATTTTATCCACCAGTTACCCTCCCTTCCTTGTATATTTGATTCTGGGCTTACAAGAAAGCCTAACCTCCCTCTGGAAATTTCCTTAAATCAGCTTTGGATAGATTTTGTACTTAATTTTCTGTATCTATATTGCTTTCCCCTCTCCCTTACCCCAAGAGATTACAAGCTCCTTGAGGGAAGAGGGTGTTTTATTTATGCCTTTGTATCCTTAGCACTTAGCATAGAGCCTGGCATATAGTAGAGAGAGGGGAATAAGCACTGATCTAGTGCCCCCTACTTGCCAAGCACTGCACTATCTCATCTGAGCCTCATAGCAACCCTGAGAAGCAGGTGCTCTTACAGCTGAGGAAACTGAGGGAGACAGTAAAGTATCTCACTTGGGGTCACACAGCAAATAGGTGTCTATGGTTAGATTTGAACTCAAGGCTTCCTAACTCCAGGCTCAATACTCTACTCACCTAGATGCCTCTAAAGTAGGCATTTAATAACCAGTTGGTAAATGAATGGAAGGCAACATATCTTGCTGGTTTCTGGGCTTCGTAGGAAGATGAATTCTTGACTCTTACAAGGGAACAATATGCTGGTAAATCCATGGGCCCTCAGTCCCTACACAATCACCCTCCACTGTTCTTGCTGCACATTCTTCCTCAAGGACACTTTCCAAGACCTACCCCAGTGTGGCCATCATCCTGACATAAAATGTTCTAAGGGGGTTTTTAGGTCACCCTTCTTTCTGGCTGCACTGTCTCTATAATAGAAACTCTTTGGTGCCACATCTTCATAAGTACGAAGGCTCTCCCATAGTCCTGCTTCCATGAACTAAGCTATTAGATGTTTCCTTTACTTCCACAAAAAATTATATTGCAAGAAGTAGGAGTTTTAACGTGCTCTGTCCCAAAATTCTGGGCAGATCCCAAAATTGGGAAGTACTGCTCTCCCAACAGGCCCCAGAGTCTGGGAAGTGTCAAGCAGACCATAGAAGCTTTCATCTGGGGACTACACCTTCTGTTCCCAAAAGCTATTTAGGGTTTCTACTACCATATTTGTGTTATGGAATGAGCTGCTAAACTGTAATTCACAATAAACTTGAAGTTTTAAATGTATAAAGCCTAGATCTCTTTGTAAGGTATAAATCTCTTTGAATCCAGAAAGAAAGCAATGTGCTTAGCTTGGCTTGTGCCTAAAACAGCATTCAGTTCATTAATGAGTTCACACCAGGGGCATTCTCCCCACAGGTCAACTGGGAGGAAATCACCTTTTGGGGGAGAGAAGCAAGTTTCTCCCTCTCTCCCCTTCCCTGAATCAGCTTCAGGGAGTGTGAACACTTCTGCAGTGATGGAGAGCATGCCCTGTGGACTCTTTAAAGGCATGAGCATTCACAGCCCAGAGAGAACTACAGAACTACATTTACAGAAAACTTCAGGAAACCTCCTAAAAGAGAGAAATGGATTGGTGCCAGACCATGGGAGGGACCCTACTGCCACCAGTGTTTCCTACACACATGCTGCTATACCTTTGGACTTTAAGTAGCAGCCCAATCTCTCCAGGGAGCCTTTTGTTCAGGTGGAGAGTATGCCCCAGGTTGAAGGAAATGATCTGGGCCAATTGTTTTCATGATACCAACTAAGTAAATATCCTCTTCTAAAAACTACTTATAGACAATGCAAAGGAAGCCTTCCCAAGTGGCTCTTTAGAAAGTCAAGCCCCACAGAGCTATCCCTAAGACCCTGAGGGAAGAATTATTCAGTAGTCAACCAGGAAGCCAGCCAGCCAAAGCAAGGAGGAAATGGGGAAATGGCTTCAGGGCAAATGCTACCTGCCTACTACATATCTGTACATAATATGCATGTTGAAATTAATCTTTCTGTTATCAAAACTTTAAATCAATCCTTCAGAGTATATTATTCTCTCTGAACAAACGACCAAGTCCTTGATCCCCCCTTAACCAGAAGAAAGTTTTGTAACCTCTGAAAGGTCAAAAGGCCAGGAGTCCCTATCAGTGATGGTAACTTATAGCCTGAGGACAAACTAGAACACCAAGGAAAGATAGTTTCAGGACTCTGTAAGAGTACCAATCCTTGGAGCCTAGCAGAAATTTATACTTAAGGGGAATTTCAGGAGGATTCTAGGAAATTAGAGAAAGACTCATCGTTCCCTCCATGAACAAAGATCACAACCTATGACCTCATCGATGGTCTTCAAGGGTTGCTATGACCAAAAACAATCATCATCACCATGTAGCCCACCTAATGATTGAAGTATAGGTGTGGGAGTGTGGGGGTGTGCATGTGTGTGCACATGTGTGTGCCTGCCTCTCTGAGTGTGGCTGAAACACTGATACCCAGTACATCAGTGGACACAACTCAATGCCCTTAGAGCCTGGTGGTACCTTCTAAGTTCTATACGGTCCTAGCACAGCCTTCAAGAACCTAGGATCAAATAATATAAAATAAAAAAGGGGCAGCTTGGTGGTGCAGTGAATAGAGCACCAGCCCTGGAGTCAGGAGGACCTGAGTTCAAATCCAGCCTCAGACACTTACCACTTACTCGCTGTGTGACCTTAGGCAAGTCACTTTACCACAACTGCCTTGTCTTCCCTCCTTCCAAAACAACAAACAAACAAACAAAATAGATAAAAAAGAACCTAGGATCAAACTGGGCCACTAAAGCAACAATACCAATGTGTTTGTTCCTACTTCTGGGAAAACTCTCAGTGTGCTGGGTCAAGACATACTCTAAATACTCAAGGAAGAATCAGCAGAAAGTTGAAAAAGTGGTAAAGGATCCATTCCTAGTACCTTATCTGAAAGAGGTTTACTAGAACCAGACCAAAATTTACATATTAATCAAGACAAATAAACATGTGGTGATTGAATGAGTAAACTGTTATTTGGATGACAATTTAATCAGCACAGGTTGAAAGGGCCATCATTGCAGCATCCTGTTTCTGCTAAAATATTGATTGAGTTACTGATTTCAGTAATGCTTTATTTTACAGGGCACAAATAACCATGTAATTACTCTTTAATTGAATGGTAATTGCTTGTTAGCAATTATTTGTTAAGTTTTCAGTTTAATTACAAGGTCATTTGTGCTCTGTAAAATGAAGAGGTCTTTTTTTTTTCTTTTTAAAGTTATCTGCCCAAATGGCTGCATGAGCATGGAAAAAGAAAGTTATACAAGGCCCAAGGCAAAAAGCCCCATAATAACAGAAACGATTCACATAAATCTTTGACTACTTCAGCTTTTGTAGAATTAACGGCAGAAAGCACATTCGGAAGACAAAAGGAGGGATGCTCTACCAGAGGGTCTTCTTGATTTCCTCTGGAGTCCAGGCCGCCATTCAACAGAATCTACCTGGATGGTTTACTTCTATTCAGTGTGCTTTAGGTGTATTGAAATAGTAACACAGTCTCCTGGGATTAAAGAATAAACCTACTCAAAATATATTTAGTAGTCCCTTCATATTCCTGCAACCGAAGTGGATCACTACCACGGCATTGTCTTGGTAGCCCATAAACTCTGTTGAGTTGACAGTCATTAAATAACAGAGGGAAGTATGTCTGCTAATGTCAATGAGCAATGCCAAGGTCTGTGATATACCTATTCCACTTGGCGACTTTGATGGTTATGATTTGGAAATTTCATGTCCGTGCTTTTTATTGTGTCCTTGACCACTTAGGAATCAGGGGGGTGAAGAGTCTGTTGTTTCAAAAAAAAAAAAAAAGCTAGCCAGTAAATAAATCAATGATGGATTTCCTGAGCCCTCCAGCCATTTCATCTAAAACATATGGTCAACATTTGATTTAGGGAGGAATTCCACATAATACCATTTTCTTCAAAGGCCATGTCTTATTACACTCAACAGGAAAATTTTCTCCCACTTGGGGAGGGAGGGAGCACAATGCTGGCAAGGTAGGTACCACACAAAGGATGTCAGCAGCTATGTGGCCAACCCAGAACACCAGCTTAGGTTTGCCTTTTCTTGTTGGTCAATGGCATCAGAAATCCCTTAGGTCGATACCTGAACATGGTACCTCTTGGCATTCATCAAAGAGATAGTGAAAATGGGAATAGCATTACCTTGGAAAGCCTGATTTACCTACTTATAAAACTGCTGCTGAGTGGCAGCACACCAGAGGCCTGGTCTGGAATGCGGGACACCATGTGCTCCATTCCCCCCAATGTATCAGCTATGTGACCAGAGGCAACTCCCTCAACCTCCCAGGGCCACAAAGAGAGGAGGGCCCTGTCTCCATCAGTGGACCGAGTGAGTACCTACCAAGTAACAAGCATTCATCAGGGGACTACTGGGTGCCAGGAGCTGTGGAAGGCAGGGGGAAGAGAAGTAGAAAGAATGAAGACAAACCCTACTCACAAGGCGAGAGATAACAAATATACGTATAAGAACACAGAGGAAATTCAAAGAAATACAAACTATTTTACTATCATCTCCAGACTCACACTAGCTCTTCGGGCAAGTCACTTAACAGCTTTTAGACTCAGTTCCTTCATCTGTAAAATGGGAATAATAATAGCACCCACCTCCCAGCGTTGTTGGGAAGAACAAGATGGTAAAAATGTAAATTACTTTGTAAACCTTTAGGGGCTACGCAAATAATAGCTGTTATCATGATTCTTATTATCATTTTTACTAGGATAGCTATTATGTAATTTAGATTGGGAGACTCAAAACTAGGCAAGAGAGATTTCAGGGGCGGCTAGGTGGCACACTAAATAGAGCATTGGCCTTGGAGTCAGGGGGACCTGAGTTCAAATCCGACCTCAGACATTTAACACTACTAGCCATGTGACCTTGGGCAAGTCACTTAACCCCAATTGCCCTGCCTGCCCCCCTCCAAAAAGCAAAAAAAAGAGAGAGGAGTTTTCAGGCAAAAGATGGTAGCTGAGCCCCACGTTAATAAGAGGGACTCTATGAGATAGAAATAAGAAGGAAGTACATTCCAGGCACCTAGAACAGCCATTTCAAAAGCAGAAAAATGAGGCAGAGTGCCACATGTGAGGAATAGAGAGGCAGCCAATTAGGCTTAATCAAAAAGTGTGGGAAGGGGAGGACAGTCCGATAATCTGCAAATAAGAGTCTGGGACAAGATTATATACGCCTGCAAAAGCTAACTAGAAGAGCTTCTATTTTATCTTAGAGTTAATAAGGCAGGGGCTAAAGTTGGTGGAGTGGGAGTGTCACATGATTAGATCTGGGCTTCAGGAGAATCATTTTTTGGCAGCATGGAGCAGGCAGCATCTAGCTGGGAAGACACAGGAAGACCAACATGGAAGCTGTGACAATAATCCAGACAAGAGTTGATAAAGACGAGAACTAGGAGATGAGTGGCTGTGGGATCAAAAAAGCAAACCAAAAAACCCCAAAATGCACACTGCAGCTTCTACCACCACTGTTTACTTTAATAAGGTTTTTTTCTCTCCAGTCCAGCATAACCTTTAATAGCATCATGGATTAATAATAACAACCTCTTAGGTCTGGCATTTATTATACCAATTCAAGGATGCCAATGGTTGTTAAACTCTACTTGACCCTCAGAGATTAAGAAGAAAAACAAGCCTGGACCTCTCACAGCAACTTATTTCCATCTTCCCTCTGTGCTGGCCATCTCTGAGATCCCATCCAACTCTTTCCAGTCTAGGGTACCAGGATTCTACCACACATGACTGTATTATTAATCAGATCAAAGGAAGGAAGAACAGTCAATTCAGCAACAGGGGGGAGGGGGGGGGAAGTCAGCCATGCAAAATGAGCAATTAACATTAATCACATATGAAGTTGTTTAAACTGATAAGTGAGGCCTAGTCACTATGGTAACTTTAAAAAATGGGGCTTATGTTCAGCTGCGACTCTCTGTATTGGTTCTTAGTACTATGGGAATTCAAAGATTGGCTCAGAAGGTCTCTATGAAGTATCAGTGCCAAGCCCTCCCCTAGCTCCCCAAGCCATAACAATCCTCAAGATGCAGAAGCAATTATCCTTTAGCTAGCTGACCATTAACCAACTCCTTTTACTAGACCTTAAAGGCACAGCCATACACTGTAAAACCATCAACACAAGAGCCCTTTTTAAAGGATGAAAGATATACAGGAAGTCCCAAAAGTCTTTGTGCAGTTGAAAGCTATTTAAAGCTTAAAACTACACTAAGATTTTTTGGGACAGGTTATATACATTCTGCAAGTTAAGAAAATGATCTTTAACACTATAACATCGACTTGGAAGCTCAGAACTTTATCTGTTTCTAAACTGTACAAAACTGTCTTGAGGGTTATGTGTAAAGTTCTTATTTCTATGTTTCTGTGTTAACTCACGAAAGTGATGTGAGTTCATTCATGTAGAGAAGTCCCAGCCTGGGAAGGTCCACTGCTCCTGGAGTACATCCCACCCTGTCTATGTCTCAGCACCTAAGATCCCCTGGTAAAAGGACCTTCCCAGGGTAACAGAACTAACAAGGCTCACCTAAGTACCCATAGACTCCAGTCGGTACTACATGACATTGCCTCTCTAATCTCTGTACGAGTGTTAATAAATTGAACTGTTTATACCTCACACGTTTAAGATGATGTCTAGTTCCTTAAAAAAAGCTAAATCAGGGTGGCTAGGTGGCACAGTAAATAGAGCACCGGCCCTGGAGTCAGAAGGACCTGAGTTCAAATGTGATCTCACACTTACTAGACGTGTGATGTTGGGATAAGTCACTTAACCCCAACTGCCCTGCCTTCCTCCAAAAAAGCAAAAAAAAAAAAAGAAAAAAAGAAAAGAAAAGAAGAGAAGAAAAGAAAAGAAAAGAGAAGAAAAAAACAAAAGAAAAGACAAATCTGACTCTAACTCTGTAAGGAAGCAAAGATGGACCATTCTCAACACAATGCGTATTATTTATCATAAAGGCTTTCTTGAAACGAAAATTTATTGCTACATATTTTCAAACCTCTCTTATGTTCTGCTATGCATATGACATGCTTTTTCTTCTTTATTTGTGTTTAAGTTTATGATAAAAAAAAAAAAGCTAACTGCAATTTTCCATCAGTAAAGAGAGAAATCTGACGGAAGAGATCATTTCGAGGTTGTCGGAAAACATCGCTCCATTTCTGTGACTCACTAGACTATTCAATTCAGTGTGTTCAGGACCCACTGAAGCACCTTTGACCAAGTTTCTTTTTTTTATCTGAAAACAACCAAGTTCTAATGAAGGCTTCAGTGTAAGTGCTTCGCCAGCTAGCCAAGAGCTCTGGGTCAGTCAGTGGACTTCATTCTCCACCCCAGCCCCTTCTTCATCTTCGTGGCCAATTCCTATGAGCAGCAGAGTAATCATTGGGCCACAGTTAACCAAACAATCTCTGACACTAACAAACGAAACAACTCTCTTCACCCCTAGTGATATACCCCGTAGCTGTTGGACGTATTGTGATAGAAACAAGGATATGCTGGAATTCACAGGGAATGCACCCATGGAATCAGGGATCACAGAATGTCAGAATTGGAAGAGACCTGAGAGTTTGTGTAGACAGAGAGCTAACAGGGCCCTTAGAAGCCACCTAGGCCCAAATCCCCCTCATTCTGCAGAAATTGCGATGGGGGGAGGAGAGGGAGAGAGAACAAGCACACATTGGAGGGGAGGGGAGAGGGGACTGACATACTGCCCAAGCAGCAAACAGTAGAGCCAGGATTCCAACCCAGGCCTCAGGCTCCACACCACACATTTTTTTCTACTGTACAATACTACCCTTCTTTTCCTCCTCAATCTCTTCTTCTCTCACTCCTTCCATCTTCCTGTATTTATAGAAACTTGGCTCTCTCCAGAAGACACCACATCCTTATCTTCTCCAGTAAAGAAGGGCTCCCTCCTTCTCTCAAGCCCCAGTGTCTTTGGGCTAGGAGGAGGACTCACCAAATGGCACAGTTTGAAGGGACCTCCTTTGATCTAATCCAACCTCAAATTTGAAAAAGGAATCTGATTCATACTCGAATATCCCTCTGCTGGAAGCCCTCCACTGAAGGAAAAGTATAACCTTCTAAGGCCTCCCAGGCCACTCTGACAGAGCGCTGTCATCAGGAAGGTGCCAAGATTTCCACTTACATGCCCATCCCCCCATCTCACCAGAAATCCACATGGATAAGAAACAGGATCTTCTTACCTCCAAAGGCAGCTTCCTCTCCTGCCTTACCATTTTCTGGCAATAGCTTTGTCATTCACTTGGTCCCCCTGGGGTCCAAGGCTCAGTTAACTTTGCTATTTCCACCAAGCTCACAGCTAATCAGTCACCAATGCCTGTCATGTGACCCTCAACTGTCCCACCCACTTCCATCACAGAAGTTCAGGCCTCTGTGGCTTTCTCCCTGTGTCATCAAAATAATCTCCTAACTGAATTCCTGGTGATATGGAAGCTGGAAGCTAACTGGTTATGCTGCCTTGGGCAAATCATGCAATCGGAACCTGCCTCCGTTTTCACCTTTCAAATAGAAAGAGCACGTGTTTCATTACCTCTTCATTCTGAGTGACTTTAAAACTCTATTCCAGAGTAAATGCTATAGTTGATACACTACAATAGTAACTTTCTCAAGGGTGCCCTCCGTGATCTTAAAAATGAACACTTCTCTGGAGTGGCTAGGTGGTGCAGTGAATAGAGCACCGACCCTGGAGTCAGGAGGACCCTGAGTTCAAATCCCACCTCAGACACTTAATACTTATTAGCTGTGTGACCTTGGGCAAGTCACTTAATCCCAAATGTCCTGCATTCCCCCCTCCAAAAAAAAGGCAAAAAAACCCACAATGAACACCTCTCTTTGTGTCTTCCTATGCACATAACCTAGAACCAAGATGGAGCAATCAATACCTGTAAGAGAAAGCCCAAGACTTGGGAGAGGCCCAAGCTTGACATTTTCATGGAAAAGGGCACATGAACCATAAGAGTCATTCTCTAGGAGATGGTCCTGTAGTCGGTCAGGTAATTCTGTTTTCCAATGCCCAAAACCTGATATGGCCATTTCCAAAAACTGGTGGAATTTGCATTTGGCCCAGGTCTCAAGCTCCCTCCCATGTATGCCAAAAATGCATGCCTCTCTCCTCCCCCCAAAAACATATTTCTTAAAATTACTACTTTGTAAAACTACTCTTTACTCATATATTTTCTTAACACATTCTTTCCTTTTCACTTTTTAAAGGAAATGTCAACAAAAATATTTTTCTGCCCCAAATCCCTGATCTGCCCACTCACCTCTCATGTCCTCTGAACCATCCCACAACACACCCACACCTGTTGTCCCTTCTCTGAAAGAGTAGATACTTCTGTGAGCCAAGGAATGACGAATACTTTGACTAAGACAAAGATGATAGCTATATTAAGAAGATCTGAATTGCAATCAATTTGGCCGCTGATCTCTATGTTTGAGTCACCACTCCTTCATAAATGTGAATGGGGATTTCATAGACTGCATGGAGACTGCCAAGGCACATGCGTCCTGGCAGCCAGATGCTCTCATCAACCTCTTTCCAACCTTGCCCTTCCACTTTCAAGGACAAGTAGGAAAAGGGAGAAAAATCTTATAAATAAATGGATGGCAGCCTGTAAGATCACAAGCCAATCTCAAGACAAGAGGTAAGGTAGCACAAATAACTGATTCCCAACTCACAAACCTCAATCCTTTGTCTTCTAACACCAGGCTTTCCAAAAGGGAACAGAGCTTAATGGCTTAGCAATGGGCCATGTACTCAGACTGTCCCTTGAATTCTGCCCCAGGTGTGGACCGGGAGAAAGTCACCAGACCTGTCCCTGCTTTCACCCACTGCTAGATGGGAATCATGGAGGCTGACTCCTCCTAGGCTGTCCAGGCCTATGCAACCATCAAATTCTCTAGAGATGCATCTTCAGCAGGGAAGTGCCTTGACACCCATTTCTTCCCTCAAGCATCATGTCTGAAGATCAGCTGTTTGGATAGCACTAGACTGGGGATGTCCCTGGAGCTCTTTTTTCTTTCATTTCCAGTCATCTCTAAGTTACCTCTTTTAGCAGTTACTCAACTTTTCAAAGTTGACTCAAGGGAGACAGCCTTGGGAAAAACAGACTAAGAGATGAAAATGGCCACCTCCTTCCAATTCCAGGACCCAATGGCTCCCAGCCCCTGGAACGGATGCTTTTCTCCTTTCAGTTCCATTTCCCATGTGACTATAAACTGAAAGAAAAGGTCCCTGGGCTTAATTTATCAGCTCAAGATCCAAATCTCTCTTTTAAAAAAACAGCTTGCAGCATTACCAGTCTGACTTTGAGAAGCACTTTATCCTGGTGGTAATCAGTTTCAAGTCAGAGTCACAGCATTTTAGGGCTAGATTTGGAAAGAAAATGCCTGGACTTAAAAATTTCGGCTCTGTCACTTAACAGACATGACTATGTATAAACCATTTCACTTCTCAGAGTCTCAGTTGGTTCATCTGTAAAATGGGGGTAGTGCTGCCTCCTTCACAGAATTATTCCAAAGAAAATGCTTTGTAAAAGCCAAAAGAAGGTAAACAGTGGGAAGGCAGAGGTTTTGTTTTTTTTTTTCTTTATTATCCCTGGCACTTAGAAGGCACCTAATAAACACCTGGTAAATTAAATCCCATAGTACTAGTATCAGTCCCTACCCCTGATTTCCTTCTCACAGCTTTGCACACAATTATATCCGATTCATCAGTTTGTTTTTCTTGTCATTTCAGTCGTGTCCAACTTTTCATGATTCCATTTGGAGTTTTCTTGGCAACAATCCTAGAGTGATTTGTCACTTCCTTCTCCAGCTTATTTTATAGAAGAGGAAACTGAGGCAAACAGGATTAAGTGACTTG
The DNA here is from genome assembly GCA_028627135.1 of Pseudochirops cupreus. NCBI lineage: Eukaryota > Metazoa > Chordata > Mammalia > Diprotodontia > Pseudocheiridae > Pseudochirops > Pseudochirops cupreus. The sequence continues at coordinate 44,782,082 of CM053582.1, read as the reverse complement.
CCCAGGGTCAAGCAGCTAGTACATGCCTGAGGTCATATTTGAACTCATGAGGATGAATCTTCCTGATTCCAAGCTCAGTACTCTATTCACCGCAGTGCCACTGGCCTGTGAGAGTTCAGTAAGGTAATCAAGGGTGCTGGAATATTTATAGCAGCATTGATGTGGTAGCTAAGAACTGGAAACAAAGTAGATACCTGTCAATTGGAGAATGGCTAAACAGACTGTGGTATATGAATGTAAAGGAAGATTACTGCGCTGTAATGATAAACAGAGAAGCACAGAAGGGCTTATATCAACCGATTCAGAATAAAGTAAGCAGAGCCAAGAAAACAACATGCACTATGATGATGAAACAAATTTCAGTGGAAAGAACAAGCGTCATAAAACACTGTAAACTGAATGTTATGAAATTATAAAGAATAAGAAGGGATATGAGAAGCCACCTCCTCCCTCTGCTTGGAAGAAGTTGGGATCTGCAGGAGGAGAAGATGGCATATATAAAGTCAGATTTTTTGCTGTGTTCATGGGATTTGTCCAATTTTTTCCACTTCTTCCTTTTTGAAATAAGTCTTTGTTATAAAGAATAGTTCTGTAGAAGGGGCAAAAGGAAGAGATCTAAAGGAAAATTCAGACAATATAAAAACAAAAGCTATCAATAAAAATCTACTTTAAAAATGATCAAGTAGATCATTTGAACAATCTAACAGTTGCCAGGTCTCAGTGTCTCTACATGTGCCCTCCCAACAACACCCCCAGCCACCCCTAAGCCCCCACAGAACAAGTCAACACAGGAGAGTAGTTCATTGTAACTGCATGAGATCCTCTTTGACAACACTTACGCACATTTCATCACGCCATTACTATGTTTGGCATGATGAAGCAACTGAGACCAACTTAAAATTATAACATATCCAATAAGGAAAACCACGAGCCAAAATCTGGTCATTTATCTGTGTGCTCATTTGCAATTCAAGTTCTAAGGGAGCTGTAAACACACACACACACACACACACACACACACACACACACACACACACACACACACACACCTCTAGACAAGGTACCAACTTGGCTCAGTTACAGGACTGCTCTGCCACAGTTCAAAATGGACAGTAAGGGTTTGCCTAAGGGTAAGTACTGAAATTTCTTTTCTCTCAGGATAGCTCTGTAAATTGTGAAAGCACAAATATTTACCAGCAATGCAGGGGAAAAAAGACAAAGTCTTGCTGAAAACAGTAGTCTCTCCCCTTTAAAACTTGTGTTAGGAAACATAGGAACCAGCATATCTAAATAGGAAGCAAGAGTATGTCAACTTTGTGTATTTTTCATCTCTATCTAGTCCATCTGTTTTTCATTATTTTTGTACTAGAAAATAATCTCTGTTGCTTACACTGTATGCATTTATTTCCTTTAGATTTTCTGCAAATAACTTATTTTCTGTTCTTCGACAGCCACTGCTCATTATGGGATCATATCCTGAAAGCTGGAAGGGATGTCAGAGGCCATGGAGGACCAGAAAAGTAAGGGGCTTCTCCAAGGTCAAACAGGTAGAACCAAAATTTGAACCCAGGCCCACTGACTTCCAATTCAGCACTTGCAATTGCACTAGCTTAGGAGCCCCTACTACAAATACATCTTAGTATCCTTTTAAGTCACTTAAGCTTGAAACGGCATTAAAACTTTTAGAATATCATATACATCAAATCTGGCCTCAGACACTTAACACTTAATAGCCATGTGACCTTGGGCAAATCACTTAACCCCAATTGCCCTGCCTTTCCCCCTCCAAAAAAGCAAAATAATAGAATAGACTAGAACAGAACAGAACAGAACAGAACAGAATAGAATAGAATAGAATAGAATATATATGTATATGTATGTATGTATTTGGAAGAATGCTTCCCTAAATCCCAAAATTCATTTTCTTTTTCCCATAGAAATCTTACTTCAATTGGCACAATTCCTTTGTGCACCTACAGTACAAGATTCAAGAGTTTACATATTAAATTTGTGGCGTTCCTCTTCTTGAGAACATATCTTATTTCTCAAGTTAAAAACCCCAGGCCACCAAAAGGACTGACACAATTCTAGAATATGAGCTTTGTGACAAATCAGCTTCCAAAAGCTGAATATGCCTAGGCTGAATGACCTCCTCCAGCATTCAATCCTGGGAGGCAGTATGGCCAATGGAAAAGTGCTGACAGTAGTCAGAAGATGTGGGTTCAAATCCCCCTCCCACTTTAAGTAACTCACTGGGCTAATCAACTGAAGACTCTGGGACTCTGAAATGAAGAGGTTGACTAGCTAGGCTTGTAAATACCTGTCAGTCCCACATCTATGGGCCTAGACATTCTCCCTGCCAGTGAGGTCTTTCTGCTTCCTCATGGGGCTGCCCACCCTTTGTCAAATGGGAATGGAGTGGCACCCTGGGAAGGTGAGCAGTTTTAAGCAGCAAGCCCATTTTACAGAGACTAAGGTGAGATGGCCTGACTTAGGACAAATCTTACTACCACCTTTCTATGCTAGCTGATTGCTTCTTTGGGAAGCAAGTCTCTAAGAAGGTTGAAACCAAAAATGTACCCATCTCCCTTCCCTTAGAAACCCAACCCTCATGGTAAATATCAGACCTAACAGCAGGTGACAGTGATCCCAAGTGGTACTTCGGAATGAAAGAAACCCATTGTAGAAAAGTAAATGAAGTCTGCACTGAGAAGAGACTTAGTCTTTAAATGTTAGCACGACTACACACACACACACAAACACACACGCGCGCGCATTCCTGTTTAGATAAAAGGACTGATGTTCCTTCAAGTACACTGGTTAGAAAAGTCATGCACAAGTTGATCCTGAAAACTGGGGGGTCCAAAGTAGACCAAGTTCACTCTTGATTTACAGTGTAAGTTACCTATTCCGCCTAGGCTGCAAATACTACTTGGACAGTGAAGCCCTTTGCCAGTATTCCCCCAAATCCTGTGGTCTCCCTCTTGGCCTGGCTTCCAGGAATCTGGGATCACTGTTGAGCTTCAGCTGCTCCTTGTGTCTTCAGCCAGCAGATATTCTGAGCTGCCTTTCAGTGAATGGTGGCCCCACAACACTGCAGCCCTTGGCCAGTTTCCTACAGATGCTGGCACCTGCCTGGGCATGGTACAGACCCTCTCTGTGCACCAGCACATCCTCTCATTTACACATTCAATACTGCACTTTTTCACCTTTAGGCCTGTTGCCAAGAATAATCATTTTTAAATCTTTTTATCCTTTCCTAAAAGGATAATTATAAATGTGCAACTGGCAAAAAAGGAGATGTGTTAGAAGAGCATTGAGAATAATCTGCTTCACCTGAATACAAGAAAGAGGAGAGGAATTAAGAGACTCAGAGAGAAGAAAGCTGGATATGCTTTGTTCCTTTCACCTCACTTTAGTGGGTGTGGTGGGAAGCAATGTGTCCAGTGTCCATCTGGACACCAAAGAACAGGGGGCCCCAGATCCCTCTAAGCAGGCGAGGCAGGAGCCCCTCTTCGCAATGCTGAAAGGACAAGAAACAGCCAAGAGAGTTGCTCCCACTGATCAGCTGATATTCAGGTAGCATGCATGCAAAACAGCCATTTTTCCCCATGAGTTATGCTTATCTCTTGACAACATTTTCCCCATGGATAAAAAAATACACTCATTTTTGCCTTTGCTACAAATTAATCTGGATTGGCTAATCTTTGAGTCTCCTCCTCCATGACAGGTGTTTCCCTTTGCCTAATTACCCATGAGCACAGGGCAACTGTTAATGGAGTGATTACCTTGGATTCTGAGGCCCACAGAAATCTCTAAACTGGGTATAATCCAGTTAAAGTACAACACACACACACACACACACACACACACACACACACACACACACACACACACACACACACACACACACACACACACACACACACACACACACACGATAATTTTAATATATGATATATCCTAAGTGTTCTGCTTTAAAGAGAACGGCATTTGACTCTTTTATTCCTGACAGGAATGAGTAGGAGTGTGGAATTTGGAATCACGGTGTTTCTTTGAGCATAATGTCAGAGTTTGAGTCCCACACCAAGAATGAGAGATAATGATTTTTACCCAAATTATGCCATAGACTCTGATTCTGGCAAGCTTGCTTTCAAGTCTCTTGATCTTTCCTGGAAGAGGATGGAGACTGAACCTGTGGTTTTATTGGTTTGAAGCATTTCCACACACCCATGTGAGGAAAGTCCCTTTACCAAGGGAGGCTAGTGCCTCCTTTGTAATTTTCAGTCTTAAAGAGTCACCTAGAACGATGAGAGGTTAAGTGATTTGTCCAGATCATGGGACTTCAAGTCAAGTCCTGACTCCAAGACTGGCTCTTTTTCTCCCTTGCTTCTGATCTTTCTTTTTTAATTACAAGAAGCAGGCAAGTACTAGATCTTCCTATTACAGGTCTCATGCAAAACACAAATGAGTCCCTTTGTTACACAGAGAGAAAGCTTAGATATTAGAGATTGAAAAATCTATCTGAGGCATAATGGAAAGAGCTGGATTTCATGCTGCAGGGGGCACCTCAGAGATCACAGGGTCACCATTGAGAGTTCATTTTATAGTTGAGGCCTACTAAAGTGACTTACCCAAAGATCCAAGATTTGAACTCAAGTCCTTAGACACCAAATATAGCAGGCTTCCTTTCCGCTAAAGACTAGATGAGTGAGGCAGACACATACAAGCATCCCTAGACTCATTTTAGAGATGAGGAAACTGAGGTCCAGAAGGGTGAAGTGGACCAGGATCACATAGCTAACCACTGTCAAAGATGGGATTTACATCTTCCTATTGCTGGCTCCATGGCTGGCCCTCTACCCACTATGGCACACTGCCTCTCCATTACTCAGGTTGGCTCATGAAGAATGAATGAAGGAAAACTGGGGTCTCCAACCTCTGTTGGCTCATGAAGAATGAAGGAAGGAAAACTGGGGTCTCCAACCTCCATATATATATATATATATATATATATATATATATATATATATATGTATGTATGTATGTATGTATGTATGTATGTATATATATGTATGTATATATGTATGTATGTATGTATGTATGTATGTATGTATATCCAGGTAGCCTGAAATCTGCTTGAAGCTGCTCCATTCACTGTCCCAAACTCTCAAACTAGCGGCAAGACGACTTGTTATTAGAGCATGTGATCTGTACTGACTCTTTGAATGCCAAAGTGTATCTTTAACCTTAGCAGAATTTCTCTCCTCTATACACTGGGCATTCACAAGGGGCAATTGAACAGCCGGCTAAAACGAGTACATTCCTCTGCTCACTCCCAGTTAATGTTTGTTATTCCAAACCCAAGGTTAACTTCTGTAATCAGAGTCAGACAGTCCAGTCCAAAGGAAATCAACTGCCCACACACATACTGGTAATTACCATACAGGATTTCTTGACAAACATTCTTGCAGTAATGAGAACACTTGCAAATGCTGCTCATTTCCAACACTCCCCGAGGATACATTACAGCAAAGCAATGTAGAATGCCTGAATTAGCAGCATTTACAAAGCAGAAACAAAAAGCTTGTAAGAGTCAGAAGTATGAGCACAACCAACCTTGATACCACAAATCACCCTCCCAAAAACCCTGGCAATTGTTTTCATAGATAGATAGATATATGAATGCATACATTTTTATGTCCTCAATAAAAACAAATGATGAACAATAATAAAAATGAAAACCAATCATGAAAAAATAATGTAGTGAATGTCACACTTAGTCACTTGGCAAAGTACATATTCAACAGGGGAATTCCTTCAGCAGCAGGGCAGTTTGTTGGGAAAAGAAGTCCAGAATTCGATGATACATCCCACTTGCTTGGATCACTCACTTAGCTATTTGGAGACTCAGTTTCCTCAACTGTAATTCATCCTTTCAGTCCACCTTCATATTCCTGCAAATATCCAGGTATGATGAAAGACTACAGGAAAAGGAACGCAGAATTTCAGAATTCGACATGGTCTAACCTGATAGCCATTGAGGCCAAGACCTGAGCAAGCATCTCGTCTACAACATGGCTGACTCCTCCAGTGGCAGGAAACTCAAAATCTCCAATTTGGGACAGAGCTAAATGTGAGGAGTTGGTTTTGTTTGTGGTTTTGACCTCAAGTCTAAACTGGACCCTGTGCCACTTCTGCTCACTGCCCCTCATTCTGCCTTCTGAGTGGCCCCAGAGAACAAGTTTACTTCCTCTTATATGTAATGCCCTTCCTAATACTCCAAGATTGCCACTGGATCTCTCCCCTCCACCAGTCTTCTCTTTACAACTTCTTTCAATGGACCCTCTTAACATACTAACTCCAGGCCTTTTACCCCTTGTTACATTCCTTGGGAAGCTCATCAATGCCGGGTATAACTGTGGGCCCCAAGCTTAAACACAACACTTCTAATCTGGCCTGAGTAGGACAAAACGGAGCAAGATGAGAGTCTTTATGCCTAGAAGCTGTGTTCATCTGGATGCAGGCCAACACTGGATTCCATGTTTTGACTGCCATATCACACTGCTGGCTCAGACATGCTGAGTCTTTTTTCAGACAAACTTCTATCTAACCATGCCTCCTCTATCACATACTCGAGCTCAAAAATTGACTTTAATAAGCATAAAATTTTACATTTTGGCTCAAAACTGATTAGCCCTCCTGGCTTTGGGTCATCCACCTATTTGACAAGCCTGCCATCTACACCTTTATCCAAGTCACTGATAACATTTGAAAATATTGGAGGACCAAGCACAGATCTCTGAGGTACCATATTAGAGACTTGCTTTTCCACTTATAGAAACTACTCCTTTTTTAAGGAGAAGCAAGGGGAAAAGAGTTCTGAATTCATGTTATAAGTACAGTAACATCATCTGGGCCACACCAGTCCATTTTTTCAGTGAAACACCTGAGACGATGCTGCATTCACATCTAAGCAAACTCTACTTACAGCATTTCCTGATCTACCAGGAGAGTAGACCTTTCCCATAGCTAGGAGGAGGTTGGCTTCTGAGAAGAGGTGAAGAAAGGAAAAGATATATGAGGAAATAGGAAGATGTTTACTGTTCACAAAAATATGTACCCAAGCTGAAAGGGACTTTTAAGATTATCTAGTCCAATCCACTTGACTGATAAAGAAACTGATGTCAAGACATTAAAGGATCTACATGAGGTGTAAGAGTTAGTGGAACTCACTTGAGGAATAGAACTCACATCTCGTGATGCCCAATTCTATGAAGTTTCTGACTTCGTGATTTAAGCACCTTTGATTCCAGGAGAAGGGCCAGGCAACTGTTGCCACTTTGGTTCATATTGCTGATGATTGTCTATCAAAAGGAATGGAGACATACTGGGGAACTTGGCGGGCCAGGGGAAGTAACAAGAGCATCTAACTGAACAAGGCAAGCAGGGCAATACTGACGAGTCACCCCTCCCTCCAAACTCAGCCGAGAGCCGATAGCCTCATTTCATTTAACCTGCATATGTCTTGGCAAGTACAACATAAGCGCCACTTGAAACTTGCGTCTGCTGAAAGGTACTATTTCAACATTTATATGAAACAAAAATGAAAAGCACCAGAGGTAAGAAACATCAAGCAAGAGAAATGATTATTTTCTCCTAAGATATATTTGAACAAGAAATATAAGAGGAATAAGGAGATGATGTGCATAAGAATGCAAGGCAAATGAGGTGTCAGAATCAAGGGAGTGATTCTAGTTTCCAGAGCCAACTGGGTTACTAATTGCCGAGGTGATTCACAGAAGGTAATTGCAACATTTTAAAGGTCAATTTACTCAACTGTCAAGAAGGGGAGAAGAACTAATGCATTCCAGGTATATGAAGATAATGCGTGTGTCCATTCCTCTTCCACAGTCCTTCTTAGTCTGGGAGATAAAAAGGATAGACTCATGAGAAGGATGCCCTGCCCTCAAGAAGCTTGAAGTTTCATCAAGAGATGAGACTCACATACATCAGAAAAAAATGATCCAGGACAGGCAGACAGTCGAGCGATACAAACTCAGGCATGTGGATGTTTTCTTCATCTCTAAAATGCGCATTTATAGAAAGCTCTGACGTTTGCCAAGTGCTTTACAAATTCCTCATTTTATCCTTTTCAGAATACCTAAGTGTTACAGATCGCTGCAAGGGTTCACTAGAGAGGGCATTCAATAAGGCCTGGAGTGATCAGAGAAGGTTTCATGAGGCAGAGGCAGAGATTTGAGCTGGCTCTTGGAAAGGAAGCAGGAACGAGAGAAGTAGAAAAGGAAGGGAATTATGTGGAACCCTCTGGTATATGACCCAGGAAACTGAGTAATTTCTTCAGCTGGATTGCTCTGAATGTCCAAAAGATGAGAGAGCCATGGAAAGATCAAATATACTTTAACTGGGAATGACAGAGACAGGGCTCAAATGGGTTCCCATCTTTCAGGGTCTCAGATCTCTCCTCACCCAACATCTTTTCTGGGAGTAAGAAACTATAGTCAGCTGACAACAAAGAATTTGAAGGTTTTTTTTTTAACTATTAAAATCAGGAGACACAAATTTTGACTAAACAATTTGCATAACAGCTGTTAATTTCCGAGCTAATTTAAGAACCCCTGCAGTTTAACAACTTGTCCACTACTTAAATGGCACCAAAATATCACCTTGTTCCAAGGGTCCAAATCCCAAGGAGGCCACAGGCTATTATCCAGTGTGATTCTTGTCCATGTTCTCCCATAAGTAATCCCCAGGGGGTCCAGCAAAGCTGCCTTCCTCCAAGGCTCCAGTCCTTTCCATTAATCAACACATAGATCATCTCTAGCCCAGGGCCAATTTCTCTGCTCACGCATCTCTTTGATGATATTCTTTCTTCTCCTTGCTCTTCCCCCCCCCCCCCACTTTGTAGTTGGTAACATTCTTCAGCCTATTTATGGCCATCATGCTTCACTCTACTACTCCTGGAGAAGTCACAAGTTTTATTCCCCCAAACTCTTTTAGGCTGGGTTATTCTTTGATTGATACAAATCTAGAGTGCCACTGGAAGAACAATGATGCTAAAAAGAAAAACACAACCAGTCCTCTCCCTGGCTCCAACTCAGTTTGGGTCCCAGATCATTATCTACCTTCAGTGGTCATCCAGGATATATGCCCTAATGGACCAGCTCTATAGGTCATCCAGCCAACAATTATTACATACTGTGGACAATAAGCATTTGTCAGCCTCCTGGTTTCTCTTCTAGACATCGCTAAGGTTGAACTCTTGACAAAGAAACTACACAGAAAAGACTTCTGCTTCACTATAATTCTTGCTCTTGTCTTCCTAAGTCATATGGTGATGCCACATGATAGTCCCTCTCAAAAAGAAAGTTTAATGATGTCAAAGAAACTGGGGAAGGAAGGAGGGAGGAAGGAAAGAAGGGAGCAAGGAAGAGGAAAGGGGGAAGAGAGAAAAGGGGAAAGAGGCAGGGAGGGAGAGGGATAGGAAGAGGGAAAGGGAGGGAGAAAGGGAGAGAACACTGATCTGAGAGGGGAAAGAAAAAAGAATAAGAGTGGAGACCAGAAGAACACTAAATCCCCTGCCTAGCTCTGTGACTCTGGATGCCCAGTCTGTCTGTCTAGATCACTGATGTTTGTGTTAGGCTGGAAGCTCCTTGAAGGGAAGGCTTGTATTAGTGGTTTGTTTGATACTGGGTTCTTAATCATAGAATTTCAAATCAAGAAGGAACCTCAGTGGCTACTTATTCCAGGCCATACCAGAATAAAATACCCTTCAACAACACACCCAACAAATGCTAATCCAGGCTTTACTGGTAGGCCCCTACTGATGGGCAACAACCACCTCCCCCAAATAGCCAACTCCATCTTAGGATTTCCACAGCTCTTATTCACTGTTAGCAAGTACTTCTTCACTGTGACTTCTGATTAGTGTGACGTCCATACTGACCTTAGAAAGTAAGGGGTCTTTTGAAAGTTCTTCTATGCACTAGAATTAGCATCAGAGTCTGTTTTGTTTTGTTTTAAGCAAGACTCAGAATGATCACTTGTCCAGGCAATCAGGATTGTTTCTAGCCATGTCTCAAGCTAACATCCAATGGAGAATGTCTATCATCGATGATCTCTAAGACCAGGTAAAGTGGCCAGTCTATCACCTTACCCTTTCACCTATTTCTCTCTTTGCATCCCGTGCCATGACGCTAAAATAATACTGCGAATATTTCACACCGACATTAGACAATAATGATGAGGAGGAACTAGTAGAGTTTTCAGCAACTGAACTTAGATGCCAATAGTGCACATGAACCAGGCCAGCTAATTACTTACTCTCAAAAGAACAAATAAGTCAATCAAGGACAATCTTTGTTGATTCAGGATAGGGAGACTTCATTAGAAACAAAGCATATAACACACACCCCAATCCCAAATGTATCCTCCATACTATTAAATAATCTTCTACTTTGTGCCAAAGTGTCCCCTTAGAGAATAACATCCAAACTCCTCACTCTGGCATCCAAGGCCCTCTACAAACTGATGTCAATCTACCCCCCTTGCCCTTTCTCCTACTACTGTGTCATACTAGCCTTCTCATGGCACCCCACCAAGCTTTAAGCTTTACACTGAAACACTGTTCACACTACCTGCAATTCTCTCTCCCCTCCTCTTCACTTACCTGAGTCCACGCTACAACTCAAATTACATCTGAAGGCTCACATCCACCATGAAGCCGTCCTTAGGCACATTGGCCCATACTGCTCTTCCATAGTACCAGGTATCACACTTATTTAGTGTCTAACCTAACACAGGAACCTGCACATAGTTGGTAGACTGGAAAATGATAGTGAGTGGAAAAGGAGGCATTGAAGGTCAGGATAATATTAGTTTGACTTATCTTGGTCCTTGCTGGGTATAACTGTGATTTCAGCATAATGTATTTTTTTTCTATTTACTTCAAAATCTTCCTCCACTCAACCTCTCAACAGAATTGTTTCTCATAGTGTGATGCATTAATGTCTGTTGTCTCTATTATGCCTCCCTTAATACACTGTCAAAGCTGCTGGTAGCCCAGTGTGGTTTCCTAGGAGGATGTCTATTAGGTATGAGCTACTGCTCTATAAGGATATCTGTGGGGAACATACCAATACTCTAGTCTAACTCTCTCTTTTTTCAGATGAGAAGATTAAAGACAAGTGGGGGGAAAGGACTTGCCCAAGCTAGTTAGTGGCTGAGTCAAGCCTAGAATGAAGACCTCCTAATCCAGAGGACTTTCTAGTACTTCATATTACCTTCGGCATTGCTTTTTTTCCATTTGGGTACAGCTTTTAAAGAAAACATTTTCAAAATGTTTTCACTGTCTTCATGGTCAAAATATGCTTTGTAAATATTTCCTTGAGGAATGTGGGAGGAGGGGAAGGAGAGAGGGGGAGAGAGGGAGAGGGAAGAAGAGAGGGGGAGAGAGGGAGAGGGAAGAAGAGAGAGAGAGAGAGAGAGAGAGAGAGAGAGAGAGAGAGAGAGAGAGAGAGAGAGGTCTCCCTGTTTTAAAGGGTAGAAACATTATGAAAATGTTCTGAAAACATTTGGCTGCCTCAACAGCCCAAAAGAAAACATTTGTTTTGGACACATGAACTAAAACATTTGCTTACTTTGGAAATGCTGCCAAAAGCAAGGCAGTTTTTTTAGAAATAGAGATATACATTTTGGTGAATAGGACTGTTTTAGAAATTTTCTAAATTAAAATTTAAAGTTGATCATTGCTACTTTTATTGACATTTATATATATATATATATATATATATATATATAGAATTAGACTAGAGGGTCACTTAAAAAAAGAAAAGAAATAACTATCTTGTACATTGCCACATGGTAAAAACACAAAATCACAGGGCATTCAAGCAATCAGGGAACTAAGAAACCATCTAGTCCAAGCACCATATTTTCAAAAGGAAGAAATCAAGGCCTAGAAGGAGAAAGTAACTTGCTCCTTGTTACCCAAGTAACACCTACTCAGCAAATCTTGGTGAAATTAACAAATGTCATATCGACCAAATTAGAAAATGTGAGCATGCAGGCTACATCTATCTACTCAGGAGAAACAGAAACATGAAGAAGCCTCACTATAATCCAAATGTTCCATCTCAAAAATGACAGTGTCTACATGCTATTATACATGTGAAACACATAGTGCAGTTTGCACCAAAAATCTGACTGCTTGAATTTCTGACATTGTGTGGCAAGCATTTTGCAGTCTACTGAATTAATCTAGGGCTTACTTCCCACTCAGAGCTTTGTCTATAAGACATCCACAAAACTCATTATGCTTCCACTTAGAGAGTCTGTAATTCTTATGCTTTGCTCTGTTGATATATTTGGTACTTTAATTAATTATGGTTCATTGCCAGGTTTTAAGAGTTTCTTTAATGAATACTTCCTAATATTACCTATAAGACCATTTAATCACTGAATAAGTTACCTGATGGTCCTCCATTCTTATTCTCAAATTCCAGCACAAGACAGAAGTGAAAATGATGCCCATAAAAGGAACTTCTGGAATCAGTCAATGAATGGCAGATGCCTCCCCAATAGTACCAGCAAGCAAGTAGACATCTCTCCGTAGAAAACTCGCTAGATGTGGGTATTTCCATGCATACAGCATGTAACAGGATACTGCCCACTTCAAACATAGCCCCTAACTAGAAATGAATCTTGTAGTGAAGAAAATTGGGCATGGAATATGAAGAAACAGAAACCAGCCAAGAAGAGTCTGATCAAGCTCCCAACAAACCCACTGTCTCAGCCCATAGCTCTTGTCATGGAACATGTTGTTTTTTAACAACAAAGCTCCCACCTCAAAGCCAGAAAACCTTGATTCAAGGCTCACCTCTAGCACACACCAGCCATACGATTCTGGGAAAATATATATATATATAACCTTTTAGAGCTCTGGGAAACTCTCTAGGACATTAGAGACAAAGTTACAGAGAAGGTGACAGCCTGCATTGGTAAAGGGAATTTCTGTGCCCAAGGAAATCACTGGTCCAGTCCCTATCTCTAATCTGGTCAGTATTTTTTGTTCGGTCATTTTCAGTTGTATCCTACTTTCCATGACCCCATTTGGAACTTTCTTAGAAGAATACTAAAGTGGTTTACCATTCCATTCTCCAGCTCCATTTACAGATGAGGAAACTGAGGCAAAATGAATTAAGTGACTGACCCAGGGTCATGCAGCTAGGAAGTGTTTGAGGCTGGATTTGAACTCTGGTCTTCCTTACACCAGGCCCAGCGCTCTTTCCCCTGTAGCATCACCTAGTGGCCCGATTGTCAGTGAAAATACATCATAATTATCAATATTAATAACTGACTTTAGTGGATTAATATTTGCCAAATACTTTACACATTCTGCATTAACCCACCTGATGTTTCTAACAACCATTTGAGACTGATGCTATTATCAACCACCTGATATAGGAGTAAACTGAAACTCCTCGGAAAAGACTTATCCAGGCTAATAATGCTAATAATTATTCAAGGTAGGATTTAAACCCAGGTCTTCCTGGCTCCAATATTAAGAACTGCATCCACTATGCACTGTACACTGCTTTAAAATTTTCACAGTTTTCCCATCCACTATCTCATCTGATTATGAAAACGACCCTAAGAGAAAGCTTTAAAAGCTGGGAGCTAGGATTCTATTCTCATTTTAAAGACAAGAACATCTCAGAGAACTCTGGGTCTAGGTCTGGGTCACAAAATCCCAAAAGCTCGGAGCAGGCAGCATCCTCAGAGGTCAGCCATATCACTAAAGGAAGAACCATTGCTACGTGACCACATCCATCCAGCATGTGGCCACCCAGCCCTGGGTTGAAGACCTCCTACGTGTGTTTTGGGATCCTAATACACACAACTTTAAAAAGTGCCAAAGGGCAGAAGAGAGCTACAAACCTTAGCATTGCAATTACATTCAAATGAAGAATTGCTTGAATAGTTTTTGGTGTTTTTTTCCTCGGTGATGCATATGTTGTCTTCCTGGCTTTGATTACAAAGTTCTTTTTTATTAAGTAAACATTAATGATACAGTAAATTTCCTTGTAATCTAGCTGAAGAGGCTATTTTCTAATGTATATGATCTATGATCACATGTAGGCCATGCTACACGGAGTTTTAAGGAATTTTAAAGTGTAGATTTTGGTACTAGCAAGGCAATTTCCTCTACTGTCATTCAATTCATATTCAACAATGAGAATTTTGCCTAAGAGATTATGTTTGAATGTAAGCTATTGTAAAAAATAAGGGGAAAAAAAATGATCATGAAGGCATTTTTCTCTAACAAGTTATTCAGTGAGATGACTTATAATCTTGAAATTCACTAATGCAGAATGTTGACTTAACATTAGTCTATTTAGTGGCCAATGATGCCATTCCATAAGTATAGCTGGGTCTAAAGGTCCATCCTACTAACAACAGCTACTTTGGACAATTTTTTTTAACATGCATCCTTTTAAATGCTTGGAAGGGATATTGTGAAAAAAACTTAAAACTGAAATCTTCAATCAAGCACAAAAATAGCTATTAAGCCCTGGCACATTTCTTTGATTCAACAAGTTCTTATTAAGAACTTACCTGCTGGGCACTGGGTTAGGCAACAGGCATGCAGAGACAAAAATGAAACAGACCCTGCCCTCAAGTTGCTTAGAGTCTATTTCCCCTCTCTTTGCCCAGTCTTCTCATGGAGAAAGTAAAGAGACAGAACAGAATGACCAATAAGGACCTCTTAAGGGCCTTTGATCCCTTCTGTTCTGTGTTCTAAGGTCTATTACCTGCTTATTCTATGCAAGACTGTGTCACTAGGGTGCTAATCCTAGAAGTTTCAGTTTCATCATCTGTAAAATGTTCTTACCAGCCTCACAAAATGTTGTGGAGACCATGTGAAATTATACACACACACATTTATAAATAGATATGCTAATATATCTATACTATATATCTATAACCTATATTATGGACACAAAATACATGTAATACGTATATTTATGGGCAAAGGGAAGACAAAGTGCTGTATAACTATAAAGTCTTATATAAAGCTACCTTTTGTTATCATGGGGGTTGATATCGTGAATCAAATGATTCATTATACTTGTGAGATCTTTTAGAATGCTTAAATCAACCAGAAATATTTCACAAATTATTCTACTAAAATAAAGGCGAGAATTTATATAATGAAGCAAATAGGCTGATAAAAGGAGCATTACTAAGCCAAAATTGCTTGTTTTATAAAGGGATGTTTAACTGTTCAATTGTACAAACTTTTTACCTTAGAAGTTTTTAACCTATTTATGAGCATTTTGTGGGGGGAAGAGGATACTAAAAGAGAAGGGATCCCAGACCTGATCTGACCAGTATGAAGGCTCCCTCCACCCAAGCACATTCTCAACTTTACCAGTAACTTCCAAAGTCTTACCCAGTATTCCCTGGGGCACTACAAGATTAAGTGACTTCCTCAGGCTCACAAAAGCTAGAAGAATGTTTGAGGCAGGACTCAAATCCAGGTCTGCCTGACCCAAGGTCAACCCTCCACATTCACTATACCACCTTGCCTCCCAGAGAACTATATAATCAGTCGAGTTTATTATCATTCAGAGAGCATCTCTATGGAAATGTCAGGTAGAAGAAAGCATAGAATATAGTTTTATACCCTAAGACAGAAGGATTATACAAAAATAAATCAGTATACATGACTTACCCCTGCCCCAACAAAAGACCACAGCGGGTATCGACAAGGCTAAAATGAATTGATTTAAAGCTACACATGACCTAAAATGGTAGATTATTATTATTCATCAATTTCCCATCACTTTTCAAGATCTATCCCTTACTTATCTCTGAGTGTAAAGATGGTTCCCTATAAACTCTTTTAAAAAAAGATATTAAAAGCTGTTTCAAGGGAATTAACAGCATTTACTCTGGAGCACATTTCAGTAGCCCTATCTAATTCATTCTCAGACCACAGAGGACTAAGAGAAAAAAGTTACTCTTGTGAATTCCCAAGATTTTATCCTGCCACTTCATCTCTGGGTACCTGGTAAACACTGATACTCAAGGATGTTTCAATATTTAGAATAGGGTGTCCGCAGAAGGAACAAAAATAGCTCCAACTCCCTCACTGGCTTCTGTTGGCCATTTTAAAGGAAACACGTAAGTCAGCCCACGGTACTGATAACTCAACAATTTGAGTTCTGGAGTGGGATATAAAACATGTTTCAGAGTCGCCTTTTAAATTTCGCACATTCCTTTTCCAAACCACATGCATTTTCCTGTATCTATCGATCACACATGACATACTGCAGCCCCTGTTCCATGATGGACGTGTTTTTATAATTAGAGACAAATGCCTTTCTTTTTTTTAATACCTTGCTATTTCTATGAAACAATGACCATTTAGCATAAAAATTGTGAATAATGTGAGTAAAATTATGATTTAACCCCCCTTCTTTCTAAAGGCAGCAGCCAAAAAAACTGAATAAGTCAGGGTGCCTTTGAAGATATTTAATTAAAATCTAATCCCACATTCTTAAAGGCTCACATAAATTAAGCTGTCATTCAGGAGATTTATGCATTCACATTTGCATACTACATACAATTCATCAATTACTCATGTTTGAAAGCAATGCCTTTCCAAGGGAGCCAAGCTGCCAAGAGTGCCAACAGGCACGCTGTAACACACAGACCATACCCAGTGGTACCTTGGAGAAAGCCACTTCCATATGGCCCATCCATAGCAGCTTCACAGAGGCCCAAGCACGCACAGGCACACAGAAACTCTGACTGAACATGGATGGATTCTATTCAGCTAAATCTGTCTCACAGAAATGAACATTTCACTTAATCTAAGGGTAAGACTACTGGAGAGGCTACAGCTAGGCAGGTGGAAAATATTATTTCCACAGCCTCTTTCCTAGAATGCATAGGTTGTCAGGTGACAGGCAGCAGGCCACAGCCTCACTGTCCTTGGGCTGGGCCACAGAAAGCATGGAAATCAACAGTCCTCTCTGTCAGCTGACAGCAAGGAGTCCCCTGTAATTCAGGAGACTTCCGAAAGCTGGCATGTAGACAGGATTTGAAGGTTTGCAAAGAGCTTTACTCAAGTTATCGTGTTTGATCTTCACAGTGATGCTTGAAGGGATTTCCTATTATTTCCCCCATTTTAGAGATAAGGAAAATGAGACTGTTGGTATTTTAAATGGCCCAAAAAATATAAAGCAAAGTTTCTGGTAGGAGAAGTGAAATACTTGAAGAAGGAAGCAGCACTCATTTTCGAAAACAGTGAAAATGGAATCAAATCAATACAGAATTAGTGCCTACAGTAGTGAGTGCTACCCTAGTAGGAGTAAGTAAGCTAGTAAGTGCTAAGGGCACTTACTTAAATTCAGCCTTTCTTGACTCCAGGCCCCAAGTACCTCCATGCTGCACTCATTCATGTGGTCCGAGGATGGGGGAACCTGCGGCCTTGAGGTCACATGTGGCCCTCTAGGTCCTCAAGTGCAGCCCTCCGAATGAATCCAAACTTCAGAAAGCAGATCCCTAAAAGGTTCAAAGGGCCCCACTTAAGGACCTAGAGGGTTGCAGTTTTCCTACCCTTGTCAAGCAGCCGAGTACTCTTCAACCTCAAGTATGTGTAATTTCATCCAATAACCCAGGATGCAATGTCCCCTACACACACACACACATATACATACACACACACACACACACACACACACACACACACACACACACGCACACACACACACACCCCTTACTTGCCCTTTCCATTCCTTTCTTGTAAAAGACTTAATTCATCATTTCTTTTAGAGGGGTTGATTCCTTACTAAGAATAGGGATAGCTTTAAGAAAAACTGTGAAGCGTGCAAAATTTGTCCTCTGCTTCTGCCTACCTCCACTGTGGGCATCTTTTTCTCCTCTTCTCAACATTATTATCACCCCCCACACACACACACACAAACCCCTCCCTCTGAGGACATTAAATTCCCTCTCCACATCTCCAGGTTACCTAGCATCCCAGGTCTCTCCATTCGGATGAATATATGATTACTTATTTTGGACGAATGTTTAGTATAGTGACCATTTTTTTAGTCCGCATGGTAAAATAGTTGATTTTACCAGATAGATCAAACATTTGAACATCTTATTTGTCAATACTGATAGAGCTTGGAATCATTATAGTTGAAGGGAGGAGAAATTCTCAGGGGAATTTTCCAATAGGTTTTTTCACCCAGGATTTTCTTCATTGATAGAATTTGGTGTAGTGAGCATAGAAGGTCAGAACTAAGTTTTCCATTAATTCAACAAGACTTTATTTGATAATAGACTGCTCCCACCAATAATCATTATCCTTATGTTAACAAATTAGTGCTAGTGAATAGCCAGAAACTATAATAACTTAGAAGAATTTCTGAAGAGAAAGGGAGGGACAAATGGTTAACATTTCCCTTGAAAGGCATGAAGCAGCCTGAAGATGTGTCCTGTCTAAAGAGGGACTGTTGGCAGGCATGATAACACTGATCATCATTGGGGGGCAGGGCCAAGATGGCGGCGTAGCAGCAGCAACATATCACAGCTCTCACATAGCCACCCCAAAATACCCATAAAATAGGACTCTAAACCAATCCTGGAACTCCAAAATGCACACAAAGAACTTCCCACTAAAGTCAGCTCGGCTACGAGGAACCATATCAGCACTGCAAAC
>CM053582.1:44741781-44762822 GCA_028627135.1 Pseudochirops cupreus | reverse complement strand
CCGGAAAGTCAGAGGGGTGATGGGGGAGGACATAGGAGAGAATAGATTGGGGGAGGGGGGATACAATGGGATGGCTGTTTTGGGGTGGTGGGTAGGGGAAAGATGGGGAGAAAATATGTAACTAAAAATCTCATGGAAATGAATGATGTAAACTAAAATAAAAGTTGAAGACTTAAGGGAAAAAAAAGTAATACAAGGAAATGGTAAAATCAACTAAAAATAATGATGAAATGTACTTATTCTTATTAATCATTTAAACCCTAATGTATCCTGAGACATCTGATACATTTTACTTCATAAACTGGGAAATGATGCTTAATTCCATGATCCTGTCAGGCTGGTGCACTAATCAGCTGGGGTGGTACATTTGACATTAGTATATCAAGGAGAACCTCATAGGGGTCTCCACTAGACTTAAATTTATTTTAAAGTCTCTAACAGCTGCCTGATGAATGAAACCCAGTATGTTCTCAATGAAGTTAGGCGTCTGCCTAGAAGAGAGGAAAGCTGGGTGACCTTAAAAATATAATCAAACTGAACAGGAACAAGTGCAAAATAGTTTCACTGGCAACTAAAAGGGAAAATGATAGGAACAGAAAGCAAAAAGACTAGCCCCAGAGATAATAAATTGGGGGAGGGAGGAGAAATGTCTGAGAGTAAAAGCGCCCAGTGAGTTGAATGTCAATTTCTGAGTGTAATGACCACCTCCTCACCAGCCCTTCGAGGAATCTACAAGTTCAAACCCAAGCTTCTCTGACCAAACAACAACAGTCTATAGATCACTTCAAGAACGTTAATGTGGGTAAAGAAAGAGAGACTTTGGGAGCTGACATCAGAAATGGGTTAAATTATCATTAAAAATCTGATAATAATAGAAGAAAATTGGTGACATGTTTCAGTTCCTCTTAACCCTGTAATCATGTAGATGGAGGGATGTATCTTCTAAAAGACATAGATTGACTGTGATCTGCTTGAGCACCCTAATGAAGTCACAGATCACCGGAATAATGTTAACAGCTTGCACGTACATAGCCCCCTCTGCAAATGCCGCACTTGATGTAGAAAAGGGAGTAAAACCCCACTTGGTAAAATCTCTCAACATTGCTTCTAGCGCACTGCTGTGGAAGAAGGCATAGTGACGGCTTGAGCTGGATCCTGATCCATGAGCAAAAAACCAGGGTGTCTCGTTCTTTGCAGGATAGAAACTATCACTAATTTTTTGCTTATGGTTATAAGATGTCTCTGTAGCACATTTGACCATGAGGAACATTGATTTGACATCAGCTAACAAAGTTTCTCTTTCTTTACCCAGGGTAGCTTTCTGGAAATGATCTATATACTGTTGTTTGGTCATTTTCCAGTTGTGTTTGACTCTTTGTGACCCTATTTGGAGTTTTCTTGGCAAAGATCCTGGAGGGGTTTGCCATTTCCTTCCCCAGTTCATTTAACAGATAAGGAAACTGAGGCAAACAGGGTTAAGTGACTTGCCCAGGGTCATAGAGCTACTAAGTGTCTGAGGCTGAATTTGAGCTCCAGAAAGATGAGTCTTCCTGACTCCAAGTCCAACTATCTAGTTGTCATCTATGTTAGCTCCAAGAAATTACTCATCACCTTCTTCATATAAAATTTCTTTTGAAAGTCTGATTTGGAAGCCTTTTCTTCAGTAAGAACTTTGAGATCAAATAACTTTCCATCTTTAAAGAAAGATTGTTTTCATTCTTCGAAACGACTAAGATCACCTACTATGTACCTGCATTACAACTTGCTTAAAGAAAGGAGACTGTTGGGGCAGCTAGGTGGCGCAGTGAATAGAGCACTGGCCCTAGAATCAGGAGGACCTGAGTTCAAATCCAGCCTCAGACACTTAAAAGACACCAAAAAACCAGCCCCGTGACCTTGGGCAAGTCACTTTACCCCAATTGCCCTACTTTCCCCCTTCCGAAAAAAAAGAAAGGAAGAAAGGAGACTGACTAAGCAGAAATGTTCTGGGTACTAATACAGGTAAGCAGAACTCTAAGACAGTGACCTCAACAGGTACTTTATCCAAGAGCTGCTAAGTCTTCAGTGAATAGGGTGTATTCTATTGTAGTTGTTTTCTTAATTTACTTTATTATAGACTCAATAATCAACAAAGATATTTCATCATATAAAGAACCAACAAATATTATATATGAAACCATGAGATTCTGATTTTTTTCAAGTGTATATTAAATTTAAGATGGTAGACTGTAAACTGCCCTGCTTGTTTCCTTTCTTTAGTGTATTTTAATGTTTTGCCAATTATCTTTTCTTTCCTTTTTTGCATTTCTATCACTACTGATTAACTCACACTCCCTCATAGAAGTCTACTTTTTTTAAACAAAAAACTATACTCAAGAAAAACAAATCAATGTATTAGCTGTGTATGAAAATGGATGTTTCATTCTGCACCTCTAGTCATGACCTCTCCACCAAAAAGTAGATGGTATGCTTCATCTTCAGCCTTCCAAAGTCCTGATGACAGTTCACTGCACTGATTAGAATGCTGTAAACTTTGCAGTTTCTTTTCCTTTGCATTAACTGTGCTCATCAGGTTAATTAATTGTACATCTAGTTCAGCTAATTTCACCCTGAATCACTTCATACAAGTCTAATCCATTTTTTCTGAGTTCAAATTCTTTTTAACTTCTTACAGTCCAGTAATGATTCATTATATCCATATACTACAGTCTAAAAACAATGCTCCAATTAACGGGTACCCACTTTGTTTCCAAGTCTTTGTTAGGACAAAAAGGGCCGCTATAAATATTCTTGAACATATGGGTCCTTTCCCTCTCTCTTTGACTTATCTGGGGTAAATGCCTAGTAACACTATCACTGGGTCAGAAGATATACACGGTTTAATGTCTTTTTGGATACAGTTCTAAATGGCTTTCCACAATGGTCAGACCAATTTACGGCTCCACCAACAGCTTGTAACTGTATCTGTCTTCCCAGATCTCCAACATTTGCCATTCCCCCCCCCCCCATCATGTTTGCCAATCTCAGGGGTGTGAAATGAAATCTCAGAGCTGTTTTAATTTTCATTTCCATTATTAGGAATTTGGAGCATTTTTCACATGGTCAGGGGCAGCTTGCTTGTCTTCATTTTGAAAACGACCTGTTCTTATCTTCTGATTTTCCACCTATTGGGAATTACTCTCGTTCATCTATATTTTTATCAATTTCCCCATGTACCTTGGAGATCAGAACTTTTTCCCCAAATTCAATTTTTCCTTTCTCATTCTAACTGCCATGAGTTTGGGGCTTTTTTTATCTGTGCAACTCTCAATTAAATGTAATCGCAACCATCCATTCTGGTGTCTGTGATCACCTCTATCCTTTGTTTAGTTACGAATCCTTCTCTGAGTCACAGTTGTTATGTTTTTGAAAGTGATTAGACCTTTTATACTTAGGTCATGTATCTATTTGGAGCTTATTGTGGCAAGTGAATGAAATTTGGAAGGCTGCACATTCTCTATAACAAGATAAGGCCAGGGCTGACTGCCATCAGCACCTCATTGACTTGACACCATCCCATTGGAGGAGAAAGCCCTCCAGGAGGTACAGGGCAGTGTGAGGTGAAATGGATGCAGCATAGGAAGCTGGAGACATTTATGAGCCTTGAATTAAGAGTGGCCTGGAGCAGTCCTATGTTTTTACTTCATCAGGCACATGGTACCTAATAATAGCTGACGTTTTTCAAGTATTTTCCCATTTACAAAGTGCTTTGCCTCCCAAAAGCCCTGTGATACAGTTAGTACAAGAATTATTATTACCATTTGACAGATGAGCAAACAGATTCAAGGAGGGGAAGGGCCTCATCCACAGGCACACATGACTCTTCCAGCTACACCAGGCTATTGGCTGCCCATTTTGTTAACATTCAGTTAACTGTGCAGTAAGCTCTTTGAAAACTGTACACATTTTCCTTCACAGAAGGAGGGAAGGGCCAATGACACTATTCTTGTTCTTCTGGGTTTTCAGGCCTATGGAATCAACAACATAGCCAAAGAAGGGGACAGGGCATACAACTTTCACCACCTGGATCCAACCTCTCTTTCCAAATTAATGTCCCAATCCCCTTCTTCACGCCCTCTACCTTCTAGTAAAACTGGCCTATTTGCCGTCAACTGTACATAACACTCCGTCTTCGGTGCCTCTGCACAGGCTGGACCCTTACCCCACATGCCCCCACCCCTGCCTAAAATGGTCTCCTTCCTCACCTCCAACCCTCAGATTCCTGTGTTCCCTCAAAGTAATAACCAAGTACCATCTTCTACTGGCGACCCTCCCTGATTACACCCATTCCCTAACCATTGTTAGTGCTCTCTCCCCTCTATAAACCTCAGTCTAGAGCAGTGGTTCTCAACCTGTGGCTTATGTTCAATTTGTAACAAGGAAAATACATCCTATGTATCAGATATTTACATTACGATTCATAACAGTAGCAAAATTACAGTTATGAAGTAGCAACGAAAATAATTTTATAGTTGGGGGTCACCATAACATGAGGAACTAACTGTATTAAAGGGTCGCAGCATCAGGAAGGTTGAGCACCACTGCTCTAGAGGATAGGTGTTGTATTTGGCCTCAGTCTGGCTCCCCTGATCCCTTCCCCTTCCCCCATTCTGCCCTAACTAGCCATCTTCTTCCTGTTTCTTCGCAGAAGTAGACTAGTTGGCTGCACGGTCTGCCAAGGTTTCCCCACACAAAAATTAAAATGTGTACTAGCCAATCCCTGCTGTAAACCCCTGCTCATGCAGTCCCTGACCATTAAGAGTGGGGAGTTGCCTTTATATACCAGTGACCTGCCCTTGTTCAGGCCTGTTTGGATTTGGGTAATTGCCCTGAACAGTGTGTGCTAAATAAAGTCCACTTACACAATTTTGCACTTGGGATCTCATTTGGCACAACAAGGGACTCCTTTTTATGTTTCTATCCTGACCATCTAGTGTCACGCCTGACACATAACACACACAATAAATGCTTGCTGCGTGGAATGAAGACAACTTCCTAAACTGTATGTTCTATGTGGGCAATGGCTCATGCAAATTCTGTATCTCCCCTGATCATTCCCATAGTGCTCTTCACATGGTAAGTTTTCTATTGTTTTTTTTTAATGTAGAAGAAAATAAGATATAGACAGATAAGGAGAGATGTTCAAAGTACAAAGAGAGATCAATGATGGCTGTGTAGAAAAGGAAGCCTTCATGGAAGACCCAAGCTGTCGGCTGTACCACAGAGGGTCCAGAATAGAGAGTTAGGGTGGGAATAGTAGAAGTGGAAAGGACATTGTGGGTGTGGGAAACAAACTGAGCAAAATCTTAGAGGTAGAAAATTACAGAATTTGTGTAGGGGACAGCAAACAGTCCCAATTGAATGGAGCAGAGTGTACAAAAGGGCAAATAAGGGGTAATATGGTTAGAAGGGTATGTTGAGGCATTATTGTTCTTTGACTACAGTAATTATTGATTTCTTTCTTTCTCATTGATACGGCAGCTATCCAAGGAGATTTGTGTGAATTATTCATTATCACATTAACATTTTTTCTGAGACATGAAAATGCAGTAATATTCCATCCATTAGTCTGGTTGGGAATTCCTTTGGCTGCAGTGCTTTTATCACTGGGTTCACTTTCCTTGTTTACACAGTTCTGGATCAGGGTTATGTTATTGTTTATCAAAACTAATACTCTTATTCTAAGAATGGAAATTGTAAACCTTTATTTCTCTTCTTGTATAGACGAGAGGATAAATTTATTCAATGTAAAATATTAAGGTTAAATTCAGCTTCTCTGATGGTCTGAACTCCAAGGAAAATCATAAAACACTACTTCGATGAATGTGTAATTGTATTCTAGAAGGCAAAGAATAAGATAAACATTTTTCTGCTGGTTTTTCACTCTCACAGAAACTCCATCCTTACATACTTTTTGATGGTCACATACTGCTGACATTTACAAACATTTCATGTTGATCTTACATGGGTCACATCAATCATCTGTACAGTTTCAATGACACTTTGTTAAATAAACTGTCATGAAAGATTTATAGAGAATTTGATAAAAGTAAAGAAGATGTAGTTTAGCTTTTAAAGATGCATTACCCCCTTTCTGTGGTGTAATATCATTTCTAAAATACTATTAAGCTTTTCTGGCAAGAAACTCAAAAAGTCCTGTTGCTCCCATAGTCCTTGATTTGTATCCCGTGATTCTCCCATCAAACATCCTAGGTCAGGTGCTGTCCTTTCCACATCCTCACCCGCATCCTCATAAGCCAACAGTCCTTGTATTCAGTGCTTCTCCACTGATCTTGTTTTCATAAACACTGTATATTAGTAAAGAGTATGCAGGATTTATTCACTGAACAATAACTGCTTAAGGAACCAAATAATTATGATTCCTTAATGCATTTAGAATGACAAGTATTTCTCTCAAACAGCTGACTCCTTGTTTATAGAACTGGTCAATACTATGACGGGGAGATAGACAAGCATTATCATCACCGCTATACAACTGAAGCATTGCCATAGATAAGGCTTCTGAAAGGCCACACTAAAATTCATTCCCAACACTTTTGTGCTACCTAGAATTAGGGACGTCTTGCCATCAAGTGCCTGGATTCGTGATTCTTTTTTTTCCTTGAAGTTCTAGAAAACAGATCATACACTTTGAGCTACAGAACAGTTCACCTTCTTTTCAGTGATATAGTATCAATAGGCACACTCAGGGCAAGTACTCAAAGAATCCTGGGCTTTGTAGTTTGTTTGTTTTAAATAACCTGGATCCCTCATGTGGGGAAGGTGATATTAGGGTGATTTTTTTTCTCTTTAAGTCCAGAGGTCCTACTTTTCTTATGACCAGCAGTTTTTTCTGGGGCTGATTCTGTATACTCTTGAATATACTGTCATGTTGTTACACCTGTTCATGAATATTGATATCGGGGTCTGCTTAGCTTAGCCAAATCTCTTGCTTAATTTAAGTTCCATTTGCTGAGTCTTCCTCCCCCATCACCGTTGGAAAAATATCTAAGATCTTTCAGACTACTGAAATGGGAACCTTGGAATACTGATGAATAACAAATCCAAATAGTATTTGACGTGTGAAATTAAAATGATATACCTCACGAGCCAAAGACTGGAATTTTAGTGAAAATATGCTACATGGCACAGGGGATAGAGGGCCATGCTTGGGAATGAGAAGATCTGAATTCCATTCCTGTTGCTGATGCAGAATGGCTCATGACCTTGGTCAAGTCATAATCTTTCAATGCCACAGGCAACTTTTTAAGACTAGAAGTTACAGATAAGTTAAAGAAACACATAGGGAGACAGAGTTTACACACCAGCAGCTCCTGACACTTGTTTCGCACATCCAAATGCACCCTCTTCCAAAAACATGAAATCCTCAGTCCAGTGCCCTATATACAGCTCACACTTGAAAAATATTTGTCAAAAAAATCAACAATTCTGATGTTGAAGGAGGGAAATAAAACACTGTTTATGAGTCTCGTGTAAATAATGTGACCTCCAATATTATGGCTGGCTGCATGTCATGGAACACCTCAAGGTCTGAAGAAGCTAAGTTGAGCAAGAAGACTCCCAGAGGTCTAGGGAGGTTGCAAGAGTGTACATACAAGGAATTCTGCATGAGAAGCTGGATAAGACATGTCGTCAAAGAAATATGTGACCAAAAGAGAAGATGATCATGTAGTTGTCCCAAAGTGAGAGTGATGAATAACAGATGGCCAGTATGTGTGACCTGTTGGTATCCATGAAATAGCAAAAGAAACTGAGGACAGTCCTCAGAGCATGGGGCAGCCCCACCCCTCCAAGTAGCAAACACAGCAGAGGACAAGGACAAAATTCACTGGTCCAGGCTGTGGTATGATCTTTCTGTATCACCAGAAGGGCTATCAACATCAATAAAATAATCAGTCTGGAAACGTTTATGAAGGGCTTACTATATGCTGGCCCTTCATAAACGTTTCCAGACAATGCTCTTTCCCAGGGATATAAAAACAAAAATGAAGCCGTCCCTGACCTCTAGAGGATTATACTCTATTAGAAGAGACAATGCGTATACCCTTAAGTACCTAGAAATATATGTAAGGTAGTAACATTATAAGGGAAATATGCTACCAGCTTGGGGGGGGGGGGAGGGGGTTGTCAGGAAAACCTTCAGAAGGAAACCTCAGAGATTCTAAGAGGTGGAGAGAACAGAGGAGTGCAAAAACAGAGCGCAGAAATGGAGTGGCATGTGAAGGAACACCAAGAAGGCCAGCTGGGCTGGGCTGTAGTGTGAGGGAAGGTGGATGGTGGATAATGAGGCTGGAAGGGGAGGTTAGAGTCAGTTTCTGAACAGCTTGAAATGCCAACTATAAGAGCTTTTATGAGATCACTGAAATTCACTGAGCAAGGTCAGACATGCTCAAGCCTATGCTTAAGGAAAATCATTTTGAAGGCTGTGTAGACGGAGCTATTGCAATATTCCAGGTCAAAAGCGCCAAGGTCCTGAACTAGGGTGGCAGCTGAAGGAGTAAAGAAAGAGATTAATGTGAGAGATGCTGTGGAGATAGGAATGAGACCTTCAAAGGCAGGAGGGGCCTACAACAAGAGAGGCCCCAGAGGTCTCACTATTACACTGGTAGCCCTTGAAGTAGAAGAAGAACAAGGGGAAAGGACAGTAGTGGTTTGGGGGTGGGGTGGGGATGGGGCAGAGCTCCTCAATGGAACAATTAGAGAAAGCCATGGAAAAGAATCACACAGAAGGAGAAAACCTAAAAAGAATGTGACCACATTAATAAGGAGAAGAAATGTTTCTATAACCATAAGACAAAGGATATCACTAATCTCTCAAAGTAGCAAAGTGACCATAATTAAAAGTGTCTCCTTTTGGGGTGGATTTATTATTCTATTTGAAGAGGATATGGTCTCATGTAGCATAGGTTGGACACCATTAGGCCCACTTTATCACTAAACTCTCCCATCCTTCTCTCCCTTAGAATTTCCCTGGCTCTTGAGCCATATTTAGTGTCAATGGAAATTTGAAGCCCAATTCTTTCCAGTGGCTGTAGTTGCTGCCCACCATGTAGAAGTTGGGAGCTCTATCCTGAACCCAAACACGTCTTCTTCACTAGCAAAACTGAGTCAGTTAGTTCCAGGAGAACCCCTTTGCCAGCTCTACCGAAACATGTTCTGTGGCTAGGGCGGAGATGGGCCCTGGATATCATAAAGCTGACCTCATACAAGACAAGCAGCCAGGGCTGTTACATTTCTTCAGTTCATTATCTCTCTCATTAATCACATTCCATCACCCCCTAACACTGGAAGAGCCATTTTATTTTCAGATTGAGTGTTATACCCTTTCACATTACTAACAGGGTCTTAATCTAGTCAGATTTAAAGACCCCAGCACTCCTATGGGCAAGTGAGGAATACAAGCAGTCATCTTTGACATACTGATTAGCGACATTTTAATTTAAAAAACAAAATTAAACTTTATTGGAAGGATATGGAATGTGATATTATAAAGATTATGATGAGACTCTCCATAAAATTAAAAGAAATTCAAGAGACCAGCAAAATGGCATATTAGCCACTTTTCTCAAAACCACTTCAACTCTCCAATGATTCAAAGAAATTATATGTCAAACGTCAAATAATTATAGCTAAAATCAAGAAACCTCTGGCCAATCACATACAGCAAAAGCAAATGAGGAAAGGTCAGGGGAAGAGGAGGTCATCTGAAATCCTGCCTTTTAAGTGGGGCCTAGCTTCTACTTTAAGGATACCCCAAAAGACAATCCCTGAACACTACAGTCTAATTGCCAATGAAAAATATAGAAATTCAATGAGAGGTATTTAAGGCATTCTAACAAAAAACAAAAAGACAAAAGCAGAATATCTGACTTGCAAACACCCTAAACAACAGAAACACAAGAAAGGTAATTAAGTCCAACTATCAAGGAAAGAATAAAGCGTGAAATCCATTACCACATGCTTAGAGGTGATTTTTAAAAAAGAAAGAGAGAACAGCTGACCTTTGGGGTAAAAATGAACAAAGAGGCATCCTGAAGGGATGAAAAAGGAAATGAGGGGATAAAGAAGTAAGGGGAACTTAAAGAAACAGGAGAAGCAAAGGAGGAAAAGCAAAAGGGAGGCACCTGGGATGTAATCCCCTGAGCCACCAAAAAAGGGAATCAATGTATTTTGTGGGATGGAATTGCAGAGGAGAGTACAGAAAGAGGGAGACAGGAGGTGGAGGCCGGAGGGTAACAGGGGATGCACCCTAACTAGTACAAGGGTGAACAATGAAGGGATAGTGATGCCTAAGGTCTCTTAATGGGGGGACAGAAACTGCAAGAGAATGGGAAAGGGGACAGAAAGGAGGGATTCAATCTGGGAGTGGCAGGCAGGGGAAGAGGCCAGTCTCTTTCCTGTGAGAAGGGGAAAGAGGAAGTCCTGCTGAAGATCACCAGCCTAGAGGAACAACTGTGAGCCTGTGATGGAAAAGAGACTTCATTGCAAATGTTTAATACAGAGAAGCATGGGAAGGTGATGGGATGGGCTCAAGGCAAGCATTTGGTCTTCCTCTTTCAGCTTCCTTTGCCTTTCCTCTAGCAGCAGCTCTGGGCTAAGATTTTGAAGTTATCTGTTATGCTACGTTCCCAGAAATCTTGCCACTAAACCCTGTCATTTCCAGTGAACGATCTTTGGGGGATAGTTCATGTCATTCACTCTGAGTCAAAAAAAACCCAAACCCAAACCAACCAGCTAAGTGCCCTCCTCTCTGCTATCTGCTCAAGATTCTACATGGTGGTTTATGGACACGGGATCTATTTTTTTCCACTTGCAATTTGTTTTTAACAGATCAACGTTTCTTAAAAAGGCAGGAATTAAAAAAAAACCCAGGAATGCACAGCAAACAGGCCTCCAAGTTTAAATGTCAGTTTTCTTTCTAGTTCATTGATATCTCAGGTTTCTACTTCAGAAATGTTGTGATTTGCTCAGTGAAGGGACTCTGTCTCCTAACTCACATAGCCTCAGAAAAGCCTGATGAGATTTGTAAGAAGAATCCAGGGCTGCCTGATGAAGTGAGATCTCACTTTCTTCTGGATCGCTTCGTATTCTTTTCTCTATCTGTTGGTTCCACAATTGCTTTCACAGTTATTAGATGGTTTGGGCCAATATATCAATCAACACACACAAACATGCATGCATTTATTAAGATCTCTCTTCTATGTGCACAGGCCCGTGATAAACAGCAGGAAGACATACAAAGTTTAGCTCCTTCATGGAGCTTACAATCCAATCAATTGGAAATACTACAAAGAGAAAACACAATTGGCTGTAGTGGAAAAAGAGCTCCTCAGTTAGATTTGGGATCCAGCTCGTCCCCTTGAAAGAAAATGGAAGCTGCTCCAAGTGCTCAGCCATCTCCTGAAATTGTACTGGGCCCTGGGGACAGGTGAGAAAGCGGTGTCAGGGTACCAGGGTCGATCACAAAAGCTCCACCAATAGTTTACTAATTCTAAACTTGTGAACTCGTCATCTTCTGAATGAGAGCTAGCTACCAGATATGCAAATAATATTCATATTAATGCACATACTAAATGTGTACAAAGCGTATGATGCCAGGGGCCTGAAGACAAAATGAAAAACAGCTGCTGACCTCAAGGGGTTTACATTCTACTGGAGGGTATAATATGTAAACAGATATACGTGTACAGGAGATGGCAAAGAAAAAGAAAACAGAAAAGTGAAGGGAACAGGATAAGCTTCCCTTCAAAAGGATGAGCTGAGTCTTGAAGTAACATAAGGTTCAAAAGAGGTAGAAGTGAAGAAGGAGGCCTTTCCAGGCCCCAGGGCTATCCTGAGCAAACAGCTGAAGAAAGGCTATGGATGCCAAATGGAAGAGATAGCAAGGACAACAGTTTAAGCAGGAGATGGAGTGAAAAAAGGACAGCAATACGCATTAGCCCAGGAGCCAGACTGGGAATTGTAATACAAACATAACAGTTGCTATTTTATCATAAGAGCTTTTCAAAAGGAGCCAGCTCAGGCTTCTTAAGCAGGTGGGTGACAGGAGCTCAGACTTGTGCTTCAGAGGGATTATTTTCGACAGTATCTACACCAGGGGTGGGGAACCTGTGGGCCTCGAGGCCACATGTGGCCCTCCAGGTCCTCAAATGCAGCCTTTTCACTGAATCCAACTTTTACTGAACAAATCCTCTTCATAAAAGGATTTTGGACTCAGTCAAAGGGCCGCAATTGAGGACTTAGAGGGTCATGTGTGGCCTCGAGGTGGCAAGTTGCCCACCCCTGATCTAGAGGATAAACCAGAGAAGAGAGAAATTCATTGGGAATCCACTTAGAAGGTAGCTGCAATAGCCCTTGATGCAAGACAATGGGGATCTGGACTGAGTGGCAGGCATGTGAGGGGAGAGGATGAGAATGAGAGATGCTGTGGGGAAGGGGAGGCATGTGGAAGACAGACAGGGATCCAGGCAGGAGATGGAAGGGGAGCCATGTGGGGATCCAGGGAAGAGATGGAAGAGGAGCCATGTGGGGATCCAGGGGGGAGATGGAAGGGGAGCCATGTGGGGAGCCAGGGAGGAGATGGAAGGGGAGCCATGTGGGGATCCAGGGAGGAGATGGAAGAGGAGCCATGTGGGGATCTAGGGGGGAGATGGAAGGGGAGCCACGTGGGGAGCCAGGGAGGAGATGGAAGGGGAGCCATGTGGGGATCCAGGGAGGAGATGGAAGGGGAGCCATATAGGAAACAGAGGGGGATCCAGGGGGAAGATGGAAGGAGATCCACAATGGAGATGGGGGGGGGGGAGCAGAACAGAATACGAGAAGTGACTGAATGTAGGAGGTAAAGAAGAGGCAGAGGCAAAAACAATTCTGAAGTTGCAGGGCTGGTGTTCTCAAGAGAAACAGAGAACAAAAAGCCATATAAACACAAAATGCTGAGCAGAGGCAGTGAAACAGTGACCTGACTTCCACAAACACCAGTTTATCCTGACGATGCCATTTTGGTGTGAGTAAACTCTGATTTACTGGCAACAAGAGCGCCTGAACACCTTCTAAAGGAAAAGGGCAGTGTTCCCAGGCAGCTTCTTAAAATTACATTTTTACTGATATCTCTGGGTTTTTTACATCACCTACATTTTCCAATGTCTCCCTCCTCTCTCATACACTCAGAGAGTCATCCCCTTATAACAAAGAATTTTTAAAAGGGGGAGGGGGCCAGTTCAGGCAAGACTAAACAAGCTTGGGGCCACTTCACAGAATTCAGATCTCAGGTAATTTTCCAAATGGAAGGTTTACCATTTTTCTAATGGTAAGTTCATTATGTCCATGATAAGAAGTTGGGAAGCCTTTATAAGTGATGCAGCCTCCACTACATTTCAAATAAAATAGCAGCTCTCATCATCCATCATCCTTCCTTCCTCCCTTCCTCCCCCCCCCCACCCTCCATGTGCCCCTTCCAAAAAAATTATAAAGAAAAAAACTAAAGGATTTGCTGCTTGAAGATGCTAGACCAAAAAGCAGGTAGAAAATATCTTTGAAGTTCCACTTCCAGGGACTTCAAAAGCTTATTAATATTGAGCAGATAACAATATTTGTTAGCCACTCTGGGGTTTGAATCAACTCAGAGGGGTCAGTTTTCCAATTTTGCGCATCAATTTAAATAAACAGACTGATTATGTTCCAACATATATAAGGTTCAGAATAAAAAGTGGTTCCCATTTTTAAAAGAATCATCATTTGATTCACAATCAGAAAGGCTCTACACTGAAAGGCCTTGCCAGACATGGCAGACACTTGTCACAGAAGAAGCTGGGCTCCAGGAACAGCAAGATACTTTGCCAAAATGTAGAGAAACAATCAGAATTGTCAGGATTCGTGTCCCCACACAGCACCTCTTTAGTTGAGCACTCACTAACAAAAGGCATCTTACAGACCAGAAACTATTTCAAAGGGTTATAATTCAAGGAAAATGAGAAAATGGTGGTGACATGGAAGGAAGTGCATGAAGGGAAAGGGGGGAGTACATACACCAAAGTGATCCTTTGCTTTGTTCTCCACTGATAATTTTATGTCATTTTGCATAACTATTTTAGAGTAATTAGGTAGAGCTACTACATAACTTTTGTCACGGAGCTAACTCAATGAAATGAAATGGATTGATGTGACAATCAAATGATTCCTAAGGTATGAAAAAGCATAGCATAATAGGTTGGAGAGCCAGTGTGGGACTAAAGAAATCTTGGTTGGAGTCTTGCTGCTGCCCCATCCTGACTGCGTGACTCTGAGCAAGTCTATTAATCACTCAGTACCCAGAAAATTCACTATTACTATAATTTAAAGAGTATCTTCACCAAAAAGGGGGAATTCTGGGTCAATAATTAAAGTCTGATAACTCCCCCACACCCCTGCAAAAAAAAGAATTTTTAAAGTATGAATTCAGAGATTCCAAAAACTTACCCCACATTATCACTACAACGTGACAGCAATCCTATGGATGGAGGGGTCACATTGTACCTTCCTAACAAGATGTTTAAGGCTCCTCTCATGCACATTCATGGCTAAACCGGATATGGTGTCTGAATATTTTCCAACTCAATCAATGGCTGCAGCAGGTTGATTCCTGATGGAATACTGCAATGTCGCCTGCCTGGCATGCAGCACAGTGTCTGGCTCACAGTGAGCACTTAATAAATGCTTACTAGCTGAATATCCCAATAAGTGTGTGACCATCTACATTTAAAAAGAAAACAAAGCAAGTTTAGACTGTCAAACAAGCCAACTCTAGACCTTTGGTGGCTCACCTAGAACTTTCACTTCATATCCTATCCTAGAGCCCCTGCAGTGGGATCTGATCACTGATTAGTCATCATGTAACAATTCTCTTCTTTTGACAATTACCGCAATGAAAATGCCTGAGGTGGAAATCAGCATGGGCCTTTCCCAGGCCAAACTGCCCCATGCCCACCTCCATGGTAGCAGGGACCATGTCATCATGTGACCCTCACCTACCAGTGTTATTTCTAGCAACAAATGAAACACAGACTGTGGCCTAAGAAGTGCTGCATTGCTGAATATTTCTCTATGTCCTAGATGGCCAGACAGTTTCTAAGGCTGACATTTCAGATTCTTACTCTCTTTATCAATGTGCATTAGAGGCTGCCCAGGGGGCTACATAACAGGATTTACTAATGACAATAACCCTCTTTCGTCAGAAAGGATTACTGTCACTCAGCACTAGGAGATACTGAAAAGCGGAGGTCCCTTTTGTGCTATTTAGCCAATATTTTGCTCTGTAATCTGTCTGAAACAGTATAAGTGCAAAATGTCATGGGAAGATGTAAACACTCACCAGATTCTTCTTTGTACCTACAAACAAACCCAATGAAAAACCAAAAAAAGCTGGTTTCCTGTCACTCAAACTGTTCCAAGATCCTGATGTTCCATGTTAGTCAATGCTTCAGCTGGTGTGAGGTACACTGTAGAACACTCTTATGAGCCACGTTCCAGCATCAGCCACAGGTTTATTCTGGCCATGCTTGGCAATCAAAATCAAACTAACAGACAGCTTTCTTTGTTTCAGATGAATTTTCCCTGGATGTTAAAACTGGCTCCCCCGTACACTTTAAAAAACACCCTGCCAACTGGTCATTAAGAAAGAACAAAAGCGCATGTTTCGGGGTTTTCATTTAAATGTGGTGAGCCAAGTCTCCACAAAATATGAAAAACTGCAGTAACCAGGGTCAGCCCTTGGGGCACACTCAGAGTTTACCTTCATGATTCCAACACACCATGTGGGCACTTTGCAACTGGCCACATGGTGATCCAGCTCTAAATTCCTGGCAAATCTCAAATGGAACTTTGGTCCTCCTCCTGCCCATTGGCACTAAGGACGTGGGTTGCTACAGAAATTCAAAGAAAAGACATCTTCCAGCTCAAGTTCTCTTCCAACTGATACTCACAGATAGCATCATGACCTCCAGACTTCGAATAAGGAGACAGAGAAGGGCTGGCCTTCCTCTTCCCCAAAATCATGGCCACCATGCCCACATGGCAGCTGGTATAGGGGCACTCAACTAGGTGAGCTTGGGCCAAGGTATGTGGCTGCTTTTAACACTCTGCGTTTATTCTTTCCTGATCTTAGCTGAATAAGTATCTATCCAAAGATGGACATTTCCAGGTTTAGAAACAATACTGTGAGTTTGAGAGGTCCAGAGATCCTGCGTCTGAATGAGATAGAATTGAATGGCAGTAGAAAAGAAATCTCCAGCAACTATTCCAGTACTCTTAGAAAAAATGGCCACCCAAAGGAAGACTGGTTCTAGCTGGCTGTTTTACCAGCAAATATGCATCAGGGATTATTTAGACAGTCCAGAAACCAAGCAGAATGTAAAATGCCTAATTAGTAGAACAGTACTACAAATTGCTTTATGCTCTGATGAGGTTTAAGTATCAGTCTCCTAGCAGATTATACCCTAGTTAAAAGGTGCTCAACACTGTTTTAAATCATTCTGTTAATGTGTGATGAGTTTCTTTTTTATATTCAGCATTTCTTTTGTCTACAGGAATAAATACCTGTTCCTGGGATTCTAAGATGCAGAAGTGAAGAGGGAGGGCATTTCAAATGCACGGGACAGCCAGTGCAAAGGCTTGAGGGAATAGCAAATAGGCCAGTCTGGCTGGAACTCAGCATGCATAAAGGCAGGGGAGCCATGCATTTTAAGTATAGAAATGATGGGGCAGCTAGGTGGCACAGACTCCTGGAGTCAGGAGGACCTGAGTTCAAATCCAGCCTCACCTCAGACACTTGACACACTTACTAGCCGTGTGACCTTGGGCAAGTCACTTAACCCCAAATGCCCTGTCTTCCTCCCCTCAAAAAAAAAAAAGCCAAAATTAAAAAAAAGATGTATAGAAATGCTGTTTGAGGGGTAGCTAGGTGGCACAGTGAATAGAGCACCAGCCCTGGAGTCAGGAGGACCTGAGTTCAAATCCAGCCTCAGACACTTCACACTCACACACACACACCAAAAAAACCTTGGGCAAGTCACTTAACCCCAATTGCCCTCCTTTCCCCCCTCCAAAAAAAGCAAAAAAAAAAAAAAAAAAAAAAAAGAAATGCCGTTTGAAGAAGAAAGGGATAACAGCAACAGGGGTGCATCCTAATAACAAAAAGTCAATTTTTTTTAAAAGACCATTAATGACGTCAGCAAATTTGCAATATATAAAATAAACCTACATAAATCTTTAGTACTTCTGCATGTCCTCAACAAAAGCCAGCAGAAAGAGACAGAAAGGTAAAATCCATTCTTTGGGAATTTACCTACCGTGACACACACAAGAACTATTTGACAACTACAAAACATTCTTTCAGACATACAGACAGAACTAAATAATTATAATTATATTAATTAGTCAAATACAAGCTGGGCCAATATATCAAAAATGATGATACTTTCTCAATTAATTTACTCATTCAGTGCCATACCAAACTCCAAATGAATTATTTAACAGAGCTAGGAAAAATAGTTTTTGAAAATTCATCTAGAAGAAAAAAAACTCAAGAATTTCAATGGGGGGAAATGGGAAGGCAGAGAGACCTAGCCGCACCAGATCGCAAATTGTGTGACAAAGTAGTCGTAATCAAAAATTACTTGGTACCAGCTCACAAAATAGATATTTAATATTAAAATAATTTGATTTAATATTTAATATACTTATTATTATAATTATACATAATTATAGTGTATTATATATAATATATTATAATATATTAATATAATAAATTTAATATTTAAAATAATTTTAAAATATCCGTGGAAAAGGTTAAGCATGCAATATATATAAAAGTACGTGAACACAGTGGCACTGTGTTAATGAAAACAAAGACCCCAACTACTAGAGTAAGGACTATATGAGAGACAGGAAGGTATAGTAGTGGACAGGAGACTGGACTTAGAGATAGCACGCTCTAGGTTCAAACTCTGATTTCGACATTTACTAGCTGTGAGATACAGAACAAGAGGCTTAACCTCTGTGGTCCTCAGCTTCCTCCCCTGTAAAATGAGAGGATTACACTTGATGCCGTCTAAGGTCCATTCCAATTCCAAATCTCGTAATCCTGGGATCCTCTATGCCAAAAATAGTTAAGAGAACTGGAAATCAATCTGACCAAAAGTATTTTTAGACCAATATTTCACACCATATACCAGGGGGAAGCTCCAAATGTCTTAGAGATAAAAAGGTCATGTCCTAAACAAATTAGAGCAGCAAGGAACAAAAGATTTTTTTGTAGGGAGAGATCAGGGAAGAATTCATGGCCAGGTAAGAGACAGAGAGAATAAGAGATAAGCAAAAAATTGTTTCTAGCTATGGAAATGGACTGCAATCTGTACCACTTTAAGGAATAGGTTTATGAGAGATCTGAGATCAGCACTACACTGAAGCACTAACAAAAATCAAGATATAGGGAAAACTTGTCATTTCATCAGCTTAGAGAATTCCAGATAGAGGAACTCCTTATACCAGCACAGATCATAATCAGTCTCTGACTTAGTGGGTAGGTCTTAAGTTGCTGGGTAAAGCACCTAGAGGTTAAGGGGTCATCACTCACATAGCTAAGGAATATCGGGAGGAGATTTCAAAGCTCTTATTTGCAGGCCAACATTCTATCCATAGCACAATGCTACCCCTATATTACAGTAGAAATGCCAGGTAATAAATAAAGTGACCATATTTACTGATTTCAAAGGATTCACTGCTTTATGAGGTGATAAGGACTGTGAAAAATCAGGGACCAAATGTTACAAGTTTTCATTGAGAAAAAGTATGGTCACAGAAGGTATGAATGAGTTAACAAAACTGTATCTTTGAGCCTTTCAATTTGAAGGAATGATTAAAAAGCAAAGTCAGGAATTCAAAAGAGGGATGAGTTAGGGAGAAAAGATAATAGTTCTGCTTTGGACATGTTGAATTTGAGATCCCTGTAATCCAAGAACCATCACAGTTGTGAAATGGAATGGAATTTCTTTTGCCCTTTCAATAGGATAATATAGGGGCTTTGGGAAAATTGAAATTCAAAAACATTGCCCCTCTCCCTTCACTTCATCTCGAGACCTCAGTGACCCTGAAACTAAAGAAATCACTTAAAAGACCTCATCAGTTCCTATCTCTAACCCATAATCCTTTCTGGGAGTAGAGAGGGGACACTTAAGTCCTACATATCTATAAACAATTTCTAACCACAGGTCACAAAGGTCATTTGGTTTATACTTTTCTATAACAATTATCTTAAAATGCTTAATCCTGAGTTCCTAGTTTCCATTTCCTGAGATTTGCTATTAAATATTTAATTATCTTTACTAAATTCAGATGAACTACATTTAATAAATTTCATTTCTATTTGAGAAATGCATAGCAGTCTGCCATGGTGTTGACAAAAGTACATGTTGTTGTAGAAACTCCTATTTGCTGGGGGTCACTGTTCAATAAGCAGTGGCCTCTGCTTCTAGATCAGGACGCTTCTGATCTATAAACCACTCAGTCCTGAAAACTCTAGAAATAGTTACAATGCAAAGTTTTCTGGCCAATTCCTCCATCATGGTATGTGTAGTTACAAAGAGGCCTTCTCCCCCAACAATAGCCATGACTTTTCCAAGCATATAAAACTTCCTCTCAGTTATCTTACCAATCAATCTCTCGATCCCTTCAAAAGCATGCTGCCTCCATGACTCTGTGTGTAGTCCTGCTATTCTTCCTGTCTTACCATTCTTAAATGCCATTTCTCTGCCTTATTGCCTCTGACAGAGAAAACAAATTGTTAAGAAAATCTTGAGTTACCTTCTGCATGTTCTTACTGTTTGATGATCTTCTGATTACTATCAAGCAAGGTATAAATGGGGGAGAAGACTTCTCAAAGGTTCTGGACTCTATCATGAAGGATATCCTCTGCGGTGTGGAAATGCAGATACAGCCCAGAGAGGTCATCAGTACATACATCTCAGACAGACACTACAAATGAACAATAAGTTGAAAGGGAGGGAGAGCAGGGAGAAATTGTATTTCTGAAGCGGCAAGAAGCTTTCAATGACTCCAAGCTTCTCGGTGAAATCGAATTACATCCTTTTATCACCAATATTCTTGTAAACATGTTATATGGCTGGAGAGCATGGAATACTCCAGTCTCTGAAGAATCAAAATTGTGGGTCACTCAAAGGGCAAAGGAGGGATATACGTGCATAGGATGAGGCTATAACACATTATCAACGAAAAAAATTGCAGAGATACAGAAATATAAAAGCCATCATCTGAGAAGCATAGGACTAAAAGAAAGACATAGTCAAAAAGTAAGAACAAGAGATAGACCATCTCCATGAGGGGTAGGCACATAGGCAATGTAGGTGAAGACCCCTTGAACACTCTGAGGCACCAGGTTTACAGGAGGATGCTTAGGATGGTGGGAAGAAGCTTAGATCAGAGGACAGAGGAGCTGTGTGATCCTAAGTAAGTTATTTCATTTCATTGGGTCTCATCTACAAAATAAAGGGGTTGTACTAGGTGAGGAGGCTGGACCACATGGCCTGGGAGGTCCCTCCTGGCTCTAAATCCATGAATCATGGACATGGACCTGTCCTTTTGGAGGGATTACCCTGTCCAGGCCTCAACTGAAGTACTGAAGTATATGTGAAAGAGAGAGAGAGAGAGAGAGAGAGAAAGTATGTGTGGATGCTTGTGTGTTGGGGAGGAGTTCTATCTATCTATCTATCTATCTATCTATCTATCTATCTATCTATCTATGAGATGGATAAGCAGAAGAAAGAAAAAGGAAGGAAAAAAGGGGCAAACATGTTTAATATGTATCACTCAAGTTTTTTTTAAAATAAGTTCCTATCCCTAAGTTCTAAAAACTATATAGAACCTATCATCTGAAATTATTTTATTTAAAGGGGAAGTTTCTCTCTCTCTCTCTCTGTATATATAGATAGATA
>CM053582.1:44631030-44741281 GCA_028627135.1 Pseudochirops cupreus | reverse complement strand
ATATATATATACATACACATACCCATATATATATACACATATATATGTAAAATAAAATGTTCAAATATTGTTCCAATTGTACTATGGGTAGAGAAAAAACAAGATAGGATCAGAATTCTAGAATTCTAAGAGACAGAATTGGTTAGCTCTCAACCTTTATTCATTTTCTGTCTAAATGAAGCAAATAACCTGAAACGTTTACAATTTCTCGTGTTCTTTCAATTTGATAGAAATGTAAATGAGGAATATTATTATTATTAACTTCTGACACTAAGCAATACACTTGCGGTACATGGGAATATGATTAAGGGTTAGACAGAGGGGAAATTTTCTGTAACACAATTATAGCATAAAAGTAAGCCGCTGGGAAAATGTGACAGCTTTGGCTTTTTGTTCATGTAAATGTGGTCGATTACAAAACGAAAACTGCTTGGGCTCAAATCCACGTGCCAGCTCAGAATTTTATTAGACAAGGCAGAAATTCCATGGAATATTTGAAGGAAGTCCTCTCAAAAGATGCTAATTTATAATTCTGTTATGAGAAAAGAGAAAAAGTGTACATGTGCTTGCGTCTGTCACCAAAATTTATTAGCAGTAGGCTTCCTCATTTATGCAGCCCAGGACAAAAAAGTCATCAGCAGGGTTTATTTCTGGTCAAAAGAAAAATCTCAGATTCTGGGCCCTAGAGCATAATAAAACATAAGCATATCGAAAGTCAAGTTGCTGATTTTGCGGGCATATGGCACTGGCCCATTGCCTCCCCGGCATGAACTCCCTTCCTAGCACAGAGGTAAATATGATCGACTAGCTGTCATAACTGGTCTCCTTAATGGCTCTGGTTCCATGGGCCACAATGGGGCCAGCAGGAAGAGCTGCATAGCCAGGGAGGCTCAGCGAAGGTTATGACCTTGACAAGGAAGAGCCAACCAAAGTTCTATCCCTGTGGCATAACCAGCAGTTCAGCAGCCATGCCAAATACCAGACAGATGACAGAGAAATGCCTGCCTTCTCTCAATCCAAGAATTAGGCTATCCCAACAGGTCAAATTCCAGTTAATGCTGTCCTTGGGCACTGCTTTTAAAAATCTTTTCCATTTTCCTCACTGAGTAACTAGAAAGTAAGCCTTCTGACTGATAGAGCTTTGCTGCTTGGGTGAGAAAGTGATACATACAAGAATTCAAGAGCAAAGCCAGGAACAGAACCCCAAACTGAATTGTTTGTAACAAATTCTGGATCAAGTGGCCACCATGACCAAGAAGTTTGATTTGGTTCTAGTGAGCTGGAAAGGCTTTCAGTATAATCTTGCTAATGTACTATATTTCCATTATCTGCAGAATAGCCCAGTTAAGCCTAGAAAGGTTCATTCCTTGATTGGCCTTGGGGTGCTACAGTTTAGAGTGACTCTGGAAAACCATCCTAAGACAAAAAGGATTAGACTTGGTAATGATGCAGGGAAATGACCACAATGAGGAAATTCAAGGTACCTGATGTATAACTAGGAACATTCAAAGCTCCAAGTCATGGGATCACAGGAATCAGAATTGGCAGGGGCCTGTAAACATATGCAGTACCAATTCCTCATTTCAAAGATAAGAAACCAATGGGACAAGAAGTTTAAGTAACTTGTCCAAGGTAGCAAATGGCAGACCTGGGATTTGACCATACATCCTGTGATTACAAATCCAATGTTCTTTCTATCACCTCATACTATCTCCAATTTGAAGGGAATTAAATTGTAAATCCATGGTGAATGCTTAAACAAAAAGTACTTTATATATCAAACCTTTAATTTTTTCAAATACTGTTTGTAAATCTGAACATAAAGAGAGGCTACATGTATACCTTAAGGACTATTGAAAATACCTAAGCAGCAGAAAATATGAAATATACCAAGTGACAGAAACAACAAGGGCAAAATTATAGTAAGTATGACTTGTCGATGATACTTCCTCAAACAATTTTCAGTGTCAGGGCTTGACTAAAACCTCACAAAAATAGAAGGAAACCAACTGGCCTCACTCAACGTTTTCTTCCTATGTTCATCAAAAAATGGACACAGGGCTCAAGAAAGAAAAAGGAACAAGATGCAGAGCTTCCCGAGATCCCATCTGACGTTCCTCATTTTCTTCCCCAAAGCTAAGTTATCTTTGTAGACAGTCCTGAGGGCCTATTAGCAATGAATGCAAAGGAGGAAGAAAAAGAATATTGCTACTGTAGACCTCAACAACAGCTGAACTCTAAACAAGTACAGTCTATGAAATTCAATTCTCATCTCCTACTCATACCTTGACAACCAACAGTATGACTGATGTTGGTGGACCAGGTTGACAAGTATGGCAAGAAGAAGATGGACTAGTCTTCCTGTTCAACATTCTCAGAAACTAAACACTATCAGGATGTGGTGGAGATTAAGATACCTTAGGTATTCTCTGAAGATAGGGTGGACACAGCAGTCTTCTTGGGAGGAAGAGGCAAACTAAGTAGAAACCTGCAGGGTCTGTATCTGTGCCCCCAACACCTCTGATCTGGCATTTCAACTTCTCAGGCAGGAATCTAACATCAGATACAGGGGAGAACATCCATGAACAAGTAAACCAAACTACCTGAAAAGCTGCCACCCTTGATTTCTTTTAATACCTCTGAGATAGAACTGGAGGAAACTAAGTGACTTTCCCCAGCTCATGTGGAGGGAGACCTGCAAAATCTCATCCATGGCAGAGGAAACTAGAAAAGAGAATAGTCTGTTCCAACTAGGAACAGCTGTTATTTTCCAATTAAAATTCACAAGACCAAAATATTAATTTATTAAGCAGCAATGTTTAATTTAGGCAAGTAGAGCTACATTTTCTCACAAAGCATCCTTTTAGAGAAGAAACTGTCAGGAGTTCTTTGGCATAAATAAATTCATATGACAAAACAGTT
This sequence comes from Pseudochirops cupreus, assembly GCA_028627135.1. Taxonomy (NCBI): domain Eukaryota; kingdom Metazoa; phylum Chordata; class Mammalia; order Diprotodontia; family Pseudocheiridae; genus Pseudochirops; species Pseudochirops cupreus. Next base: position 44,738,359 of record CM053582.1, on the reverse strand, counting down.
CATTGTATGCTGCTGATATGCAAACAACTCCATCTCAGATTGTGAAATATGGGGCTTAACATGTAGCCAAGTACAAAGGATTTGTCTCTGGTAAAAAAGAAAAGAAAAGAAAATTCATTGACGGTTTCCTAAATATTTCACCCAGGAAAATAGTACTGTTCTCGACAGTGGGAAGATTATCTTTGGCTATCAAAGAAGCAAGTTAATAAAGTGACAATAACAAACTGATGTATCTGTCAAAGTTTATAGATAAGGATGTCGAGCTCTAGGTTATCGGCCTACGGCACTGACATCGTTCATATATCATCACTCCCCAACACACTCTCTGTCAGCATTGTTTATTTTCAGTCAAGGGTTAAATAATGACCATGTAGGAAGAATGCCTTTGGGGAACTGCTTTGTCTTATGCAAGGTTCACCTGTTTACTTCAGAGCAAGTTTTCTGATGGTTTTTGTATATTTTCTGGGTTTTTTTTACAGATGGTATTTATCAAATGGGAACAGGCTTTAGGTCAATGAGATGAAAAATGCTATTTTTCCTGTCACTTTTATATTTGCTGTATTACCTTGTGCCTGGTGTGCCCAATTACTAGTCCAAGGGCTTCAGGAATTGATTTGTTGGTACTGCATACTGTGCTCACAGAAAACCTCTATCTGTGTCATAGATTCACAGATTTAGGTGGAGAGGGGGCCTCTGAAACCATCTCAAGGTTAATCCCTTCATTTCATAATAGAGGAAACCAAGGTCCAAAGAAGAGCAATGACTTCCCCAAAGTCACAGAGGCAATAAGTGGCAAAGCCTAGATTTGAAACCTGTTCATTATGACTTACTAATCCACAACCTCTGGATCATGGGATCTGTACAATGTTGTAGAAAGGCCTGAAAAATACCAAGCCATTTGTGGACAGCTAGGCAGAATATCGGCAAAGAAACCAAGGAATCCCTCCATGGTCACATACCAGGAATTCTTAACCTTCATCAGGTCAGAGACCCCTCTAGCAATCAGAATAATACTTTGAAAAGCATAATAAATAATGCATAGGATTACCAAGGAAATATAGTTATCAAAATAGTTATGCTTTTAAAACCAAGTTCACAGCTCTCCCAATTCCTCCTCCCCCTCTAGGCCATGTCCTTGAAGTAGCCTAGTTTTCACGATCATAGGCTACAAAAGCAGAAAGCCAGTGTGAGGGCAGAGGTGAAGCCATGGGTCTGCTCTATCTACCATATGAAAGGGAAAGTTCCCTTCAAAAAAACTGCCTTGCAGATGCCCACAAAATTTAGTACAGATTTAGTACCCTTTCTTGGCCATAGGGCTATGGGTAGAGGTGGGCAGGGAGAGGGCTGCATTGCTTATCTCCACTTCTTCCTCTCATGCCATTCATAATCATTCATTCAATGCAGATTCATTAAATATCTACAGTAGGCCTCATGGTGTGAGAGCACAAAATGGAAGGCCCGATTCCTGACTCACTGGAGTTTATGGTATAAAAGAAACAAACCAAAATTTTACTAGGGCTGTGAACTGAATTAGTATGGCTGCTAATGGCTAAGGGAGGTCCGAGAAGAGGCAAAGACCCTGCCCTCTGCCAGAGTCCAATCCTACTCCTTCTTCTACTTTTCTCCTTCTTCACTGCCTCAGATACACAACTTAAGGCACATTTATTTATGAGCTTAGAATATTAGCTATCAGCTTATTGAAGGTCACCCTTCTCATAGTCAAGAAGCAATTTTTTGAGGAAAAGACTATTCTTCAGAAGGATTCTTTAGTAAATCTATTCTTGAACTTTGTGCCTAAGTCAATAAGATATAAAATGTCTTTTCCAGGCAACCTGAATACAAGCTGGAACCAAAAGCTGTTTTCTTGCTGCCTGCAGGCTATCATCAAAACTTCGCATCCTAATATTCAGAAGCTTCTACAACCACAATCCAATGTACTTTTCTAACCTTATCTCATCCCATTATGACCATTTACATACTCAACACATTGGCCAAATTGGATTATTCATCTTCTCCAAAGTCATCCAGCACTATCCTGCATAGAAGGCTTTGCTCACGCCGGCCCATACTTCTGAGATGCAGTCTCTCTCCCACTTGGACCTGCTAAAACCTCTGCCAGCTTCTTTAGCCTGGCCAAGATACTACATCTTCGACCCAGTCTTCCCTGATTCCTCCATGGAGAAGGGCCCTTCCCATCCTGTGGTGGACACAACATCCAACACAATATTCACTTTCACCTTTGTATTCTAGTTCCTTGAATACTGCTCTCCCCTGCTCAATTGTAAGCTCTCTGACATAGGTACCGTTGGTATCGCTCTGGCTAGCATAGTGCCCTCTCTGAAGCCACGTACATAGTACATGGCATGGCATAGATTTCTCCATGGATTCTCACAACAACCCACTAATCTAAGTTATTTTATGGGCATTATCATTATTATTTCTATTTTCAGATGAGGAAACTGATGGTCAGATAAGTTAAGCATTTTGCCCCTGGTCACAAAGCTGGTCAGTATCATGGTCACATTGTGAGCCCAGGGCCAACATTCTCTCTGCTACACCTAGTAAGAGCTCAGAAATGCTTGGTGACTTTAAACATGCGTGCTCAATAACAATTGACTAAATAGGTGATAAAAGATTTAAACAAAATTTTCTTCTAAATTTAAGAAAAGATAGTGTGGAAAGTAGATAGAAACCGGAGTTCCAAAGACCTGCATTCAAATCTTGCCCACTGACACTTACAAGCTGTATGGTCAGCTGGGAAAGGCCGGTTAACCTCTCTGAGCCCCAGCCTCCCCATGTGTAAAGTGAAGAGGTTGGACTGGCTGACTACTAAGGGCCTTTACATCTCTAACTCTCCAATTTTGAACTGTGCTAAGTAATGGAGAAATTGTAATGTGCTTTAGGGGGGACAGGGAGGGGAAAGAAAGGGGGAGTGGGGGAGAGCGTGTGGGGGAGAGAGAGAGAGAAGGAAAGAGAGAGAAAGAGAGACAGAGAGAGAGGGAGAGAGGAGAGGAGAGGAGAGGAGAGGAGAGGAGAGGAGAGGAGAGGAGAGGAGAGGAGAGGAGAGGAGAGGAGAGGGAGAGAGAGAGAGAGAGAACCCAACAAAGAGTACGCCAATACTGAGGAAATCAGGGCTCCTTCAGGGATTATGTCAACAGAGGAACCATAAATAAAAGCCAATGTATTAAATAAATATGCAAAATATAGAATATAACCATGTTTCTTAAGTTTGTCCATTTTGACAACTCAGAAGGGTGAGGGAGGCATTGGTGATGTTTTATACAGATTTGCCCAAGGATTGCTGGGAACTAGGAAGAACTACAAGCTCATTTAGACAGTTATAGTTTACAAAGTATTTGATCCTGACAACAACTTATCCAGTAGGTACAACAACATGCGAAAGTCTTATTAACCAATCAGACAATACAGGACATTGGATATTAATTTTGAATTTTTCCATTCAGTGTTATAGACAAATTTCTCAAATCACTCGTGTTTTAGGCTCAGATCTAGGAAATTTTCTAGCAAAATGCCACTGTCCCTGGCTCTGAGTTTGCTGCTCCCTCCAGCAAACAATGGAGCAGGAGTGGAGTAACCAGTACACCTCAGCTGAGCCACTGGATGTCTCTGAGCCAACATTTCCTCATCTGTCTATAAAAGGAGGATTATACACTATGGCCTCAAAGCCTTGTGATAAAAAATACTTTGGAAACCTCAAAATACAATATGTGTGTGAGCATTAAGCCACATGTAATCCCTTTTATTTTACAGCTCACACAGTATGGAGACTGTGATGTTCTCGGCAGATAGTCCGACCCAAATGTGGCTTATCTAAGACTTTGTTGGTAAGTGGAGTCCAAACAAAACTGGTGGGAGAAAGGTTTGGGTTTGGGGTTCCCTCCCCCACCCTCAGAAGTAGGCTTGAAGCTTCTTAGAGAGATTAGTCATTCTCTCCCATATTCTGGGCATATCTCAGCATTGCCAAACTCACATCACTCATACCTATGTCTTGATTAATGTCAGTCTGAACTGAAATCATGCCAGCTTCATTAGCAACATCGCTAACAGACTCCTTAAGTGCCAATACTGCCAATATATTTCACTGTTCTTTGAGAAAGAAGAGTCTTACATACACTCACCTGGCTCCTGGCAAGTCCAGGCCCTGAGACAAAGCTTGGGCAGCCAAAGAAGCAACAGAAGGCCTCCCTGAGTAATTGGTGACCCATAAGGCTGCAACACTGCACACAAAGTCAAACTTTTGCGATATTTGATAGCTTGCTCAGTCTGGCTACACTTTTCTCCTCTTTTCTGTTCTTTGACATAAGTGGGGGGGGGGGGGGAAGAGTTATAATGGGAAATCCAGGTGATGAAAAATTATCAGTATCTTTTGTTTTTACAAAGGAAATATATAGTTCTGGTGTTTGTCCTCTACTAGCTTACAAGCTAAAACACAAAAAGAGAAGTGTACATATGAGGAAGGAGCCCGAGGTCAAGGGTAAGTGTAATTCAAGAGTAGAAAGCAAAGGTAAACATTTGACATAACTGGGAGAGAAACATCAGAGCTTTATGGCCAGATGGAGCAAGCAAAGATGATGACTATTGAGTACACTAAACGTTGTCGGGAATAGAAATAGGTTCTGGCCTGAAAGAGCTTAGAACCTATTTAAACACAGAAAGCTTTGGGACAAAGCAGAGGATGGAGCCATGTGAACGACAGAGGTCAAACTGTATCACTAGATTGAAGAGAAGCAGGAATATGAGTGGAGGTGTTCAGACCAGGAACAGGAGACATTGGAGTCCAGCCTTGACACATAACGATTTTTCCCAGAAGTGGGATAAGAGGTGCTTGTTGGTTTCATTGCTTCATGAAAAGACATTTCTTCCCTTGATAAGTTGAAAGGTTGCATTAGAGGATATAAATTAACCTTGCTTCTAGCTCTAAAACCACAGGATCACAGGCAATTCAATCAAATAAAAGATCTATAACATGAACCACAATATGAATGTGCTATGCCCTTGGTTCTTACCTGTCCTGCAAAATATGGATGGCTATGGGGTTTTTGTTTGTTTGTTTGTTTGTTGTTTTGGGAGGAGGGAAGGCAAGGCAACTGGGGTTAAGTTGACTTGCCCAAGGTGACATAGCTAGTAAGTGTGTCAAGTGTGTGAGGCCAGATTTGAACTCATGTCCTCCTGATTCCAGGGCCGGCGCTCTATTCACTGTGCCACGTAGCTGCCCCTTGGATGACTGTGTTGAGTCATCATACTGACATATTTTCTTAGACAATACATTTTAATTAGCTAATGGCTAGCTAAATGCCCAGGCTGAAGTACAGTCAACGATTATAAAAGAAATATTGTTATTTTCTCACATTAGTTGACTGTTCAGAGTTCAAACCCATAGCCTACCTCTTCTATAAAGCCACTGTCTATGTCCTACTAAAAAAAAGTATGTAAGTCTAATGGCTAATCATATCTAAGTAACTATCCAAATGTTGAATTATGGAATGACTAACAATTCCACCTAATTTAGCTAGGGACTTCACATCCATGGAAATCCTCCTCTCCTATAACATAAAAGTGAGTCCATATGGTAGGAAAATATCACAATACCACAGATCTTACCTATTCCAAATGGAAGTTTCACCTAGTCCTCCATGTATTTGGGCCTCTTGCCATAAATCAGCACTCACATGTAACCATTTTGTTAACACTCATTTATTACATCACCCGATTTTTACTAAAGCAGAACACTGACCTAAGATGTGTGCGTATAATCCCAAATGAATTCCATGGCAGTTGCATGCCTCTCAGTGCCCATCTCCAAAAGATAAAACCAAGGGGGCGGCTAGGTGGTGCAGTGAATAGAGCACTGGCCCTGGAGTCAGGAGAACCTGAGTTCAAATACGGCCTCAGTCACTTAACATTTACTAGCCACGTGACTTTGGGCAAGTCACTTCACCTCAACTGTCTTGCCTTCCCCCCTCCAAAAAGCAAAAAATAAAAGAAAAGAAAATTTAAAAGAAAAAACCAAAAAAAAAGCTCACTCCTAGTCAGATGAGGGACTCAGCCTGCCTATGCTAAATAAATTACGAATAGAACTATCCTTCCCTAAGCACAAAGCACATTATTGAATCATTAAATCAACGTAAACTGAGCACAAAAGATTTTAAAGAATAGCTCCCAGTGAAACTCTCAAACCACTCGACCAGCATGGCAGAACACTAGAGACCACCACCATCTGCATTTTCTGAGCCTGGCAGGGTATACCTATCTACTTGGTATTTACTACATTACATGGCAGCAGACAGACCGGGAGGGATAGGTTTTCAGTAATCTACTAATAGAAGGTTCTGCATTTTGATACTGGACATCCTTTGCTTCCCACTGTTCTAACCCACTCGTTGTCTTCAAAGATGTGGCATAAAAGTCTGCAGTATCTACTAAGTTAATAGAGACATGAGACATGTCGCTATTTGTCAATAGTTAGGAAATAACCCATTTTGTACTAATGCGGTCCTCTATCTAATGATGGGGCACATAAAATAAAAGTCACTAGAAGCTAAGGACAGTTTCTGCCTCCAGCCTACACAGTGCCATAGAGGGTATAATACCACAATGGAGACTGACAGCTTCATTTTCTTGGTAGTAAAATGGTGGGAATACCTTTTACCTGCCTATTTAACTTCCTACTGTTTTGACCACTTAATTAGAATTTAAAAATCCTTTTCACAAACTGGGAAGAAAGATTCTGCTCCAGAGACATCTCTTCATGTTAATCTAATGACTTTACCAAGTCCTAAGAAGCCAAAAGATATTAGACATTTTAATCTGAAATGGAAGCTTGGAAAATTCATGATATTCAGGTTTTCTGCAAACCACTGTTTTATATTCAAGGGACTGACTCTGATAGAAATGTTTATTCTTACTTTTCATTCCCTGAAGTTTGGTTGGGTGGTTTCTGAGATTCACATTTCCTGTTTTCAGTTACTGAAGCATCCATGACTCCCTCATTAGCATAAACTCAAAAGGTCAACAAGGTCAGTTCTTGGCTTCAAGCAGGTAACAGACTAAACAATGCTGTGCCCTCTCCCAGATAGCACCAGCTCTGCTTCTGTTTTTGATAAAAGCTAGGCTCATGCACTGCCTTATTTCTACACAGTACATGCTTAATGAATGTTTGCTGAATGAAAGAATCAATAAAACTGGAGATAACGAGGATACTGCATTTCCAACTCATAAAAATCCATCTCTGACAAACCTTAGAGTTTTTAATATAGGGAAACAATTTTTAATTTTTTAATTTAGAGAACCTTATCTTATCTTAGGATATGCTACTACCTTGCTTTGATCATTCAAAAGATGCATGATTTCATCAACACAGGCAGTAAGGCAGATCAAAATCCTCTCAATATTTGCCCTGGCCAAAAAAAAAAATCATTACTCAATCAGATTTACGGTTGGAAGAGTACTCAGAGGCTACAGAGTCCAAGTTATAGCCATAGAAGAATGTCTTCTCCAAGAGATTTAACAAATAATCAGAGAGCCTTTGCCTGAAAACTCCCAATGATGGAGAATCCACTATTTGCCCAGCCAGTCAATTCCTCACCTTTGAAATAGTTCTAATTATTGGAAAATTGGTCCTCGCTCTAGGCCAAGATCTGACTCTAAGTTCTTCCTCTTGTTCCTAGTTCTGCCCTCTGCAGAGAAACAGAACAAAATACTCTCTTTAATATAACAGCCCCTTAAATACTTCAAGACAGCCATTATGTTGGCCCCACCACCTCCAAGCCTTCTCTTCTTGGTGAGTGAGAGAGGTGAAAACTTCTTACACTACACTCTAAAATCTAAACACACCTAATTCCATAGATCCTTGTATGGCATAAACTTGAGGACCATTACCCCTATTCCCTGGACACTCTACAGCTCATCAATGTCCTTTGTGAAATGTGGCACCCAAAAGTGGAACCAGTATTCCAGTGGTGGCCTGGCCACATGGCACCCGAACTTTAACACAGTGCTCTAGGGGTGGTCTGACAGAGAAGAATACAACAGGACTACAACCTTTTAATTCCTGGACGTAATGACTCTCTCCATATAATTGAAGGTGGTGGTGGTTTTCCTGGCTACCGTATCACATCGGTGACTCACAGCACACGTAGGTCACTAGAACCTCCTGATTTGTTTTTTCAGACAAACAACTATTTGGCCATCCTCCTCCTCCAACTTTGTCCTTGGGCAAGTAATTCTTGAGCTTATCTTGAAGACTTTACATCCCATGAGAATCGGTATAGTAGTCAAACCGTAGCAGTGAGTAGTATTAGATGAAATGAGACTAAAATGTCAAGTTTCATACCTGTCAAAATGTAGCAAAAACAATTAACATCAGGGTTTTTAATTACTAGTATTTATTTGCATTGCCATACAAGTTGAGACTGCCTTTCCTTTCTTCTCTCCCTTGCCCCACAAAAATGATGGTCTCATCCAACACTATACTTTCAAACAATATAACAGAGTGCACTCAAAATTATGAAGGGCCAACCTACTTAATGATTTTCTTTTCAAGGTTAAATATGAGAAACTAATCGCTGTTTTTAAATCCCTGAAAGTGCTCTCTGGTTTGCCAGAATTCCTGAACCAAGAAAGGGAGTTAGCAGTTTCTGCTCTGTCAATGATTTTTGAGATCTTTATGACACTTCCACCATCACCTACCCACACCCCCACCTTCTTCCCCATTAAATTCTACCCAATAGATTAAGACACTCCCATGCCTTTCCCTATATTGTCTTGGAAACTTTCACAGCTCTTGCTATCAAAGTAACCAAGGGGTGCCCATGCCTCAAGACTTAGTTACCATGGTGGCGTCTCATAAATCATCAATTATTGTCTGTTATTATGAATCTGACAGCTTCATACGGCCATAAAGAGATTTGCATTTATGTCTAATTTTAAGAATTTTTTTCCAGACATCATTTGCTTTGTAAAAGAAATGTCATGACAACCAGAAAACACTTAAGCTCGTTATCTGGGACTCAGGCATTTATTCGGACTTTGTGGGTTTGGCATTTCCAAGCCCCCACTCCTTTTGCCTTTCTGAGCAGTTTAACTTTACAATTCACAAATATATTTCTAAACATGGGTGTGTATAGCATAATAGGCAAAACCCAGTAGAAGCAATGGAGGGTTTCTGGTTGCTATGACAACCTAAACTGATCAATTTCCTGTCACTGTTTTAAAAGAGGTGCTCTCCTGTGGCCGTAAATACTAATTACAAACACAGGCCGTTTGCTAACATGTTCGACTCACAGATTAAAGCAGTTCATGCCTAATTTATCATTTAACATGTCCTCCCACGTTTGTAGTGTGGCATAGAATGAATAACAACTTCACTTGTTTACAACGTTTTCAACTTAATTTCACTAATTAGTTTTGCAGTTGCTAGAATTTCAGCAGTAGCACCAGCTCGGTAAACAATATATTTGCAAAGTTGCACGGAAAGCTTTCTGAATATAATTTATGGATTTCTGTCTCCATCTTTAGCTCCATAGCTCAACCTTTAATCGTCTTACAGATGAAATGTTTTTTCCTAAGTGACATCAGTGGCACCAAAGGGTATCTCAACCCACCATCTCAATTTCCAAGGCAGGTCTGGGCAACAACCATAGCGGAAAAGAAGAGCACAGGCAGTCCAGCCTGGGCTTCTGAAAACAAAATCACGTGGGAAAAAACTCATCCCGAAAACAGGATTACAGAAGGCCCAGAGGATTCAATATTACTAACAACACCCCCTACACAAAGAGACACTGGGAGAGCCAGAGATTACCACCTGCAAGGCAGAGACTTGATCTTGGGGGCTAAGGGTGACTCTGCTATTCCAGGTATTTTCTTTTAAAGAGCAATGATATGGAGCCATTAGCCCTTATGTTACAAAGTTCTCCACTCTGGCAAACACTTGCGGGAGTGTTTGACATGTCATCATCCTAAAGAAGACAAGAAAAAGAATTTTCCTTCCTCAAAACGTATGCCTCATGTGTTTGCTCAAGGTATATTGGAATAGTCCTAATAAACTGTCAAGCCCAGTCTTAGCGCCAGTCATTCACTCAAGTCGGGAAATGGATTCAAATGTTTTGACTATTTTGGAACTGATTTTCTTCTTCCAAAAAAGCTAGAAACATCCTTGGACATCTGGGGAAGTTGATGATTTCTTAATCTTAGACCTAACAAAATACATATGGATTCACAAAGGGAGGAGGATGGATCTGAAAAGTCTGTCTCTGGGAATCTTAGCAGCATCGCTTTCTTTCTGAGGAATCCTGGGAAAGGGGAAGAGGTGAGGGATTTAGGAGCCTTGTAATATTTACTGTATCATATTCACAAAAGAAATCACCTGACAGACCCAGCCTCAGGCAGCTTCCTGCTGTCATCAGCAGTACAAAAGAGCTACTTCCTAGTGCTCTTGGTTTTTTCCCCCAAATGTATACACCCAAAAGAAAGTGAAAGCCCTTTAGCAGGATTGAGGACAGCAGGCAAGGGAAAGACAAAGCTCTTTGCCAGCAGCTGCAGCCTGGACAGTCTGTTCACAGGTGCTTTCTCCCCTCTACAGCCCCAGTTTGGTGACTCTACAGCAAAATTTCTCCGAATGTGGAGATTAAGTTGTTAACGTCCTGGGGCACCGTCGGGGGGAAGGGGACGGGCTCAACACAGAGCCAGAAGCTGAGAAAAAGTGTTCTGGGAACAAGGCAAAGAGAACCAAGTGGGAAAGCAAAAGCTAGACATCTAGAAGTCCATGATATAGCAGCTCCCTTCCATGAAGGCTGCCCGTACAAGGCACTCTCAACTCAGGAAACAGCTCCCAAGAGATCAGAGGGTGGCATCAACAGAAAACACATCAGTAGGGCATCATTTCTAATCAAATACAGAATATTGTCTGCTGAAATATTAACGCATTAAGCATTCACTTTGAAGAGCCTTCTAATTTCCACAATGAATTAATAAAGTCAGTCAACATAAAAACTAGGGTGCCTTTTATTTTACCTTTACCGATCTCATTTATATGGATCTTTTATAGGTATTTTATTATAACCCTATACCTGCAATGTCTCCCCTACCTCCAATCTCAACCTGTTGAAATCTTAACTGTATCTTAAACGGCAACTCCATCATCAAGCCTTCCTTGATCTTCCAATGTAACTTAGGTTTTGGTATCTGATAAACCGGATTTTGACTTTTTACAGGTTGAGGAGATCAACCAATCAAGATTATCACCATTGAAACAGAGAAATCATAGCGTGTTCACATGGCAAGTGTAGAGGTGTACTCCATTCCAAAATCTCACCAAAATAGGACTATATATTTCTTTAATTTCGTAAAATGTTTCTCAAGCCGGGATAATTCTAAACAAATGTCCTCCTAAGTCTAATAATTATGACCATATCAAATAATATACATTACAATAAAGGGCTTTTTTATTCTGTAATTGATCTAAACATCTCAATCTACACACACAGTTGTATCCATTAGCCACTACCAAACTTTGTATCCTGAATAACTGATGGGGTTTCTTAACCCAGGTACTTATTAATTATGCTACAAGATACTGCTTGCTCACACCAGGAGAGAATATTAAGGTTTCTAAAGGTCTTTTGGTTTTCAAGTGCTGGCTTTCTAGGGGACTTCTGATAGTCTTGTGGTTTGGCTTTATTGTGGTTTTCTATTCACAGGGCATCTACAGAGCAGTCAATTTACTTCAGATAACATTAGCCAGGTGACAGGATCAAACCACTGTACTTTTGGGGGTCAAAATGGTGGGGAGAGCAGAAGTACTGACTAAAGTGTGTTCTTCATGTCTAAAATCGGTTGGTTATCTTTTTTTTTTTCAAGAGCTAATACCAGGAGAAATCTTTAAGGAACTTCCCATGTATCCCTGGGCCTCAGCAGCGGGGGTTGCCATGGAACATAATTCCTTCAAGGACTTCACTTCAAACCAAAGATCAGCCATTTCGTCATAACAATGCCTTTTCCTAACCCGATTCTGCAGCCTTCAGCAAAATGCCTCCAAGCCCCAGGCTAAGGAGAGATGGGCTGGCTCAGGTGCTTCCTCCTGCTACTTGGACATTAATTAGCTGCTCTGACCAACTCTTAAGAACGATCCTTTATGGAAATAAAGAAAAGAGGGTCATGGAGTCATCTTTTAAAAAGGAAAAAAAAGAAAGGAAGGCCAGAGAGAAGCACAGACAATGCTGACAGCTTTGAAAGCTACAGGTTGATCTTAATATATACTTAAAAAGAAGCAGGACAGAATAGCTAGGCAGTTTTATATACAACCCTCTATTTCTCTTACTGTGTATATATGGAAAGATTCGTGTTATTTGGTGTTCATTAAGTTCAGAACTTAAAATATTTTTTAAAAGAATGGCCCACCACAATTTTAAAAAGATTGTCTCAGCAAGTTTCCTGCTACAAGATGGGCTCAGCTCAGCTCAGCTCCACCGCCATATCCCCGGCACTTGAATGGCTCTGAAGTTCTCTGCCCTCCCAGAATGCCCCTGCCCTCTCATATGTTCAGATGGGCAAAAACAGGATGTAGGCATACATACTCACCAGCCCCAAAACATCACATTACTATATGAAACATGCAAAACATTACATTATTATGCTACACAGGGCCAAGGAATTTTAGTATTCACGGGATTATGGTAATTAAGTCTTCCTTCACTTTGGGTGATGTGACACATGCTTGACTATAATGTCACTCCACTTAAAGTCTGTGTAAACAACATTATCTTAGTCACTCTGCATTACATTTCCAACTGTGAGCAAAATTACAAGGTCAAAGTGGACAAGAATGTAGGTAATCCCAAAGAAACAGCGTGTAAATGACAAGCTGGAAGTTCAGCCTGGGGAGCCTGCGTAGCAGCCACAGCAGCAAGCCCCAGGAGGCCTGCCTGGTGGTGCACACAGCTGGGCTGCAGGCAGGTGGGGGCATGGAGGGAGCTGGGGGGGCACACCCCGAGGCAGCTCCTTTGGATGGGATGTTGCCTTGGCAAAGACAAGGAACACACGGCAAAACTGTTTTCTCAACAAAGGTCCACCGAGTCTCAGTGCATTCAGCCTACCTTAAGATGGCTGGATGAAAGAAAGGAAACAATAATGCTCAGATAATTCCCTATCCCTTATTTGAATCTTTTTAAAGGAAATATTTCAATACTAGAAACACTGATTTAGAAAAATCAAGTACTACCTGACAAATTGACCTCTCACTTAGCTCTCACAGATGTGGGTTAGGTGCACTGATTTGAAAGGGTTCTGGTGGTGCAGGGAATAGAGCACTGGCCCTGGAGTCAGGAGGACCTGAGTTCAAATCTGTCCTCAGACACTTAACACTTACTAGCCGTGTGACCTTGGGCAAGTCACTTAACCCCAATTGCCTTGCCTTCTCCCCTCCAAAAAGGAAAAAAAAGTGGGGGGCAGTTCTGGCCCACATCACTTCAATAGCTTTGAAGAAGGGGGTTAATAGATTTCTTTAAATCTTTACAACTCTTGGAAAGCGTGGATGCCCAGGCTGAACTCTGGAAAGCGTGGATGCCCAGGCTGAACCATCCAAGCCAACTCTGGATCACGGAAAACATTTTCTACGTGCAGCAAAGGACTGTTGCCAGCCCTGAAAACAGGGCCTCTGAGTGGAGCTGGTTCGGAGAAGATACTTGGTAAGCAAAATAGGAACTTCCACAGAAGTCCACAGAAGTAGGAAATTTAAGAGCCAATTAGCAACAGCAACAAGAGTTCCTCAGAGATGGGGGTCTCTCAGGCACTGCACAAATAGGCCAAAGGAAAAAGCACTCAAACAATAAGCCCATGGGGGACTCACAGGGCTTATTTTCCCATTTAAACAATAGAGTGTGCACATGTGAATTTTATTCATTTGGAGATCATCTAAACAAAGTGTATGAGCAACAATTATCTCTTGAAATATCTGGGGTTAGAGCTCTGTGGGAGGTCAATTCACTTCCTAGCTACGTTTTTTTCCCAGGCCTATTTACAGAAAGAGGGGCCTCTGCAAATGGCCAGGGCTACAAAGGATGAGCTGATTTGGGTTTTGTTTGCTCAAGTTTCTATCTTCCCTAAGTGGGTACTGCACTAATGGCTCACCTAAGACGTTAATTCCTGGTAGGTTAAGAAGTTTTCTTTTCTTAAAAAATGATTGAAAACAAGAGTTATTTGGCAGGCGGCATTCTGCAGAAGAGGGAGGAGTGTGTGTGTGTGTGTGTGTGTGTGTGTGTGTGTGTGTGTGTGTGTGTGTGTGTGTGTGTGTGTGTGTAAAATTCTGAGTTTAAATCCCCCCCAGCTTCATACCAGTTCCAACTGACTACAGCAGACAGAAAATGAGATAAAAGAATGTAAGTACAAGTCCATACAACTGCCATTCTCACTGATGCCAAGGGAGTTCTAAGTGAGACCTTTAATTTTCACCAAGAAATCTCAAGGCAAAGATTGTGGATCACCCACAAATGCTTGTGAGCCGGCAGCACACACACAGAAATAAAATGCTAATAAACCCTCAATGTCCTCAGCAACTCAAAGTCTATCTGGACAGCACCATTTATCACATTATCCAAATCAAAATGAACCAAGTTTCTTTTTTGGCTTTTGAAGCAACTCCTAATCTGGCTCCAGCATACTTTACCCAGACTTACTCCACATGACTCGCCACACCCTCTCAACCCTCTAGGCCAACTGGCCCACCTGCTGCTGTAAAATATTCCATATCCCACCTTTGGGCTTCTGCAGAGACTGGCCTCCACGCCCAGAACACAGCCCTCCTCACCTCCACTTAATTCCAATTGAATTGCTAGCTTCCCTCAAAGATCACCTCAAGGAGTACCTCCTGGGGGAGGCCTGTCCTGATCTACTCCCCTTACTACTCCCCAATCCCAAGATTCTTTTGTACTCAATTTCCTATACAATGGCATAGCACCTGGCACAGAGTAGAGACGATCAATAAAGATTTCTTGGATGAACACACATGGCCACACTTTCAGGATGGTAGGTAGTTATCCATTCATAGAGGCCTAAACAACCCAGGGACTAAGAGAAGAGGAACTTTAAGCTAGAGGACACCACGCCAATTTCGCTAACTTGCTAGAACTGCATTTCCTCAATCCATGTATTACCTGAGTAGCTTACAAAAAGAAAAGGAAAGAAACTACAGCAAATCAAACCTGATCATATTAACTGGAAGCCATGATCAATGACACAGGGATAATGCCAACAAGCACTGTCCTCTATGTATCTGCTGAGCCTATATTGCCTAGTGGAGAGAATGCTCAGGATGGAGTCCCAAAGATGTGAGTTCAAATCCAGCCTCCAAGGCACCCTGGGCAAGTCAGCTCATATCAAAGTTCCTCAGGCAACTCCCCAGGGTTTATTTCCTAAGTCAAAAATTGGTGGCATCCTGCAGTGACCAAAGGGAGTCCCTACAAAACAGAAATCATCAACCCCTTGGGTGTTCCCATTTACACTTACAGATATAGCCTGGAAAGGAGGATGAACATATGAGCAGCCTGGATACTACACTGAGTTCCACATAATCTAAGAATGAAGAGCTTGAGCTCTTATGCCCAGAGGAAAGCTCTCAAGGATGGCAGGAGGATCCCCACTGGAGGATCTTGGGAAGGACACACTCAGAGAAGAGTTGCACAAGAGGAGGAAGCATGAATAAGCTTACAGACACGCTGATGTACCAAAACATAAGGAAATGCTATCAAGAGTCAGGAGGAAACCTCAGTGTCACAAGCGAAGGCACCAGATCTTCCACAGTGCCGAAAACTAAGGAGAGCAGCACTTAATACATCTTGCTTCTTGAACTGACTTTAAAAAAGACACAAATGGACCAGTAAACTATGTTCTCCCTTCCAACAACAGACTAAAAGATCCTTCAGGACAGGGACTGTTTTCAACTTATCTTTGCTGTATCATGGATGGTGACTGAGGGGTAGGGAAAGTATGCAAGGAGCCATTCTCAAAATATCTCACAGGGGAGAATATCAAGCAATTGGAAAAAAAAAATCAGAGACATTATTACTACCCAAGAAGGCACTGAAGAGAATATCAGTAATGAGCAACTCCCAAGGTCACTTTCCCATCTCTAGAAAATGTTTGGGAGAATCATCTACACAGGTACTGATAGCAGCTTGGATGAAGGTATGAGAATGAAGGATGCTGCTGTCACTGCTCAAATCACAGGGAACTGGGAAGCACTGAGAATCCAAGATCCCACTGCACTGATTAAATGCTGTCCAGGAAAGAGAGCTGGTTTCAGTAGCACAAAGTGATGCCTTAAAGGCTCTTCCCTAATGAGATGCTTTCCATGCACATGTGAAGACCATCTCAGATCCCATGAGAGACCCAATAACAGAGAGAACTTCAGTAGGCACTTCGTCACTGCTTATTAACTGACTAGTTGATTCTATGATTATTACAACCAAGTAAAGCAACCAACAAAGACAGACATGCCTATCCAAAGGGTTCGCCACTCTCCAGAGGATGTGGGACATGGAGCCCAAATCAGATAGGGACACCCTCCAGAAGCTCTTGTTTGCCACTAGCTTCCTCCAGTCCTGGAGCACTGCAGAGCCTCCCAAATAAAAGGAGCACTCAACATAGCCCAATTGTCCACACAGGAAAGCCAAGTACAAGAAGAATGTCTACTAGCCAGACTAGAGTAAGCATTTGAACAGAAAACCCACAGAGCCTGCCCACATGAGAGAAGTAACCAAGAACCCAGGAATTCCTCCACTGTTACCCTGCACTGTCAAGGAGTGGAAAGGAAGGACACCGGTACATCGAATGGACCTCCTGTGGAGAATTTAGGGGAAAACAAGAATAAGAGTCCCATAGAATATAAAGGTGGCATGGATGAGCAATGCTTCAGTGGGGAAGAGAATCCGAAATCCATCAAAATCTCGAACTGCTAGAGGAGATTCTCAAGGACAGAAACTACTACTTATCAAAATGCTTCAAGGCACCCAGAGCCTAGCTCAATGCTCTGCATAGAATAAAGGCATAACAGATACTTGTCATATTGTATTATTTTGTATTGCAGCCTGAGAAACCATTTCTCCATGTCTGGTGACTTCAACTCACTGGGTTCAGGGAGGTACTCTCTTATAATCTCCTCACTTATCTTGTTTCAATATCTTGTTAACCATTCTTGTTTCATCCTTCCTGGGTAGAGGAAAGGGAAACAAAGTGTTGAGTAGTTCTGCCCTCTCTCTCTTAATCCCATCTACTGTATCTTTTCTTTAATCTTCTTCTTCCCACCCGGATAATTTTAAAAACTTTCTTCCTTCCCTCCCCCCACAACACACACATACTCACTTTTTGTTGTGGTGGTGGTTCTTCATATCCACCACAAGCTTTAGCTCCTTCTGGCCTTTAGCATTCCTGACATTCTTCCATCAGAGACCAAACTACTCTTTTTTTTGCTTCAGTTTCTCCTCAGTTGTGGTCCTCACTGACATCTTACATATGTCTTTTTCAACTCAATGAATTTCTTGCCTATTGAAACCATTCTCCTTAGATAAGGCTTCGCTTTGTTCCTCATTTGAATAATTTCCTTCCTCAGAACATCCTACCCCTCTTAAGCCAGCATCCCCTACTGAAAGTGAGACCACGGATGCCTACCTATCCTTTCCCTAAACACTTTGAGAAGTCTTCCGACAAATTATTCACCCATTTCTCAATCATTTCATTATATAATGCGACTAGCTGGACAAAAGATTCATTTCATTTGTAATCAGTTAAGAGTTAATAGCATATGTGTTGAGAGTTGAGGTGGGCAGGTTTGGATGTGGGTTTTTGTAGGGATTTTACTTTTTATGTCTTTGGGTTTCTGAGCAAAAACAAAAGATGTTAACATGGGCTCCTAAGAGTACATTTTCCAGGACATGAGGGCTTCCTAAGCCCATTTTCTTTTAAAAGCAGTGTTTAGTTTTGTTTTTAAAGGAGAGATTGGAATTTAATTGTTTCCTTTTTAGACAAATATGCTTTCAGATTAGTACTGAGTTAAAGGGCATGCTGATGTCAAAGGGTCTGCAACACAGGGGGATTTCAGGCCGAGGTCTAGGACAGGACAGGCAAACAAGACAGGGCCCCTCCAATCAGTCCCACGCAGATCCTCCTCCATCATGGTGGGGATCACCCACTTTGGTTTTATCTTCCCCAACACACATCAGAAGTTCAAATGGAGTTTTGTTATCTTAAGGCCTTGGGGTTCTTTTTTCCAAATGTATTTCAAACAGTTTACAGAAGTATAGGGATTTCTCAACACAGCATTAGGAACTGTTCAAAGGAAAAGCCAACAGCCAATGGGGAGGGGAGAAAAATGACCCTTTACTATACATAGATACTACTCCTCCCACCAAGAGAAAAACATTTTGAAATTAAACAACCTAACTATAAATGGCACTTGAAATGAATGAGAACCAGAGTGAGGTTGCTCTGGGCCACAGAACCTCCCCATAACTCTTCAAGGTGGGGGAATTACAGGCATGTCCCAATTCATGCAGCATTTCACTGCTGAGTGGGAGAGAACCGAATTCTCATTTGTGGCTTATCACTTTTCAGGCTGCGTCAGGGAATAATATCTCAACTATTTTTACAGGCTTTTTAAGGGAAAGAGTCATTAAAAACAGATCTACCACTTGAAGAATGAGGAATTTTACTATTTTATCATTTATTTCACTTAAATGTACTTTTGATCCTTTGGTTCTCTGGGTGATTTCTGACCAAACTACCACTCTGGTATTAAAAAAAAAAAACAACTAGGTGATTAGAAGGGTTTTGCTGGCATGTGTATCTGTGTATGTGTATGGGTGCTTTAACAAGCCTATTCAGGGTTTAAAACTGAGTAAGAGGCATCAAATTCACAAACAGACCCTCACACATCCTTGTGGCTACTGCAGTCAATCTTGGGAAGATTATTTAGCAGGCAGGTAAGGACCGTGTCTATGATCTCACTGGTACAAAGAATTCCCAGGTAAGCAAACCCCTTCTAACCTTGCAACTCTTAGTCTTAGAGAGTTGCCGGGCACCTAGAGGGTCAGTGACTTGCCCAGGGTGACAAGTCAATATGTAGCAAAGGTAGCACTGGAACCTGAATCTTGCAGGAATTCAGGCTTATTCTCTAGCCATTTGCTAGGCCATTAGAATGGGAGCTCCCTGAAGGCAGGGACTGACTCTTTTTGTATCCCTGGTACTAAGCACACTTCCTGGTGCATAGTAGGCGCTTAATATTTATTTACTAACAGTACGCTCAATCGCCTCACACTACAGCAAACTAAAAACCACATTACAAATAAAACACAACCAACAAAAACGAAAGAAATCAGGTGTGTTTTGCTTTGGGAGGAAGGAGCATCCTAGAGTCATGATTTCACTAGTGTTCAGAACTCACGGCTTGGGAAACTCCACAGATGCTGATCTGCTGCTCTTCGAGAGTCACTCCAAAGTTCAGGAACTTGCCCCTGCCAGACAACACTGTTAGTATGTGCTGGAGGCAAGGCTTAAATTGCATTCTGGGGGTGTCTGACGCTAGCTAGCCCTCTAACCACTCTGGCCAACTGCCTTTACTATCGTGTTTTTTACTGTCCAAGAAATGAGAAGAATGTCGGATTTAGAGGCCGAGGACTTGGCTTTGAATCCCGGTTCTGCCACTGCCTATGTCTGTGACTTTGGAGAAGTCACTTGGGCCGTCTAGGCCACAGTTTTCCTACTCTGAAAAATGGACTGAGTGATCACTACAGTCCCTTTCACACTAAAATTGTATGGTTCCAGGGACGTTCTGGTAAATGTTTATGTATCCAAGAAACACTTTTCAGTTTAATCTGCATTCTTAACATTTATTTTCTCCATCACTTTGATTGTCTAGATAATCAACAAATAATCCAGCAAGCCCTGACTGGGAGCCAGTGTCCACTTCTGGGGTATAAATGCTCACAATGAAAATTTCACAATTGGTTCTTGCTGGCTCCAGCAAACCCTAGTGTGGTTCTATACTATTTTACTGTTTAAATAAAAACAGCTACTACACTATTGTTGCATAATGCTGACTAGAACAATAGCCTGAAGTCCAAAAACCTGCTTTCTAGGCCTGAGTCAATTGTACTGACACAAAACTAGGGAGCAAGTCGAATAAGATTTGAACCCAGGTCCTCTGTCTCCCAGGTCATCACTACTTCCAGTGCTGAATCAATGACTACATTTCACACATTCTTTTCAATTTCCTCACAAAGAGATAGCTGGTATGCAGTGAAACCTGCCCAGGAAGATTTACAAAGAAGGCAGGAATGTCTGGTCTGAGTCGCTATTGGATAAGGTTTTAAATCTATGGATCATTTTCCTACATTTAGATCTAATCCATAAAGATCAAAGTAAAATGCCAGCTTGGGTGTAGGGTTTCTCCCTTTACAAAGGCCAAGCAGGGAGGTTATAGGTCTTGATTGTTCTAGGATGGCCTCAGGTCCTAAGAATTCCAGGGGGGGAAAAAAAAAAGATTCCCCAAGATTAGGGCTTGGCTTTTCCTCTCAAGAGTCATTATCTCAATGGTCACTCTAATACTGTTCCCCAAAATGGCAGATTTTTTCTGTTTTCCCAATTCTCACTTGTATTTAGCCAACAAGATGATGAAAGGCGGCCAATATCCAAATGGGACATTCATTTCCGAAATATGGAGTCCTTCATTAATCACCCGGCTCTTTATCTCCTTAGTTCTGGGGTATCTGCCCTCCAAGTGCTACATAAGCACACACATTAGTATAAAGGAAATTAAACACACGCAAATTAAATCAATAAAAGCCCATATCAGTTTAGTTAACAAAACAAATATTTTTCTAGAGGCATATAGTCCTTTTTCGTTTTCATAAACCCTCTAATGGATAACTCTTCAAATTAAACTGCCAAGGTTAAAAAAAAGACTAAGTCCGTTCCAGGCAAAGATAAAACATTCAATTTCTTGGCTCCTTGGGTAATGTTTTTATAATCCATTCTTTACATTAGAATAATTCAAAAGTTGGAAGCCAGGAAAGAACTCTTACAACATCCCACTGGGCTCTCTGGCCCCTGAGTCCCCCACCTACCCCCAGCCCAGCCCAGCCCAGGCAGCCATTTCATGCTTCAAGCCCCCCAAGGAGGCGGTAGTCGGAATTTTTATCTTACTGACGGACACGGAAATAATTTCATCACCAGTTTAAATTATTTCACTCAATAAAGAAAATCATTGTTATTCACAGAAATAACAGCAGTAGCAGCAATGGTCAGTAAATCACTTCTATGACCACAATTTTAGTTCTCTGTCACATCTTTTTGGTGTGGCAGGGGGAAAGGGACTAGAGGTTTATAAACTGGACTTGTGATTTTATATGAATAGGGAATTTCCAGTGTGGAAACTCCCTCTACAAACGCACACTGACTCCTGCTCTACAATATGCATTCTAAAGCCAGTTGTCTGTGTTGTCCTCTGAAATTGCTGGGACATCTGGGGACATGATCAGACAGGGCCGCCTGAGGCAAATGTGTTAGCCAGGGCCAGGAGTCACCAGACAAAGGCCAGTGAAGTCCCTGCCCCTTGAGTAATCTGGTGTACTCCTTCCTAGACTCTAGGAGCCAGTCATCCCATCTTCTGGATTTGTAATTTGCAGTTCACATACTTCCCACATTTCCTACCTCACTTCCTTTTTGCTGCCTGCCTCTCCCTGACCTCAGATACAAAGCTTAGGTTGTGAGCCCAGCCCGGTAACCTAGATTGCTATTCTTGACTCTGGTCACAATGAACTTAATCACAGGGACAGGACCAAGCACGTGATTAGAAAATGCACAAACCTTTGGCCAGTAACTGGATATAGTCGGATTAAGGGAACTCAACCATGTCCACAGGGACATTCTCACAATTGCCCAGCATTTCATTTCTATTTTTTTTTAAATAATTATTTTTTTCTGCTTCCTGTTTTCCTGGTTCTGCTTGCTTGAATTTGCCTTAGTTCATATAGAGCTTCCCACATCTCTCTCAATTTGTATTTCTCATTTCTTATGGCACAGTAATATGCCATTTTCCTCAAGCGCCACAATTTGCTCACCCCTTCTGCGATTAAAGGGCACTCATGACACTTCCCAGTTCCTTACTAACACACAAAAGGGCTACTCTGGATATCTGGGCACATATGGGAACTTTCTGTCTTTGACCTCTCTGGAATATATGCCCAGAAGTGAGATCTCAGGGGCAAAGGGCATGGACATTTTGGATTCAATTTATCTTGATTCCAAATTCCTTTCCATATTGGCTAGACTGCGAGCCATTTCACAGCTCCACGTGGCTCTCCAACTTTGACTACTGCCATCTCTTGTCACCTTTGCCAATTTACGGTTGAATGAAAGCTCACAGTTGTTTTGATTTGCTTTTCTCTCAACTTTAGTGATTTGGAGCAATCTGTCAAATGGTTGTTAATAGTCTGCAATTGAGAACTGTTTGTTCATGCCCTCTGATCCCTTACTTATCTACTGGGGAAAGACTCTGATGGGATACATTTCATTTTATAAACTCAGGAGCTTGCTGCTCCAAATGTGTGCTTAGTATATCAGTCGATGCTAATTCCATTTTCTAATGCTCTCTATCTGAATTGTCCCCTTACTGGTATTTTTCTAAGACAACCCAATGCTCTCCTGTTTATAGGTCCATAAAAGAGAAATAACAGATGCGAGAAAGTGACCCCAGCTTGGATTATCCAGCCTTTTCCCACCTTCTCTTGGGTTCAGTAACCTCTGTCAAAATCACTCAGTTTGGCCTTGCCTTGGAGATGACACCTCTTCTCATCCAGAATATAGTCACACCTCCATGTACAGTGGGCCTACATAGCTCTTAACCCAACAGACTACACACTGCTTAAAGGACTTGTAAATTATTTTTAAAGATATAATTGTGTCTTTTTGATCCCCAAAGTATTAAGCCCGTTTTGAAAAGAAGATATGTCCCTGAAATATTTGGGTATGACAGTGAAATTCTCACATAGGGTTGTTTCACTTGTCCTATAATCGAGATTTTATGTCAACTCAAAATCCACCTCCTCTCAAAAGCATGACTCCCTCCAAGCCCTCTGCCATCCAAACACCAGGTTAATCCCAGAGCTATTTCTAGGCATCCTCCAGGTGAATCATGACTAAGGTAGAAAAGCATTAGGGGAGACCAATCCTTTTCATGAGATTGGGCTTCTTTTTCAGTGTCCTGATCCCCTTGGCAGTATTTGGTGAAGACTATGGACCCCCCCCCCCCTTAGAATCGTGTTTATGAAATGCATAAAAATCATACATAGGGTTACAAAAGAAACCAATTATATTGAAATACAATTATCAAAATATTTTTTAAAACAAGTTTGCAGACCCCAGGTTGAGAACCCTCTGCTATAGAGTCTTCCTCCAAACCCAGTCTATAAAGAAACATCCAAAAAACATGTGCAAGCTTCCTCTTTAAACCCAGAGTCCTTTGGGGGAAATGTTCTGAGTCCAGCAGAGTTCTTTGGCAATCATTCTATTCACACAATTCAACTTGGCTCAAAAGGTACACAGGTACGACTTTTTGCATGTCTGAGGTTTAATAGATTATACAGATTTTAATTGTTTAATGTTGGGTTTGTCTATTTCTGAATTATGAGTCATTCTTGCTAGAATTATCTAATAATCATATAATTCTCTACAAGTTAATCACTTACTTTTCATCAGAGGTCCAAAAAAAATCTTACTATATCAGAAGTTTAGCTTATATTTTCCTTCTTCAGCTCTTGCACTTGGGCACACAATTCCCTTTCAGCAAACTGGAGAACCAGATCATCAATACCAGCCTCCAGGGACCACAAGTTCAACACACATTATTTTAAAGACTCTAAAGAAAAACGGACTCCGACACTCACAACCATATATCCTTGGACCCTCAATATGGTGTAGTGAAGTATGGATTTTCTTCTGAATTTAACAGCCCGGACACTTGCACAAGAGGTGCTTGCTCGAAGGGCAGGTGAGGAAGTCAGCCTCCCTGGGGTGGCCTTCTGCTCCTAACATTGGCTTCAAAGCACACTTTGCAGGTATAACACTGAGTGGAGAAAAATGGAGCCAAAGCAGACTCCCTCATATTCCAGCCAAAAATGAAGCCACTGGAAATGATTGAGGAAGGGAGTCACACGGTCAGATCTGTGCTTAAAGAAAATGGACTCAAATTGGAAGGAACTTGAGACAAAGAGACTGATGAGAAAACTATAAGTAATAATCTAAATGAGAAGTAATATGGGCCTGAACTAAGGTGCTAGTTGGGTGAGTGGAGAGAAGATATTAGAAGAGTAAAGGTGCTATGACAACAGAAACAGCAAGATTTGGTGATTTGTTGGCTGCGTGGGGTGAAAGGAAAGGAAGATTCCTGGATAATGCCATAGTTAAGAACCTGGGAGACTAGAAGTTGGTCATGCCTTCAATAGAACGATTAAAATTGGGCAGTGGAGGAAATTGAGGGGCGAGGTAATGAGTTCATATTAGGACACACTGAGTTTGAAATGACCTCAAGACATCCAGTTTGAGATGTCTATTAGGTAACTGGTGATCCTAAATGGATAATGGTAAGATACAATGTGCGACCAGACCTAAGTGTGGGCAAGGTAGAGTGAAGGAGATTATTATAGGATTAAAGAAAGGTAAAGAACTGGGAGGTCAGGGATTTGGAGAAAGCATCAACATGGGTGTTGATATCCCTTAGTAAGAAGGAAAGGAGTTGGGGTGGCAAAGAATATATATGGTGAGCCATGTGCTTAACTCCTTGAAAAAGAAAGTAGAATGACTTGGGAGAGAGTATAAAATAGCCACCATGATTTGGAGGGGAAAACTCTGATTGAATGGAGTTCAAAGAAGGAGAGATTATCAAAGGATGGAAGTAGCAGTGGGGAGCAAGGCAAAATTGGGCCATCTGTATCTTATCACAATCCAGAATCTCAGTTAAATGGAATCTCAGAGGCCTATTAGTCCTACTAAGTGACAAACTGAAATTCCTGCTAAAGCATACCCAACAAGCAGTCACTCAATACTTGCTTCAAAACCTCTGAAGACAGAGAAGCCACTACACACTTAGGTACCCTGGACCCTATCCTTTGGTTAGCTCTGTTTGGAAATTTGTCTTTACTTCAAGCCAAGATTTGCCTCTCTGTAGGTCCTATTCATTGTTCCTAGCTCTGCCCTGAGCCTAAGCAGAAAAAGTCTCTTCCCTCTTTACTATTATTATTTACTTCAAATATATGAAGGCATCCCTTTTGCCCTGGCTACCAAGTCTTCTCTTCTCCAGGCCAAACATCTCTGTTCCTTCTAATAACCTTTCTCTGTCATGACCCTACAGTCTTACACTGTCCTGGCTCTCTCCATGGGGCACTGGCTACCTTATCAAGGCCATTCCTGTACCAGTGCCCCCAATATAGAAGCTCTGGTTTTAAAGCAGATATCTCCAACCCCCTTTAAAATGCTGCCACAGAGTAAAGAAAGCAGCTTGTGGTTCAGGAAGCTTATGTCATTGGACTCTAATCCCATGTGGACTCAGGTCAGTCACATATAAGTTCTTGAGTTTCTATGGAAATCAACTCTTTGCTTCCAGTCCCTGCTGAACATTAGCACCCAAAGAGAAGAAACTGTAATTTCTCCCAAATTAGGATGGCAATGTTTAGAATACCTCCAAACTGTGTTCACCTGGTAGGGCAGTCTAGATTACTTTATTTTAGGAGCCACGAAAAATTGGGCTTCACAGAGTTTCTGCCCTGGTCGCTCAGGGTCATCTCCGTGGGTAATCTTGTAATCTGTTTCTCTGGCCCCACAGCAAATTGGAATCAATGGAAAGAATGTTCTCCTACAAAGACAGGGGCTAACACCCAGAAAAAATGGAAAGGGGAAGCTGCTTGAGACCCTTCATTGCAGATACCACTCAACCATTTCAATTTTTGGAGGCTCTTTGCAGACTCTCCCCTCTTCGCCCAGCTCATAATTTTATCCATTATATATGAAAACTATTCTCTGAAGCAGCTGATGCAAAGCTATTTAATCTCAAAGAATCCTTAAAAGTCTGGAACATGAAAACATATTAAAAGAAAAATCCCATAAAAATATCTTTTGTTTTCAAGGAATAAAAGGAATGTCCTGAGCATTTCGTTTCTATTTCAGTTCCCCAAACGCACCTAAAACGAGGTTTCAGTCATCTGCTCTCAGAAGAAACTGTCTGCTGCTACCCTGACGAAACCATTGAAACCTGGTCAGTTTTTTTTTCCTCTTTCCAAAATTGTACTCCCCCAGAGTCATTACAGAGAAAAGTAGCCTCAGTTATAGTCAGTCTTTGCCTTTTTCTCTCTTTAGTTTCAGTCCATAGGTTCAACTCTGAGGAAAAACAGTGACCACCTAAAATCAGATCCTGGAGAAAGTAGAAGAAAAGAAAGTTACATACTTAAGAAGACATATTTGATTATTTTTTTAAAATGTTTCACAATATTGGGTGTTTTTGGTTGGGTGTCTCCATGTGTATGTTGGGAGGGGGGAGGAGTTGCTCTGGTGATAAAATCCATTCCTATTGACATGGAAAAGCTGCCAATATATCTTAAAGAATGTCAGAGTTTAGGCCAAGTGGCCCTGACAGATGATCCTTTATGTAAACAATCCTTGCAGATCCAGTCTGAGAAACTTCAACAGTCTCAATGATTTTCTCAGATGTCCTAGAACAACAAAGAATCTTGGCTATACGATTATGCTTCCAAGTGTCAAATGTCCTTTTCAAGCCTGCGCTCATCACAAATGGGGAGGATTTGCTCTTCTCAAGCTGCATCAGTAATTGTTTCAGTCTGTGCATATCAGAACTCTAAGACTCAGAAAGCATAAAGTCAGTTCAGGACTGGCAGTGACTCAATCAATACATCCAAAATGCTCTTTTCAACAATATTCTTCCACATATTTGAACTCTGTAAACATCACCTCCTCCACTGAACACAAATTAGCCACTGATTCACATGGAAATTGCCATTTCCATTTGGTAAATAGGGTTTAAATCATCAGACTTCAGAGATTTTTTCCATAGCTATTTTGGTGCCATTTTTCTCACTTTCTCTAAAAAAGGATGTGGATGCTATCTTCAATCACCAATATGTATCTCTGCAGGTAAACAGTTCTAAGGAACGGCTCTCCTTTTTTCCCTTTGACTCTGATGGTGGGGGAAGAAGAGTGATGAGGAGGAGGAAGAGGAGGAGTTTTCTGTCTATGCTGCACAAAGTGAAGGAGATATTTGGCAAGTATCCAGTCTGAAAACCAAACTAGAAATTTCTGGACTGAAAAATCTATTGGAGGGACGACAGTAACCGAAATTAACGAGATAACTGACATATCTCCACATTACTATGTGGGGCATAAATGTAGCCTATGTCTAATAGATTAGTATTTCTTGTATGTGCTTTTTTTCCATGCATATTTAAAGAATTGTCCTCGGACATTTATGAAAGACTCATCATTGGGTTGATACTTTTAAAATGAAATTTTATCATATGGGATCCTTGGTTTGAAGGACCATGGAGAGACAGCACAGGGTAAGTGGAAAGGCACTGGCCAAGGAAGCAGCAGACCAAGGCTTGTTCCATTTCTGGTACTTCCTCTCCCTTGGCTTCTTTTTCCTCAGGTCGAATAATCAGGCAAAGGCCAAATGACCAAGGGTTTGTTGTGTTCTAGAGGACATGGCCACTGAGGGCCTTTCCAACTCTCCAATTCTATGGTTCTTAATTTAATCACTGTTTTTCTCTTAGATACTCTCTCTTCACTGGGTCTTCATGACATTGCTCTCTCTCTTGGTTGAATTCCTACATGTCTAGCCATTCCCATTTCTTTGTGGGATTTTCATCCATTTTACTACACATGTATACCCCAAGACTCTGTCCTGGGCTCTCGTTTCTCTACACACTCTCCTATGGTGATCTCATCAGCTCCAATAGGTTCAATGATCACATCTTTGCAGATGAACCGCTCCCACTACCCCCCCTTTTTTGCTCCCCAGATCTATAGAACAAGCCCCAATCTCTCTAATGAATTTTAATACCACTTCTCCAACTACCTACTAGATATCTTGCACCATTTAGCAACACTGGTTATCCCACTGGCATCTCAAATATGACTTATCCAATACAGAACTGATCTTTCCCTCCAATCCCACCCAAACTTCCCTGTTACTGCCAAAAGCACCAGTATCCTTCTCATTGCACTGATTTGTAACCTTGATGGCATCCTTTACTCTCCCCTCTCCCCTCACACCCATATCCAATGAATGGCCATACACTATACCAGAAGCTACCAACATTACATAAGCATACAAGTATATATCTGCTTATCAAATTTTTCAATGAAAAGAGTTCTTCATTACAAAAAATGATTGAAAAAATATAAATAATCAAAGTGCAAAATGGATGGTAGTCGATTGTATTTAAAGCTAGATAGATGGCCTGCAAAATATATGTAATTAAAATTGTATGCAGTGATTATCTTCTATGTGATTGTTATTGTTACTTCTCACTCACTAATTTTTCTCTCCTTGGAGTTAACAACTCTTCTGCAAGATATGGAGCAGGGCCAGAAACCAACCCATTTTTGCTCTGTTTTTATTATTGCTAAAATGAGTTCTTACTGATAGTAATTCCAAGGGCAATTAAATAGGAAGCTTTCACAGGTTTCAAATAAGAAACTCTTTTTTAAATGTTACTTTCCTATTGCATTTCCAGAATTTTTTCATTTGAAAAAACTGATTTCTTTTCTAATTCTGAAAATGTTCCCTTCCTTGCTAAGAAAGCTTTGCCAGTTTCATCATCCTACTTCTCCCTACCCAACTCAATCAATCAATCAACTAGCCATTATTAAATTCTTACTATAGGCCAGGTACAGTGTTAAGACTTAGGAATCCAAAGAAAAAGCCCAAAAAAAGGTTAACCTGTACAGGAAAAATCCCCTATGAGATCCACGACGAGTGGAAGGATAGTCAAGCTGGCGGGGAAGGTGCTAGTAGCTGGTGGCCATAAGCAAAGCTGCATGTAGAAGGTGGTACTTCAGCTAATTCTTGAAGGAAGTCAGGGATTCCAAAAGGTAGAAGTCAGAAGAGAGAACATTACAGGAATCACGACTAGACAGTAGAAAAATATGGAAATGGGGAAATGGCGAATCACATACAAAGACTACATGGAGGGGTGCAGTGCAGAAGAAAACAGGGAAAGATAGGAAGGGCCAGGTTGTAAAGGGCTTTAAATAGCAGATGACTTTATATTTGATCCTCCACATAAAAAGAAAGCCCCAGGGGTTTAATGAGGAGCAGGGTGACAGGGTCAGACCTACACTTTAGGAAAATCGCTTTGGCAGCTGTGAGAAGAATGGATGAGAGTGGGGAGACAGTCTTCAGGCCAGAGGACTAATTAGGAGGCTATTGGAAGAGTCCAGGTGAGAGGTGACAAGGGCCTGAACTAGGGGGGCAGCTATGAGGGACAAGAATGGGGCACATCTATGAATGTTGTGGAGATCCAAAGAATAAAGATTGATTTAGTATATGACTAGACAAAGAGGGGTGAGTAAAAGTGGGGCTGGAACGTGGGAGCCTGGAAGAAAGAAGCTGGAGCCTGAAAGTGTAGAAGAGGGGAAGGTCTGAGGAGAAAGAAAACAGGTTTTGGTTTGAATGTGGTGAGTTTGCAATAACTTCTCAAGACAGAAACTTGGGCTGGATATAGATACATATTTACAGAGAGGAAAGAGGGCTCAGAACAAGGCCTCCCACAAGACAGGGGCAGGTTGTGGATGAGGAGCAAGCAAAGAACCCTGAGAAGATGTAGGGAGACAGGGAGGAGGAGGAGAACAGGGACAGAAGAGCCTTCAACCTCCCCCACCAGAGTAAAGAGTATTCGGGAGGAGGGACAGTCAGCAGCAGTCAAATGCAGCAGATAAATCAATAGGGATGAGAATTGAGAACAAAATCAGCAGATTTGGCCATTAAGAGATTCTGGTTTCACTTGAGTGATGAGCTGGAAGCCAAGCTGCCAAGGGGACGTGCTACCTTTCTCATCAGAATATAAACCTCTGGGTTTAACACAATGCCTGGTATATAACAGGTGTTTAATAAACTCATCAACAGCATGAGCTAAGAGAACTCCTGCTTAGAATATTTTAAGGACAATACCATTCAAGACCCAGGCAGGGTCCGAGTTTGTCAGACAGTCACAAAGCCCACATTTCAGCCCACCTTTCTTAGACTAATTTTTCTGTTAGACTGAAAATTGCCCACAATTTTGTTTTCTTCTCAGCCAATTCCAACTGCTCTCAGAATAGATCCCCAAAAAGGAAATCTGCCTAAAATGAACCAATTCTTTTCTATTCCTTCAGTTATCTCCATCCGCTAGCCTGTAAGGTGACCCCACAGACCATTTCTCCATCCTCACACTGGCAAAGTAACAATCTCTCTGCTTTCATTCTTAAATGCTTGCTGGCACACTGACAAACGACAAGGCCATGTAAAAGATAGTATTACATACTTCTGAAAAGGTGGCAAAGCTGAGGGGATGGAACGTTGTTCAATTCCGTGAGACCAGACTGAAACCTTGCCTTCGATTCTCACTAGCTGGATGAACTTGGACAAGTCACTTAATAAGCCTTAGTTTCCTTTTCTGTAAAATGATGATAATTTCCGAAGTTCATTGTGAGGATCAAATTGGATAATAGTACTTAATAATAGTATCTAAAGGGTTCCACTGTCATAAATACGCAAAAGTGAGGTCTTATCATTGGATGGGTGACTACTTATCAAGAAGAGAGAGGCCTGCAGTACTAGTCAACTCCAAGTGACATCCTAAGGCATGTTAAGTGAGCCCCTGAAATTCTTACTGTCAGGGATTCTAAAGAAAACAAATTGCCTGGAGGGGATATGGTCCTAACAGTAACCTTCTTGACAAAGCCAGTTATATTTTTTTACTGTCTCAGAAAAGGAACTCTCATAACAGAGACCAAAAAAAAAAATATCTCTGGATGACAGGATGAGGTTATCTACTCCTCTAACCCCACAGAGAATATTACTTTCTATTATGATTGCATATTTTTAAAAAGAAGTACCATTTGGAAAGGAAAATTAGATTGACCTTCGGACTACAAGGTATGAGCTATGAAGACTAGCTATAATCCTGAAATCTGGTAACCTTTAAAAGAGCAGAGGTAGAGGTATATTTAATTGGAAAATATAAACTCTCTTAATATATCTGTGTGTGTGACTGCATATATGTATATATAATGTCAACGCTATCTTTATCACAGTACAGGTTATTCTAAAGGAAGTTTAAATATCAATTGAAGAGAAACTAATTCAAACAGACATTTGAGCTTCCTGTCCTTTCAAATTTATCTGGCTCCATCATACACAAAGAAAAATGTTCTACATATTTCCTGTGTGAAGTGAAAGCTGAGGAATATGCAATGCCTTATAAAAACATAGAAAAGTTTGAGACTTTCTATGAGAGACAAGAACCATTGGGCACTGTTACCATAATAACCAGTGAAGAGCCTGGCCCCAAAAAAGGTTTGGCTCAAAATATGCCACATTCATTGAGCACTTGGAGCAAGAGGCGCTGCATCTGGAGGGCAAACTTCCTGCTACAATGGAACCCTACCTTGGCTATAGAGAACACCTCCTTTGGACAGAAGCAGCTGAACAAAGTATGGGCTGTATGTAGCTTGGGGACTGCAAGGTCCCTGAGGACAAGGTTGGCCTTGTCTACACTGGATCTCTTCCCTGGCACTAGCATAGTAGCCTTCATACTGCTGAATGACAGATGGACAGAAAGCTCTTACAAGAAGTGTCAGGGTCAAAAGGAAAGGCTTTGGCATGACTGAGAAGTCGGGCTAAAAGGATTTATCAACAAGTGAACTGTGTTTTCTCTATTTGAAGGGCAGTAGGCATTGTTCTTTTCATAGAATCTTTAAGAGTTTTCCTCATACGCTCAGTCAGTTATCTGATACTTTCTCCCACAATCCTGTCCTGTGAAATAATACATAGTCTCTCCTAGCACAGTTAGGTATCAATGCCATCTGTTCCAAGATATGTCCCTAAAAACTAAAACTTGTTAATATTTCTATCAATGTTCTTAAGTTAGCAACATTTTCCCCTTAGATTTTCACCAAGAGTTTGAAACCCAGTTTTTCTGGGAAAAGTTTTGGGTGCACATGTGGTCTTTTAGTTTACTTCTCACAAGGTAAAATCTAAAATGACACATCTTTGCTCTTTGGGTTTCCATTTGGCCTTGCCAGACAGGACCATGTTGGACAGAACCGAAACATTTGCCTAACAGCAATGAGGTAACCCCAACTCCGTCAACAAGGGTTTACTATGCACCAGGCACTAAATTGAGCACTGACACAAG
Organism: Pseudochirops cupreus; assembly: GCA_028627135.1. Lineage (NCBI taxonomy): Eukaryota > Metazoa > Chordata > Mammalia > Diprotodontia > Pseudocheiridae > Pseudochirops > Pseudochirops cupreus. The sequence goes on along the minus strand of CM053582.1, from coordinate 44,705,888 downwards.
CCTCAAAGGAATTTACCCAAGGTGGCAGCTAGCATCACCTTGGAGAAAGAGCAGACTGGGGATACTACTGAGGCATCCTGACTTCTGGGCCCAGTGTCTTGGTCAGTATACTAGGAATGCTGTGCTCTGTCCTGGGTACTACATTTTAAGAAGGGCACTAAGAAGCTTGAGAGCTTCCAGAGGAAGGTCTCAAGTTCATGCCATTTGTGTGTTCATAAAAGGAACTAGGGATGTTATAAGCTTGCAAAAGAGACAACTTCGGGGGGAAGTTGTCTTAAATTATTAGCAAGGGCTGTCCCATGGGAAGAAGAATTAGACTTGTTTTCTGACCTTCTTAAGAAAAACTTCCTAAGAAATAGACTGATCACAAAGTAGAATGAGCTGCTTTGGAAGGTGGTGGACTCCCCATCAATGGAGGCCTTTGAACACAAGCTGAATGATGACAGATGTTGCAAATGGGCCTCTTTTTGGAAGTATAGGTTGAACTAGATGATCTCTGATGTCCCTTAAGGCTAAGAAATTCTGTGATTTTCCACCCTTTCCTGGCCATATACAAACTACCTCTTTAAATAAATGAAAAAGGTTATAGCTTAATAAATCCATTGGATTGTGTGGATTTTGAGTGCAATTCACTGATCACTTCATGTCTCTCAGACCCCTCCAAAAATATTTCTTCTGCAGGATTTCTTGACATTTCCCTTTTACCAAAGGTACCACACAAAATGCATCAGTCCCCAACCGTGGAAGTCAATGCATTTCACAATGGGCTTTGTCATCCCACAGGGAAACTAGACCTTCTTCCTTTTCCCTAGTGCAGTGATCTTACAGGAGATTTTTACTCTTTCATAGAGCTTAATCATGAGCCTCTTGGTCTTAGACTGAGACCATCTCTAAGAGCTTCCCTCATCTGTGAATGCCTTATTCCCCTAAAATTCCCATCAAGTGCCAATGAAAGGCCACCCAGTTATTTCTGATGGTATATTCGGGGCAGGAAACAATGCATTTTGCCCAGCTCACAAATAATATGTCTTTATTACCTCACACTCACCACCCATTACAATTTGCTGCAAACAAAGATGAAAGAAAAATCAATAGCAGTGTCACACAAAACAGCCAGAAACCCCAAGTTCTTCACACACATGCAATCTGCACAAATTGTAGAGCATTTATAAAGAAAAATAGAAAGCTCAAAGGTGCTCAAAGCCATGACTTTCATTTAAAAGAATCATTTTCTTTAAAGGAGCCTAATAAAAAAAGGTTCATGTTCCATTTTAATAAGGCAGGAGCACTTAAAATAATATGGCGGCACACAAGGAAGAGTGTAAATGGAAAGGATGCATTATAAAGAGTGCATAGAAAAACGACAAGGGCAAATTACAGTCTTCCACAGCCAGGGAAAAGTCTTCTCCCACTTGAACGGGCAACTAGGATTTCTAGAAATAAACAAGCTGCTCTTTCCAGTCCTCTAAAACAGAAGAGGGCTCTAATTACAAGTATGCAGGTTCGTTTTGTAAATTACCTAACCTTTCCAATCAAATGGCTCTTTTGACACATTCTATATGTCAGCCTTTCAGGAGCTCAATGCACTCTGTCTGCTGAAATGATACACAGGTAGGTGTGCTCTGCAGCCAGAGGACAATAGCTTCCAAAAGAGATCCCTCCATTTTCAGAACTGGGTTGGGTTTGGCTTGTTTATTTTTTGTTTGGGAGTTTGGGGGGGGGGGAGGGGATAGAGAAAAGCACTTTTCAAAAAAAAATCGCTCCTTGAAATTTCCAAACTGTGGCTGTGATTCCCATTTCTAGTATGGGGGGAGGGGGGGAGCAGGGGAGATTTCAATACATTGTCATCTTGAGTAAGATATTATTATGAGATAAAAATTAACTCCTGTTACCAAAGAAAGACAGCATAGTATAACAGAGAGAAAACTGACTACAGAGACAGGAACACTTGGGTTCAAGTCTCACCCCTGACATACACTGGCAGATCCCTAGAGCACTGAAATAAGAAATCAAGGCCCCATTCAGGTCCCTACTAGTCATGGATACTTGTGGCTCAATCAAGACAAACTCCTTTGCAAAACAGTTTTAATACTCTTGGCATAAATCAGGTGCTTGACTAACATTGTGGGATCCTAACACTATGGGCTGAAAGGGACAGTTCAACTCCTTCATTTTCTAGATGAGGAAACTGAGGTCAAGGAAAGCAGGGTGACTTGCCCAAGGTCACAAAGATCAAGGCGGCAGAGCTGGGATGTAACTCTAGGTTCTTGGATTCCAAATCAGCTCTCCTTCCATGAGATTAAAGCCATCCCACAACACACAATGATTCCATGTTTCTTTCCTTGTGATGTGGTGGCATCAGAAGGAGCACCAACATAAGCCTGGTACTTTCTAATGCCAACATCACAATCATGCATTTTGTTTCTGACAATTTTATTGTAAATATGTGTATCTTAAGTGGGTGGCAGGAGAGCAGAAGGGGAGGAGAGCTTCTCAGTTGACAATAAAAATCCTTAGACCTCTATTGCAAAAAACAAAACAAAACCAAACCAGAACTAATTCTGAAGAACAGAGTTATTAATGCAAAAGAAAATCCAAAATAAAAGTTACATTCACGTCAGCTTGGATGCTCAAACTAGAGCCTTATCCACAATGCCAGCAACAGGGAGGGCCTGAAAGCAAGGGTTAATTCTTATTCTCTCAATAGTCTTTGGAAAATTGGCTTCCCTTCATTCCCTTCTGCTCCCTATCCCCCTCAAGCACTTGAAATTGTACTGAAATTCTAACAAATTTGATGATTAAAAAAAAACCAGCATGGACCTATAGACAATGACTTACATGGAAATTTATGGCAGGCAAGCTTAAGGGAGTGAATAAGAATGCCATTCGCATTGTCTTGGCAAACAAATCGTCCCCAAATGCCAATTTTCCACTTGCCTGGAAACTGGCTTGGTTCATAGACTAGATTCTGGCTGTCTTTTCCAATGAAAGGATGGCCAAGAGAACAAGAGAACTGAAGCTGTCTGTTTCGGAGGCCCCTGCTCAACTTGCAGTCTGGCACCTTCTCATTTCGGCTTGCTCACCAACGGCCCTGTCCAAGACGCTAGCCCACCACCATCTTGCCGTCTAGGTTGCCCTCTCCAAGACACTAGGCCACCATTATCTTGTCTAAAACAGTGTCATCATAATGAAATGAATAGGAGTCAAGCTTAAGCACAATCTTCTGGAAGGGAAAAAAACCCACGTTATCAATGACATGGAAACTTTCCCCTGTCTTCATCGAGGCTAATCAGTACTATCAGCAACTGGTTTGAGTAACTGGCAGCTCCCTCCGCACGGACTCCAGAAAAGCCTTCTTGCAGAGCATCCCTGTGCCCTCCAAAGCTTCTAAGAGTGCCCTGTAGCTGGCTGAATTAACACAAATCCACGATTTCTCCCATGGGAATAGACTAGGTTGTCATTTCCTTTCAACTTGCTCTATGGCACCTACCATTTCTTCAAATGTCTACATTTTTATATTTACCCCAAAATGGACCCCACAATGTGTTTATTCCCTGAAGCTTCTCTCTTCTTCATCTTCTATCCACAGCAAGTTTTTTTTTCTTAGAGGTTTCCAGAAAAGATCTTCCTGATGCATCCTGGCAGTGTGACCCCAACAAGTCAGTCAACCTCTCAAGTGCTCTAGGAAATTCTTCAACACTATAATTTGCAGAGAAGGTACCAACCTGCATTGGTGGATAGAATGTCTTTATCTGGGAGGTCCCAACACTAATGAAATCACAAATCTAGTCATTGAACCTATCCCCATCTTCTAAAAAAGCAGGTCACTAACACCCTAACAGTGGGGCACACTATTCTCTGTTCACTTCTGTCACCTTGACCCACAGAGAATTCCATACAGACGATACAGAAGGCTGAAGGATCTCTCACAAATCTGAGATTCCCAGAGCTTTTGAAGAGCCTCAATCAGAAGTGATGTAGTATCACAGCTGATGGGCTACAGAGCCAGGAAGCTATTGATTCTAGCCTTGCCTCTTACGCATGTGAACTACGTCACCATGGGCAAGTCAATTAATCTCTCTGAGCCTCAATTCATCCTTTTACATTTTGGTTTTTCCATTGTGCAATGAACAATTCCTTGCATAATATGCAACTATATATCAAATATTCACTGACCTTTCTATAATTATAGAATTTCAACCACCAAGACAACAGTTCTAATTTTATAATTCTTTCTTGTTAAGAAATATCTATTTACATTTTTAAATGCTCCATAAAGAATTCCTTTGTAACATGCTGCAGAAACTAATAAAAGCTTCCTTGGTCCATCTACCACACATTTAGATTAAAATATTTTACAAAGATAGAGCACTTTGTCATATATATATAGCTCTAAGTAGCCATGTGTGTTTATGCTTATATCCATTTGCACCAAAATCCATCATAGAGCCAAAGGAGCACCAATTAAACTCACTGTATCTTGAGATATTGCAAATAATGAGCCTAAACCCTCTACTTAATTACAGAACAGAGATGTAAAACATTAATTACATCAGGTTATCAGGTCTGTGAATCTAGCCATGATCACAAATGATGGAAAACCAGTGAATCTTTCACCAGTTAAGAGACCCTACCAGAAAACAGAAAGGACATTGTTTAAGGTTCTCTTTTTAAAAAGATTTAAACTGTAATGGGAAATCAAAAAAATTCTTCGATACAAACATTACCATATATCGGAGTGATACATCATGAGCCCCAGAGCCGCCATCTTTCATATGAAGCATATTTTTCAACTCAAGTCCCTCATAAACCATTTTTCCTCTGGTGCTCTACTGGCCTGGATCCTGCCTGGATGGCTGAAAGCAGCAAGTCTTTGCTCCCAACCAGGCACTGTGAACACATTTACAAGTCAAAGAATGCTACTTTAAAAACCAAAAACAACCTAGAAGACAGGTACAGTTCAAAGCGTACCTTGTTTCCTTTCTTTCAAATTTAGCATGCTGCCAGATGGATCCCCCCACAAAGATAAGCTGTTCTTTCATTCTGAAAAGATCATTGCTGAGTTTAGAAGTGTTTCATCTCATTAATGTTTGTGTTCATGATGGCTTTTTCAAAGGTCCCTTGGAAAACATAATCAATGCCAATACTGTCACTGCAATGTGTCCATCAGCATCCTGGATGGTTACGCAAAAATAAAAAGCACAGTGTCCTGGAAACCATGTTTGTTGGTTACTAAGTTGTTTCCTCTGTAGAAAGCTAGGTCACAAAATAGAGGAATCTTTTTTGCTGGGGCTGGTGGAAATCTGCCCTGGTAAAAGAAGTGAGTAGAAGAAGGTCACTCTTTCCTCATCACAAAGAAATGTCTCTGAAACAATGGGACACAATATAACAGGTTAGTAGCAGTATTATTACTACTGAAGTGAAATAAGTAGCTGGCACTGAATATATTTCATTTTCATGCTTATAAGCATTATTTCATGTAAATTTCTCAACAGTCCTGAGAAACAAGTACTCCCGGGTATCATCAGTCCCATTTTATGGAGGAGGAGATAGCAAGTTAGAGACGTTAAGGAATCTGCCTGGGACCATACAGCTAGCTTGATGGATGCTCAGTTCAAAGGATCAGCATTTAAAGATGGAAAGAAGCACAGAGGTCATAGTCCAAACCCCTCATTTTAAATGTGAGGAAACTGAGACCCAGAGAAGTGAAGGCCCCAGGCCGTTCCTGACCCACAGTGAAGCACACCCATTTCCACAACATGCAGCTGCCTCTCTGAATGCTGCCCTGCCTGCCATTAGCTTTTAGGGCTGACACATCCCTCAGGGGCTTGAGAGGGGACTCACTTCACTGTGAAGGGCTTATGCAAGATGTTGTGGAAACCCATGCATCTGTCCCCAATAATACAATATTTCCTAAGACTCTCCAGTGTTTTGCTTTATCAATTTTTAAAACTATTTTACACAGTTTTCCCTCTGTGCCCCAATCTCCATCTCTGCTAAATCTAGCAGAGTGTCAGGGACAAAGGATCAATGCTTGATCCACAAAGTGGTTCAGGTTTAAGCCCTAGAGATCATGGACCCAACATCTATCATTTAGGGTTAACGGGGGCTTAGATTCAGGTACTGGGCACTCCAGAAGACCACAACCCAGGTGAAGATTCCCTGGACGTGTGGGCAAAGAGACCTAGACAGAAGGGCCTAGGGCAGGGCAAGGCAGCAGCATCGCTGCAACCTACATTAATGGCTTTGGGACCATTTCACAGAGGCTGAAACACAACTGAAAGATTAGGACCATAATTTTGCCATAGCTCCTAGAAATTTGTCATGACAAAAGGAAGCGACAAGTCCCAAAAGGCATCAGAGACTTAGAGATACTTAGATACTTAGAGAACTTAGAGTTCACAATCTATGGACATTGTATCAGCACTTGATATTTCATGACTGGGAAAGAAAACTAGACTTCAGGGGAATGTTGTAAGAAAGTCTCCTAAATGGGGTCACAGCATACAGTCCAGGGAAAGAGGTCTGGATTTGGAGTCTCTGGACCTGAGTTCAAATTCTGATTCTAACATTTACTAACTGTGGGAATTTAGGCAAGTCACTCTCTGGCCCTCTGTGGGCCACAGTTTCCCTGTCACCAAAATGATGAGGTATTGCTAGATGACTATGGTCTTTCTAGGTCTAAATCTATGATTGAAGTAGGCTCAGCACTTCTTTTCATGATAAAATGTTAGAATTCTGGGATAAGAAGAGTATCAGAAGGTTCAGCCTATACGCAATTACAATGATCACCTCTGGCCCCCTTTCTTTGCAGATGCAGGGGCCTGTGGGTATGGCCCATTGCATCCACAGTAAGATTCAGTTGATCTGTGCATGGATTTTACTGAATTGCTTTTCCCTCCTCTTTTGTTTTTATACTTTATTACAAGAAATGGCTTCTGGGAAGGGGCTGATGTGTGAAAAGGGATGTATCTGAAAACAAAGGTGATGTAAAACAGAAGATATTGATAAAAAATAAAGACAGGAAAATCCGATGGTTCGTAGGTGAGAGTGGAGATTGTGCAATGCACAGCTTGGCACGTTCTATCTTCTCAGAAGCTAAAATTGGAGAGACAGGATGGTCTAGTGAAGGCGCCAGCTTTGGAGTCAGAAGGTTCTAACACACCCTGGCTGTGTGACCACAGCCAACTCACTAAACCTTTTCATGCCTCAAGCAACTCAATACCATCTGAGTTTGCTGAGGAGTTACTAATGTGAAATGCTTCTGGCCAAGGCTTTTCTACAGGGGGACTTCCCTGTACTGATAAAATCCCGGATCTAGGCCAAAAGAATAGGAAGGATGAACTTGGAAAGAAGTGCAGTCTGGTCCATGGGTGTAAATGCAAACAGACTGAGCAATTCCTTGGGCTTTTTATTTGAGATAGAAAGACTGATAATAGACCTCAAACTCAGGATCACAATCAACATTCCATTCCATTTCATTTATCAAAGCACTGTGTTAGAGCCTGGGGACACTGAGACAAAAATGAACCAGTCTTGGCCCTGGAAGAAGTCAGAACCCTTGGGAAGTCTTCTGTGATAACCACCTACTCGCTGGCATCAAGTCCACTCATACAGTTTCTCAAATCACCCTGCAAAGCTTCTTAAGTCCTCCTCAAACTCTCTTGCCCTGTCAGTCTCCCCTGACCACTGGCTCAGTGTCCAAATCCATGCTAGTCTTCCCACCTCCAGGCCATCCCTCCCCAGCTCCAATCCAGTGCCTGCCACAGGGCAGGAAAACCTTCGAGATGTGCCCCTGATGCTGAGAGAAGTGAGTCCAAGCTCCTTCAGTCATCTGTACAGACAAAAGGAGAGTACACTCAAGAATGACCTGGTAACCAAAATGAGGAAACCATTCAAGTGACTCTTGGTTAGGAAAATAGGGAACAAACCAAGAGACTGTAATATCATCACACTGTAAAAAATTATAAATATGAGGGAGGAATCAGAGAAACTTGGAAAGACTTGTGAACTTTCACAAAGCCATGAAAGCAGAAAACAAGAGAACAATATTAGCTCCAATGTACTCTGTATATTGGTATACGAAGAGTATCTAGTTATTCACAAGCTGCCTCCCGTTAGACTAGGAAGTCCTCAAGGGAAGGGGTCGTGTTCTTGCCTTTCTCCTTATCCTCTTAGCACTTAGCACAGTGCCTGGCACATAGAAACTCTTTAATAAATGTCTGTTGACTGAATGACGGACATAATGACCACAACATCGTATAAGGAAAACCGCATTCCTGGACATCCGAATCTGGATCGATGCAAAGACAAAACTGAACCCGAGAAGACTGCAGACAAAACACATCTCCCTCCCTCCCCCTGTCCAAGATAGATGGCACAGAAGGAAGGATCTGCAAAAAGGAGGCAGTCAATATGTATAGGCGTTTGACTCCTGTTCTGAAGGAGGCTTCTTTAGGAGATGAGACTTATTGGGAAGGGAAAGCAAAGCAAAAAGTACAATGCAAAAAGGTGGAATGAATCATTCAAAGAGGAAAAAGAACCCAATCATGGAGCCCAGTTTGATTTTGTTAAATAAACCACTCAATTCTGTGAGATCTATGCCTAAGTAATTTCACTTCACCCAAGAGCCTGCAAGTGAGGGAGAAGTGGAAATGGGATACATTTCGATGTAATTTGAACATCTTTCTCTGCAAGCTCTGGAAATGTGACTATGTAAAATGCTCTCCAAAAAGTGGCATTAGTGTGTGCTACTTTATAGAAATATGTGAAGAATGTCTCATAATGGAATTGCACTCAAGGAGTAGGAACATAGCTTTTTGGGCTAATCCTACAAGACGACACTGCCTCAGCAAGGTCCAAGGTCGAGATGTGTTTAGATGCTGTCTTTTAGTAATCTCTTCATTGCAATTCAACAAGAAGGGCAGTTACTGAGAGCCCATTGTGCATTAGGCACAATGGGCACCAGGGCTACAAAGGCAAGAATGAAACCATTCTTGCCTCAAGGGGCTTATTTTCTACTTGGGGGGTGGGATGGGGGAGGGGAGATAATGCATGCATGTAGGTATGTATGAGACAAAACAGGCTGTGATGCTGAGGCAAAATTCTAGAGGAAAATGTGAGGAAGAACAGTAGCAGTATCAGATCTGTGCCTAGGAAGTATATTCTGAACAGCTGTAGATAGAATAGCCATGATACATAAAAAGGCAACATGCTATAATGGATAGAGGGACTGGTTTTTAGGGATCTGGGTTCACATTCTGATTCTGCCACATGCCCAGCTATTAGAATTTCTCTCAGTTATGCCACATGGTTGAGAACCACAGACACCTACAGCCTCTGAAGAACCAAAAACTGTAGGTGACCCAAAGGACAATGGTGAAATGCCTGGTTTGCATGAGCAGGCTGCACACAACATATTGCTAATGATGATTTGTGATCAGGGATTGGCTAAAAGATCATCATGACAGATGTTTATGATCAAAAAAAGAGGCAGGTTAGTCCCGTACTAAAAATGAGATGGGCAGCCCAAGCATTGCCCTAATACCTACAAAATAGTGCAACATGTTGAGGAAGGTCTCCACCACAGATCTATGGGAGGGCAAGGACAAGAATCACATAGGACAAGAGATCATGGTCAGTATGTCATCTGGACCAGGGGAGGGAATACCCACATGGAGAAGAATTTTCATCTACCATATGCAGAAAAACCTGATTTCACAGCATGGCTTTAAAGAAGGTGCTTGGTAAACTATGATATACCATATACATGTCGTCTGGAAATGATTGGGGGGTGGGGGTGAGGTGTTATATGAAAGAGAACATTCACAGGAAAACAATGAGGATTAAAGAAAGACTTGAATACCCCATCCAATACTATGCTTTAATTGAAACTCTGACTACAAAGATGCATTGAGATCAATTTAATTTTTAAGGAGGTATAACCAGATAACTCAGAAAAGCCAGTTTGCTCTTAACCACTTTAAGATTTAACAGGGACCAGAGCTCACAGCTGCTGGAAGAGAAGTTGTGTTTATAAGGACAAGAATCTTAAAAACGAGAATTCTTTAAAAAAAAAAAAAACATGACAATCTCCATTTCGCAAAAGCAAACACAAGTTATCTTTCATCTTAATAAGAAAACACAAGACTATTTCCTCTTTCATCTTGAGGAAAACCATTTTATTAGGTTTCATACAAAGGAAATGTCATTACCACCTCCCAAATCTAAAATAGGCTTTAAAATGTTCTCTCTGTCTTCACATCAACCCCTTCCCCGCCACCCTCAAACAAAGCCAACAGCCACAAACAGTGGGCAACACAGGGTGGGTCTCAGAAATGCTTTGGGTCACAACATCAGGCACACTGATTCCTATGCCAGGACATTCTTTAAAGGTTTGCCTGGTTGAAGGGGCCTAAAAAGTGAATTACCTGACAAGATTTGCATCTTCCAGGACAACTGCAAGATATTCTGGAAACAAAGGGTAACCAGGAAGATAACCAAGCGGCTTCAAATGTACTTTCTTAAAAATGCAGAAATCATGGGAAATTTCCTATCTAATCACAATTTCAAAAGCAATTCAAGCCAATGTTTCATCCATTTTACCGGTCCTGCTTAAACCCTACTCTACTGTAATGCCAATCATAATCATGACTGAAAGCTTTTTATCATCTTTTAAAATGCACTTTTAATACTGAAGGGGTAAGGAAAAAAAAAGAACAAAAACTGGACTTAGCTGGAGGCAAAAGCACAAAGCATGAAGCCATCATGGTTTAGAAAAAAAATTAATAATGAATAAGGTCCCTGCACACTTCAATGGCAAATGGCAAAGTATGTTCAAGATTCCAAAAGCAGATTCAGCCTACACATGCAGAAAACCCCCAGCAAAGGGAGACAGATGGTGGGGGGCAGACCCATAAAACCTTAGCAATAACAGTCGCTGTCATAGGCATGGTTAAGTCTGGAAACATCTTCCTTTCCATTACACTGGCATTCTTTGGAAGAACGTGGGGTTTTAAGGCCTTGTAAGCAAAACTGAGGGGAGGGGAGGAAGGAAGGGAAAGGGAGACAATAGTCAGAGACACAGTTTCCAATGGACTTCATCCCTTCTTCCTAAATCTTCTGAGGCAGGATTTTGACGGCAGCAGCCTCAGCGAAGAAGAATCCACTGCCGTTTGAGCCCCAAATGGTGACTTCTCAAAGGCAATGGTCACATTTCAGCTTTATTTGAAAGGGGATGGTGAGTCTTTAATTATTAAAGCAATCACATTTAGCAGATGGTCGAAGAAAAGTACTTTTAAAAAGTTGCCCAGAGGGTTATATAAACGAACAGGCTAAAACAGCTGGCAGCTGGTGCGTGAAATCAATAATGAGAAAATGAATTCTACTGTATCATTGTTTGCATTGTCTGGTTGGAGACAGTGAGGACAAGGGGAGAAGGGTAATAATCAACTTGTGAACTTCACAAACCAAGCCGAATGGATTCCAGGGATCAAAAGAGAAAGCAATAAACCTCCCACACCCAATGAGCCTGGAACTAGAAAAATGGCACAGGGAATTGGAAGTTGAAGAGTAAGGACCAAGTGGATGAGGAGACAGGTATGAGGGACAATGGGAAATGAGCATCCCTCTCCGCCTCTGCTTCTACCATCTTGTCCTGGATAAGCTACTGCTTCTTGGGAGAGCAAACTAAAATTCAAAGTACATTTAATCTGAGCAAGACACTCTAGGAAAGGGAATACCAGATGAACACAAGCAGGGACTAAAGATTTCCTCCTTGCTCAAAAGACTCTGAAGAAATGTTCACAACCAGTTAAGGCTTCTTGGGTTGAAACTTCTCCATATAAGACTTCATGAAATCCACCTGGAATTGACCTATTCCGAGAGCAAGTCAATGGCCAGGATTCTCCCTATGATTCTATTCACATTATTCCTAGAGATTCAGAGCTGGAGGGGGCTTCAGAGGTCAGTGAGTCCATCCCATAAAAGAAATATTCAGGAAATGGTGCAATGGTCAAGAACCAAACCCCAAGCTTCCCTCCTGGCAGGCAAAAATGAAACCACTGAACCACCAATGAGACCCAAATAGCAAAGTTGACCAGTTGGGCTCAAAATCATTGTTTTTCTTCCTATAAATGGTGCGACTCCAGAGTTGTCATCAACCTCAGAATTCCAAATTTCTGGGAAATAAAATAAAATCCTAGCATGGTGTTGTAGAAAAGGGCCTAAGATCTGGAGTTCAGAGTCCTTGAGTCAGATCTCAGATCAGCTTGGTTATTGTCTTGTGCTTTCTGGGGCTCAGTGTATTCATCTGTAAAATGGAGTCTGTAAAATAAGATGAACTCAAAGGTCTCTTTTGACTCTGGATCCTATCTTCCCAGGAAGATATAACCTTAGAAAGGTACAAGACTCCTTGCAAGAGTTCTGAAATAATGTCTACCTCCAGGCACACTCAATAGAGCACCAGGCCTGGAGTCAGGAGGACCTGAGTACAAATCTGGTCTCAGACACTTGACACTTACTAGCTGTGTGACCTTGGGCAAGTCACTTGACCCCAACTGACTTGCCTTCTTCCCCCTCTCAAAAAAAAAAAGGAAAAAAAAAGAATGTCTACTTCTAAAAATGTGCCTACAGGCACCTCTTAGGTCCAAAGACCTACGAAACAAAACCTCTAAATTCCAGGTCATCTTCCCTGAGAACCCAAAGTTATCTGAATGAAAAAAACGAAGAAGGTAAAACATTGGAAATGATTCACTAATTGCTCCTTCAGATATATAGATAGCAAACAGAAAAACGGATTAGCTGGATGGGCAGAGCACGCCCTGTCCCAGCTTGGGTCAGCTGTTTTCTTTTATTGGATTTTATCTTCAGATGAAAACAGGACACACTGCTCTGACCCATATGGGCTGTTTGATTTTAGAGGATTTTATCTGAGGAGGCCAATAATACCCTCAGCTCCAACTGCCATCAGCTGTTTTACTCCCCAGTGGCTCCAGAAGGGAGAGTTCCCGCTCTGCCCATGGAGACCCTGAGTCTGTCCTGAGAGATGAGGAAGTGACGCTTCCTGGGCACAGGGAGAGGGGCAATGCAATTAACATTGGCTTATTTGGTTTGGGCCGAGGAATGTTTGTCAGAGCAAATAAACCCCTTGCCTAGGGCCTGCAGAGAGAGGGGGATGAGCTGGAGAACAGCTTCACCCCTGGCTAGGGGTTGAGCAGATCAAGCCCGGACGGTGCCCCTAGTGTTTAAGTAAATACGAGACACAGCCACATCCATGCTGACACAGGGAAAGAAATAGGAATGGCTTCTTTGATCTTCTCTGGACTTGAATTTCCTAGTGATTAGAGTCTGACTTGAAAAGAAGCAACACAAGAAGATTTGTAAGCAAGGCTTTTCAGCAGATCCATTTACCTTCTCTTGGTCACATAAATCCTGTATAAATAAAAGCACAACCAGAGTCTTCCCCGTTTTTGCCGTTCGGCCATGTTTACTGGCAATCCCAGCCCATGGAGAATGGAGACTGCTCAGAGTGAGGGGGATTAACACGGTTACCTACAAAAAGGCTGCCACACCTGCAAAAAACTGGCAGGGCAGTGGGGCTCCTTCCTACTATGTCTTGCATGAGCCACCATTTTCTAAGAAACCTAATTAAAATATCTCCTGATTAATGAAATGTTTGGGAAGGGTTCCTGTTCTTACCTTTTCCCATTTCACATGTGAAACAGTAAACTCAAAAGACCATTAAAAATGTGGTTTACTGGATATTGAAAAGAAGGTGTGAGGTAACCACAATATTTCCCATTTCCCAAGCCCCTAGGGATGGGAAAACCACAGGTGACAAATCAGCCTCAAACCGGGTGAAGCCATCGATCCCCAACACCCCTCTGTGGTTAACACAAGGTTCAAATTAAGCCTTAAAAAAACAGCAAAAGAGAAAAACTAGTAAATGAGATGGAGCTTGAAGGGCTTGGTGACCCAATATCAAAGGAATAACAACAAAGGAATGAGATCCATCAGTCCTAGGATGTCTAGAATTATAGTTGCATATTTTGGATGGTTATCTAATGCATTCCAATTATGAACAATCTGAAAATCATAACCTGTGATACAGGAAATCCAGCCCACAAGAGAAGGCCATGCCTCTATGCAAATGTCTATAGAGAGACAGGCACGAGTAAATTATACACCAATACAGCGCTAGCAGATCCCTTTTTCTTGAACAGAGAGCCCAGACAAGGAGATAATAAGAAATGAGACTGCCTAGATGCCAAGAGAAGACGTGGTTAAGGAACCTGATGAGCAGCAAGAGAATTATGGGATGAAAATAGTGGTTAGGTAAACTTCTGCTAGCAACTGGAAGCAAAAAGAAAGACTCACAGCAGCCTAAGCCTAATCAGGGAAAGGTCTGGGTTACAGAAGAAGCTTAAGAAATGGAAAGATATATTTTTCTCTTTGGAAAAAAATTCCAAGAAATGAATTAGATTTGGTGCTAGATGGATTCTGAGGCCAAAGAATAGATGTTTTCAGTCTGCAGAACCAAAACATGTGTGGTACGACTGCAGGTGACAGGGAAGCTAGAAAGGGAAGTACCAATCAAGTGGACCTTCAGGCTGAACAGATCAAATGATATTACTGCTGGGCCACTTTCAATCACATAGGTTCAGATCTTATTACTTGCTTCTTGTCGGAAAATGGATCAAAAATTTAACAAGCTACCCTTGAATGGAAAGGCTATTTAGAAAATTAATCAACACTTTAGACACTTGTTATTCAGCTACTATGTGCAACACACAGTGAATGGTAATAGGAAAACAAAAATCAAGGCATATAACTTCCTCTGGAAAGACAGATAAATTACTATGAACAAAGAGTTGCAACAAGTACAAAAGAGAGGTCCTGGTAAAATGAGGAATTCAATCTGGAGGAAGGAGTCAAGGAAGACCCCCTCCCAAGAGGGGTGACCCCTAAACCAGGCCTTGAAGGAAAGGAGATCAGAGCAATAAAAGCAGTGTGAGTTGGGGATGGGGAATGACCAGAGGGAAGAAATCAGGAGAGGACAACATAGCCTGAAATGCAGAGTATGTGAAGGAGAACAGTATATATGAACTATAGCTGGAAAGTGACATTGAAGCCAGACTATGCAGGGCTTTGAATGCTAAGAACAGAAGTCCATACTATAGGCTATGAGGAACCACTGAAGGCTTCTGGACGGAAAAGTAACATGATCTTAGCCCAGTGCTCTAACACTCAGAAGATAACTCAAGCCGTGATAACTCAGGAAGTGATGTAACAGCTGAATTGGGGAAGAGAGACGCTGGAGACAAGACTGGAGAGAAGTTCAGGCATTAGGGGTGTTACTGTGGAAACAGAAAGGAAGGAAGAGATACAAGAGACATTGCTAAGGATTACTGAATCATAGGGCGTAGGCATGGGGTGGATGTTTGGGGTCAGAGCAAGAAGGTTATTTAGAGGCCATCTAGTCCATCCCTCTTCTTTAACAGATGAAGAAGTGGCATCTTGGTGGAGGAAGTGATTTGTCCACGGTCACAGGGGTAGCAAATAGCAAAACTTGGCAACTGGCAAGGCTGACCTGGAATGCCACTATCTAGCGTCTATATTTTGGGTAGTAAAGAATTCCTAAGAACCGCAATACAATGAACACTAGGCAACAACAAATGGAGTCTGGAGCTTTAGAAAGACAAAACCTTGGTGGCATATCCTCAATCTACAGCATGATGCTTAATTAAAGATTATTTGGAAATCAAGAGCTCAGAACATAAGTCTTAAAACATCATTTTCGTTGTCCTGCTTGACCTCTGTTATTCCATATCCCCTTTTTTCCCCCCCAAACAAAAGATGATTATGACCAGATGCAGCAAAAATGGAATATTGTTTCCAAAAGACCTATCAGAAAGCCCAGGAGAAGGTGTAATCAGTTGGGCTCTGATTCGCCCTAGATGAGAGAGATTGGAAAGTGGGGCCGTAAACAAGCCCCAGAACAAGCAGCTGACATGATTGAGCACTCTACCACTCATTCACTTTGGTTGATAATAGCAGCATAAGCTTAATTTCCGGGCCTTGAATAAAAAAAGCTAGAAATCATTCCCTGACTCTGTTATTTACAAAATGAATAGGTCTTGTGGAGGGGGGGAGATATGAAGGAGTTCATTAGAATCACAGGATGTCAGGGCTAAAAGAGATCTTAGAGATCATCCAGGCCTTCATTTTATGGAGGGGGAAACTGAGGCCCAGATAAGTGAAGTAACTAGCTGAGGGGCAAAACCAGAAGTAGTACCTGGCCCCCTGACTCCCTGCCCACTGTCTTTCTTCCCCCCACCTCCCACTTGGGTAGCATTTCCAGTACTAACCAACAAGTATACCAACTTCCAAGCCAATTACCATAAAGTGGCAATGACATATTGGGCAAACAATCCCATAGTACTGCCATTGAAAATGCAAGATCTCATGGTTTTATTCTGTGATCAAAATGCTACTTGCCTTTTCCTAAGATGTATTTACAAAGGGAAAGAGGGTGGATTGACTGAACATTTTTAAAGAGTGAGATCTGCAAAATGGATAGCTTACAGGACAATCAGTAGCAACAACATGAAAACACTCATATGATTTTCCTGTATTGTAATTTATATGGCTTCCACAGGTATCGTGGCCTCAAGAAAAGAAAGGCTAAGCTCACAAGATGCATCATTTTCAACATCTTTAACAAGCTTTCAGAACAAGAAAGGCCTCTTCTACCTTTCCTTGAAAACTAGGACTAGTCCCGAGATCTTGGCCATTATGTCACTCTTCACAGAAAGCACTTACTTTGTATGGGTTACAGGTATTCTTAACCTTTCTTGTGTGCTGTATCTCCCTTTGGCAGTCTGATAATCTACAGATCCCTTCTCAGAATGTTTTAAAATGCATACAATAAAATACATAGGACTGCAATGGAAAACAACTGTATTGGAATGTCAAATCAAAACATTAAACAAAGTTCATGAACCTGGGTTAAAACCCACTGGTATACAGAGCAGGTGCTAGCTACTGGAGGTAGGGTTACAGTTAGCTCCACCCTCATGGGGTTCCAGTAAAACTGGGGCTAAGTTGTTTCATTTGCCAAAGGAGGAAAATGGTTGACCAGTTTTCATTTTCATTACTAAATGACACTCTGAAATAGACAGCTTTGGAATTGTGAGTTCTTTTTTCAGGTTTATTAAGAAACCCCTTGCTCTTTGAAATCAGATATGATCCAGAATACTGCATTTCCAATTTCATGTTGTGCGTAAACTTCACATTTATTTCAAACATTCTGGCATATTTCAGTAATCATTTGGCATTGAGACATTGACTTCTAAAAGGAAAAAAAAAATCATGGAAATACCAAAGCAAGCAATTTCAACTGTTAGGTGGTAAGGATGTGAAAACTCCCTTAAATGGGGGTTTATATCATTTGTGAAGAAATTCAGCAATCACAAGTACAGCAATGCACAGTTTTATGAGACGTAACACCTTGGCTTCAAACATATGGATAAATGAAAGGAACAAAATGTCTTGAATTGACTGGATTTTCTATTTTACTTTGCATGAACAGATACAAAACTAAGCAAATTAACTCAGCTGGTCATCTGGAAACTCAAGTAATAAACTAATTCCCCAGCCCCACAGACTTCTCTGTTTCATAAAAGTGCTTATCACCACAACACAATAACCAAGAAGTGCGCAGTCTTTGGCAAGTCACTGTGCTCTCTCTGGGCCTCAGTTTCCTCTTAAAATGAGGTGTTGGACTAGATGGTCACTGGGTGGGTTCCCTTGCAGTGGTGACAATCTATGTTTTATGCACAACTGTAGATTCATTCACAAAGCAGACAGTAGGGCCTTAAATGCTTGGGGATTGACTGATTAACCTGTTTTCTTTTTTTAAAGATAAGCCTACTCAATGAACTTAAGTATCCACAGTATAATACTTCCAAAGCATCAGGACAACAAAGCTTATATCAGGCAGAATTTTAGAGGATCTAGGCTCAGATAATTGAGGATATTTATTCCATATACCTTCACTAGATGGATGAATGGACACATGGGGACACAGGGACACACGGACACAGACACACACACGCACACGCGCACACGCACACACACACACACACACACACACACCCTCTTCAGGTCTATTTGATTTATTTTCCCAGGGACAATTTTGTGCCAAATCTCATAGTCAGCTTTCAAGCTTTCCACAGCAAAGCCTTCGCCTGGCCAATCCAGCTACAATGACCCTGTTACTTACTGTCTGCTGTAAGAAGGTCGGCAGGGTCACTGCCTCCCATAGTCACGCTGAGGAATTCACACACAATTGGCAAGTAAACCACTATAACATTTAGCTTTGTAGACAAAGTCTTTCAAAATCAGCCAACAAACTGGCCATTCCCCCCCCAACCCCCTCCCCTCCCTTCAAAAATAGGCCATTTTCCATTTCAAATATGTTGAAGGTTCTATCTTTTCAATTTTCTCTTATTTTAAAATTCAACCCTCCAAAATCAATTGCACATTGACTGAACATAAAAGCTTCTAAGGAAAAATAGAAATCAGTAGAATGAAAAAAATACAACTCAAAATGTGAATAAATAAGAAGAGCCATCAGGAATGAAAACCTTTCAGAAGAGTTGTACTTCTCAATATTTCATATACTCTTGCTAGAGGGCTTATCCCATCTTTTTTCTACAATCTCCATCTGTACAATGTCTAAGTACTAGTGGAAAAATTCAACTACAGCAATTACCCGAAGCATTGCTTGTAGGTGGCATTAAGCAGAAGGTGACATACTTCTAAATACACTTTAAAAATTTTTTTACCTCTTTTCTTTTTTTTTTAGGGGGGGGGAACCTGTGAAATGGTCAGATTTATAGGCTCAATGGGCCAAACAAAGTAAACCTGTGGTAGGCTGCATGGATGGAATTCCTCGACATTCCATTTTAAGAACCCCCAACGATGACTTCTAACCAGACCCAAAAGACAAAGAGAAAATTCAGAGCCACAGAAAGCTACCTCTGAAAAAGAAACCCGTCTTTTTTCAACACAATTGGCACTATTCATGCCATCCATCTGGGGACAGCAGGAGCAGTATTTTTTCCAAAGTTCCTGCTTCATTAGCGTCTTTTGAAGGCCTCACAATGAGTTCATATCTCATTTCTTCCCATCACACTTTGCGGCGCTACTTTTGAATCCTATTTTACACTAGACAAATTAGCACAGAGAGATAAAGGTGGAATTTGTACTTGGACTCAGTCTTCTGCCTCCCAGCATAGTCTGTTATCAATTAGAGTCTTCTGCCACTCCTTTGTGTTGTCAGGGATGAAACGATGCACCGGGATACTCCGCTAAATACTGATCCTGACCATACAGATCATTAGGGAAGCAATTATTCACGCTCTAAAGATAAGCTAGATCCAATGTGGTGTCCTGGAAAGTGTAATTTACTAACTGGGCCCCAATGACCTAGAAGGATTAATGCACCTCCCAAATGCAACCATGTTTTCGCTCACTGACACATCTCATCAAACCTGAGGCCAACATGTAGCATGCATAAATGCTAGTATCCAGAAGACAGCTTACAAGCAGCCCACCCTATGCCTAGTTTCCTAAACAGCAAATTTGATGGTCACAGAAATAAGAAATCAGCAATAAGGGAGGCTCCGATTGGCCTCAAAGGGCAGAACAATGAGCCATGAGTAAAAGCCGCAGAGAGACAAATTGAGGATTGATTTAAAAGCCACTAAGCATTAGAACTATGTCCAAGTGAAAGGCATGACCTGGGTTGGGGGAGGGTCCCCTCACTCTCATAGGAGGTCGTCAAACAGAGGCTGTCAAGGTGATGCTTTTTCAGGTGCGGCTTAGACTCCATGACCTCCAGAGGCCCCTCACACTAAAATTCTGTGCTCTTTCTCAATCTATGGGAATGCAGGGATTCAATTTCCTTTACTTTTCTATATGAAGGTTAAGGAAAGTCTGTTTTTGCCTCAACCTCCAGGTCAAAAGTCTATGATCTCTGAGGAGCCTGCCTTGTGTTCAAGCAAACAAGCCTGACTCTTTCTTTGGTGACTCAAGGCAAAAAAGCCATCATTGGGTTCACAAATACACCCACGACATAGGGCTGGACTCCCAGAAAGCAGAGGATGTAGTGCTAAGCTGGTACTAAGGCCAGAGCATACTTGCAAGTGGATCATGTCCTTAACACCTTACACAGAACCTTGCAGCTGGCAGGCAACTAATGATTATTTGCTGAATTAATAAATCCCTGACATCAGCTTGCTTTTTACCATTTGCCTCTTTAACCTTTTCTATAAGTTTACCTCCAATATAATATGTTTTTCTATATATACACATATATATGTATATATATAAATATACATATATACACATATAGAAATCGTATAGTCTTAGAATATTTCATTTTTGCCTCTGAATCCTCAGAGCGTAGCACAACATCCTATGTACAACAGGCACAGCAGCAGCAGCATCATAACAACGATATTAACAAACAGTTGAGTCATTGAGGGTTCTGGTTAAATGAGTCCAGGTTCATCTTCATCTGACAACACTTGACATTGATTTGTCAACTGAATTGGAAATCCCTTCCTAAAAACACAAAAAAAAATCATCTGTAAGGACAGAGGATTTCATGACCCAGACTCCCAACTTTCCATATCTAAATCTTTTTTGCACATCTGCACAAAAGAGACTTATTTGAGTTCAGAGAACACTTGCTTTGAAATGTGCAGTTTTTCAAAATCACATTATCTAACTTAGAGACTTCAGTGGGTCCATCCAACCTACACGAAACACAGGGCAGATAGAATAAGCATCTGCCACCAATCAATCCCTCCTTGGTGATGGAATACAAGGCAGCCAAATTCAATCAATAAAGCATGACAGGAGTTAGGATTTTCGTGAAAAATCAGATTCTGGGTGTTTTATAATACCTAAAACACTTAATCCCTATTCCTTCGAGGAATTCTCTCATGATAAGAAATTCTACCTCAAGGCACCAATGTTCCCAAGAAAATTCCTTTTTTTATTTATACATGTTAAATAATAAAAGGGAAAAATTATATTCACAACTTAGCATCTGAACAGGATCATTCTCACATTCACTGAAATTATATTTTTAAATGTTTAAAAAAGAGTTTCCAAAGTGCCCTCCTCATAAATTGTACCTATATTTAACGCACTGCGAGCTATATGTGAAATTATCCAATTACAAAAACAAAAGGTTCTCTCAATGAAGTTGGGGTTTGGGCAAAGAGGCTGTCAGGGACAAAGATTTGGCCAAAGGAAACCTAAAAACAGCAAAGAACACAGTCTGGAAATGATAATGGAACTGAGGTACACAGAGTGCTGTCTAGCCTAAAATCTGCTAACATTTACAAGAGAAAGGAAAGCTGGGAAAGTGACTCAAGTTAACACCCAAACCTCACTGTTTTTATAAAGAGGGTGGTGTTTTTTTTTTTTTTGCATCAAAGGCCCCTGGCTACCTTTCTTATTGGCTTATCCCCTAAGCCACTCCCTGGTGATATTTTAGAGGAACCAGAGGGCTCTGTGGGGACTACAGCCCAGGAATAACACTAGGGACATAGGTAAGGGTGGTCCTGACCATTCTTAATAACAACGGTGATAACAGCTAGCAGTTAAAGGGGTGCCACCAATTTGCAAATGTATCTCCTCACAATAACCCTCTAAGATTGGTACATTCATTATCTTCATTTTTCAGATGGATGAGAAAACTCAGATTCCAAGAGGCTTAAATGTCTGAAGTGAGATACAAACCTGTCTTCCTGACTCCAAGATCAGCAAGCTACCTACTGTGCCAGGGTGGTTTTGGATTAAACAAGGGTCTTCTCAGAATCCAAAGTCAAAGCAAAGATGGCCAAAGAATCCAAACTGAACCTTATCAATTTCACATCACTGAACTAGCCACTGACCAACTTAAATCTTTCTGCCAGAATTCAATCCCAGTGTAATTATCCCCAACACACAATTATTGAGTTTCTACTCAAGGTGGGGGCTATACTCTATAATTTGATTCCTTGATGAGGAGGCAGATCACTCTCTTTGGAATTTTGGAGCAGAAGATATGACAAGGGAACGGTTAATGGAATAATTCCACAGAGTTCCCAGGAATCCACTTATCTCTCTTAGTAGGATTAGCATTTGGAGGACATCAAAGTCACCTAGTAGGTCCTCAGCAGGAGTTAACTGATGCAGGTTCCAAGCTGGACCTTAACATACCATTTCCAAGAACACAGATCCTCCCTCCTAACTCCTTTAACTCCTAGGAAAGAGGGTGGCCACAAGACTCCTCCACTTCCCCATTTGGCCCTAAACCCAGCTAGGAAGGGGGCCTAGCAGCCTTTCCTAACAAAAGGTATGTACTTTGCCTCTGGGGATCTGAGGCTGCAGAAATTTTAGCTGCCAAGGCACTGGAATCAAGCACTGTTTAATATTAATTTGCAAAGGGAAGATTATGAAGAAGTGAAACCTGGAAAGGAAAGATGAGTGGAAAAGCATCTGAAAGACAGTCAGAAAAAGCCCAAGCCTCTGTGAGAGCAATGTCAGCTCAGAGGACGTACCCAAGGCCAGGACAATTAGACTGAATCCAGATTTGCTTGTTTTCTCTTCAGGGACTTAGGTGGCAAATGAAAGTATTTCATGCTCTAAAGCTAGAGGTGTTACCAAGGTTTCTGGAAAGGGACCCTGTTGGGGATGGCAGGAGAGTGTTCTGACTAATACCCTAAAGAAGGTCCAGTTATCTTCCAGCAATCAAAGTCAACATGGTAAGGGAGACTGGGGGAGATGGAGGTCGGTTGCTATTGGGCGGAGCCTGGCCTCCATAGCTATGTCAACAGCAACTTGCCAAATCTTTCATCTGAGGATCTGTGACAGCAAAGACCCCTTGGGGAGCTCGAAAACAAATGTCCAAGTTCAAGTACGAAGCTGAGGCTTGCTTATTTCAAGTCTTCACTGCACACCCCAGAATGGTGCAAAAGAAAATAGCGACTCCCTTTCTCATTCTCCAGTTGTTTCAAGCTACAAAGCAGTATGGTTTTGTAGCAAAAGGCTACCCAGAGTTCATAGCAGCTGGTCCAGACACCACTGGATCTTCAAAGTTATCCCATCCCAGAAGGAAGATGTTCACTAACAGAGACCATTTCTGTCTATCAAAGCCTCCCGGCTACTTACTTCGGTGACCAGAATGACTCTAAAATCAAACGTCCTTCCTCCTAGGCTGTGTGCCTCTGTGGTCCTCTATTTCATTTACTACACTTGGCAGGATTCACAGTCCAGCTACGTAACAATCTTCTGAATAACCAGAGCCCAGTTAACTAGAAGCCTTGAATAACCACATTCGTGTTCTCAAACTCCATTTTTAGAAGAAAGGAGCAACAACAAACAGTAACGTCAACTTCCATTTGCCGCCAGCCAATTCTCCTGGACCCTCTATGTCCTCACTGCTAAATCCTCCAGAATCACCACTGTGGGCCCAGATGACCATCCCAAGGCCCTATAAGGTTCTTAATTATTAAAGAAAGGTTCATTTATGTTAATGTGTTTGTCTCAGCCTGCAGAGAAGGGAATTGATATATATATATATATATATATATATGCGTTAAAAAGATTTTCAACAGAAAGTACTGAAACAGCAAAATAAATCTTAACCCTCAGTTAACCAGAAATTCAATTAACCAGAATCCCAACTTTCCAAGCATTCCAGTGAGTCTCCTTTTTCACCCTGTATTGCTTCAGGTAGTCTAAACGCCACAAATTCTTTAAGTTTTTGATCAGAATAAAAACTTTGAATCTAGAATCCACAGCACTATTAAAAGTAGGGTGTAAGGTAACAAGCTATACTGCCCAATTATGACCTACAATGTAGAGTCGTCATAGCAAAGCTGTTGGAGTATTAGGCAAATGGAGTCAAAAAGACCTGAGTTTCACCTCAGCCCTGTCACTTCTTAGAAAGGAGACTCTAGGAAAGTCACTTAACTTTTATACAAGCCACAGCCTAAGACTTCTCCACTAATACACCAATGAGTTGGTGTCACTGGGAATAGATAGTAGCTCCCACAAGGAGGAAATCCCAGGACTGAGATAACAAATGCCTTGGGGCAAGTGTAGATGTGGCCTAGGGCCATTTTTATTCTGCGGCTCCCACTCAGGTCCAGGGGCTATCTCCTTGTTCTAAAAGCAGTCCACAAAGTGGCCCCTGGGAGCTTCTCCCAGGTCAGTCTCCCAGAAGCACTATTTCAGGGGCTAGGGGCCCCAACTCAAGGCTGCTTAGTCTCCCACTGAGCTTTCAATCACTAATCCAAAACAGGAACATTCCAAGGGCACTTCCGAATCCAGAAAGCTCACCCTAACAGTTAGCCTCTAAAGAGCTTCTAATGGCCCTGATCAAATGGCAACAAGACAGTTGGCAAGAAAGAAAGTTGCCAGAGATTTGGAATGGGCCGCCCCACCCACACGGAGCTCTGCTCTCTAGGCTTCCATTGTCCTTGAAGACTCCCTCTTCAGGGTCTTGTTTTGGCTCTGTAAACAGCATGCTCATACCGAGCTCACACAACCCCCCTACCCAACAACTGAATATGAACCTCACCAATCCGCCTATGCAGCAAGGTCAGAATTTTTTTTAAGGGAAAAAAAAACATTCTTTGATTAATGCTGAGCGCGGCAGCATGTTTAGACAGGGTCATGACCTCAGGCATCCATTTAATCAAATTTCTCTGCTGCCTGTCCCAGTGGAGCCATCGCTACAAGAAAGTCTCTCAATGAAAGAAAGGGAAAAGGGGGGGAAACAGAAAGAAAAGGAAAAAAAAGCATACTTCACATCTCACATTATTTACACGCTGGTAAGTAATTATTTCACTCTTCCACCCCCACTGGCCATCAGCAGACAAGTCACCTCCTTGGAGAGGTTGAGAAGTCTATTGAGCGGGATGCAATTCATTTTGTTGCTTTTCTTCATGGGGAAACTAACTGCTTCGCTTAAAGGCTTCTTCCTGGCTGCTCCTGCACATGGTGTCCATGCTAATGATGTCACTAATTATACTGGTATTTATCATGCAGAAGATGTATGCCAATTCCCTTTAGGAATGCCACCGTTTCTCCTCCATGTTTGATCAGTTAACGTCTGCCTTCACCACCCTTCCCCTTCATCATCCCCCCATCACACACATACCCCCTTCCCAAACACACACACACACACACACACAGGCACCCTCTGTCTTTACAAGACATCGTGTCACTTCATGAGGGGCCAAACAAGTCACTCAGTATGTTGTCCAGAGTGTTCAGTAACTCCCTGATCTTGAATGCAGCTTCTCCAGGGCAAAGAGCAAAAATGAGCAGGGCAGGTAATCAAGAATTACAGTTTGCCTTTATTTAATAGCTCCATCAGTCAGAGTAATAGAGATGGATAAAATGGTAACCTATTCACCTAGCCCTTCCTAATTGCTATCCTAAAAAGGAGAAAAGGGGAGTGGGGGCAAGAAAAAAAAAGTGGCAATTTAATTGCAGCTCAGAAATTAAAGGTAGATGAGCAGAATCTACCCATCTCCAGACCCAAAAAGAAGTGAAGCAATCAAAGGCTGCATTACATGGAGAAAAGTGAGGGCTCAGGTCGTGATCATCCAGACCCATCTGTCATTCAGAACTTGGTGTCTTCATTTCTGCTGTGGTTACATTCTGAACATTTTGTTCAAGTGGGGTGGAGCAAAAGAGCTAAACATCTGAAGTTGGTTTTTTTTTCTTCAGGAAAAAAAGGAAACTAGAGGGCCAGCATTTTAAACAGACGTTGTAGATTTCTCACTTGAAACTAGCACTGTCTGGTTCATGGTCATCTGGGGAAGCTAGGGTCTTAGAGCTAACCAATCCTCTGAGAAGGTGCTCCTCATGTATTCAGGGCAGAGGCTCAACAAGGAGACATATGTCATCAATGGTCTGCTGAGTTCTGAACGCCTAGGCTTCAGGAGTCCAGCTTCCAACTTTTTTTTGTCCTCCTAAGATATCCATTAGCAAAGAGGAAAGGAGCCCTTCGGCCAATGCAGGGGAGAGAAGGGAAAGCTCCATGCCTGGCGGCTGGCTGTCGGGGGAGACGTTTTTTCTATTCTGACCCACAACCAGAGAGAGAAGTGCCCAAAAGAGCAGAAAAAATAATGGCAAAAGATGCAGAGAAGTCAGGTGGGGCAGGGGAAGGAATGAAACAAATATAGAATATGAGAGAAAAGAAAAAGTGAGAAAAGATTTACAAAGAAAAAAAACTACAGATGACTATAGTATACACCTACTATAAAATTTTGGGTGATTTGACAAAGAAAAAAATATTCCCTATCCCCAACAGAATAAAAAGAAATCAGTAAGAAGCTTCCTCACTCAGGGCCTTACACAGTCACACACTTCGTAAGTGTCCAGGGAACTGAACTCAACTCACACGCTTCTATCTTTTCCCAGGGTTACGCAGCAATTAGTGTCAAAGCTAACTAGCTCTCCAATCTAGCATTTCTTCCTTTTTTGTACAAATCATCAAGGCTTAAAGTTAAATACATATTTCAACATGAATGTATTTGTCTCTGTGAGAGAGTCAGGAAACAGAGGGAGGAAAAAGAAGATTCGGAGGCGAAGTTTCAAGGCCGCAAATGAACATAGCATGGCCCCTGCCTTCATGGCATCTACCCCTCTAATGTGAGGCAGAACACCAAAATAATGTCCCGAACGGGGCAGATCCAGTGTTTGGGTGCTAAGAGAAGCTCCAAAGGGATGGCCTCCATGCCAGCCTTGAGAATGAGGTCTACCCTAACTTCTCTGAGAAGTCATTTATTCAATTCAGTTCAACCAACATTACTTAAGAGATAGCTATGTATCAGATACTGGGGTTACAAAGATAAAAAAAAAAGCAGTTGGGGTGGCTACAAAGCAGAGTTTCTTATGCTTGAAGAATAAATAAGGAAGTGTCCATGGAACAAAAATCAAAAGGTATTGGGGCAGCTAGGTGGCGCAGTGAATAGAGCACCAGCCCTGGAGTCAGAAGGGCCTGAGTTAACGCTTACTAGCCGTGTGAACTTGGGCAAGTCACTTTACCCCAATTGCCCTGCATTCCCCCCTCCAAAAAGAAAAACCAAAAAAAAAAAGAAAACAAAGTAGTTTTTATCAACAAAGCATATAAGCAGTAAGAGGGGCCAACAATATGGGCAAGTTAATGCAGGACAGATACAAAAGAAATTAAAAGAATAGACTGGGGTAGGGACAGGAGGAAGCACTAACAAACAAGGAAGGCCAAGAAAGGCCTGGCATAGGAGGTGCCACATAAGCTAAGCCCTGAAGGGGGTTAGGGGCTACTACACACAAAGGTGAGGAGGGACAGCATTCTGGGCTCCAGGAGACAGCTAGGGCAAAGACACAGTTGGGAAAAGAAGCACTGCATATGGAAGACTGCTAGTGACTCTATCACACCTAGATGTGCCATCTCAACATTTCGTGAAGAGATCGCTATGTTTTGCACTGCTCACGGATTCACTTCCTTTAACTCGTCCTGAACTTACCTCAATGAAGTTTCCAATACTGTTGTTCTCCCATCCTATTATTTTGGGCCATTTTCTTGGCACTATTCAGTCTGGTTTATCTTCCCAGAATGCTTTATCTTCATCTTCTCTCTTCTGCCTTTCTTGACTAGGGACAGTTAAGCCTTTTAGTCTTTCCTTGCACCCTCCCATCCCTTTGGATCTACTCTAGTTCCATTATATTGATCTTATCAAGGTAAACCCTTCATGGTGACACTACTCATTTTGCTGGTCTTTGTAGCCATGAGAGTATATCCGATGGAAGGTAAAGAAGGCAAGAACTTTGAAAAAAATGGTGTTTTTTTTTAAATCACAAACTTAAAAATCATCAAAATTGAACAT
Organism: Pseudochirops cupreus; assembly: GCA_028627135.1. Lineage (NCBI taxonomy): Eukaryota > Metazoa > Chordata > Mammalia > Diprotodontia > Pseudocheiridae > Pseudochirops > Pseudochirops cupreus. Next base: position 44,677,941 of record CM053582.1, on the reverse strand, counting down.
TTTGTGATATAGGGTATCCCAATGGGCCTGATTTATAATACTTATGTAAGCTATTAAAGATTAAAACTGCATGAAGAATTGAGAGACCCAAATGAACGAGGGGGTAACAAAACTGCTTTATTAGTTTGTAGCCCCCTCTGCCCTTTGTGCTTCGCAGTTTGCCTTTCTATCTCTAGCTTCTAGTTCGATTCCTTGTACGTAGCACCTGTTTTAAGGCCCCTTGGTAGGACTAGATCTGACAGGTGTCACCAGAGAAAAATCTGTCAGCATGCCATGCCACTCTAGGCTCTTTCCTGGGCCCAAAGTCAGGGACTTTGCTTTATAGGTATGTCTGGATTCTAGATCCCAAGGTACAAGCAAAATTTCCTGTCCCTTTCCCAGCCTGCTCACAGAGACCGATGAGAAACGTCTCTCTGGAATCTGTTCCTGATTCGGGAAAAGCAGCAGATCATTCTGATGGATTCTGATAGAGAATTTCTCTTCACACTATCTACCAAGTCAAGGTTTGCTAAGCAACTAAATAGAGTGAACAAGGTTCCAGGAAAATATGTAAATTTTTTTTAGAACACACATAGTTTTCAAGGCAACAATTACTTCAGAAGTGTCCACTGACACAGACTAGTGGTAGGCTAACAATTGACACGTAGCTATCCACGAATGCACCCTTCCTTAAAGAACTTGACTAGAGTGCTCCTGGTTACTTGGATCTAGTTATGCCACAGACTTGGAAGTAACAGAATGGCATTTCACCAACTGTCTGGAATCCAGACTGGTCAGAATGAGCAATGTTTTCCACTGGAGGTAGAAAAAGTACAGGCAGATTTCAAGCACAAAGCTGGCTGGAGTTGATAAAAAGGTGGAAGGTTGAATAGTTAAATAAGCTCATTAAATGATACCAGATTGGTTATGAAGCAATAAGCAGGTTTCTGGCTTTTTAGACAAGATGAGAATTTAAATGACCTGAGAGAGTTGGGGAAAATGGGTAGATGGAAAGGGGTTTCTGAAATCACCATGCAAACATAAAGATGGGCTTAGTAGGAGTGAGGCCCAAGCACAAGAAGCCAGAGGACTCAGCCCTCCATGCTCAGTTCTGGACGTGTCAATTCAATTCAATTCAGTACCTATGATGTGCCAGGCACTGTGCTGTCCAATGATCCCCTCCCTCCCTCTGTCACTTACATCCTACCAGAACCCAGGGTTCCAAGATGAACGAGTCGGACAATGGCTGACTCAGAACGAAGCCACGTTCCCCCACTCTGAGAAGGGAGAGGCAGGGGCTTTCCTACTGGCCACAGAATGAGGGATGTCCTGACTGCCTGGACGTGGAGAGTCAACATTTGCCTCTGTCTCCCCAGTTGAAGTCTGCATTGACTCCATCTGGTTGACATTTCTGCTTAATTGGAAACAGGGATCATTTCTAGCTCAGAGATGTCAGCGGTATGTTCACCCACATGGAAAGAAAGGAGGGGTGGAAGGGCCTTACTTATTGCTCCTATAGGGTTCCTTTCCTAAAGCTGAATCTGATTACATTTGCAGGAAGCAAGGGGAGAGGCATAGACTTTTAGAGGAAACTGAGGCAGAGAGAGGTTAAGTGACTTGCCCAATGTCACATAAATAGCTGAGATCAGAATGGGCAAAGCCTAGAAACCAATTGGTTATGAGAAGGAGGCAAGGGAGAAAAGTCAAGAAATGATTGAGGTTGGAGACTTTGAATTTACTGAAGTGATGGTTTCCCTGACCCCTCTTTTGTCCATTCAATGATATACTTTGGAGACGGCGTAGTACATTGCAAACAATATTGTCCTGGGGGCCAGAGGCCCAGTTTCTAACCGTGGCACACCTGCTAACTGGTGCAACGGGAGTCAGAGAAGAGACCCCTGGCCTTCAGGTCAAATTCTGCTTCTGACACAGACCAGCTGGATGACTTGGGGCAAGGCACTCAACATTTGGGAACCTCAGTGTCTTCTCTTCTAAAATGCGAATGACAATTTGTCATGCCAACCTCACAGAGCTATTAGGATGATCAAATGGCAATTTCAGGAGCACCTCCTATTTTCCCTGCCTCCAGTTTCTACCGTTGCCAGTCCCTCTTCCACTCAGCTGCAAAACTGAGCACGGAGCCAGATCTTGACTATGGCCCACCCCTGCTGCCTTCAGGACAGGATACAACCTCTTCTGGCTGGCATTTAAAGCCATTTCCAACCTAGCCAGCCTAGCTAGAATGATTATACAGTACTCTTCCAAGCCTGGACTTGGGTCAGATAGCCCCCAATCATTCTTCCCCATCCATGGTACTCCATGTCCCATCTCATACCCAAAATGTTCTCTAGCCTCACCTCTTAGAAGCCCTAATTTACCTCAAGATTCAGCTCAAGCATCACTTCTTTCAAAAGGTCTTTTCTGATTTTTCCCTCATCACTGTGTAGTTATTCTGAAGACATCCTGTATTTACTCATCAGTGAACACGTTGTATCTCTACCCACCCTTGGCAGAGTCTAAGTTCCCTGAAGGCAGGGCTATCTCATTCTTGTCTTGGCATCCCCAGCACTTCACACATGCCTGACACATGACAGATTGCCAAGTGATCATAACAGCAGAGCCAGAAGTAGAAGCCAGGTGTCCCAACAAGATGCCAAATCCCTCTTCCCACCACATTAAGTGCCTACAGCACCATTTGGAAGCTGATCAAACTACTTTCAATGAAAAACTACATCCCCTCAAATTGCCTTAGCCTCCATGATGTCTCAAAAAACTTGCATCTGCCCATTATCACTCTCTGATGAAAAGACCCCAAGACTCCTTTTGTTCCCAAGATCAAAGTGTCACGGGGTAATCTACCAGGTTTTAGGTTCCACTGACAATGTTTGTGGTTCAGTCATGAATCCTCATGTGGAATGGGAAGCTCTTTCTTCAATGAACTGCCACATCTAGGTGAAGGCACAAAGTGCAGAGGCAGGTCAGCAACGGGATTGTCTACCCAACCCAAATCTACTTAATTCTCCAAGCGCCTTGGGGCCAGTTCTCTCATCAGTAAAATGTGGGTAATGCTAGACTTTCCCTCAAAGGGTCAAGTGAGATAGTGAATGGAAGGTGCTTTCCACACTTTAAATGACTATATTCATTTGACCTGAGAACAGAGTGGTTAAGTGACCTGTTGGAGATGATACAATTAATAAGCATCTAAGGTAGGATTTGAACACGAGTTTTCCTGGTTCCAAGTCCAGCACACTAGTCTGGTGTCTGATACCTACCATAACCTTTCAGTTAAATCTTTTAGGATATTCTCTTCCAAAGCACAGAAGGCTTAGGAGCTACTGGTGGTAAAGGGTGTTTCCACTCTGAGAGTTTCCTCCACTGACATAATCTCCAATCCTTCTCCTATTTGTGGGATACAACATATACTAAGAATTGAGATGCTAGAAAGGACCATTCAACAGAACCATAACCGTCCTCTCCTCAGAAATCCCTGGTAACTGAGTCTTCCTGTACAAAACCTTCTCATAGGGACAGAGATTACAGTGTCCTTTTTAAACACGGGCCACTCCTGCCCCATCTTTTCTCCCCTTCCCAAAATGAACCTACTTACCAAATATTATTGCAGTTTCTAGACAGAATGAACACATAGCCTGTGTGCAGAAAAAGATTTTTCTTCAGAGATTTTCTCTGAGGATCCTCATGGCGTGACCTCTGAAAACTTACCTCTTTCCCTTCCATATCTCAGGAGCAATCTAGCCTTGTGAAGTCCCAGGAGCCATGTAGAGAGCAGACTTCCAACAATGTTTCATGACAGAAGCAGAGTGCTTCATATGCTGTCCTGGGCTAGTTAAACAGGAGGGATTCACACATAGAAAATCTCTATCCATTAGTCACCTATTTTTTCAAATCTACATGAAAAATAGTGAAAGGGGGGGAGTATCCACCCAAATCAAAACCCATCTTGTGAACACCAGCATTTTCCCAGTGACCCCATGTGGCTGTAAGATGTGGAATATAACAATCTCCCAAAAAACTCCAAATGTTCAGGCGACTCTTGGGGCAACAAAAAGTTAGTCACTTGAGTGAAAAGTATTTCTTATGAGCTTACTATATGCCAGCCCTGGGGATAAAGGAAAACAAAAGAAGAAAGTAAAGAAGGAAAAAGGGAAGAGGAAAAGGCCAAGGAGGAGGCAGAGGAGGAGAAGGAAGTAGAGGAGCTCCAAGAAGACCAGTATAGCCACATCACAGAGGATGTGTAGGGGAATATAAACTGTAAGAAGAATAGGAAAGTAGGAATGGGCCAGGTTCTGAAGAAACTGAGATGCCAAATGGAAGATGGTTATACTGGATCATAGAAGTAAAAGGGAGGTATCAGAGATTGCTGAACAGAGGGGTGACATAATTAGATCTATACTTCTGGGGGGAAAATCACCTTGTTAGCTGAATAAGGAATGAATTGGAGTGGGTGGAGACTTGAGGGAAGGAGATCAGCTGAAAGATATCTGTGATAGTATAAGCAAAACATGATGAGGGTCTGGACCATATGAGTCAGGAGAAGACACACACAAGAAATGCTAGAAATTTAGAAATAGCATATGACAATAGACTGGATATGTACAGTAAGCAAGAGTGGGGAGCTGAGGAAAACACTGAGGTTGGAAGCTCGAGTGACTGGGACGATGGCAGGGGCCTCGACCATAATATGAAAGTTTGGAGTGAGGGAGAAGGAAGGAGAGGAAAGAACAAGTTCTCTTTTGGATGTGTCGAATTTGCTCCAGGACATCCAGTTGGCATCTATTAGAAAATGAGTGAACAACTATGATCTATGAATGTAATGGAATACATAATGGAATACTACTGTACCATAAGAACCAATGAACAGAAAGAGTTAGTGAATGAATGGATATAAAGAAGTTAGTGAAGCTTTAGGGAGACGTGGAAATAGCAAAACAATAGAAATTTCCACAATGACCTCTGTAAAAAAAACTAAAATATCCCTGAAAGACATCATCACTCTCACTAAGGTAATGACAAATCTTGACAGCAGAAAGGTGGTAAGCTACAGGTGAAGAGTGAGATATGCATTGTCAGATAAGATCAACACTCTGGTAGTTTCGTTTAACTGCTTCTTTGTTAGAAAGGAAGGTTGGGGGTTAGGGAGCTTTGAGAAATAACAAAAGTGAGGCAGCTAGGTTGTGCAGTAAAGCTGAGTTCAAATCAAACCTCAGACACTTACTAGCTATACGACCCTGGGCAAGTCACTTAACCTTGACTGCCTCAAAAAACAAAGGAGAAAGAAATAACAACATTGCTACATGTTTTTTTAAAGCATCTATGATTTTTTTTTTTAAGGAAAGATAAGGAGCTAAAGACCATACATGTATAACTCTGTTCTTGGAAGAAACTGATTGTCACATGTCACTAACAGCAATCTCTTGACATGCAAACTGAAAAAGCTTTTAAGTTAGAGTGTTAAAAAAAGATGAGACTGAATAATGTAAGAAAGGTATTAACTGTGCTTGGTCAGGTTGACCACTTCTTTATTTTCATTCCATTAGGGCACGACTGATGGAGTGGAGAAATGTATAAAACTCAGAGGGGGTGGTGGGAGATTTGAGGGATAGGTCCAAATTACAATGTACCACTGGAAACCCTTGCCTCAGATAATAAGTTTATCCAGTGTATGCAAAGCAATAGCAATTTCCCAAGTCCTCATATGCCTATGCTATACTGGGAACCAAAATTCATATAATTCAGATTCACTAATCAAATAAAAATTCCAAACATGTAGCCAAAATGCAGTTGACAACTTGTATATTATGCAATTATGACTGTCATTTTATTACTGTTATTAATTTATTAGTATAATTGCCATTTTTTTCAATGCCATAATGTGCTAATAAAGGACTTGTCATTACGGAGTTAACCTGGGAACATCTGTGACCTCAGGGGAGGTAGCTGGGCGCTTTCAGTCCAAAATGAGCTGTCAGTTACCACAACGACATTTTGATGACTACATTATCTTGGAATTAAATGTCTCAACAAACTTCTGCTTTTGATTGACAGGTAGTTAAGACTATCGTTGACCACAGGGCACTTTCTTTATATTTCACGAATAATTTTTCAGCGCTGAAGCAAGACGGAAGAGTTTAGAACATAAAATGGCTTTAACTCTGTGTTTATTCATCTCTATTTGGTACTAGTAAAACAAAGAAAAGCCAGCAGAGTTGGGCTGTCAGTGGCCCAAACCATTGTGTTACACTGACAACCAGGATTGAGTAAGAGAATTTGATGATGTTCTTTGTTAACAATGCAGAGCATAAAGAATCATTTTTATGACTTTTCTCCCCTGTGTCCATTTCTTCTTAGCTTAAAGAATGGAAAACCACAAAGGAATGGTTGTGTAAATCATATTTACAATTTTTATTCCTGTTCCCATGGTTTAATGTGATGGGCTAGGTGGTGCTGAAAAAAAAATCATTTTTTAAAATAACACTTAAAAGCATGGTCCCTAAAATTCTTATGATTTTTAGAAATTAGAAATAGTATCTATCTTTCCTTCCCGTGTCCTTCCTTTTTCCCCTAGTGCTTAAACTTAAAAAAAAATCCCGTGCACTAATTTAGCTTGTTTTTATTCACCCAGGCACTGCTTTGGATGGAAAGGAAACAACTTTTCCCTTATTTGAGACTCAATACAATCATCCCATTTTAGTGATTTTTCAGAAACCATAAAACAACACAGGAAAGCAAATTACCAGATAATCAGCTTGCCATAAATTTGAGAGTCTAGAATTCAATATCCATGGTGTGAGGCCACTCCAATGTTACACTGGCCCAGAATAAAAAGAAATTGATTTTATTTCCTTTATTAGCATTAGACGAGAGTGTGCTTGGTGGGCAAATAATTAAAAAGAAGCCAGTGTCCCTACAAGATTAAAAGCAAGACTGGAAAGAAAGGAAAAATGCTTTCTGGGTGAATCCCAGAAATACAGTCTCTTTCTAGCAATAGTAAAGCCTAGATGCTTTTTCCTTAATCCTCAACTAACACAGTTTTCTTTTCACAAAGACAGAGACTTTGGCTACCACCAGGCTTCTCATTATGCTCTCTCCCTGGGAATACTGCCTCAGGGAGAAATATAGGCTGAAGCTCTCCAACAGGTTTCTGTGATACTATGGTCAGTAAATAGCAAGTTTTATGGGGAGAGTTTTACATATACACACACAAACCCATGCAAGTGTGCACACGCATGCACGTACACACACATATAGATGCATGCGCAGGCACACACACGCACACACATGCACACACATGCACAGGGAGAGCCCCCTCCAGCCCCAGAGCTGACAGATGGAGCAGGCCAAATGGGGAGCAATGTGACCAAATGGCCTTGATTCTAATCTGAGCTATGTGGGTGCACACTATTTGGAAACATTTGCTTCTTCCTTTGAAAAAACAATTGACTTTTTTCCAAGCTATGCAATAATCCACCCACCCCTAACTTGTTCAGAATGCTAAATACCATCTAAGGAAGAAACATTCTCCCTTCTTCCTGCTCCCCCAAAATAAAACTTGGTATAAACCCAGCAAATATGCCTATGGTAGCAAAACAGCGTGGGCTAAACATGCTTGATTCCGAGACAAGGGACCTGGGTTTGAGTGCTGGCTCAGATAGTTCACCAGGGCTATTTGTCTTTGGCTAAGTCCCCTTTCGCTCTCTGGGCCTCAGTTTACCCATCTGTAACATAAGGGCCTTCTACTAGATAGCCTCTGAAGGTCCCATGCAGTTCTATACTTTGGGTCTAAACCCTGCAAAAAGCCTTTTTATTCATCCTGAAAAGGTGAGAGAGCTAGAAGTACCAGACAGGCATGGATACAAACAGGAGAAAAGCTCAAATGCTTTCATGGATCCAACACTGTCACTTGCCAAAAACCCATCCAGTCTTATGCATCAACTGTAGTTTTCTAGCTTATAAGAAGAGAGCTTGAGATACCAAAACACTAAGGCATAAAATAGAGAATTATCAAACAAAACAGAAAGCTGTTGACAAACCAAAGAGGAAATTTCCAAACTCAAAAGTATCTAAGTATCTAGAGGGCATTTAAGAAATAATACAAGTGCACAATGCACTAAGCCAACAGAATAAGTACAGTGAGGCAGGTCTCGGTGCCTTTCCTGTCCAGCGTCTGACTTAGCTTGACTGAGCAGTCTGACTCCAGACACCAACACTAGGCATTGGGGCAACCTCTTTAGAGCAGAGGCCCAGACCCAGACAGGGAAGACACTCAGAAGTTCCCCAGAGACAGGTCCCACTGTCATTCCATCATGGGGATAAGCTATACCATAAAGTCTTCCTCTTTGTAAAGAATCTACAGACAGCTAGAAGACTGACCTAATTAGTCTCTGGACAATGGAAAATATCTTCTGCGCAAAACCACCAGATTCACAAATTTGAAACTGGTGAAGATTACATCTGTTACATGGCTACAAAAAGGTGTGCTATATTTGGATTGGAAACTAGCCTTTAAGTCACAAATTTACCTGGAACAGCTGGGCCCCTGGCCATCAAAACAGAAAAGGCACCTAGAAGATGAAGGTTCTTTTGTTTTTAAGTTTTCAATGTTCTAGAATATTCCAGGGAAGTTACTAATTTGTAACCAATTACTGGGACTGTTGCCTTTTCTCTTCATAATGAATAACACTTCCATCCTTGACACCGGAGCAAAAAAATAAAGGGGGGATCAGGGGCATTGTGTCATACATGATGTACATGACACCCCTACTTCCTGAAACTGGCAAGTCAATGACTGGTGAATCAGCCTTCCCCAGTCAAAAGCCCCTCCCTTCAAACTCTTGGGAGAGTTCCGATTGGGTCCATTAGCACAAATGCACAGGCAGCCTTCCCCAAGTCAAAAGCCACCTTGCATTCCAAAGGATGAAATCAGGCGATTCTATTTTTTTGAAATCTTATTTCAACGCTGTAGTGTTGTACTTAGAGCCATAATCAAGTTATCCTGCCTCCCTACAGAAACACCAGAATCAAAAAAAACATACATATATGTAAATCTGGAAATTCTTCTGAATTCCTAAGGGCAAGGTTTCCTTCTCTATTTAGCTGCTAGTCAAGCAGACCTTTCCCTGCCCGGTATCCCGTGACATAGAGGGCCTTGCAGTACCTCTGAGTATTCTGGAAAGCAGTATTAGATTCCTCGTATACATCTGCTGAAGCCAACATTGGAGCTACTAACAGGAGAGATTGAAATGAAATAGAGTATTTGAAGTGCTATCTCTGTGTCTTGTCACAGAGGATTTAAAATATAATATTCCAGAAGGTCATTGATCAATTCAATATTTTTCACATAAAGATGTGTCATTTCCAAAGCACCAATTAGTGATAAAATAATTCTTGGGGAGTGGGAGGAGGAACTTTACTTAAATTCCTAGCCTAGATGAGCTTCCTAATTAAACGACTCTGAATTCATCTCAAAATGTAATTAAAATTTGAGTCCTTCAACATAAGGCCATTGTGAAATGATTTGGGGGAATGACAATGTAAGAAATCAAGTGAGGCTGTTATCTCTTTGTAATATAAAGTTTACTCAACTATAAAGAAGTTTCACTTATGCAATAAAGCTTCGAGCCCCTTGTGGTATATTGCTTCATTATATATAAACCAGGGGGAAAGCGCCTGCAGCTGCAATGGGACCTTGTGGATTCTGCCTGTGCTTTCGAGCCCTGGCCTGAGAAATCGGAAAGGTGTGGAGGCAAGAGTCTCCTTTAGCTTTACTACGTCCTGCTGGGTCACTGTCAGTACTCTGTACAATGTAGTTACTGCAGGTCTCAGTTCTATTCTAGCCAATGAAGAGGGGTTGGCAATGGGGACTCTTTTGTGATTCTCTGTATTATGGGTTTCTTTTAAGGGATTCCTTCCCCCTGCCCCACCTTGGTTTTTTTTTAATCAGTTCTATGTGCTTTATGAAACAGCTGGAAAACGAAATGTGATTTGGCGCCAAAAAAGTTCAGCTCCAAGGCAATGGAATGGCAGCAGAGACACAGGCCAGAGAGATGCTGCAGCTGCCTTTCCAAGGCGGCCTGTGGCATTCAACCTGAGGGCTCACTTTTACCACTGTTTCCATAGAGGTCAGGACCTGGGCCGGGAGCAAAGCTGCTTCCCATATCCTTGTTCACAAGGATATCAGTCAACAGGCCCAGATCACAGGGCAATTTGGAGGCTGCCTCCATTTGGGAAAGTGCCGAGATTCATCAGTGATTGAACCTATAGACAATGTGAAGGTTGGTATGCACCTCAAAGGGGCTGTTGACCTTCAGCAACGGAAAGAACTGGAACTCCAGCCTCAGTCAATATATATTTATCTTTCTGTTGGGACTATTACCACTGTGCAAGTAATGCTGACCTTGAAACTTGTAGGCCAAGATGCACTCGACTAATGATCCCTAAAGGAAGTATATAAAATCACTGAAAGCCATCTGAAATGCACGTTCTGTAAAGCTCAAAAGAAAGGATTCTTCATGTTAGAATCCATATTAAAATGGATAGAACATTATTTCTAGGACCCATTGAGTATTTTTAGATATGAATCTAGTTTACCCCAACTGGAGAGAGCAAGAGCAAGAGGGAGACAGAGAGAAAAAGAGGAAGGAAAGGAGGGGAAAAGGGAGGAAGGGAGAAAGAAAGAGCAGGGAAGGGGAGACTAGAGTTGGAAAGAACCCTGAATGTCAAATCAGATGAACTATTTACCAGCTTTGTCACCAACTTCTGTGGCCTTGGGCAATTCAGAGGATCAGAGGATCTTAGGTCTAGAGCTCCTAGCGGCCTCAGAGGTTAACCAGTTCAATAACCTCATTTTACAGAAGATGAAACTGAGGTCCAAAGAAGGCTTTTGCTCAGGGTCACACAGGTAGTAAACAGCAGATGCCTTCTGACTTTAAATACGCCACCATGCCTCCAGCACTTTATCACTCTAAATCTCAGTTTTCTCATCTGTTGTAAGCAGGGCTGCACTCTGTCTCTATGATTTCCTCTCCAAGGTCCTTTCCACCTCCAAAATCTTCAGAAATGTATAGTTCCAATACAAAATTGGAAAATGCTGTATATTTCTGCTTTCCCAAAATGTTGTGGATATAAAAACCTGCTTTGTTTTCAGGCACACTAATCTCAGATTATTTCACACCATGCATTGATGCTAGAGATCTCTCAAAGCCTCAAACACCTTACTAACCAAATTTCTATCAAAAGTGTCTCCACTGAGAAAATGCAAGCCACAACATGCTCAACTTTCTAGGATTTCACAGGTTTCCCAGGAGGAACAGCTGCATTTGATGAGCCCTCTATTTAGATACCTTTGTAAAATGGATTAACTCTTTCAGGTCACTAAGGCATCATTCCGTGAGTCACTAACTCAGGGCTCTACATAGGATCCTAGAGGCCAGAAAAAAATAATTAGAATGCAACTAACTGCCAGGAAATAGGGAGGCCCTGAGAGAAAACTGACTTGGTGTTGGTTCAAATCAAATAGGAGTTTGCAATAAAACAGAAAGGCTCATTCTCCTATAAATGAGGAAATAAATGTATCACATTAATCAAAGGTTGTAATGAAGAAAGGTAGCCTGGAAGCTGATCAGAAATTCCTGGCTATGATTTTCCATGAAAACTCTTTTGTGTTCTATCAGTTCATATGTATATAGATGTGTGTTTGTAATGAGTTTTGAAGTGTACACACTGCACACACACATACACACACGCATGCATATATACACATACACAACCCATTTCAAACGGGGCATTATACCTAAGAAGCAGTGCGAAGGATATCAACAAAGAAATATATGAGAGAAAAAGAAGATGGGCTGGTCACATGGCAAGTGTGAGATAACTAACTGGCAGCCAGTAGGCTCTATCAGTAACCTCTGGCACACTGGGTAGATTCCCAAGGGTGAAATTATGTGAAGACAGATAAAAATCACACAGGATGAGACAATACGAATGGGCTTCATCTGTAACAATACCCATATTGAGAAGAGCCTAGAAACTCTAGAGTAAGAGTGTGTGTAGATATTTGCATGTACATGTATGCAGGTTTATATAGAATACAGCTACAGATGTGGCCATATATGTATATGTATAAATATATGTAAATAAGCATGTATGTAGATAGCTGATAAAACTGGAGCATTACTGTGTCAAAAAGTGTTAACAGATGAGCCATGAATGCATAATTTTTAGAACCTATTATCAAGCAATTAGTTTGTCTGCTTGGTGGCACGGGGTCACTTGTATGCCCTCCCTCTGGGTGCTGCCACTCTGTCAGAAAAGGAGACAACCACTTGCAAAAAGCAGCTCATTTGTGGGCCCGCCAACACTGAAAGCTTCAAATGCTTGTCATCCAAAGAAATCTACTAGTTGCAGGGAATCCTAGACTCAACTTACTTGACTCACTTGACTCTACTCAACTCCTGCACTCCTCCCTGCAATACTACCCTCTGTTGCTCCCCTTATTCCCAATTCTGTAACACTGATGAAAAATCTGGTAGTCATAAAATGAGGGGAAAGTTTTATCTTTGCAGTATCACTTTTCCAAGCAAGCTGATGATGAGAAAGAAGGCATTAGGGAATACTCTTATTTATAGAGACAATTTATTTTAAAAGATGTCACCACTTCTTTCCCTTAATAATATTAAACCATCTCCCTAATGCTTGTTTCCCAATGGACAGAGTTTGATACCGTGAAAGGTTCACTGGATTCAAGTCCTTGCAATTACTACCTATGTGACTTTGGGCAGTCATTTAACCTTTACTGGGCTGCAGTTACAAAATGAAATAATTGGGCTAGGTGATATCTAAGGCCCATTCCAGGTCTAAATCTCTGATGGCATCTATAATACAAACTTCAGTAAATTGTGCTAATTCTCTTCCATTCAAAATAGCTGAGAGATCCCATTAGTCAATTCATTGTCCATTCCAGCCCAACCTTTACTACTTTATTGATATTAAAGAGAAAAATATTATTTGAATTCCAATTCAAGACTTCAAGGATCTGTGATTTCAACAGTGTGGATACACTACAAAGCAACACAGATTAACTGCTCTTTCCATTACAATACCACCTCTAAAACCTTTCATAAGGTAGAAATGTATTCAATCCTCTCTAGAAAAAATGGTGTCAGAGAGATCTGGAGTTAGCGTTAGAATGGACCTTGGCAACGATGTTATCCAAGCGCTCATTTTATAGAGGAGGAAATCAAGGCTCAGAGAGGTAAAGTTACTTGTCCAAGGTCACGTGGGAAATAACAAGTCCCCTGACATTCCCCATCCAATACTCTTCCCACCACACCATACTGTTCTTTATTGTCAATCATAATTTGATATGGTGATTTCATCTTGGACTCCATCAAGGGAATTTAGTTACTAAAGACCTCATCTATGACATGGTCTCATCACAAAGCACATGTACTTGACTTTCATCCCATCCACACAATTATTTTTGATAGATTTCAATCAGGAGACTTGCTTACAATGTGGATTCTATTTTCCATGATGAACAATGCTACATGGTAGCCAAATTCTATAGTCAATTTTTTTGCCCTCAGACTAGCTTTTAGGTTTTTCTGATGGCTTCCGGAGATTTTACTTTCCACTTTTATTGTAAAACTGCCTTATGCCCCTTCCTTTGACCCTTATTTTATAGATCTTCTCCTTAACAACTTTGCAGATAATTGACAAAAGCTAAATTACTATTTCCAGTCTTCTTCCCAGCCACCATTCACTCCTCCTCTTCCTCCTCCTCATCATCATCATCACTCACATTTATACAGACAGCACTTACTATGTACCAGGCATTGTGCTAAGCACTTTACAAATATTATTTAATTTTGTCTTCATAACAACTCTGAGAGGAATGTGCTATTATCAGCCCCATTTTACAGATAAGGAAACTGAAGCAGACAGAGGAGGTCAAGTGACTTGCCCAGGGTCACATACCTAGTAGGTTTCTGTGGTTGGATTTGAACTCAGTTCAGGAGTGCAAAAGACACAGATGTAGTCTCTACCTGTTAAGGTTGGGGGGTAAATTCCTTTAAATCCCTGCAAGGAAGAATGGAACCTTCCATTTGATTTCACTATCTAAAGAAGTGTGTTAACTTTGTTTCACAGTATAAGAGTATCTACCTGCCTTTGAGTTCCAGTCATCAGACTGAAATCAAGTCAGCTAGTACTTTTTAGATTCTAGGATTTCATTCTTTTTGAGGGGGAAGGGGGCTTGAAGGCAAGGCAATTGAGGTTAAGTGACTTGCCCAAGGTCACACAGCTAGTTAAGTGTCAAGTGTCTGAGGCCAGATTTGAACTAAAGTCCTTCTGACTTCAGGGCCGATGTCCTATTCACTGCGCCATCTAACTACACCTAGGATGTCATTCTTAAACAACATCCTTGGGTGTCAAAACAACTAGCAGACTTGCTTACTAAGCCAATATCAGTGAAAGACGATGTAAAAGGAGACAAGTACTATAAGAATGTAGAAGGGTAAATGTCATCCTGATTTTCAAAAAAGGGGAGAAAATGGAGTCGAAATTATAGACTAGTGAGCTTAATTTCAATTCTAACAAAATTCTAGAATCTATTATTAAAGGGATAGTCAGTTAATGCCCAGTAGAGGAAGCAATGATCATAAAGAGCTAATATTAACTAAAAATAAGTTCAAGAAAAACTAACCTCACTTCCTTTTTTGCCAGAATTATTAGATATAGTTTACCTACACTTCAGGAAGCATTGGTCTTTCTATATGTCATTCTATTCTAGTGGAGGAAACTAAACAACAGTACAACCAGAACTATTTGGTCACACCTAAAACATAGCTACACTGCCCACTTCAAAGTATGCCTCTGTCGGCAAGAGCTCAAAGGTTTTATTATTATTTCCATACAGAACACAGATAAAGCAGCCAGGAGTCTCCAGTGATGGCGATGATACTGTGGCCCCTCACCTCAAGATGCAACTCATTTAAGCAGCCCATTCTATTAGATGGGCGATTTGTAATCACTTACCCAATGGCAGAAGACCTTTCTTGAATTTCCTACTTGCCTTTTCCTGCCAAACCTTTTCCAACTGCCAAACCTTTTAAACCATCCCTTTTTCTCCAAGTACAAAAACACACACGAACCGTTAGCACATAGCAACTGACCCAAGTTATATTAGTATGCCCAAATTCCTGTTTGTTATTTCTGTAACAAACATTTGTTGCATCTATCTATATCATCTATGCAGTCAATATGCAGATATTTAAAACCCCAGGGAATCCAAGCTGTACAATTTAGAGTCACAGGATGGATAGATTAAGAACAGTGATATTTTTGAAAACATGAGTTAGAACTGTGAGATAGGACTTGCAAGCATCTTGAACCAAATGAATCTTAGTCAATCAACAAACATTTACTAACTGCCTATCATGATTATCTAATTCAACCCCATCTTTAAAGGGGAGGAAAACACAATGCGGCTATCTCCCAAGGTCACATAACTAGTTAGCAGCAAAGGCCGGCCTTTAATCCAGGACTCCTGATGCCTAAGCTACTGTCGTATGCACATTTCAAGGACTCTTACAGAAGGTGAATCATCAGCCTCTATTTCAAAAAATGAATTTTAAAATGTATTTTTATTATTACTGGTATTAGATCAGCTTCATTTTTAGTATACTTCTTCCTCCTCCCCTATGCAGCAAATCAAGCCCTGTAATAAAAAGTTGAAAAAAAATGAGAAGAGAAAAATGCAGTTCAGAAAAAATAACCAAGATAGCAATGGAGTGTGATAGTCTACTTGATACTCTCTGTACCAATAGTGCCCCATGTCACCAGTGAAAGAAGGGTGGGACATTGTCTCATCCCTTTTTGAGAAAGAAGCTTGGCATTATAATAAATAAGCATTAGAATTACACACCTGAGGTTTTTGTTTTGTTTGTGCAGAAAATGATTTTTAAGAAAAAGATCAAATTTTTGGACACAGCCGACGAGGGAGTGTGGGGATTTTGTTCAAGTATGCATATTTGTTACAAGGATTCTGGGTTTTTTTAATGTGGAAGAAATTGTGGAGAAAGTAAAAACATATTTTTGTTTAAAGGAAAGAAAGAAGGAAGGAAGGAGGGAGGGAAGGAAGGAAGGACAGACCTGTGAGATAAGCAACATAAGTAAAATTTCATTGGCAAAAACTCTCTCTTGAAAATTCGGGCTCTATTCCACTTGCAAAATTCTCAAAAGACAAAGCATGGGTTTCAACAGTAAAGTTTTGATAAGTCAAAGAGTTAAGTGAAATCTTTTTCAATCAGACATGATAGTGACACTATTTCCAACAATGACGGGAGTTCTCAATAAAAGTACTAAAGCCTTATCTGGTTCATTCTTAATGGACTACACTTAAATATTTAAAGACCAAATATTGCAAAGAAACATACAAGCCAACTCACTCCAATAAGTACAAAAGACGGGTGTGTTCAGTCAGTTGCCAAACGTTCACCTGTTGGTTTGCACACACGATACAGTGCTGACTATCATCCAGATAGACTCTTTGTCTCATGCTGCAATTTACATTCTGGCGCTCTCTCTGTCTCTTTGTAACTCTGAAGATATTGAATACAAATAATGAGGTTGATTTAATGCATGAATACATAAAGCATCTGTGATTTCCTCTGGTGTAGGAACTCCCACTGTGGAAACTACCTGCAACCTGTCAATGAATTAGTAGATAAGTCTTCAGAGTCAGAAAGAGATTAAGGGACTTGTCCAGGGTGACACAACTATTAAATGGCAGGGGTAATAGCTGAACCCACGTCTCAAACTGATGGGGGAGGGGGACTCCCAGTGACAAATGCATGGTAGACAAGGACAAGAGAACCACTAGACAAGAAGGAATGGTGGGGCTGTACCCTACAGGGGAAGAAGGCATGTCTATGAGACTGACTAAAGCGAAGAAGAAATGGAAAATCCTAAAGCCCCCAAATCTTACGCCAGGCAATTAGCCTTTGATTTTAAATAAAGCTATAGATTGACAATCCATTTTACAAAATGGAGTGTGTGTGTGTGTGCATTATTATGCTCCCTATAGACATGAATGTACAATGCTTTGCAAATGCATTAAAAAGCTTGCAAAATGACTCCAAATCTCCACATCCAGCCCTGAGCTCCTCTCAGCTCTAGGCTCACATTACCCACTGCCTGCTGGGCATCCCAAACTCAATGGGCTTCTAATCCAACTCCTATACTTCCTCTACCCCTAAACCTCTCCTTTCTCTAAACCTTCCTACTTCTATTGAAGGAACTATTATCCTTCCAGGCTGCAAAGTTCATAATCACCAAATGATCCTTGACAATTCGATCTCCCTTACTTTCCTACATCTAGTCAGACACACACACTACATCCCTCATCTCCATGTGTCCCCTTCTTTTCACTCACATGGCTTCCCCTTTCATCACTTTCCACCTGGATGGCTACACTAGCTTCCCAAATGGTTTCTAGACTCTGGCTCTTCTGTCTCCAATCCATCCTCCATATGGCTGCCAAAGTACTGTTCTAAAACAAAACTCTCTTCACATCATCCCCTACCCCAGCCATCACTGGCTCCCTATTGTCTCTAATCTAAAATAAAAAATCTTCCCCACATCATTTAAAGCACTTTACAATCTGCCTCCCACTGAGTTTTCCAGTCTTATTTCATATGACTTCTCTTCAAAGGTTATTTGCTGCAGTCCAGGCGGCCTGTCTGCTGTTCTGCATACATGACATTTCATCTCTTACCTCCAAGTCTTTGCAAAAGTGCCCCTCCCCACAACCTCAGGTATCACCTCCTGTCCCTTCCCCCTACACCCCAGGGAAGCCCATGGAGGGCAAGGATCTTTCATTTTTGTCTTTGTATTATACAATGCCTAGCACATAGCAGACACCTACTGGGTTGAAGAAAACCGAACTCCTAAATGGTACACCTCAGGAATGCAGGGTAGCACTGAGCAAGCCCTTAGAGGCCCTAGAGAGTTACTAGGTCTGCTGACTAGGGAAGCCAATTCGCTGCAATGATGCTGATGGTGATGACGATGATAAACTGGCATTCATCTAGTCTTTAAATTTACAGGCTGGGAAGGCAGAGAAGGGGGTTAAGGTCCAGAAAAAAGGGGGATTAGAAGCCAGCTCTTCCATTCACCAAGCCCAGCCCTCTCTCTACTACAACAGACTGCTGCCCTCTCTGGATAAAGAATTGTGTCTTCATTAGAAATGATTATTTACAAATATAAAACATGAAATATAAGAAATCCAAAAATATGAAATATGAAATAGTATCTTAAGAGTCAGACTTCTCAACAAATCAGCAGGCTAGCCAGGAGTGGGGAACCTGTGGCCTTGATGCCACATGTGGCCCTCTAGGTCTTCAAGTGAGGCCCTTTGAATCCAAACTTCACAGAACAAATCCTTTTAGGATTCAGTTTGGATTCGGTCAAAGGGCCACACTTGAAGACCTAGAGAGTTACATGTGGCCTTCAGGCCACAAGTTGCCCAACCAAGGCTCGGACATGCTTGAGGAATAGTACAATCTAGTCTTATTTTGTTGGATGCTGTGATCAAAAGCACTGTATACCTAGTGCTGTGTGGGGTCCCCCAAAGCAAATATCCGCTCACTGCAATCAGAACTGCTAGCCTTGGCTCCCAAAACAGAGGAGGAAATGCATCTCACTCCACTTTGAGATGAAAGAGTTGGGACAAGGGGGACTAGGGATACACAATTCTTCATGCTCTGCCACAAAGGGGGCTCTGTCAGGTGGTTTTGTTTAATTGCTTTTCTTCACTGGTGGGGGGAGGGTGAGACATCAGTTGTGGATGAAAGGTGGGGAGAGAAAAAAAAAATCCAGAAATAGCAATGATCTAAAAACAATGGATGTTATTAAATCTTATTTTTAAAACACAACTAAACAAGAGCGTTCATTGAACATGCTATATTTTCTCCTGTTTTCCTGGAAGTCCTGCTAACAAGCTGTCTTGAAGGCACACTCCGCTCCCCAAAGGCAGAGAGAGAAACAGAGCCCACAAAGATGTCATGTAGTGATGAGCTAACCCTCCAGGATCTGCAAAGCCCTTTCCTCACAACAACCTTAGGGAAGAGATAAACCCAGTGCTACCACTCCTATTAGACAGATGAAGAAGCTGAGACTCTTAGAGGGTAAGTAGTTTCTCCATGATCCCATGGCTACCCAGTGCCTGAAACAGAACTGGCAGATGATCCAACACATCCACAAGAACATGCACACAGAGCCACCCACCCAGTCATCCACTGTACTGTCAGGAAAGACACCTTGGTCATTTTCCTAGGCCATGACACTGTTCTTCCTCTTCAGGAAAAGGCAGATTGTGGGGACACACCAGCTTGTTTCTATCACAGTAGCACTTCCTTCTCCCTGACCTCAGCATCTGAACAGGCCTGACTACTTTCATAAGCTAGCAAAGTGGCTAGACCACCAGGGACGCTGGGAAAGCAGTGACTGGAGAAAGAGGTACAAACGGTTAATGCTCTAATTGTTTCCTCTTTGACTTTGGAGCACAGGTAATTTTACTGACCCAAAACCCAAGATGTTCATGAAACAAACCGTGTGCCCACAGGACTACTTTCCTTGGAGAGTGCTCCCTTGAGAAGACAAGAGTCAGCACCAGGGCTCCTCTTTCCCCTCACCATCAATGTCATAGCCAATTGGTTGCTCTCTCCAGTCTTGATGCCTTTGCACAGACTGCTCCCCAAAGCAGGAAAGTACAAGGGGACTACTTCACATCTGCCTCACACAATCTGTGGCTTCTTTCAAGGCACATCTCAAAAGTCATCTCCTACAACAACAACTATGCTGATTCCCCAATGTACTTGTGCTCTCCTTCCCTGACATTATTTTCCATTTGTTTGGTACACAGCTTCTGTTTCTTCATCTGTGTTCACATTTGCCCGATGATAAAACATAAGCTCTGGGGTACAGTAAGGAGAGGGATATGGTTAAATCCCTGCTTTAGGAAGATCACTTTGACAAGTGAATGGAGGATGAACTGGAGTGGGGAGAGACTTAAGGCAAGAAGATCACTCAGCAGACCACTGTGACAATGTAGGAGTCCAGGAATGAGGCGATGAGGGTCTGCACTAAATAAGTTACGAAGGTAGAAATGACCAGACTTCACAAGTGATTGGCTATAGGGGAGAGGAGGAGGTACAAACAGAATGTTGAGAGAGATCTAAGGCAATAAAAAAAGGTCAGTGAAAGAATCATGGAGGAGGAGGTGCATGAGCTATATCTTGAAGAAGAGGTAGAAATTACACACATTGGGGTGGCAAGGTGGCGCAGCGAATAGAATATCGGCCCTGGAGTCAGGAGGACCTGAGTTTAAATGCAGCCTCAGACAGTTAACACTGACTAGCCATGACATCTTGGCCAAGTCACTTAACCCCAACTGCCCTGCCTTTCTCCCTCCAAAATGCAAAAAAAAAAAAATTCCTAATTCAATCTCATAAGAGGCAAGGCAAACTCAGGGAGTCCCTCTAAGCTTTCTTTCATGTCATTAATTTAGTTGGTCACTGTGAGCTGAACACACACCCAGACATGTTGCATTTAATCCAAATCATCCCCAAATTAAAACAAAACACTCTCACAATAGGTAGGCAGCCACTATCATTCTTCAAAGCTATTTTGGATAAGTGAGATAAAGCCCATTTTCAAAGCCCTGGTGACTTAGATGTTAAAGAGGAGTAATAAATCCACTTCCCCAAATTGCCCCATTTATTATATTTCACTCTCCTTCTGTAATCCAGAGCCACTGAAGTCCACATTCAGAGCAGCTTCCTTTGACACCGTTCTTTTATTATAGTCTCTTTTCCTTAAATAACGTCCCCTAGCAGCTGGCCCATTATGATGGTGCTTTTTCTCCGGTCCCCTCCCTTTTTTTAACAGCTTCTCTACCAGAAATAATTAAAACCTGTATTTACCCTCCATTGCTTGGCTGCAAATAACCCTACTTTGGGGGCCATGTATGTGGTGGGGGGGGGGTTGTTTCTTTTTTTATTTCTGAGCAGTGACACATTGATGTTTCAGATAGTAAATCATTCTAATTTGTTCATCCCTGTCAGCAATGGTTTTAATCTTCATTTGCAACTTGCAAAGTTCGTTTTCTTAGAAGCCTTTGATAAAATAGTCAATTACCATTTTTTTACACCTTAGTTCAACTGTGGGGCTGATAAAAGGTTCCAGCTCCTGAGATAAACTGCAAATAATTCCTTTAGAACAAATGTCAGAGGTAGCTTACAATGAATGAGATTGGGGGGAGCAGATTATTCTCTCACCAGAGTGACAGGGCAGTTCAATATTTATTTTTCTGGAGAAGAGCATTTAAATATTGTTTGCCACCTGCTTCCCATACTCAGCATCTCACAATAGCCACAAAGTGGAGTGAGCCTTGGCCTAAACTCCAGAAATAGGACCACAGTTCTGCTAAGTGGACAGAGGAGTTCAAGAAATGGTATTACACTTACCCAGGCTGGCTCGAGGAGAAAGTCTGGGGGGAGGCGGGTGTGCAACCCCCCTCCCCACTGCCAGGCTTTAAGCTGTTGAGTGAATGGGAAGCCAACACCGAATGCTTGTTTCATCATTAAATAGCCTTTTTACTGGGATATCTACTGTTGAAAAATGAATACCTGAGTCAAGGCCCTTCTTCAGTTTTCCTCCCATTGTCAAGTTTTAGTTGGCAGTGCTCACTGGCTGGGGACTGGCATTTTTGACCATTCAAGTCTATGGGCAACCAAGAACTTCTGAGGGTGCAGGGATTTCTTGATATTATCAGTCTCCACTTACTCAGGTTGAAAAGTCGCTAGTCAGTGTTCAGCAAGTAGAAACAAGTTACTTCTTCAACTTGGAACTGTAGGATACAACATGCTCTATGATACAGCTTCTTTTGTGGCTGCCCTCAACTGCTTCCCCAACATATTACTCTGTGTCCCTTCTCAAAGGAAAACTATCTGTCCACTAAAAATTCCTTACTTTTTCCCAGGAGTTTGAAAACTCTCTAAGACATAACCAAAATACCTGCTAGGCTGAAAAAAGCCTTCATTAATCGCTCCACAGCATAATCCCAGAGTGGTATGGGGAAAGAACAGTGGATATGGAGTCTAAGCACCAACACCAGTTCAAAACCTGGAACTATCATTTCCCACTGTAGGACCCGGGGCAAGTAATTTCATTTCTCTGGGCCTAGAATCAAGAATCCCACCTCTGACACCAACCCCATGGCTTCGCTGAAACTCCATTCCACATATGTAAAATGGGGTCATGATATCTGTAACATTCTGCTAACAGGCTTAGGATATATAAAGCATTTAAAATCCAATTGTGGTTGTGGTTTGTCCTTTGTTCTCAAAGAGGACCATAACAACAGGGAGGTGATGACACGACTTGCAATTGACTTTGATTTGAGTGAGGAAGGGCTGTGCAAAGTCATCTGGGTCCAGGTGACCAGGTGTTGCCTCAGTCAAAGTGAGAACTTGAAAAGACCTTAGTTTAATAAACTGGTTAAGTGAATGTGGAAGGTAGTAAATGACTGAATTTAACCACTGACTCAGGCTCTCAACCCTTTCCTGACAGGTATAAGTGAGAACAGTAACAGACTGAATGAACTTAAGCATAAAATATCTCTACAGGGCTCTAAGGTTTCCTTCCAAAAATCCTGTGACAGAGGTAGCCCAAGTAGTTTTCTCCCCATTTTAGAGCTGGGGAAACAGGTTTAGAGATGTAAAGGGACCTGACAGGGTCACATGGCCAGTTGGTTAGAGGTGGGGGATCTGTATCTTTCTAGAGGCAAATGAATTATCATCCCCCCACCTTCCATTCCTCCTAGTACTCTTGGCATCAAAAGACTCTGACTCTCCAGCTTGGGACTGCAGTTACTTGTTTAGGAGCCTTGGAAAGTACATTTACTTGTTCAGACCACTTGAGCCTTGGGTACAACTAGCCGGTAACCAAGTAATAGGAACAAGTAAATACTGCCCACAAAGATGCCCAAAGTCAGTCAAAGCACTGGAGAGGAGTCCAGCTCCTCCAGGTTGATGGCTTTCACAGCTGTACCTTTCCTTCAGAAAGAAATCCTCTTGAGAACACAAGTCACAAAGCACGCTCTTCTTAAGAACAAATCCAAGAGGTCAACTGCCTTGTCCCAGGGCCAGGATTCCCTGCAGTAAACGCTGGTTCAGATTTCCAAGGGACACTGGAGGTCACAACGAGGATCAAGAGTTGCTCTGATATCACAACTGTGACTAACAAGCTTTGCCTGTCTTGCAAGAGCTTGTGCTCAGAGGCTGAATGGGATAGGAGATGGCGAGTCAGAAAATCCAAGCTTCAGAACATAAATGAAAGGAAGCTCAGACAAACTCTTCCACACCAAACAACTGATTACAACTCTAACCTGCCTGATAGAAGCTTGCTATTTGCTTTCATTAACTCACATTACCTGATAAACAAGTCAAACAAACTTAAATGTCTTTCAAGATCAATTTTATAAAACCACCTTTTATTTACTGGTATCGGTAGTGGATGGTCCAGGGGAGGGAACAAAAAAATATTATCTAACTAGAAAGGATATTTTTAATTTATAGGGGAATTTTACTTTTTCAAGTTTATTTATCTTTTCGTTTTCAACATTCACTTCCATAAGTTTTAAATTTTTCCCCCTCCCTCCCAAAGACAGCATACAATCTGATAGAGGCTTCACTTATACATTCCTATGAAACATATTTTCACATTAGTCATGTTGTATAGAAGAATTAGAATGAATAGGAGGAACCATGACGGGGAAAAAAAAGAAAATGGTCTCCTTTGCACTGCATTCATATTCCATAGTTCTTTCTCTGGATATGGATGGCATTTTCCATCATGAATCCTTTGGAACTGTTTTAGGTTACAGGGGGATTTTATCACAAGAAAATGAAGGCTGAGAGTGACATCACATCATTCCTTAAGCTAACTGAGTGACTTATTCCAATTTTTTGTTTGTTTTTTTTTTTCAGTCCAGGGCTATGATTTCATTTATATGGAGAACTCCTCTAATAACAACTCCCTCCTCCACTGAGGCAGAGTGGCCATTAATCTGTAAAAATGAAACCTGCAAAAAGGCCCCTGGGGCACTGGGAGATTAAGTAAATTGTCAAGGGTAACAGAGCCAAGATAAGTCAGGAAGCAAAGCTTGAACTCAGGTCCCTTTGACTTCTAGCTCAGTCCCCTAGCAACTCTGTCATGCACACTCTCCACATATTTGGGGAGCTAGCCTTTCATATGCCAGGACTCATATGGGGGGGTTGGCCAATATTGTCTAATATGGTCCCTTAAGAAGCCATTATGGCCTCTTCACGTGACTCAGAAAGTCTTGGGGCTAATGAATCATCCTATTTGCAAACCTTTCTTCTTTTCCCCCTTCACTTCCTGTGATTCAATAAAGACCTCACGACTTTGCAGTGGGCTCACTGATTCCGTTCATCATGCCTAAAACAACTACCGCACTGAGATTAAATACAATCTATATCCATATAAATCATTGAATAAATGAATCATGAAATTAATATGTAAATTGTGTGTTTAACCTCTATTTATACAGCACTGTCTGTCACCATGTTGTAAATCTAAAACTAATTGCAAATTCACAAGTCTGCAAAAAGAACACCATGGCAAGAGCTTGACATATTTATTAACTAAATGTTGAACTACATTCAGTAAGTAATTAACAGTCATGCCAGAACAGGGAGAGAGAATGATATTTAAGCACAGATGTCACCTGTATGAAATGGCTAAAACTATTTGAGATTAGATTTGGATATTAATCAAAGAATGCTGGTCTTTAATTTTTGACAGACAAATCTGTTTCCATTTATACACAATTTCATTAAACACTCCGTTTTAAAATCCGCATGTCATGCCCGTTGGCAGAACGAAATGTGCCCTTCAATATGTCTTTTTAAAGAAAAGAAAGCAAAGAAAAGAGACAATTTCCCCATGGTTGGACAACAGTAAACCTACTGAACCAAAGTTCCCAAAGTTGTTTCTTTCCTATTCAATATGAGAGGTAAATCAAACCAAAGGACACGTACATTTTGTCTCTGTATAATCTGGTAATTAGATGATCCTTAACTGCATGGCATCTTCCAAAAAAACACTTCTTCCATACAAACTAACTTCTATAAACAAATATTAGCTAAAAGGCAAAGAAGGAGCAGACAGAGATAGACATGGGAGAAAACACACTGGGCTATATGTTCACTCATTTATACACTCAGATTATCACTGCCAAAGCACTCCCTGTATTAGCTGCAGCTGTTTTAAATCTAAGATTTTACTAAGATACTGTATAGTATTTGGGCACAAAAAAGCAATACTATAGATGCCCTTGATCCTACTGAAAAATACTAATTCCTTTCAACTGGTATCTCCACATCAGGGGCATAGTCTGACCCTTAGCCTAGACCTCACCTAATTGATTTAATCAGACTCTATGGTCACACTTACAAAGGGCAAAATAAGATCAATTTTACATTTAGCTAAACAATGAACACCCACATTTCCAAAGTTTTTCCAATCCAGCAACCCTTGTATGCTCTCCATCAGATTTCTGATACCATCTTGGCTATTCACAGGGACCCTGGATACAACAAAAGTCACGGGTAGGCCCCCTACATTTTCCAGTTCAGTAGGTTATGTATAATAAGATGATATCACTAGCACAGTATCTACATATGTTTTAGAGGTGATTTTCCAGGAGTAAGGATAGCTAACAGTTACACTCTTGCCTGATTCACCCGGTAACCAGGAACATGTATTTTTGAAACAGCTGAGTGGGATCTGTGGTCCAAACCATGGTGATGAAATGGATAAAGTAATCATGACCTTATACTTGTGACTGCTCTAATGCCACTGACCACAGGTCAAGTTTTCACCTCCTTTCAACATGAATCCATGAATGACTGAGGGAGGTGAGGCAGACAGACATCCTGTCTAGATATACAATTTCCATTAGAATCAACTTAATTACTTAAATACTAGATCTCAATGTTTTATGTTTTTGCAACTGGTTTAGAACCACAATAGAGCCCTGAAAATCTCACTCCAGTTGAAATTGCTTTATTTCCCAATAGCACCCCAAAACAGAAAGAAATACACAAATGGACTATCCTATAGAAGATATATATTATCTCCCAAAGGGGGATTAGGAGAGTGGGAGAAAAAAATCAGATAAGGTGCTTTTGTTATCTCACTGCAAAGACATAGAGAAGGAAATCATTGAATGTTAAGAAATCATCAGGTCTAATTCCTTTTATTTTCCAAAGTGATGATGCCTTCTGCCTTCACAATATATCTCATATCCAGAACCTCTTTTCTCCACTCATAGCTGACACCTTTGTTCAATAAGATATCACCATTCAAATGGACTATTTTAATAACCTCCTAATTAGTCTCTCTATCTTCAATATTTCCTCTTTCTAATTCATCCTCCACAGTGCTACCCAAAAAACCTTAAAAACACAGGTCTGACCATGTCACTCACCAGTTCAAATATCTTCACTTGCTCCCTATTACCTCCAGGATAAAATACAAATGATTCAATCTCGCCATATAGGTGCCCACAATTTGGTTCCTATCTACTCTTCTCTCCCCTGTTCATGTCTCTTCATGCATGCTCCAGTCCAGCCAAACTAGACTATTAGCTATTCCCCAAATTTAAGACACTATCTCCCGCCCACATGCACTCTCTTGCCCATCTCTCCCTCCAAGCATCCTTGATGTCATTATTCACCTCCCTCCTCCAAACAGCTTGTCCCATGTTCAGGTGTGCATGCTATATTTCTCAGAGAGAATGTAAACTCCTTCCAAACAGAGACCACCTTCTTTGCTTCCTGGTCTTTGTATCCATAGGACCCAGCACACAGAAAGTACTTGCCAAATAAATGTTACAGATGAGAAAAATGGGACCCAGATCTAGGCCTCAAGAGGCTATCCAAGGCTCCAGAGAAAGTGGCAGGACTGGCACTTGAACCAGATCTTCTGCCCACAGGGCCAATGTTGTTGCTATTACGATGTGCCACCTGCACCAACACTAAATTTACAGAGTACTATGGATTTGAAATCTGTCAAAAATCAAGGAAGGAAATATCATGCAACCATTCCTACAGCTCTCATCTAGCATTCCCTCTTTGACAAGCCTTACAAATTCTACATGTATCAATTAGTGTCATCCAAGACTGCCTGTGTGCCTCTATAAAATGGCTGCCAGATTCTTAATCACTTATTCTCAAGTTCGTTTTTTCTTTTCTGTTTTAGAAATAAGGAAAATAAGTACTTGGGGCAACACCTATTTTAAACACGGACCCAGCATCTGTAAATAACAAGTTTCATTCTTATTGCTGCAGCAACTCTCTAAGACTATGAGGCAGGGGTGGGAAACCTGTGGCCCTCTAGGTCCTCAAGTGCAGCCTTTTGACTGAATCCAAACTTAACAGAACAGATCCCCTTAATAAAAGCTTCTGTGAAGCTAGGATTCAGTCAAAGGAGGACACTTGAGAACCTAGAGGGCCACATGTGGGTCCTCAGCCCTGCTCCAAGTTAACAGGGAGTTTCCAGTCTTCATTCCCAGGAGCTAGGGCTTGGAGGGAAGGAAGGACACATCATCCACCTGACCAGAGAGAGAAAGAAAGTTGTTTCTTCCGACCAGTTCAGTTAATGAATTTCATCGGGATTTGGCACAAGTCACTGATCCTCTGTGGCTCTATAAAACGAGACCAATAAACCTATTTCTCCCCTCTACCTGCCCTAAACGATTTTTTTGCAAGACAACTTTTTTGTCGTATTTTCATTTTGTGGTGGAAGCATGCTGAATTTTTAAATATGAATTTGAAAAGGCCTTTTCATCCCAATCAACAAGATCTGCTCAAGTTTTTACCTTCATCTCATAGCTCTAGGGAAAGTAGCTATCTTAAAGTTGTATGTTTAAGCCTACAGATTTGAAGTTCCAAGTCTGCCATTTCCTGCATGCCAAACACTCACAAGCCATTTTAACTTTCTTCATTCCAATATGAAATTCTGAATTCACAGCCAAGTTCTTTCAAACCTAGAAGGGACTGGGGGGGGGAAGGGGGGGGCGGGAGGTGTTCTATATGGTCTGTATTAAATGGTGGGATAGGAAGGAAACGCAATGATGAGGAATTTTCCCTCAATGTTTAGTCAAGAGATTAGCATCATGCTGTTTTTCAAATCCCTAATAGGTCTGATACTGTTCTTCCTGGTGATTTATGTTAAAAAGATAAAACTTTCCCCCACTTTTTTGTTTTCATCTCTGCTTCCTATCTCTGTCCAACATTTCATTCTGAGAAGGAGAAAGAGCTGCTTATCTTGGTGGCAGAAAAGAACAATCTTCGATTTATAACATGCTAGGAACCCATCACTGTGATAGAGCAATCTGTCCCCCAGACATCTCTCCATTAGAGGATGCTGATATCTCCCTGCCCTGATGCCACTTCTGGACTGATCTGTCAGCCCCAACAGGGGGCTAACGGCACTGTTATCCCCCCTCCCACACACACATTTCTCATCTTCGGCTTGGCAAAGCTGCATTCTTGGTGCTTCCTTGAAAAACTGTGAAAACAGACTTTCTTCTCTCCTTGTTTGTTTTACTTTATTATACAAACCTACTCTGCCACATAGATATTGGCGCGGCATACCACACTCTTTGCAATAGAGCTTAGGGTACATTTTTCCTATTCCCCCCCTTTTATATGAGTCCTCCTTAGTCTCTGGTAAACAAAGGGTGAGCTTCACTGTCACCATACTGCCAGTTATACTGGACTGAGAAATGAGATTAACAATGGAAAGTAGATAGAAAGGTGGATGTGTGGATCCAAATACAGCATATTTGAAACCACCCTTGTGAGAAAGACTCAAACTGTCTCCATTGTTATTACGGGACGTGCTATATGATTTCGATTAGTCATGAGAATGAGCTTTTTTAATTGCTGTATGACAAAACCTCTTGAGGTCAAAGTGACACAAAGACAGACATTCTTCTTCAGAATCTCAGTATTGTAGAACAGTTATGAACATGCAGGGAGGAAGAATGCTCAACTGTAACCATGCATACAAGGCAGCAGCAGGCAATTTCAATGTGTCAGGTTGGCCTGCCGATAGGATAGGTCAAAGGTCTCAGAAGAGGCACATCAAGCATGCCAACAGAAATACAGATGACAGACTGACCAATGGTCTGAATAAGTGTAGAGAGGGGGGTAGTGTCTGTGTGTGTGTGTGTGTGTGCGCGTGTGTGTGCATGTGTGTAAAAAGCACTGACCAACATAGGACTCAGCCAGGCAGTCCAATATCTGGACACTCTCAGAAGTAAATGAAGTCCTCTGAGTCTTTGGACTGCCTGCTGCTGAATACGTAACTGACTAATGGGCGGGTATAGTGCCCACCAAGAATGTTCCTACAGTTCCCCTGTGTCAGTTCCCAGTCTCTTATTCACAATACTGGGGTGGGAAGGAAGGGCATTTGGAAAACCAAGCAATCCAGAGAAAGAACTGAATAGATTTCTCTTCTTGAGCATGGGTAAATTTGAGCCATAGCAACTGAAGCATACATATAAGCCACAGCTAAGAGTGGAGATATCTCAAATCTAGTAAGGAGACCAGATCTCCAAAGGGTTTGGACAGCATTCAGAGATTAATGATTTCTTTCTTTGTTCCTCCCATCCCAGTGATCCACGGTTTTCAAGATCCATCTGTGTATTAAAGCAAAGACAACTGTAAATGTCCTGTCTTCTGAAGGACAGGCAAGGGTCCAAACAAACTGAAGTTCTTCATCTAAAGACAGTCACGGCATAGAATTTGGTATCTGACACCAAGATTTGTATCAGCCTGTGAAGACAAACCATCTCCCAGGCAACAATCAACTTTATGGGTCTCTTTTTATGGGCAATGATGCTTCATATAAATTATTTTAGCAATCCTTTCTCCTCCCAAAAAAATGACTAAACAATGGCAGTGAACCCCCTGTTTCCCAATCATCAGCGAAAGTCAGGAATTGGAACGATACTTCATTCAAATTAACCAGAAACCTCACTTTGGGCTCCACCAAAGATGAGTTAGTTAATTCCCTGATTTATAGGCAGGATGATCTTTACATTATCTGAGAAGCAAACTGACAGTGATAAGGCTCTGCCAGTGACAAAGTTATGACCAACATTGCAGGCTCAGGTGTTAATGCTTCATTTACCTTTCAAAGTAAATGTAATAACCGAGAAAGATCAATATTATAAAGCTCTTTATTCTGGGCTAAATTACTGGGGATTCATTGTATTAATATATTATGGAATTTATCAGTGGCATGAACTTAAGCCCTAATTAAATGTTAATAGGGACCAGCCCCCATCCCAGTTTCCCAGGCTGAAGACATCATTCATTTTTGTAATCCTTGGTATTAGCTTTACAATAAAACTGCACAATCTTCAGAGAAGGAACTGGTATAATTTACACTAAGTTCAAATTTTAAAAAACTAAATAACAAGAGAGATATGAAAGTCACAAAAAAAGTCAAAGTCTCGACTTGAAAAAAGTCAGTTACTATAGCTTAACATTAAACCTCAGACAAGAGCAGCCCAGAACGTTACAAGAACCTACTGCCCATAGACAAGCAATAGAGATGCTGATTACTGAATGACCAGCTGGGCTGGTCAGGTCCTATCTTAAGTATGATGCTCAGTTCTAAGCACCTCATTTTAGGAAGGGCACTTATGAGCTGGATAGCATTCAGAGGAGGGCAACTGGTATCTGGAAGGCCCTACAGGCCAGGGCCCATGAAGATCAACTGAAGGAACTGAAGATGGGGAGACTTGAGAAAAGACTGATGCTAAGGATAACGGCTGTTTTTGATGGTTGGCATGAGGAAGAAGGTTTAGATTTGGTCTGTCTGGCCTCAGAGGCAGAACCAGAAGCAACAGGTGGGAAGGTCAAAAGAACAGATGAACTTTCTAACAATTAGAGCTATGGAGTGGACTGCCTACAGAGGGAGTGAGTGCCCACACTCCTACTGGAAGGTTTCAAGCATAGGTTATATGACCTCTCTTCAGGGACATTGTGGAGAGGATTCTGATTAAGCAACCTCAGATCTTCCAACTCTGAAATCCTATGATGTAATTGATTGAGATAAATTATGTTGGGCAGACAGCAGGCTTGTTGTTTAGTTGTCTTTAGTTGTGTCTGACTCTTGGTGACTCCATTTGGGGTTTTCTGGGCAAAAATACTGGAATGCTTTGCCATTTCCTTCTCCAGCTCATTTTATAGATGAGGAAACTGAGGCAAACAGAGTGAAGTGACTTGCCCAGGGTCACATAGCTAGCAAGTGGCTGAGGTCACATTTGAACTCAGCTCTTCCTGATTCCAAGTCTAGTGTTCTATCTCCTGCTAAATCACTTAACTGCCCTCACTCAATCTAGTGAGTCACTCAATCTCTACTTTTCAAAAACGAATTGAACTAAGGTCTATAATCTAACTAATGGAGAAGGAAATGGCAAAGGACTCCAGGATCTCTGCCAAGAAAACCGAAAATAGGGTCAGGGACCGTCGGACACGACTGAAAAAATCACAATGAGAATCCAACTAAACAGAGCCACCAACTATATATAACCCTTGTCCAAGTACCTTTTAAACATCTTTTCTTCCTCTGATAGATGAAATAAACCAAGTTTACTCTCAGTACCTAAACAAGGCGAAGGAAGTTTGTGGAGTCAGAGCATGAAGACATTCCTGGCTCTCTGGGGAAGATCTTACAGCAGGATAACAACAGTCAGTACTCTACTTCTTCCAACTTGCATTTAGTGGAACTATCAAGAGAAGTGGGCACAATCACACTCCAAAGACGTAAACTGACTGGTAGATTAAATCTATGAGATCCAATGGGGTCTAAGATCCCAACCGTCAGAGTCACATGTGATGAGGGCAGTGATTTCTGCACTGATTTAAGCTCGTGAAAAATAATTCCTCCTAAAGGCGCAATGATCAGAACAAAGAAGATCGTAAGTAACATTGCCATCTAGGGCCTCTCTGAAACAAAAAGGGTCCACTGGGAGAAATAACTACTTTCAAGAAATAAAATAGTGATACCCTGTCTGTATATACCACCTTTACTGAAGAAGTCAGGTTTGTGATAAACCATCAGAAGTTGTCTAGGAGCCTTGAGTTTCAGGAACTTCTGGTTGGGCCCAAAGAAACAGCAAACCTAGCTTCAGGCCGGTCTCTTGCAACAAGCATGTGGTTACAAAAGCAAGAGCCAAACACTGTGGAAAAGTCCATGGATCTTTCTAGAATATCAATGACTTTGGCCAGAGAGCTCACTGGGGTGGTTTCCAAAGACAATTACTTTGGAGAAGTTACATCTTGGAAGTTGCTTGGTTGTGGGTGAGTTTCCCAGCTCACTGAAGGAAATAAGTGCAAGTGATAGATGTGTCACTGAGACTGCTCCATGGAGACAGGCGAGGCCAGAATTCCTGTTCACATGCAACCCACAGAGAAATCCAGTCCTAGCGCCTTCACTTGCTCCTGAGCTGAAGCTTGATCTCCTCAAGACCCTAATGCAGACATCCAATGTATCAAATAGGAATGTATGGAAGAGTCAGATCTCTGCTACTTGTGACCTTGCAGAAGCTACTTCACTTTCCTGAGCCTTGGCTTCTTCACCTCTAAAACCAAGGGCTTGGACCAGAGCTCATCTAAGGTCCCTCCCAACTCTCCAAAGAAAGTTCTCTCTCTTTCTCCCACTCTGACAGGAGGAAAAAAAAGAGACAGCTCCGGAGCTGAGTAGTGGAAGAAAATGAGGATCATGAAAGGTAGAAGCAAAGAGACAAGGCATTCCATGGAGAAGGGAAGACCTGTGAGCAAACAAGGTACAAGGTGGCAGGTCAAGGGGAACCAAATAGTGCAATGTGCTTGGAACACACCAGGTGATGAAGAGTATTGGGAAGTAAGATTCTAAAGGCAGGATGGAGTCAGGCTGTGGTAGCCCTTCAATGTCAGGTTGAGGAAAGGAGATGCTAATGGGCCCCAAGTTAAGAGCCCTTGGAAGAGAAAACTGGAAGCCACTGAAAGTTATTCAACAAAGGAGTAACCTATGCCTTGGGAAAATTATTCTGGCAGCTATCAGACGGATGGACTGTGGAGAAGAGAACAATTAAGGGGCTGAAGCCAAGGCCCAGGAGGGAATTAAGGAGAGCCTGAGTAAGGGCAAGAGTTGGGTAGTGTGGAGAGAGAAGGGAATGAATGGGAGACCAATTATGGAGACAGAAGTGATAAGATTTGGCAACTGATTGGATAGCAATTAATCAGTCAGCTTTCATTTAGGAAGTGCCTTCTAGATGCTGGACCTTGAAAATACAAAGACAAAAATGAAACAGTCACTGCCCTCAAGTGGTTTACATTCAACATGAGGAGACAGTATGTACACATGTAAGTATTTACAAAATAAGTACGAGGCAGCCGGGAGGAGTATCAACATCTGGAGTCATTCAAAAATGCCCCATGTAGAAGGTGACATGTGCCATGGAGATGAGGGAAGAGTTAAAATAGAACTCTGAAGTTCCAAACCTGGTTGAGTGGCCAGAAACAGGGGGTCAAACATCTTGCAACATCTTCTATATATTGTACCTGTGAGGTTTCTTTTCTGATCCTTATGGAAAATACTGGAAAGTTATTTGATTTCCCTTCTATATTTTTTTCTTTCCAGTTGATAGAAAATACCAGAAATGAGAGACCTGGATGCTTATTTAAAGATGACTTGTCCTCAAAGCCCCCGGCAATGATATGGGCTTCCTTCTCTCATATCCAGCATCTATAACATTGCTCCATTAATCTGCTTGGACATTGAGACTGATACAAAGAGTCTGCTTGGTATCGGGGAAGTTTCTGCTTTCATTCATAAAGAACTATGACGTGGCCACCCAATGGCAAGGAGAATGTCACCCCCACAGACACCTTTTAGCTTGCCTCTATTCCCAACACATATCCTTTTCTAACTAAACACTTGACCAAGTTAGTCCTTGTGAATAGACACAAAAAGGGTGCTGCTAGAACTGAATAATCTGATGATTTACATTTCCTTGTTTTGTTTAAAGGCCAATGTTAATAAAAATTTTTAAAAATGAAAAACCCTCTTTATTAGATTTTAATATAAAATTTGGTTACCCAACCAAGTCAACCCAACTCAGAAAGAAAAACATTCAGTCAATATTGAAAACTAAAAAACAAATCATATGTTTTGATTAATTTCATGCTCTTACATTATGCACCGAAAGGGACACTCATTCATTATGCCCTGAAAACTATTATTATATCTGAATTGCTCTTTTATCCCAGTACAGATACAATCAGAGTGCAGCGGTGAGTGATTTTATTAAAGTAAACACTATCCAAATGTCGAGTTTTCATTATGTAAATACAGAACCCTTGGAGTACTTTAATAAACGGGCACTGGTTTTCACTAGAATATTATAAATATTTTTACTGACATATATATCATTTTCAAAACCTGAGTCACTTTCATAACCACAAAAAGCATCTGCTTTTTGTTCCCAAGGTCAGAATCACTTCCCTTTTAGAAAAATATTACACATGCCCAGTGCTACCTGATGGCAAAGAAAAGACTTCAAGGTTTTCACGGGAGGGAATCCAGTGATATACTCTAGATGAGACAACACAGCATAAGAGGGAACCGCGGGCTACAAGGGCTCTTTCAGATTCCCTCTGGGCTGGCAGAGCCATAGAGACAAAGCGAGCCAGCCTCACGACCTGGGAGAGCAGGCACGTTCATTCAGGTATGAGGCACCTACACACGACCTTGAAAAGTATCCATGCCATAGTAAATTCACCATAGCAGTCAGAGTTGACATTTCCACAGCTTTTATGATTTCCAAAGCACTTTACAGGGATTATTTTATTTTTCATAGGATCATAAGATTTTACATCTGGGAGGGGTCTTAGAGAGTACCTAAATTTTCTTTTTTTTTTCTATCATAGCCTCAATTAACCATCCAGGCAATCAAGTAAATGGAAGCAAAGGCATCTCTCTGATGTGGAGGAACTGCATTCTGGAAGCTGAAGTTCTACAAGTGGAATGTGACATTTAGGCTTGCTATTAGGACACGTGCACTAGGACAAAGGAGTCTGTGACAAAAGGTGTGGAGCACACTATAGGAGAGGGAAAAAAAAAGCTCCAACAGGCAGACTGGAGAGTGGAGAGTCTACAGGAGACTCTAGACTAGAAAGCTGAGTGCTGAAGCAGCACAGGCTCCATAGGGTCTTTCATTGCTGACCTTCTGCATACTGTGGTCACCTTGGCTCTATACAGCCAGAACAGGCCAGTCAAAGCATGCAATCCTACCAACAATGCACCAGAATCACCAGCCATGACGAAGGGTCTCTATCCAGACTCTCTTCCCCCTGGCTGGAATTCACTCCCTCCTCACTTCTGACTCTGCATTCCTAATTTCCTTTCAGATTAAGCTCATGTGCTGTCCCCTAGGAAGCCTTCCCTGATCCCCATGCTTGTTAATGTTCTCTCTCTCTTCCTCAAATTACCACATCTGTACAGATGTTGACAAGTTGTCTCCCTTGTAGAAGCTAAGCTTCATGGGCACTGAAACTGTCCTTCCTTTTGGCTTTGTAACCCTCAGTGGCTGGCATATATTAATTGCCATGGAACTGTGTTGGACTGGCTAGGACAGTAATGGCTTATGATTGCATAGCTGTCCTAAATACCACATTTTCTTTTTACTGGGGGACCTTCATTAAAGAGGGAAATTTGGGGGGCAGGAGAGGAGTTTATGGATGTCCCTACACATCCTATCTATGTACATAGATACCCATTATGCCTACACCTAACACCAGCCCCACACTTGTAAGTCAGAAGACATGTGTGATTAAACAATACATGAAAAAAGTACATGTCAAGAGTTTGTCTGTTTGTACTATGTATTAAGGAAGGGGAAAATAAGGAAAAAAGGGGAAGATGACGTGGTTGAAAGAAAGGCAGAGACGTTCGTCAAAGTTATGTTAACATCCACAGGAAGCTCATCTTTGGGATTTACCAGGCAGTCACTGGAACTTGATAGAACAAAAGCAAACCAGAGTCATTGGGACATCACACACAGATAGCAAGGGAAATCATGAAAGGCATTTCAGGACTGGGTTACGTTTTTCAATGGTCCCCAATTTAAATTATTTTGAATGCTGATCTTAAACATGAATTCAAAGAAATATTGGAAAAAGAAGATTAGGGGGCAGTGAGATAATATTTTTTTAAAGAATATCAAGAAGTCATTGAGAAGAAGACACAAGCAGCAATTTTCTTACTGCCTTATCAAACGGAAAGTACATCTAAAAAGGTGTACATAATGAACTCACTGATTCAATAGCATATACCTTCGGCTTTTTTTGTTTTCTTTACATAATGAAATCATAGTGTTTGTTGAGGGCTGGTAATTTTTTTTCAAAGCCCAGAGAGGAAGAAAGAAAGTGGGAGGGAGGTTATTTTGTCATAGCAAAGCACTGGAAACACAGGAGATGTACATTGATAATGGAATGGTTAAACAAACTGTAGGACATCAGTATAATGGAATATTACCAACATTTTAAGAAATGATGAATATTCAGAATACAGGGAAAAGTAGAGTAAGGCTTATGTGAACTGAGACAGAAGAAGTCAACAAAAATAGAAAAATGATATATCCAATGACCGCTCTGTAATTGTAACGACCAAATCAGATCCCAAAGAAAAGACAGGTGATTGTGCCTTTCTTTTTTCCCTTCTGTGCGAAATGGGGGAATGAAGAGACTGTGGGTGTGGAGGCCCCTGAATAGACTGTTGGACTTAGATGGTATGCTGTTGAGTTTTGTTATTGGGAAGGAAGAACCTTCAGAAATGAAGATGATATAAAAAAACAAACGATACTAATAATATTCTTCAAAAGAAAGAAAAAGGGAGCAAAACACTTCCTATTCCATACTTGGCGATTAAATCTGTCCAACCAGCTCAAAAACACAGCTGGAGGAGAGTGGGGCGGAAAGAGAATCTTTTAAAAATTCATCTGAGTGCCGCAATTAATTATGCACCCTACCTAGTTAATAAGGCAAATGTGGGTCTAAATTCTGGACTGGGAGTTGAGAAGACCCAGGTTCAAATCTTGCTGCCAAGAGTTGTTAGCTGTGCGATTATGGGCAAGTGGCTTTCCCAAGCCTCAGTTTCGTCACTGGTAAAATGGGGATGCTAATACCTGTCCTATCCCCTCCTAGGACTCCCAAGTGGCTCCAAGGAGAGTTTGTAAACTTTAAAGTGCTATGTAAATGTCAGTTGTTACTATTACTATTATAAACCTCTAAAACCACATTGTAAAAGGCTCAATTAAAATAGCTATATAACCCTGACTTATAGCTAATATGAGCAAATGCTGTTGGCACTGCCATCCTACAGGTCTTTTGCATATTCTAATAGCTGGAACACAAATAAGTCCCCAGGGAAAATCTATGCTATTAATTTGCACACACATCCATCCGCTGAAGAATTTAGTCCCACCCACATACCATGCAAGCACATAACTTCATATGGAGAACAGGGTATTTGACTCTCCCTTTGTTCTAAACCCATTTTACTCCAATCCTACAAAAGAAAGAGAGCAGAGAAAGAAAGGCTCACTCCACAACAAGCCGGTGATTTTCCAAAAGCACTCTGACCCCGCTCTTAGCAGCCTTTTTCTTTTGCAAACACTGCCTCACATGAAAAATGTATAAAAGTAATGAAATTCCAGGCTGCTGCTTTAATCTCCAGGCCCTGCCTGGAGAGAGCAGTAGATCCGATAGTATAATTTGCCCTTAGCCTACTGCTCATCTCCTGTGTTGACAAAAGAAATCCTCCTGTTGGTTTTTCTTAGACAAATGTGACCCCAACCTGATATGACACTTTATTTTTTCAGCTGTGGAACAACACTCCAAAGCCAGGTGCTTTTAAAGAGGCAAGGGGGGCAGGGAACCAATATTGCAGGAAACTTATGCATCTCTGGTGACCAGCTCCTGCCCATTTTCCAAGTGCCATTTTCATTCAGGGCTGCCCCCCTCCTCCTTCCTTCTCCTCCTTCTCCTCTTCTTCCTCCTTCTTCCTCCTCCTCCTCCTCATGAGAGCGCCCCTGTTCATTTGTCTTTGTCCGGGCGGCAATCTCCCAGCACTGAGGCCTGGACTGCACAGCTGCCTCAGCTCAATGCTCATGCAAACTTGGAAATAGCCCTAAAGGAAACAGTGATCCTGACTCCTCCTCCTCCTCCTCCTCAAGTCCAGGGAGAAGCTTCATTCTGATCAGCCATTAGGACTTTCTCTTCTTGCCCCATCCTTCTCACACTGGGCATGCATTGGTTTCTTTTTTTTTAATCTATGCATATTCATCAGTTAAAAACAATGTGAGCCCCCAGCGCCTTTGGCAACAGGGTTTTCCACCCGCTAGTGCTAGAATTTTGCATCATCACGCTGGATTTATAGCCCTCATTTAGCCAGGATGCTATTCAAAAGTCTGACTTTAAATATCCGCCACACAGATATGAGTAACAAAAAGAGACAGAGTCGAGCTATTGTGCCTTCAAAGAAAAGCAATAAACCATTCTCCTTCGTGTTCTTTAATTCATTTCATTTCATTTTAACTACCCAGAACAATTTCACCAGCCATTAGCCCGGAATGAAACCTCACAAAGGCTGATTGTTGTTATAAAGATGGGACCCAACACACCCTCCCCCTCCTTTTCATAAGTTTCTGGATAACTTGGCTACTTCCTAGCTCTAGCTGTGTTTCTTAAAGGGGACTGGTCGCCAAGGAAAGGACAGCCAAATGGTTATAACTCAACCTTGAGAGACTTCCAAATAATATCCATTGAGAACCAGGAGTCACTTCTTGTAAAGTGAGACCTTAGGAGGAGGAAAGGGCAACAAAGGTCAATTCTCTCTTTGGTAATCCTAACCTAAGAGTCTCCCAGGTTTCATCTGGAAGGAAAACAGCCCAAGTCACCAATGGGCATGGTACAAGGTAACAGAAATCATTCTCACACCTCCTACAGAGGAGCACCTGAATCAGCGCATCTGACTAGAAACTAAGTCACACCCTAATTTCAATAGTCTAAAATCCAGAATGACACCTGCAGATTCTATTTCTACTTTACAACAAACAGCACATTCTGAAATACCCATTGGTCCCCACTTTCAAAGCCATAACCAGGGAAGAGCAATCAGGGCTTTGTTCCAAGGATTTGAACGTAAAGGATACAGATAGCATTTGTAGTCCTCGAAGTTTAGAAAAAGCAGAGTTTAGCACCAAGTCATCAAGAATAACAAGCTAAAAGCAGAAGCTTTGGGCTTCTTCCCTATCTCACAATGTCCACTCATCCTAATCCAACTAAAGGTCCATTCCCTACAGTTTGCCTGGATGCAAAAATTACAAATCACAGCTAGCTTACTTTAAAGAAGTCAGTGATGTTGAAAGGGTCAGTATAGAAATCTTAAATTTAATGAAAAGATACTGAAGTCCTGGGAGCTCACTGAACAACGAATAATGAGTTGTTCTAACTATGCTAACAAAGAATATTGACAGGCCACAACCAGCAGAAGCTCTGCGAGAAAGGCCTGGTTACAAACCGTGAGAACCCCCCCAAACATCCTGCCAGTAGAAAACCTTCTACCCGTGACAATCGAGCAGCTGAGGTGAGGGAAATGTGCCCTTTGGAAAGCTAGTAATGGAGGCACTGCAAAACTTCCTTGAAGGAAAAAAAGCATAGCAATTGGTTTTATGTGATAGTTTTAGGAGGCTGAAATATGAACATCTCCAATGACACAGAAGGAGAGGAGTCTATCAGTTAAGAGATTTCCAAAACTTCTCATTAAGTACCCTTCACATTTGTGGTCTCCAAATGGAATTGGGGGAAATCTTTAGATAGTCAGTCAAGAAAGTACTCACTGTGTGCCTGGAACTGTACTTAGTACTGGGGATATAACCAAGAAAAGGCAAAAACACGGTGTCTGTCCTCAAGGAGCTCACATTCTGATGGAGATGACAACATGCAAATAACTCAGTACCAGAGATATGTACTGTGTAAATGAATGAGAATGTCACAGGGCAAGAAACTGAGGAAGTAGTTGCAGGGATTGGAAAAGACCTCCTCTAGAAACTGGGATTTGGGCTTGAAGGAAATGAGAAAAGACTGAGCAAGAATTCTAGGTATTGGAGACACCCAGTTCAAAAACACAGGGGTGGCAGATGAAGCACCATTTGCAAGAGTCATGTGGCTAGTAAGTATCAAAGGTGGCTTGAATCAGTCCAGTATTCACTCTATTTCACTTGACAATAGACACCAAGACAAAATTTAGGACTTCATTTCTAAGTCTTCAGCTATTTAGATATATGTGACATGTTGACAACCAAGAATCCCTGCTTGAGCCTTCTTTTTATAAGGAAAAA
This sequence comes from Pseudochirops cupreus, assembly GCA_028627135.1. Taxonomy (NCBI): domain Eukaryota; kingdom Metazoa; phylum Chordata; class Mammalia; order Diprotodontia; family Pseudocheiridae; genus Pseudochirops; species Pseudochirops cupreus. The sequence goes on along the minus strand of CM053582.1, from coordinate 44,637,395 downwards.
GATCTTTCCAAATTCTGCTCTCCATGGCCATGGGGAGGCACCACAGTCGGCCTCTTACCACATCAGGACACGATATGTGACCCAGTGACTAGAGCAATGGACATGGAGTCACTGGAATCCCGCCTCCAATCACTAACTCTAGGACTTCCCTTTTCTCATTGATAAAATGGGGATCAGAAGAACAGCTCTCTCCAGCGCTGTTCTGAGGATCAAAAGAAATAACATATGTAAAGTGTTTTGTAAACCTTAAAGTTATACAGTAATGCCAGCTATTATTATTACTATTCATTATCATTATGAGGATTACAGAAATGGCACCATAAGACATAGAGAATGGAAGAAAAATTGGACTAGACTAAGTACCCCAGGAAGAGAAAGGACGAGGGGACAATTTTAAAGATGCCAAGGAACTGCTGAAACAGGGAAGAACACCAAAAACATTATTACTAAAAGAGGCAAGGAGAAAAACATCAGTAAGGAGTGCCCCATCTATCCGTTCTCCTATTTCTATAAAATCTTTATGAACATAAACCATACAGACGTAGCGGAAACTCTTGATGAAGGCTATGTGTGTTCACAGAAAGGGAAGAAGTAACAACAAAGTCCATTTGGCTTCAAAAAGAACTTAGGCCACATTCAACTTATGGCCTTCTATCATTTGCCTGGATTTTAGTAAGCACATGAACCAATAGCTCACACTATCATCTGGGGAAAAGATGTGGTCTAGAGGCTAATGTAGTTAGATGGATATGGAACTAGTCTGAATGGCTAGACTCAAAGAGAAGTCATTTTTTAGTCAAGACTTAGAGAAAGAGAGAGAGACACACACACACAAAGAGAGACAGAGACAGGGAGACCAAGAGACAGAGAGAGGGAATGAAAGAGAATGCTCATCAAATTTGTAGATAACTCACACTTACTAGTGGACAGACAGGGATATGACAAATTCCCCAAAACATTACAATAAATCAGGGGCAGCCTCCTACACTCCATCTCCTAGTTCTTCATCCTACTCACTAGATGAGCTGACCAGATCAAATCTAGGGAAACCTGAAATGTGAACAAAAACCCTTCTGATTCCTGTTAACTCCCACAATGAACCACAACTCTGGTCCAATTCATCCATTCATCCATGTCCAAGACCCATTAATGTGGCAATCTATCTAAACTTGCTTATGCTTTCTCAAAGTGTGCCATGCTCAGGATTCCCCATCAAATGTATTTTTCCCATACCTCATTCCAACTAGGTTCTCCATTCTCTGATGAGGGAAGCAGTCAGCTAGTTGGTACAGTAATCTGCGCTAATGTAACAATAAGTGCTGAGTCAACCCAAGGAACTAAATCAAATGGCAGAAATTCAAATCAGTCAGTAAAGCCAGTACCATTTGATTTCCAGTTGATGACTGCCCATTTTTATCACTCATCCCGATACTGAAATGTCATGAAACTTCAGAAACTCCAAAGGAACTTGGGACATATTCTGCAGCCAAAGACATAATCGCATATCTTGATCAAAAAGGCTAGTTTTCCAGAATGTTTGTCGAAATTTCCAACTCACTAAACCTTGTTTAAATTTTACATAAATAAGGAGGAAATCTACACCTCCTTCTTTTCTACCATTAAAAAAAATGAATGCATAAAAAGACCTAATCTAAAACATGAGCAACAGTTGGCATTCAGAAAGATTTATGCATTTTTAGAATGCATCAGTGTTTACAGAGTTTGCCATTTTTGTGAGTGAACACTACCTGCATTAACTAAAAGCTGCCCTCTCCTCACTTTAGCTAGACTGGCATTCAGAGAATACTGATCAGCACCAACTCTGGTCCTGAAGCCACCCCTGCTTGCACTAAGCGGCATCACGGCAGAGAAGACAGAGTAGATGGCCCTGGAGTCAGGAAAACCTGAGTTCAAATTTGACTTGAGAAACTAGTTGTGGGACCTGGGACAAGTTACCATGGAAACTCAGAGAGGTATCTTTAAAACGAGTGTAATAACTGGAGAATTCCGGTGGCCATTTCCTCAGTGTACCCCTAATGAGGTTGCCTAGAAAGTGGTTGGAAAACCTTTAAATGCTTTAGGAATGTCTGTTGTTGTAAACCATGTTCTCCACCAGCAAGTCTCAGAATCATCTCCATAAGGAAACATTGGCAAAAGATATCAAAAGAAGACTTTAAAAACCACAAGTCAACTATCATGACAGTTAGTGCTTCGAAAGCTACATTTAAGCTTGAAAAATCAAATCTGCTCATGAGCCCATTTGCACTATTCAGAAACCTTGGGGAAAAAATCATTTTATTTAGAGAGAAAACATTCCTTCTCAGAATTTATCCTCTGTTAAGTATGTATATGTATATATGTGTGTACGTGTATGTATGATATACACATGCACATATACAAACATACACATATGCATGTGTAGTTCCTTTAAAAACTGATGTTAAATGGTTTGTCATCATGCTGAAACAAGTATTAACCAACAAAGATGTAAAATGGCTTAGTAATCTTATTCCTATCAATAGAAACTCTAATGGGCTAACAAAGTACTTTCCAGACGTCCATCAAAGAAAAAAAAGGAAACAAAAACACTTCAGATTTCAAGTCCATTTTTAATACTATTCTCTCCCACTTCCTGTAGCTCCAATCAAGTGATAGAGACTGGCTAGAGAAGGAGTATGGCTGTATTTTATTTTGGGCTAGATTTCTGAGCCATGTCACAGGAATTATGAACCTGTAAGAAAGTAATTTTTTCTTATCCAAGCTTGGAGACTTACACAGTTTACAGTAGCAAATGGAAAAATAACCCCAAAGTTAAATAAATAAATAAAAAGATGGATGGATGGATGAATAAAAGAAAAAATAAATAAATGAATGAAATGAAAAGGTGTCCTTTAAGAGTTTCCAAGTTTCCCAAGCGACCTGCAATTTCTGATCCACAGAATGGAGCTTTATTGTCCTTTCCAATTCATGCAATTACATACCTCCCCGTTTTACCATCAACCATCACACGTGAATACAAAGGATGATCAGAAAGAACCAACCATGGAAGAAACAGAGAGCTTTCTGCAGCCTTCCTTCAGATTTAACAAAACGGCACTTCAGTAATTCATACAAATGAAGGAAGAACTACTGAGGACTAATACTTTGGCCTAATCAGTGAGGGAATAAACAGGTTTTGTCAGCAGTTTAAAAAATGCCTAGAGACTTTGCTTTAAGTCTTTTGATCCTCATAGATGGCAAATCCTCTGCTAGCCTCCATTTGCAGATAACAGTGGGCTAATTGCTTCAAGCTTCAGAATCTTCCCAGGTCCTCTCAGTAAAAGTCATGATTATTCAAGAAACTGGCCTAATGATTTATATGCAAAAATCTGATGGAAAATGCCTACTGTCGGGGCAGCTAGGTGAATAGTGAATACAGCAGTGAATAGAGCACTGGCCCTAGAGTCAGGAGGACCTGAGTTCAAATCAGACCTCAGACACTTAACTAGCCATGTGACCTTGGGCAAGTCACTTAACCCCAATTGCCCTGCCTTACCCCCTCCAAAAAGTAAAAAAAATGCCTACTGTCTAGACTAGGGGTTATTAACCTGGGGGCTCCCTTTGGGGTCTGTGAATATAGATTTCAGAAGGTCAATGAGCTTAGATGAGAAAAAAAAATTACATCTGTATTTCACTGTAACTGATTTCTTTTGCAAACCTGTGTATTTTATCTTATGCATTTAAAATTGTGATCTGAGAAGGAGTTCATAGGCTTCACCCATCTCTCTCTCTCTCTCTCTCTCTCTCTCTCTCTCTCTCTCTCTCTTACACACACACACACACAGAACCTCTGGTCTAGACTATGGCTGGCTTGTCCTTTGAGTTAGTCTAGTAAAACAGAGATACTTGGTGGGCTCTATAAAGGGACAGTGAATTTGGCCTCAGATTGAATAGGAGAAAGGAGGCAGGCTCAAGCACATTTGGGAAACTGTACAGGCCTTTTAATGGTCATAAGTTGCTCCCCAGTACAAAGACCTACTTCTTTTCTTTACTTCTAACACAAATATTCACTCAGCAATAACATCTGGCTTTAAAAAGTTTACTCTTCAGGGAGTCAAAACAGCAAGTAACACAAGGACAAAAGTAGAGATGCCCACACGTGGGCTCAAGGAGGCTGCCTCAGATTCACAGTGAGAGTGAGAGATATAAAAGAAATGGCATGAAGCACATCAGATTTGAAATCTCTCAGGCAAAAAAAAGAGGTGCTCTGGGCATGTGGCAAGAGCAAGGGACAGAGATACAAGTGGCCCTCTGGTATTCATGATATGAAAAAGACCTAGAGCTGGGATTCTTCATTTGAGGTCAGTGATTCTGATAACTGTTTCAACAGAAGTGGCTTGCAGCACTCTATATTTTATTTTTATGCATTTAAAAATATCATTCTGAGAAGGAGTCCACAGGCTTGCTTTGTAGATCGTCAAAGGAAGTAACAATATGAAAAAGGCACACTCCTGACCCAAAGGAAAGCTTCTAGCATGTTGGGGGTCTCCTCTGTATCCCAAATCTGACTCTTAAGAGAAAAGTACTACAATCATATGGGACAAGAGAGTTAGGATGAGCCGTGATCTGCACCTACAGGGACAATAACGACACTGACAAAAATCACAGTTCCCTTCCAGTATTGACCAAGGATATATATTCTTGGGGCATTCAATTCTAATTAACTAAGGTACTATCAAATAGTATTACAGCCCAAAAGAAAAAAAGCAATGAGCATGATTTCCTGTATTACCCATTTGAAGTTAATAAAAAAAGCTCAAGCCAAACAACTTTGGTGAGGTTTCACTGATTTAGGAGATACAGTGAGTCCCAGTGTTCTTCTTGCCTCTTTAGACTCAGCACAATTCTACCTGGACTGACTGCCCTCAAGGTTTCCTACCATCTCCCCTCAGGCCAGACACAATCTCCAGTGCTCTGTTGCCCCTTACTCTCTTCTACACAATCTTTCCAACTAATATTTCTTGTCAGGTATTTGGAATTTCTAATTCTTCCACTGTATCTGCATCTCATCTCTTTTTAGATCACCATACAGCCCCATAGGGAACACACCATGCCCATTTCTGTAGCTCCAATCTCCCAATGTCAGCCTTCCTCTTGGCCAAGCCCGAACTGTACTGACAGATTTAGTTATTAGCCTAACTAGTATTTTCTGTCATTTTTAATTTTAACTTGTATTTATTTTAGTTTACATCATACATTTCCATGAGATTTTGAGTTACAAATTTTCTCCCCATCTTTCTGCTACTCACCACCTCAAAACAGTCATCCCGTTGCATAATCCCCTCCCCCAATCTGCTCTCTCCTATGTCCTCCCCCATCACCCCTCTGACTTTCTGGTAGGGCAGGATGGATCTGCCTACCACAGTACCTGTGTATATTAATTCCCAGTTGGATGTAGTTAATAATAATAATAATAATTTATATATATATATATATATTTAACATTTGATTATAGAACTTTAAATTCTAGATTCTTTCTCTTCCTCCCTCCTCACCCACCCTCACTGGAAGGACAAGCAATTAAATACAGGCTGTACATGTGTAGTTATGCAGAACTTCTCCACAGTGGGCATATCGTGAGACACTGATTATATGTCCCTCCTTCCTATGCCACCACCCCTTGTTCTATTCTCTACCCTGTCCCTGTCCCTTTACAGAAGTGTGTGCTTCCAGCAACCCTCTCCCCAACCCTGCCCTCCCTTCCATCATCCCACCTCTCATCCCCATCCCCCTACTCTCCTGTGTGGCAAGATACCCAGTTTAGGGTTTATGTCATTTCTTCCCTAAGTCAAGTTCAATGAGAGTAAGGTTGACCCTTTCCCTTTAGCGTCCCTGTTCTTCCCCTCCATTGTAACAATTATCCTTTGCCTCTTCTATGAGATGATGAACCCCACTCTGTCTCTCCCTGTCTACTCTCATTCTAATCCTCACCCACCTCAGGATTTCACCTTTTAGGGTATTCTCCCTTCCTATTCAACTGATCTTGTGCCCTCTATGTATTCATATATACACGTACTGAAATATGTGCTTGTATGCATATATAGACCCTCCTATATAGACATGTTTATGTATATGTAAATATACATTTGTATTCCCTTCACCTATCCTCATACTGAGAAAAGTTTCATCAGTTACAATTGTCACTTTTCCATGTTGGCATATAAATAGTTCAACTTTGATAAGTTCCTTATGATTTCTTTTCCATGTTTATCTTCTCATGCTTCTTGTGTTGGAGTGTCAAACTTTCTTTTCAGTTCTGTTTTTTTCAGCAAGAATGTTTGAAAGTCCTCCACCTCACTGAATGACCATATTTTCCTCTGGCACAC